>CM056053.1:332327912-332927912 GCA_029574335.1 Rana kukunoris | reverse complement strand
AATAATAACTAGCAATGAGCCCAACATAACTGGGTTCAGTTCGAGGCAGGTTTAGTGAACATTGCTAACGTTCAGGTGCTGAATCCAAACCCTATTGAAGTCAATGGTATCAGAATGTTAAACTGTTCTAAACATTTTCTGGGCTATTAGGCGAGGGATTATCAAAAAAAAAAAAAAAAACACTATTTGGAGGGAACCAGTGATTTTGGAAATGCTTAAAGTGCAATAATGAAAATGCAAAACTCAATTAAATACCATGCCTAGGGAAATGCCCTGACCCTGCCTGTGAATTGGAACATCTGTGGGATGCATAAAACATGCTACAGCAAAACGGACATCCACAAAGGAAAGTGCGTGTTTAAATTATGGCCAAAGTTACAATAGATGTTAATAAAGTACCCCAACCAAAAAAAAAAAGACACGGGGTTACCCACTAATTTATCCTTGGCCCTTTGGGTCTAGTATGGATTTTAAGGATAATTCCAATAGCAAAATTAAGAAAAAAAATCCATACCAGACCCTTATCTGAACATTCAGCCTGGCAGGCCAGGAAAGGGAGCGTGCAAGCATATGCCCCCCCCCCTCCTCGAACCATAACAGGCCGCTTGTCCTCAACACGGGGATGTAAAGTTTGATGAGGGCTTCTTCTCCACAACCCTTGTTGGTTGTAGGGGTCTGAAGGCAGGGGGCTCATGGAAATCTGGAAGCCTCCCATTTACCAATAAGGGGTAACCCAGATACCACCACCATGTGAATGAGTAAAGGGTTTCCAGTGACATCATTGACCAAATATGGTAATTACCATCACCCGTGGTACTCTGTACTTTATGTATAACAGCTGTCATCCACCTGACCTGTCATTTGGTGGGAATTAATTAGTGGGAACAGATGTGTGTTGGCAGGTTGCATTTTTGTATCTTTCAGGGAGGGCATGTGGCCTGATATAGTTCAGAAGTGTGAGGCGTAGGCTTGTTCTCACACGTTTTTTTGGCCAGCCATGCCACATGCTCGGATAAGGGTATGTTATTCATTTTTGGAGGGAATTCATGCTTTTTTTCTTGATTTTTGCAGGGGGCCTACAAAGTGCAAATCATAATTCAAAGTTCGCTCCCATTACAGCGTCTTTTATGATGAAACGCGTAGATTGGAGCTAGTGCTGACATCATAGTGCATGCTTGGTTGAGCGGCACTTGTCTTATTTTGCTTATCCTTTCTTCAGTGTCTTGCGAGTATCAGTTACAATAATAAAGAGCATTTTTTTTACATACTACACCATTCTTTGTGCTTAAAAACCCTTTATGCTTGTTATTATATTTATTATATTTGTGACCTTTGCTGATGACATGAGCTGCTGGAGGGCTCTTCAGCTGTCCGCCAGTGGCTGCGACATGCGAGGAATAAAACGAGGTTCAGAAAATGTAGCTTTTGGTTTTGGTTTTGAGATGCTTTTCTGCATTATGTTTTAAAATTTTATCAAGCTTAGTGCTGTGATGTGGAAGGTGGGGGCTCACACCAATGGCAATGCTAACTTTCATGAGGCTTCAGACTTCTATGGCAGAGCCAGTCAGTTACAGGAAGGCATGCCATGACGCTATCATGCCTGCTCTGGAGGATAAGTGTTTGTTCTTAGGAATCTTCCATGGCACTTTAAGATTAACCCCTTTTATTAAAATCAGAGGTGTGAATATGTATAACATGCTTTTTTTATTGCTTTTGCTTACATCTCCATACTTTCATAAGCAATGTAATATTATCTTACCGCACACCACCATCAACGGAGAAAAAAAAAAGTGATGACTTGCGTTGAACGTTTAATTTCAAGAATCATTTGCTGTAGATGGTGTGAAAATTTAATGAAGATGGAGGCTGCTAAATTCAAATATGTAATGTGATTGTAGCACTTGCAGAGCGGCTCTATCGTAGCAGAGAGTCAGGTGGAAGGAAGTGAAATCTTATCAATATAAACATACTCTTCTCTCTCATTTATTCCACCCAACTCTCATCAATGTCATCCCAAATTACATTCAGATAAAATATTCCTTGCTTCACTGAACAGTTTTGCACAACGTGATTGGTGCAGAGGATTAGACGAAAAACGTACAAATGATAAAGAAATGCCAAGTTTGATTAGTCTGCGCAAGAAAATGCTGATGTGCACAAAATTTTAAGTTGCAGCATTAAAAAACAAATTTTTATTTTTTTCAAACGTTGGCATTAAACATAGCCGCCATCTAAATAAAATAAACAGATTTTAATCTAGAGCTCCACATTAAATAAATTAGTTTCTTTGCTCTTCAGTTATATTGGCATTTCAGTGGTCACCATCTAAGTATTAAAGACTTTCTAAGCTATAATTTCAGCAGAGTAAAATGCTGTCTATATATTTTTTACAAAGTTATGATTGCATAACATTTCTCAGGGGTTTTGTTTCCTGTCTGTATTAAATGACCACACATTTATTGGTTAAACTATATGAACTTGTGTCTTTTTTTTTTTCAACTAAATCTGTACACTAAAACTTTAAGTATTACATTGACATATGAGTAACATGTATAACCAAGAGTAAAAAACTACCCACACCAAGGGGCATGAAAAAAGTAAGCCCAGGGCAATATTAACATTAATTGTCTGGATACATGATTTATATTCCATAACATGTGCATATCAAGTGCACCACAGAACACAGAAGGTTATATTTAAATGTCTGTGTACAGTAAATTTAATGCTTAACTCCAGGTAAGTAAAAAAATAAAATAATGCTGTCATGTATTCATTGAAAGATCATTATATGTATTTTAAGTGCAACTAGTGTAAGTACCTAAATATGACTTGATAAAAATGTTCTTTTAATCCCCTGTACAGTAGTTTTCAGACTGAGAGGGAGCCTCTGAGCCAATCTGATGTACTGCATGTACATGTATTGACAAGGAACACGTTGACAAGAGTAGAGATATGAGTGAGCAGAGGAATAACCCCATCAGTCTGCTAGTTATAGTTTACTGTTCAACCAAAGGCTGAGAGCAGGGAGATGCCCAAGATGTATGGCTTAGTTGCAACAGGGAAGTGTCAGGAGTGGACCCTGCTCAGGGTGTTCTGTCTGATACCTCTGTGCAGGGATTTTTTTTTCTCAGAAAATAGGTACAGGAATTCTAACACGACCCCTGCAAACCACATTAAATATTGGGTGTGGTCAAATGTCACGAACAGTGGGAGGGCCTTGAAAGAGTACATTACATAAAGAGTGTAGATCCAGAATACGGAAAGGCTTTTTCATAGTAAAAGCTGTAAAAATGTAGACCAGACTCCCTCAGCTTGTTCTCGCCAGCTCAGTAGATTTTAAGAAAGGCCTGGATTCTTCCCTAAATGCACATAATATAACTGGATGTTAATATTTACAGGTAAAGTTGGTCCAGGGAATATCCGATTAGGGGATAGGAAAGCTGCCACTGGAGCAAATTGTATCATGAGTTATTCTGTTTTTTTTTTGTTTTTTTTGCATTCCTCTGTATCAACTGTGGGTATTGGCTAGTGTATATGGTGGTTTTCTGTTTGCGTCTGTTTTCTTTTATTTTTTTATTTTTCTCTGTTGCTTGAACTGGATGAACTTGTGTCTATTTTCAGCCAGATTAACTATGTAACTACGTAACTTAGGCTGGCTATAGAGATGGAGATACATTCTTGAGAAAGAAAGTGGAAAATATCCATATCCCCCCCCCCCCCCTAATATATTCAATGCTATGTAATACTCTGACTCGCCACTGTTTCTGCCCTGTGAACTGAAGTACTTCACACTTGGTAAACAATTAACTACTTGCCGACCGCGTGCCGTCGTTTTACGGCGGCAGGTTGGCTCTCCTGCGCGAGAGCCCGTAGCTCTACGTTGGCTCTTTAAGCGGCCACTAGAGGGCGCGTGCCGCTGACGGATCACGCACGCCCCCCGCTCGTCCCCGAGTCCCGTGCGTGTGCCCGGGCGTTTGCTTGTTACAGAGCGAGGACTGGGAGCTGTGTGTGTAAACACACAGCTCCCGGTCCTATCAGGGAGAGAAACGCTGATCTTCTGTTCATACAATGTATGAACAGAAGATCAGTAATTTCCCCTAGTGAGTCCACCCCCCCATACAGTTAGAACACACCCAGGAACATACTTGACCCTTTCAACGCTCCCTAGTGTTAACCCCTTCACTGCCAGTGGCATTTTTATAGCACTGATCGCTATAAAAATGCCAATGGTCCTAAAAATGTGTCAAAAGTGTCCACCATAATGTCACAGTAGTGAAAAAAATTGCTGATCGCCGCCATTACTAGTAAATATTAATAAAAATGCCATAAAACTACCCCCTATTTTGTAAACGCTATGGGCCAGATTCAGAGAGCCGTAAATTGTGTTAGACTGGAGTAATTTCAAATTACGTGCATTTTTTAGCTAGTCGGATACCTCAAACCTCAATAGACGGCTGCGGGCTTCAATTCGACTGGATTACGTGTTCGTACGCCTTCGGATCTACGCTGCAATGAAATTGCAGCCACTGGGTGGACTTCCCGTCGTTTTCTGCGTCGGGGTATGCTAATGAGCTTTTGCCGGCGATCCCCGAAATTACGATCTTCAATCGCAATCTCTTACGGCATCTTTAGTCATCTTTTTTTTGCGTAACACTATACCAGCTTTTTGCTGGTCTAATATTAGACAGCCCATGTTAAGTATGGCCGTCGTTCCTGTGTCGAATTTCTACGTTTTCCGACGTCTTTTATTATTTTTAACGTAAGTCGTCCGGGAATAGGAATGTTCGTAAACGACGCTACTCAAACAACGAATGATGTAACGACTTGATTTTGCGCAATGCACGGCGGGAAATTTCTGAACGGAGCATGCGCAGTTCGATCGCCGCGGGGACGCGCTTAATTTAAATGCTTCACGCCCCCTAATCGCGTATTTCTATTACGCGGCGAGAAATAGACTACACCGCCGTAGCGTACGGGCAAAAATCTACCAGAACTCGATGTAGAGCCTGGTAAAATACGGCAGCGTAGAGTATTTCGATTACGCAGCGCAAAATTAAGTGTATCTGAATCTGGCCCTATAACTTTTGCACAAACCAATCAATAAACGCTTATTGCAATTTTTTCTACATATCGATCTAGACTTAGGAAAAAAAAAATGTTTATATATATTTTTGGGCGATATTTATTATAGCAAAATGTAAAAAATATTGCATTTTTTTCAAAATAGTCGCTCTATTTTTGTTTATAGCGCAAAAAAATAAAACTGCAGAGGTTATCAAATACCACCAAAAGAAAGCTCTGTTTGTGGGGAAAAAAGAATGCCAATTTTGTTTGGGAGCCACGTCGCACGACCGTGCAATTGTCAGTTAAAGCGATGCAGTGCCGAATCACAAAAAGTGCTCTGGTAATTGGGCAGCAAAATGGTCCGGGGGTTAAGTGGTTAAAAGAGGACAGACAAGGTTTGGTTCCATCACACACCAAATTAGATCTTTTGATATGTATGTAATCCGTTACAGCAGTGTATTGCTTCACACTAACCTGAAAAACTGCTGGCATCATGCTGGAGACAGCTAGCCGGGATAAGTGGTGGAGTGCAGTTGGTATCACACCACATGGGACAGGAACCAGCACTACAGAGGAGGCATCGGCATATGTGGCTTTTGCTCCCTACTAGAGCTCCAACTTTACAAGTAATCCCTCTGCATTGCACTCTGTTTGATGGTCTGGAATGGCAGGTCAGCAAGCCCAGAGGTTGCTGACCTCCGCTTTAAAATAACTAGCGTAAAAAAAAAATGTAGACAATGAATTAATACAATTGCAACATTTGTAAATATGTAACAAAATTGTTAAGTGTGTAAGGAAATATTAGTGTGTGTATTTCTACTCATACACAAACTCGTCCTCTTTGCTTTCAGCACTTTGATCATTTCTCTCTTTATCCAGCACTTAACGTAGTAATGAGATTTTTGGGTAATTTAACATTTTATGTTGGTGTTTAAGTGAGTGTAATTAATTTTTTAATAAGACTTTGACTACAGGTGTTTAAAGCCAGTAATTTATGCACAGAATTTAGTTCAACCCTAATTTAGTTTTATTTTATTTTTTATTAATTAACCTATTTAATGATATGAGTAGGCTAGATTTGTATTGGGGCTTTTGTAGCAGTAATGATGCTAAAAGCAGTTACTAAAAAAAAAAATCAGTCATGTTATTTCTGCACTGTTTCCTCAAAGCGCATGCATTAGTCTGTAAAAAGGACACGTAGCAGCTGTTAAGGTGGTCACACTGATGTAGTGTTATTGTGGTAACTAATTCACTCATTTCTAGATTGCCCAACCGAACAGTGAAGGAGTTAACAAATGACTTGGCTTCATTGTAACGACTGCCCTGTCTAAAAGAACTAATTTAATTTTCACAATGATCAACGAGAAATACTATAACATATTATTTTGATTAACATTTTAGTGTATAAACAATGCTAATACAAGTAATTGTACTGTAGATGTCTTATTTATACAAAGTATTGTCTTCCAATAAATAAATAAAATTAAAGGCACATTTAATTTAAGGTGCATTGTACCTAATTAAAGGAGTTGTAAAGGAAAACATAATTTTTTTTGCTGAAAAGACATAATAGTTAACTGATTCCTTTTAAAAATAATAAAAATTGATAAAAATCAATCATAATGTGCCTGCAGTTTCAGTTTAGTTTTTCATCTAGTTTCATGCTTGTGTGAAGGACAGAGACACAGAGCCAATACAGGGCAGTGTTTGTTTTTAAAATAAAAATGATTGGTTCTGAGGGTTTTAGACACAAAGGCCCAGATTCACAGAGCGATTACGCCTGCGCAACAGGAGATGCACGTGCGTAAGTCGAAATCTACTTTTTTTTGTTCCGCGTAATTTCGTTAGACTGGCGCATCCGTCCACGCAAAAGTGCGCTAGACAGACCATTGATTTGCTAGTCAAATATGCTAATGAGGGACTTACGGGGATCCACAAAAGAACGTTGGGGCAGCGCAGGCGACGCAGTGTGCGCAACAGCAAAATGTCCTGTCTAAAATTAGACCATATAAAAGCTGGTCTAAAAAGAGAAAAAAAGTCTACTTGTTAGATAAAGCAACACTGTTAGTGAGGAGCTCAGCAATCACACGTGTTGCACAACAATCTGTATGCCAACATGCCAGGGGCATCGTCGCACATAGCTATACTACTGACTTTAGATGAACAAAGAAGGATGAGGGCACGGAGGATGGCACGGAGGGTGGCACGGGAGAGGATATACCGCACCCGCATAGACCTGTTTGGCATGAGTGATTCTGAGGTGTTTCGCATCTTCAGATTCACCCCTCATGTCATCCTGGAATTAACCACAACCCTGCAGGAGGACATCACCAGCCCAACACACCGCTCACATGCAGTGCAGCCACTGGTCAAGGTCATGGCAACACTCCATGTCCTTGCCAGTGGGTCTTTTCAGCGTACAAGTGGAGTGGTGGCTGGGATGTCACAATCCTCCATGAGCAGATGTGTGCACCAGGTTGTCCCTGCAATCCTCAGACACATGGCCAACCAAATCATCAAACCCACCACTGAGGAGCTGCGGCTGAAGGCAATGACAGATTTCTACAGAATTGCCAGATTCCCACGCACTGTGGGGGCTATTGATTGCAAACATGTGGCACTCCAGCCCCCCCAGGAGACAGAGCACATGTACTGCAATTGGAAGCATTGGCATTCCATCAACATACAGGTGATAGTCGATGCCCAAGGCCTCATATGGCACGTCCGTGCCAAACACCCAGGGTCCAGCCATGACAGCTACATATACAATCAATGCCACATCCGAATGGAATTCGATAAGAGCGTGTATGGGGACACCTGGCTGGTTGGTGAGTGACATGGGAGTCAGGCATGACTATCCCCTCCCATGATGCACACCTCACAAGTGGCACATGCATGACTAACATCCTCCTGTCTTTTCCCTTACAGGTGACTCTGCATATCCACTGGGACCCCATCTCATGACTCCTATCCGGAACCCCCAAACCCCAGGAGAGGAAAGATACAATCAAGCACATGCCCAAACACGAGCAGTGGTGGAGCGCACCTTTGGCCTACTAAAGTCACGTTTCCGATGCCTGGATAAGTCTGGGGGTACCCTCTTGTATTCCCCAAACTTCGTGTGCCAGATCATCGGTGCATGTTGCATGCTGCACAACTTCGCAGAAAGAAAGGGCCTGCAGATTGGCCTACGTGATGACCTGACCCCTGAACCAGACAATCCCCCCCTAACCGAGGCTACCCCGTCTTCTGAGGGAAGAGCAGCCAGGAGACAGCTCACATTGGGCATCTTTGCATGTTAAACACACACATTAATCATGGCACAATGAGAATGCATGCATGCACAACACTGTGGTCCCTAGCACACACACCCCACATCCACATCAAATTGGATTGGCACCAGTCCACCATGCAGGACATGTGAGCAGCAACGCCACGCCAAGGCTCCAATTATGTCACTGTACATTCATACACCATTCACACGGACCTGGGGATCACTTCTCCCTGGTCCTGGGGAACCCTTCTCCACCAAAATTGAGGATGACACCCCTTTTCCGGCAGGAATGTCACCCCCACATTCAAACAGCATTCACAACCCAAAAAAAAAAAAAATTACCTGCAAAAGCAAAAAATTTCCAGCAAAAAAAAAAAAGGGGAAAAAAAAATGAATGCCCTTTGCGTGAGCCACGCCTGGGGCGCCCCCGGCCACGGCCCCGGCTTCTCAGGGGAGACTCATGGGGGAGGGGTAAAACCGGGGAAGGAGGAGCAGCCCCTGATCTCTGCCCACCTGGCGGCCTGCCCTCCAAGGCCACGGCTATTCTGTCCAGGGCAGCACCAAGTGTTGCCGTGTTGGCCTGGATAGCCAGGGTAAGGGCCCTCACATCCTGCCCAATGCCTGCTGATGTCGTCTGCAGTTCGTTTAGGCAGGTTGTGAAAGCCCGGGAGTGGGAGTCCAGGTTCCCCAGCGTATCCTTGATGGAGGACAGGCTCTCCTCCATCCGCACCAATGTCTGGCTGACCTGTCCCAGGTGGCGGGTCTGGAGGAACTGGTCCCTTCTCAGAGTGGCGGGCAGGAGATCGGCCACCCCCTGGTGTTCCGGGATGAAATCCTGCCTCCAGCTGATGCTTGTGGCCGGGGAGAAGGGGAGGCCCTTGGGAGGGGAGCCATGTTGGGGGAGGAGGGGGGGGCTCCCCCTTAGGGAGGGCTGCCTGCTGCCAGCCAGAGGGGAAGAGTCCTCAAAAACCAAACGTCCAGTGCCTGACATGGACTCCTCCTCCTCATGATTCTCCTCCTCCTCATGATTCTCGTCCTCCTCTTGAACCTCCTCCGTGGACTCCGGCCTTGTTGGGGGGGCCTCATTAGGCTGCTGTCCTGGGGTTGGTGCGGTCAGGCCAGATGGCCCTGCACCCTCCTGCACATCTGTGGATGACACAAAACATTCACAGGTTGGAGGATCCACACACTTGCCACATATTCCCTTTCACCCCCTCCCCCACACATGCTACATACCTGATATAAAAAAAAATACTTACCTGGCACCACGGGCTCCGGGCTTGAGTCAAAGCCGGGCAGGCCCTCAACTTCATGCCGATGAAAGGTCAGGGCCACCGCACGCTCCTCCGCTGTCAGCCTAATACGGCATGGTGGGCCCCCTCCTGTGCCCCTGGCATGGGCATGCATTCTGGCCAGCTTCTGTTTGACCAGACGCCGGAGGTCATTGATTTTTTTGTCAATACCAGACCGGGTCCGTGTCTCCCCCTGCCCCGCTGAATTGACCTGCTCCGTGATCATATCCAAAATCTCCCTCCTCCTGGCCGGGGTGGTGTTGGCACTGTCTGGGCCGTGGAGGAAACGCCCATACTCGCTAATGGCCCGGGCAAGAATTATTTTTTCCCCAACTGTAAAATTGAGCTTTCGTTTTCTCTCTGTCATACTTCCAAAAACAATCACTCCCAGTCAACAAAATTCACTCAAAAAAACAAGCACAACCAATCAAGCAAGAACACACACAAAGACAAAACTACTCAGCAAGAAACAGTCACAAAAACAAACAGCAAAAAAACTGCAAGAAAACAAACAAACAGAAATATATCAATCAAACAAACAGTCTCTCAAACACCTATCAAAAAACACTTTCAAAGATCTACTAAGTTTATAGATTGAGTACACTTAGATTTTTTACACACATTGTGCTGGAGCATGCTTGGACAGCAGTTTCCAGAGAAAGTACACACTATGTTTAAAGAACACTTCTAAAAATACTCTGCTATGATAACAGCCTACTATTCCCCTCCTTCTCACCACTTCTTCAGACATCTTAGCACCATAGCACCCCCAAAGAACAGTGAGGAAATGTATCTTCGACTTGACTATGTGGCACTAATGTCATGTGATGCTGTTGTCACATGACCTGCAACAGGAAATGGGAATATATTTCCTACTTGTGTGAACACTGCCCTGGTTGGAGGTCTGTAACTGCTATCAGGAATGAGAGCACCCCCAATGATGTAATTTCTGACAAAACATGTAGGGCCTAGCCAGAAGTTGTGATATCACCATGTATGGGTGATTGTGAAAGGAATTATGGTAGTCATGGTCCATTCTGTTCAGTTTCGCTGGCCTTTTAATTGCAATAAAGCACCCCACTAAGGATTTTACATGATGGGAGCATGGCACTATTTTTTCCTGTCTTCCCAGAGCATCGGTCTGTCCAGGCATGTTTAAGGGGTGAATGACGAAGGACCTGAGCATGCGGTTGTCTACAGATTAGTATACACAAGCGTGATTTGTCACATTTATATCTGGTAAGCTCATATAGGTGATGTGTGTTGGGAACACCAGGTGATTTTCCTGATCTGATAAGTTTACAGTCATTTCAGTGGAGCTAAAGGACTTCATTGGTGTCAGACTCTACTTTTGATTTGGTGCATTGGCCTTCTAATACTTTTGTATACGTGTTGCACTGTTATCATTTTTGCACCGCTGGATATATAATATTTTACCTTTTTAATATTGCTTTTTTTTGTATTTATTTTTACAATGTTCACTTTTCTTAGTTTATTTTGTTTATTAATTAAGGTCACATATGTTCACTCCGAATTAGTACATGTTATCTGCCAAATGAATGACATCCTTAACGCCATACCTTGGATTTATCAGGAATGAAGAGTACCTGCACCTGGTTCCATTAAATAGGTGGGTTTGCAGGACCCTGGGAATTTAAATCCCTTGGAAGACAGCCCTGTGGAAATTGGGAGAAGTTAGGGTACATTCTGACCGTGGAGGAGTTCTGACTCCAATGCCTCATACATAGGATCGGAATTTCTGATGAAAAAAGTCAGACAGAATTTTTTCATCGGATATTCTGACCGTGTGTATGCCCCTTTGGACTTTTTCTGTCAGAAATTCCAATGGAATTGGCAAGAGAACATGTTCTCCTTTTTCCCGACGGAAAAAATTTGTGTCAGAAATTCCGTTCATCTGTATGGAACTCAGACATGGGGAAAAACATGCATGCTCCGAAGCATTGAACTTAATTTTTCTAGGCTCGTCATAGTGTTGTATGTCACCGCATTTTGGACGGTTGGAATTTGGTGTGTCTGTGTGTATGCAAGATGGCTTGATTGGAATTCCGTCTGGAAAAACGTCTAGTTTATGCAGGCGGAAAAAATTATCGTGTGTACGGGGCTTTAGTTCTGCATGCATTGCCAGGTCAATGATATAACTACTAACCATTTAGCATTATCAGAAGGATGTCAGTCAGCAGTGGCAGGCTCAGTGATGGAAATTGTGTTCCACCTCCATTTTAAATTCAACATAAGTCAAACAACTTGTTCTCATATAAACTTCACCACAAATAATGCAAAAACAATAAAACAAATATGTAATGATATGAGAAAAAAGTCCAATAAATATGTGCCCAGTGAAAAACTGCATGTCCAGATCCAATACTCCAAGCATGCCAATTCCATTGCACCACCGCTGAGAGACAAAAGCTGCTTTCCCAAAAATACATGACCCCTACCAACCGAGATCCTACAAGCTTACATATTCTGAAAATGTCCACATGATGGAGATTGCCAACTTGGCACAAAACACAACCCAGACTGCAATCAGCTCAACATATGCCTTTAAGCAGGGTTTCCTTAAATGATATGTATCTGTGTAAAACTTGAGAAAGAACAAAAATCCAAGCAATAGTGTGACTGCCTTCCTAGCTCATTTTATTTGTGAAAAAAATATAGAAAAAGCATGTGGAGCTATTGGAAAGGCGATGGAGGCTGTAGACAAACGCTGCTGCAGTCAAACTGCTCATGGGCATTTAATTTAATCACCTATTATGGTGATTCTCGCTACTCACATAGAAATGTGAACTTGAAGCAATCCAAAGAATGTAGAATCCAGGAACACGCATCATATTATTTGTTTCTTTATTTGCAGCTTATAGAAACAAATAAGAGCTATCTGATCCGATATCTTTGTATTGTTTTTAGCATTGGTAAGTTGCAAATTAAAATATATATATATATATATATATATATATATATATATATATAAGATCCTGGATTCTACTGCCTTTGTATTGCCTCATTTTATTTTTGCATTACACACGTAACCTGAGAATCTCTATTACTCCAACATGATAAATACAGTAAGTAAAATATAAAGTCATATAATAGCTGTTCTGCCGGGTGTATTTCTATACACAACAGGGCTGTAATATTCAGTATCGCTACTTAGCTCAAGTTCAGCCACATTAAGGCAGTCAACGTTTCCCCAGTACGCACACTGAGTAACAGATGGCAGGCATGTTTGTAGTCATTATAAATAACATTTGTGGATTTGTTTTCTTTGGAGACCAGGGTTACAACCCAGATTGTCAAAAACAACAAACGATAAAACTTCATGTCCCAAAATATTTATCTATATCTGCATCCTGGCTGGTAAATGTGCAGACAGGCTGATTGCTTGGCTGCTGTTATAGCCGAGACACAAAAACAGGATATCTCAGTGTCTGATGCACATACTAATTAGGGCAGACTGCTCGTTATATGCTACTAATTTAATAATGGCGTTTTTCAGCTACAGAATTACTTTCTAATACAGCAAATGAGGCTTCATTGGTCATTTAATTCTTTGAAACTGCAGGACAATTTTGCACTCCTTAGCTTAGCCTTATTATAGGGAAATATGATTACAGATAGAGATAAGTCACAGAGCATAGGATATATATTCTTCTGTATACAATGTAATGTGTGGCAGAACAATCTTCGTGTCCGCCTTGTCAAAATGCCTAGATAGATATGTGTGTAGGACAGCTTATGCCAAATATGAGATGGATAGTGAAGGTCAAGCTCTCGTAACTGTAATACATCAGAATAGACACTGCCTTAGCAGGTTTCTTTAAACTTTCGAAAAAACAAAAGTTCTGTCGTGAGTGCAAACGATAGTGCCATCATGTAATGACCGATAAATCGTTCAGTGGACATAAAAAAAAAAATGTTTCTCTTTTTTTTTTTTTACATATACCTAGTGCAGAAAGTTCGGGCGGGAAACACATTAATCTTCCGATTTATCGTTCGTTCGGCAGAAAATTTTCAAACTCGTCCTTCGTTTTTTCGGGTTAAAAAACGTCCAAACGTTTTTCGATTTTGTGCCCATTAACTGTCCGAAAAACAAAAGATCTTTCTTAACGACCGATTTTTGGACGAATTTTCATATAGTGTATGGCCAGCATAAGACTCCTGCTAGAACTTTATAGAAAGTTCAGTGTAGGAGGGTAATTAGTCCAGGCCATATCCATGGCTCACTATTAAATAGTTCAACATCAGAAGGGCACCCCTTGACTCCAGGCACTGTACAAGAAGCCAATGTACCAACAGGCCAGTGGGATAATGCAGCCCCAAAGCGTTGGACCACTTCAACTAATGGGGGTCCTGAGAGCTATACTCATCAGTGACCTCCCTACGTTGCAGAGAAAGGAGCTGTGTGTTAGTGGCAGTCCTGATTCTCCTGTAGTCCAAGGGAGGGGGCAAGCACGACACTCCACAACAGGAAGAAAGCCTCGCATTACTGTGTAGAGTTAGACATAAGAACAGGAAGTGAGGACTTCTCAGAAGAAATAAGGACATTTAAAAGCAAAATCAAAGGATCCGGTAAGTGAAGGACTACACTAAGGTAAAGGAAGCTATTTAGGAAAAACAAATTGTACATTTACAACTCCTTTAAGCTATTTGCATATATCTTATTGACATCTTTATTTGTAGATACAGTGCATATACATCTATTCCTGAAGAAGCGAGCATGACTCACGAAACGCGTTGAGTTATATGATGCCTGTGTATTTTTTTATATTTATCATTGTAACCTGTGTGCATCTAGTTTTTAGTATTTTTGTAGCATGTCATTATCAATGGTTTGACACCCTTGTTTATATATCCTGTTTTATAGAAACCAAGGTACAACGCTAAGTGAACAATACTAAACCAAACGATTAAGTGCAATAAAATTGGTATAAAATAAACAACTGTGACATAAGGATTCCGATTAGGAAAAACAAAGTCCATAGAAAGTAATCCACATCAAGGTAAGATAAAAGGGAAATTTGTTCTGAACAAAGTTTGTTCAGAACAGCAACAAAAAGGAGTTTGAATCGATCATTTACCTCCTGGAGCGAGCAGATTTTGGATCTGCCATTTCATCACATATGCCTGGAGATAGTCTATTCGGGAAGACTTTAAACATCCCTGCGCCTGGCTAGACCGCTGTTACGACGGTCAAACACATATGGTAAGAAGACTACATCTCACGATTTGGGTGTCCTTTCGGTGTAGGAATTATTTTCCTTTTTTGATGCAGATCACTATCAATGGACTTTTTCCCATTTATCTTACCTTGATGTGGATTACTTTCTATGGACTTTATTTTTCCTAATCTAAATCCTTATGTCACAGTTGTTTATTTTATACCAATTTTATTGCACTTAATATTTTGGTCTAGTGTTGTTCACTTAGCGCTGTACCTTAGTTTCTATTTTGTTTGTTTACTTAGGGTATCTTATGAAATTGGTACTGGCAGCTTATTTTACTTATTAACTTGAGGTTATTTTCACAATTTTTTGTTAGCTCAGTGTTTTTTCCTCTTTTGGAAAATATTTTTTCACTCTATCATACTTACGTTGTATGTCATACGATTTCAATAAATCTACAAATCATGCCTATTTTAGACACGCTATATACTGGTATTGACCTTTTTTTTGTGCTCACCTCATTTAACGTCCAACGGGGTAATTTTGTTTTATTCAATTCGGGGATAGGAGGTGTGATACTGACAGCACCAGACGTTTGCTTTCTTTTTTTGAAGTGGAATGAACTAACGCCCAAGCGATTGACACTTTGAAATGCGCCTAAGCGCTTGTAAAAGCGTTAGACACTTTTACAAGCACCGGGCATTTTTTTCTGTCAAGACTGCTGCCAAAAGGAGGAGCATTTTTAAAACATCCTGTGTGCCTGAGGCCTTATAGCATTAGGATAATCATTCACACAGCACAGCAGGACCTTTATGGCTTTGTCGAATACAGTATTTGTAGCTGCTGACTTTTTAACTTTTTTCTGAAGGAGCCTGGAGCTCCTCTTTAAGTGAATTCAGGTGACTTGTTTAACCACAATGAATTTTCATATTGCAATTGCTCACCAGGGGAGGACTGGGAACTTTGGACCTTTGGGGAAAAATACTGTCAAATGGCCCTTTCATAGTAGGTACAGATTTCCCTGTGCAGAAAAAAAGTGCAATACACAAATGCCTTGTACACACGATCCAAATTTCTAATGAAAAAAGTCAGACGGAATTTTTTCATTGGATATTCTGACCATGTGTGTTTTAGAACTAATTTAGAAATAGAACATGTTTCTTTTTTTTTCTGATGGAAATTCCGACGTAGAAAAAAAAAACATGCATGCTCAGAATCAAGTAGACGCATGCTCGGAAGCATTGAACTTCATGTTTATCCGCTCGTCATAGTGTTTTACGTCACTGCAATTTGGATGGTCCGAATTTGGCCTGACAGTGTGTATGCAAGACAGCTTGAACAGAATTCCGACGGAAAATTCTGTAGCGCTACCCCAGAAGGATCCGCTGGTTGATTGTTGGGTCCGACACATTACGTAGCTCTAGCGTTGTCTAGGGGTGTGAAAAAAGAATAAATATGTAGGTGTTGGCGCCTCCTAGTGTTAATGGTGCCTACTTACACAAGTGAAAGTGCAATGTGGTAGGTAAGTATAAATATGAAAATCAAATACTTGCTGTATAAATACCATAAGCAACCAATGAAAGTGCAAAAAGATATATATGAAGGTGTATAAATATGGATATGAAATCAATTGGATGATGTGCTAAAAAACATAGATGCAAGCAATACGTAAAGTGCTAACAAATCCTTATGGTCAAGTTGCTAACCAGTGACTAATAGTCCATATTGAAGTGCTAATGGATTGGTTGTAAACTACATGCAATAAAGTGCTAAAGTGCTAAATAATAATTAATGGTCCATATTGAAGTGCCGATATGTTGGCTGCAAACTGCAATACCATAAGCAACCAATAAAGGTGCAAAAAATATATGAACGTGTAAGAATATGGGTATGAAATTAAATTAATTAAATATGCTAAATAAATGCCACAAATATCATAGATGCAAGAAATGCATAAAGTGCTAATAAATCCTTATGATCAAGTTGCTGAACAGCAACTAACAATCCACAATAAAGTACTAATAGGTTGGCTGCACTGCATGCAATAAGGTGCTAAAGTGCTAAATATAAATTGCTAAACAATAACTAAACAGTAGCTAATAGGCCATATTGAAGTGCTGATAGGTTGGCTGAAAACTGCATGCAGTAAAGTGCTGGTAAAACGTGCCAAGGTGCAGGTGCCAAGAATAGGGAAATATCTGGTGATTCACTGATGCCCACTTCCTCCGTGCTCTGGTGTGTCCCACACTCACCAGATTAGGGATCCCCTCCTGGGGTACAAAGCATTCACAGTGTGCACCCTGTGTTGCGCTCTGGCAGAGTATTTCCTTCCTCTATATGGCTCAATCCACGATCCACAAATCAGAGCCCTTTCATGGGATGGCAGACCTGCACAGCTGCTGCAGGATGTGCCTTAGCTAATCCTATTTTGGCTCCCTATAGTATAGGAAGAGAAAGGAAGTCCCAATAGCGTGATACAGTTTAAAATTACTGGGTTTATTATAAAAACAATGGCCCAGATTCACAGAGCGATTACGCCTGCGCAACTGGTGTTGCGCGTGCGTAAGTCTAAATGTGCGCGTGCGTTTAGATGCGCGCGATTCAGAAAACGATTTACGCCAGAAATCTACTTTTTTTGGTCCGGCGTAATTTCGTTAGACAGACGCATCCGTCCGCGCAAAAATGCGCTAGACACACCATTGATTTGCTAGTCAAATATGCTAATGAGGGAGTTGCGGGGATCCACAAAAAAACGCAGTTGCTGCGCAGGCTACGCGATGTGCGCAACAGCAAAATGTCCTGTCTAAAGTTAGAGCACATAAAAGCTGGTCTAAATTTTGAAAAAACGTCTACATCTCACAGAAAGCAACACCGTTACTGAGGAGCAGACCACACACACGTGTTGCACTACAATTTGACTGCCAACATGCCGGTTGCATCGTCGCTCATAGCTGCACTAGTGAATTTAGATGACCAAAGAAGGAGGAGGGCACGGAGGATGGCACGGGAGAGGGTATACCGCACACGCATAGACCTCTTTGGCATGAGTGATTCTGAGGTGTATCGCATCTTCAGATTCCCCCCTCATGCCATCCTGGAATTAACCACAACCCTGCAGGAGGACATCACCAGCCCAACACAACGCTCACATCCAGTGCAGCCACTGGTCAAGGTACTGGCAACACTCCATTTCCTTGCCAGTGGCTCTTTTCAGCGTACAAGTGGAGTGGTGGCTGGGATGTCACAATCCTCCATGAGCAGATGTGTGCACCAGGTTGTCCCAGCAATCCTCACACGCTTGGCCAACCTAATCATCAAACCCACCACTGAGGACCTGCGGCTGAAGGCAATGACAGATTTCTACAGAATTGCCAGATTCCCACGCACCATCGGGGCCATTGATTGCACACATGTGGCACTCCAGCCCCCCCATGACACAGAGCACATGTACCGCAATCGGAAGAATTGGCACTCCATCAACGTACAGGTGATAGTTGATGCCCAAGGACTCATATGGCACGTCCGTGCCAAACACCCCGGATCCACCCATGACAGCTACATCTACAATCAATGCCACATCCGAATGGAATTCTATCAGAACGTGTATGGGAACACCTGGCTGGTTGGTGAGTGACATGGGAGTCAGGCATGACTATCCCCTCCCGTGATGCACACCTCACAAGTGGCACATGCATGACTAACATTCTCCTGTCTTTTCCCTTCCAGGTGACTCTGCATATGCACTGGGACCCCATCTCATGACTCCTATCCGGAACCCCCAAACCCCAGGGGAGGAAAGATACAATCAAGCACACATCAAAACCCGAGCAGTGGTGGAGCGCACCTTTGGCCTCCTGAAGTCACGTTTCCGATGCCTGGATAAGTCTGGGGGTACACTGTTGTATTCCCCAAACTTCGTGTGCCATATCATCGTTGCATGTTGCATGCTGCACAATCTCGCAGTGAGGAAGGGCCTGCAGGTTGAGCTACGTGATGACCTGACACCCCAACCAGACAATCAACCCCTAACCGAGGATACCCCGTCTTCTGAGGGAAGAGCAGTCAGGAGACAGCTCATATTGGGCATCTTTGCACGTTAAACACACACATTAATCATGGCACAATGAGAATGCATGCATGCACACCACTGTGGTCCCTAGCACACACACCCCACATCCTCATCAAATTGGATTGGCACCAGTCCACCATGCACGACTTATGTCACTGTACATTCATACACCATTCACACGGACCTGGGAATCACTTCTCCCTGGTCCTGGGGAACCCTTCTCCACCAAAATTGAGGATGACACCCCTTTTCCAGCAGGAATGTCACCCCCACATTCAAACAGCATGCACAACCCAAAATTTAAAAAAAATGTCAGCCAAAAAAAAAAAAAAAAAAAAAAGCCAAAAAAGTAAGCCAAAAAAAAAAGGGGAAAAAAAATTATTGCCCTCTGCATATGCCACGCCTGGGGCGCCCCCGGCCACGGCCCCGGCCCCTTAGGGGAGACTCATGGGGGAGGGGCAAACCCGGGGAAGGAGGAGCAGCCCCTGATATCTGCCCACCTGGCGGCCTGCCCTCCAAGGCCACGGCAATTCTGTCCAGGGAAGCACCAAGTGTTGCCGTGTTGGCCTGGATAGCCTGGGTAAGGGCCCTCACATCCTGCCCAATGCCTGCTGCTGTAGTCTGCAGTTCATTTAGGCAGGTTGTGAAAGCCCGGGAGTGGGAGTCCAGGTTACCCAGCGTATCCTTCATGGAGGACAGGCTCTCCTCCACCCGCCCAAAAGTCTGGCAGAGCTGTCCCAGATGGCGGGTCTGGAGGGCCTGGTCCCTTCGCAGACTGGCGGGCAGGAGATTGGGCGCCCCCCTGGTGCTCTGGGATGACATCCTGCCTCCAGCTGATGGTTGTGGGCGGGGAGAAGGGGAGGCCCTTGTGAGGGGAGCCATGTTGGGGGAGGAGCTCCCCCTTAGGGAGGGCAGGCTTCTGCCAGCCAGAGGGGAAGAGTCCGCACAAACCACTCGTCCAGTGCCTGACTCCTCCTCCTCATGATCGTCCTCCTCATGATTATCCTCCTCCTCATGATCGTCCTCCTCCTCATGATCGTCCTCCTCCTCTTGAACCTCCTCCGCGGACTGTGGCCTTGTTGGGGGGGCCTCATTAGGCTGCTGTCCTGGGGTTGGAGCGGTCAGGCCAGATGGCCCTGCACCCTCCTGCACATCTGTGGATGACACAAACCATTCACAGGTTGGAGGATCCACACACTTGGCACATATTCCCTTTCACCCCCTCCCCCACACATGCTACACACCTGATAGAAAAAAAAACCTTACCTGGCACCACGGGGACCGGACTTGTGTCAAAGCCTGGCAGGCCCTCCACTTCATGCCGGTGAAAGGTCAGGGCCACCACATGCTTCCTCGCTGTAAGCCTAATACTGCATGGTGGGCCCCCTCCTGTGCCCCTGGCATGGGCATGCATTGCGGCCAGTTTTTTTTTCACCTGACGCCGGAGATCGTTTATTTTTTTGTCAATCCCAGACCGGGTCCGTGTCTCCCCCTCCCCCGATGAATTCACCTGCTCCGTGATCCTATCCAAAATCTCCCTCCCCCTGGCCGGGGTGGTGGTGGCACTCTGCGGGCCGTGGAGAAAACGCCCATACTCGCTAATGGCCCGGGCAAGAATTCTTTTTTCCCCCACAGTAAAATTCAGCTTTCTTTTTCTCTCTGTCATACTTCCAAACAAACTCACTACCAGTCACCAAAAATCAGTCACAAATACAAGCACAACCAATCAGGCAAGAACACACACAAAGAGAAAACGAACACCCAAAAATCACACTAGCACTCAGCAAGAAACAGTCACAAAAAAATAAAAAATAAAAAATAAAGCAAGAAAACAAACGCTCAGAAATATATCAATCAAACAAACAGTCTCTCAAACACTTATCAAAAAACACTTTCACAAATATACCAACAAGAACTTGATCACACAGAACACTAATCTGACAACTACAAGACACACTGCAACGAACAACAGGAACAAAAGCACTTGGTTAAATGGGAAGGGACACAAAGGGATGTACTTTTGCAATGCAAGTGCGTTTGTGTGTGTCTATTTATGCTGTCTGCGTAGTTCACAACGTTGCCCTAGTCCATTTCCAATTTCACTAATTGCGCCGCTCCCGAGTTGTGAGCATGCGCACAGCGGAGCTGACATGGTCTCCTTCACGCGCGCATGCGCGAGCCGGCCGGCCCTTCATTTGCATGGGGTCACTGCTCATTTCAATGTAACACGCCCACGTCCCTCCCAATTTGTATTACTCCTCCTTACGCCTCAGGAAAAAACCTTACGCTTGCGCAATTTCCTGCGCAAAAGCTACGTGAATCGGGGGATTACGCGGCTAGATGGCGCAAGTCTAACGTAATGGCAGTGCGCTACGCCGGACCGATAATGCGCCGATGTACGTGAATCTGGGCCAATGTACTCACATTTAAAACCAAACAAACAGGCATTGTATCGCAGGAGTGTTGTAAGACAGTCTGTGCTCGACCGGTTTCGTCATGTGACATTTGACGATGTGGACGTCCTGCTCCAGACGATGTCACATGACGAAACCGGTCGAGCACAGACTGTCTTACAACACTCCTGCGATACAACGCCTGTTTGTTTGGTTTTAAATGTGATGAAACCACATCCCTAGAATGCAGATTGGTCCAGGAGACCTTTCTGGACCGATAGGGATCATAATTTAAATAAATCACAAATGGGAGCAACCTAGCTCTCCCATTCTAGCTAACTTTAGCGTAGTGCCCATACTGAAAGTAAGGGGGTGCTACAATTCCATCGGATTTTATCCCATCGGAAATTCCGATCGTGTGTAATAGGCATTAGGGGTTTATTTTTCTAAAATTGTAAAGAGAAAAATTTGGTGCAGCTGTGCATGGTAACCAATCGGCTTCTAACTTCAACTTGTTTAACCACTTGCCAGCTTGGCTGTGAAAACCGACGTACCTGTACATCAATCGGTGCATGAGACACAGTGGCCACCTGCGATTGTGGTACAGAGAGGCAGAACAGGGATCTGCATATGTAAACAAGGAGGATCCCCATTCTGACAGGGGACAGCACTGACATCTGCTGTTCCTATTGATCAGAAACAGCGATCTCTGTGCTTTCCCAGTAAGTCCATCCCTCACACCGTTTGAATACTCCCAGGGAACACAGTTAACCCCTTTATTGCCCTTTAGTGTTAACCCCTTCCCCGCTAGTGCCATTTATATACTGATCAGTGCATTTTTTTAGCGCTGATTACTGTAATAATGTCACTGGTCCCCAAAAAGTGTCAGATTTGTCCGCCGCAAAATGTCACTGTCCCACTAAAAATCACAGATCCCGCCATTACCAGTAAAAACAATAAAGTCCATAAATCTATCCCATAGTTTGTAGACACTATAATAACTTTTGCGCAAACCAATTAATATATACTCTCCAGTTTTAATAAATCAACCCCAAAGTGTTTCATGGTGTATTGATTGGCTTGTGGCACACCTTTTCACATGTTTCAGCATCAGTTTCCTTTGCTGCTCTTGGCATTCGGTCGCGTGACTTCTCAAAGGAAGTTGGTGCTGGAGAACTTCCTCTTTCAGAATGGAAGTTAGTTGCTATATAATGATCAGCATGCATCACATAGGCCTCACTCTGATTGATGTGTGAATAGGGAAGCGTCTTGATTGAGTTTTTCCAGCCCAGCATACAGTACATTATTAGTACTGGCCCCAGAGACGTATGCCTAGTCCTTCCCTGTTGTTCAGTACATAATCATGAACACTCAGTTTAAACATTCATGCATCTTTATGTTAAAGCCATTAAACAAAGCATTTGTGTGGCTGTCAGACTGTTCACGTGTCATTTAAGAACTGATACCCACGTCTGTGTGCCCATTATGATTGGAACAGCTCCTTCGTTTTATAGCCACTTAATTCAAAATGAGGCATGTTTTAAGTGACTGCTGATTTAATGCGTTACGTGAGACTTAATGAATGGCTATTAAATTCATCCACTTAAGTAGTTAAGGGTTCAAGTGTGCCAGCAGTTTCCATTCAGAGCAGCAAAAAGGGAATAGAGAGTCATATTTGATATAGCAGTGTCCTAATATAGCTTTGATATTTGCTCATTTGAGGACTATACCTCAAAGTAATGTATGTATGACATTCAATCTCTGTACTTCTTAATTTCTTTGTCTGACCAAGACAGGCTGACAAGAGAAAGCTGTGTAAAAATATGAAGAAATAAAACTTAAAGCTTATATAAATAAGTAGTGTAAAGTGCAATAACCTTGTAACCAATAACTTTTCACTGTGCTAGAGTCAACTAAATAAAAAATAAAAAATTCCTGACATGACTGATGTGCATTTTGCAGACATTGGACTTTGTACTGTACTTTTTTATTTAAAAAGGGTCCTAAAACCCTATGTGAAAAATAACCTACGCACTTCCGAGATCTAGCTCACATGTCACACAGCCTCACTGTGCAACCATCAATTTTTTCCCCTCTCAAGCACTCACATTGTGAGCACTAACGACGCAGAGTGCTGCACAGCCGCAACTCTGCACAGCATCTACATAGGTGAACTGCCACTATAGCCCAGCAACGACTTCCAGGCACAGATCCCTGGCTGAAATACCTGAACTAATCACTAGGTCCTCTGGACCATTAACCACTATACAAGGCATTTTCACCCCCTTCCAGCCCAGACCAATTTTTCTTTTTCAGCACTGTCGCACTTTGAATGACAATTATGCGGTCGTGCGACGTGGCTCCCAAAAAAAATTGACATCCTTTTTTTTCCCCACAAATAGAGCTTTCGCTTGGTGGTATTTGATCACCTCTGTGGTTTTTATTTTTTGTGCTATAAACAAAAGCGCGACAATTTTGAAAACACAATATTTTTTACTTTTTGATTTAATATCACAATTTAAAAAAAAAAAAAAAACATGTATGGTTTGCGCAAAAGTTATAGCACCTACAAAATAAGGGAGAGAATTGTTATTTTTTATTATTTATTTTTTTACTAGTAATGGCGGCGATCTGCGATTTTTATTGCGACTGCGACATCATGGCGGACACATCGGACACTTTTGACACATTTTTGGCACCATTCACATTTATACTGCAATCAGTGCTATAAATATGCACTAATTACTGTATAAATGTGACTGGCAGGGAAGGGGTTAACACTAGGGGGTGAGGAAGGGGTTAATGTGTTTCCTGAATTGTGTTCTAACTGTGGGGGGAGGGGGGTGACCGATCTGTGTCCCTATGTACTAGGAACACAGATCGGTATGCTCTCTCTATGACTGGACGCTGTCATTGTGAGAGCCGGCAATGAGAGATGATCTCATATGTTTACATATGAGATCATCTCTCATTCGCTGCACAGATCGCATCGCAAATGGCCACTCTGATTGGCCGTTCGCGGCGATCTGTGATTGGCTGTGTCCAAGGGACACGGCCAGTACACAAGTTCCCCGCTGCGCGCTCTGGAGCGCGCGCTGGGAACGAGGAAAGGGGCCGCATATAGTCGTACGGCCGTAGGGAAGTGGTTAAACAATTACTCTTATTTATTTTTTGTCTTTATATTTCCTTGGTTAAAAGAACCAATTGGTTGTCACTTTCCATATTTTTTTTTACCTCATATTAATACGCCACTTATTGTCTGTGTGACAGAACCCACTGCCACTGTGTGCTTTGGAAGGGACTGTGGGCGGGCCTGTTACCCACAGATTATTGCCCAAAAATACTGGAGACCTGAAGACAAGCTGGCATTGAGATAATGTAATGCTACAGCCCTTCTCCCCCATCCCCCCTTGTTGCTGTGCCTAATTGTGTTGGTTTATGACACAGACAATGGTCTGGACTGGAGACGTCTCTCCGCAGCGGATGTGTATTGAGAAGCTGCCTGCTTACCATAATCTCTATATGTTTATCAGTAGCCTGTTTCAATATATAAATGTTCAGTTCCCATTGGTTGTTCCTTGTCCCCCTCCCCTCTTTGACAAGGCTAAGGGGAGTGTCCCTAACTGTGTGTAAAACTGTATGTCTTGGATTTAATAAACAGTTTTTGCTCTGCATGTTTAACCGTCAACACCTGTGTGGATTGTCCCGTGATTGAGGGGTTAAGGGCTGGTTATGGCGAATCTGCAGGCTGCTGGTGCGTTTGGAGGTCAGGAGACGCAGGTCTGGCGGATGTGCCCACCTGGGGTATCTGAGATCCATCAGTCAGTGACAGAATTGTGTTCCCTTGATTGCTAATAGAGAACTGATGCCTGTTTATCTGACATGTGTAAGGTGTCCCTGAGACAACAGGTCTTAAAAATAATGTACATGTTTTTGTTTTAACTAGGTATTGGTGTAGTTATATTCGTTTTCTTTACTTTGAAATGGTGGGCTTACATGTTGTGGCTGCAGTTTGCAGCGTAATGGCTGATCGATTAGCCTATGTCCGGGTTTTACTCCACCTAGTCTTGCTGTGCCCATAATTGCAGCCTTAACGTGCCCATTATTGTAGCTTCTCCATGCCCATTATTGCAACCTCACTGTGCACATTATTGCAGCCTTGCTGTGCCCATAATTGCAGCCTTACCATAGACATCATTGCAGCCTTACCATGGACATCATTGCAGCCTTACCGTGGACATCATTGCAGCCTTACCGTGGACATCATTGCAGCCTTACCGTGGACATCATTGCAGCCATACCGTGGACATCATTGCAGCCTTACCGTGGACATCATTGCAGCCTTACCGTGGACATAATTGCAGCCTTACCGTGGACATAATTGCAGCCTTACCGTGCCCATCATTGCAGCCTTACCGTGCCCATCATTGCAGCCCCACCGTGCTAATCATTGCAGCTTGACCGTGCCTATTATTAAAGCCTCACCAGCCTCAGTGTGTCTGACCGGCCATGCAACCTCATCAGTCAGTGTCTGGGCATCTCCAGCTGTGTCACGGAGCTCAGTGTGAAATGTTTGGCCATGCTGTGAGAAAAGCCCCGCCGCCCTCCTAGACCAGCTTGTGTGATTGACAGAACACTACGTCTATCAGGAGGGAAGGACCTTTTTCATGACGAAGTGGGACATGTAAATAGGAGGAGGGAGGGGGGGCTGCAGCCACAGCTAGTTAAAGCGGCCCCAGGTGGCCTACCGGGAAATGTTCAGGTATCCCGGTAGGCAAGTCCGGCCTTGCCTAGAATGACAGGAATAAACAAGAACATTGTAAGTTGAGGAATCAAAATGGATAACTAGGGCATCCGGGATCTCACACTGCAAACATAGATGTTTGCAGTGCAGAAGTAGTTTGCTAATAGGGCCCAACAAAGGGAGGAAAAAACTACAGACCCAGCAGGAAGCAACTTACAGGACTTGAAGGATCTGCTACTGACAGCTTGGTTCGAGATACTACAGAATACCTTCAGAGGTCTAGTGGAGTCTATGCCTCAAAGGACCAGGGCCATTTTGGACAGGGTGGGAAACAACTTGTTCCTGTGCAAGTTTTCTACACATTTTCTTATTTTGACAAGAGAAATGAATACAGGTAAAAATTGAATTTCTGAAATGTTTTGTTGAAAACTTATTTTTTTTTTTTTTTTTTTTTCTTTCAAATGTTTTTTATTAACATGAATGAAAAGACAATTACAATCTCATACACGACATTTTACTTATGATAAGTTTGATATATCTCTTATTGGTGCTGATGTACAACATAGGCGGAAATATACTTTTGGCAACAACATTGATAGCGCCTACCCCATATACCTAGTGTAAGTAGAAGGGACTACTTGTCCTACTGCTGTGTGTGGACTCCGCACCCCCATTATTGGTTATGACAAGGGGGGGCACTCCGCATATATACATATATAAACAAGAAAATTATCCACCATTAAACCTCAACCTCAATAGAACGATAGTGGCTGTAGGCCACAAGCCTTTAACAGGAATTATCACATCTCAAGAGTGTAACCGAATGCAAGTGAAAGGAAAACTAGAACATATAAAACAAAAACAAAGATATCATGGATAGATCAAAAAAGGAACAGAGTAGAAGGCAAAAAAGGGAAGGATAGAGAGAAGAAGAGGGGGAGAGAAGAAAAATAAAATAAAGGAGTAGGAATGAAAACATGAGCATGTACCACTGAGTGACATGGACTCTTACAATGCACGGAATCACTATATTGAAACAGGGAAATTTACTTAGTTAGCTTCCAAACTTAGAAGTCCATGGTTCCCATTGATTATTAAACTGAGCGACCGAATGGGATTGAATAGCAAAATGTTTTTCAAAGGAGTATTGGACCTTCACTCTATCTATGACTTCTTTTGTATTAGGAGTCATATTAGTTCTCCACTTAGATGTAATCGTCAACCTTGCCGCTATGAGTATATGGCTCACTATGCTTCTGAATTGTTTAGGGATATTGTTGATAGTAAGAGAAAGTAAGGCTAATGAGAGGGATGGCTTGACAAAAAAACCCGTGGTCGAAGACATTAATTTAAACACTTCATTCCAGAAACTACGTATATTTTTACATTCCCAAAAAATATGACAGATGTTTCCCCTTGCTCCACATTGTCTCCAACAAACATTGTGCTCAGACGGAAAGATCATGGACAACCTAACCGGAGTCAGATAGGACCTGTGCAAAATTTTCATCATCTGGTCCCAATGGTTGGTACAATGAGAGTATCTGTAGCAGGACTTGATAGCATAGGACCAATCCTCTGGAGAGTAGGTGAGGCCTAGATCCCTTTCCCAACTCAGCATACTAGAGGTCTTATTAAACGTGGTGTAGTGTTGGAATATAGCGTAAAACTTGGATAGGCCTTTGGGTTTGTCATAATTAGATAAATAGTACTCCCAGACTGTTTTGTTTAGACTATATGTTATATTCTGGTTCCTAGTCAAGAAGGAATGAATCTGCAGTTTAGAAAATAAATGAGTCATGGGATTTCTAGCCAGCAAGTCCTCATATGTACCGATACCTTCCTTAATCCATTGACGTATGTCAATATTTGGGATTAGAAATTCAATGATTCTAAGATTGGATAGGGTTTGGGAAGAACAAACCTCAGGGGGTATATTCCCATGAAGTCTTTCCCAAGCCGCAAGAGTGGCCATAATAGAAGGGACTTTAGGGTAGGTCATAGGTAGGTTGGTTAATTTGGCCAATAATAGGGATGGAAGGTCTCTATTGGATAGCACCGAGCTCTCAATTTGAACCCAAAGTTTCGATGACCTTGGTTCAAACCATGCCTTGGCTTGATCCAATAATGCAGCCCTTTGATAGTTACGAATATTCGGGAAGCCCGCCCCTCCATGTGATCTAGGCTTTCGGATTATAACATAGGGGATTTTGGACATCCTATTATTCCATACAAATTGTCTAAAAAGTTTGTCAATAAGGTTGAAAAAGGATTCTGGTAAGCAGATAGGAATAGTCCTAAAGTAATAAATCAATTTGGGAAGCACAACCATCTTCAGGGCCGCAATCCTACCGAGCCAGGATAGTTCATAAGAGGCAATATGATGTAGGTCACTTTTAACTGTATCAATTAAGGCCGGGAAATTAGTTTCATATGTGGACGAGGGAGGGAAGGACAGCTTGATACCTAGATAGGGAATCGCTTTTGACATCCATTGAACCTGATATTGGGCCTTTAGGAAAGAAATTTGTTTACGTGATAGGTTCATAGGTAATATACATGACTTTTGGACATTCAGCTTATAATAAGAAACATCACTATATTTTTGCAATACCGAGAATACTTTAACCAGGGAAGAAGCCGGGTTTGTGAGAGTTAAGACTACGTCGTCAGCGAAAAGGCCAATTTTATGAGAACGGTCGCCAACCTTAATCCCTGAAATGTCATCATCAGACCTAATGGCTTCGGCCAGGGGTTCCATCATTAATGTGAAAATGATGGGGGATAACGGACAACCCTGACGAGTGCCATTCGTAATGTAAAATTTTTCTGAGAGCGCATTAGACGTGAAGACCATTGCCGATGGTATAGAATATAATGCTAGGATAGCTGATAAAATATTCCCGTGCAAGCCAAATTTTTGTAATGTAGCACGAAGGTAACCCCAGTGGACTCTGTCAAAGGCCTTTTCGGCGTCCAAAGCTAAAATCACTGAAGGCACTTTCCTGTTTTCCACTAAGTGCAGGAGATTAAACATTCTTCTAGTGCCATCAGGCGCCTGACGGCCCTTGACAAAGCCCACCTGGTCAGATTTAATTAAAGAAGGGGTGATTTTTGCCAATCTATTTGCTAAAATCTTCGCGTAAACTTTTAGATCAGTATTCAAGAGTGAGATGGGTCTGAAATTTTGAGGGGAATCCGGCTTCTTACCTGGTTTGGGCAGTGTGACAATAATAGCCTGCAGCATTTCTTCAGGGAAGGAGGCGGAGGAGGTAACATCGTTGAACAAAGAGCACATGTGAGGGACCAAAGATTGTGAAAATGCCCTGTAATATTCGGACGTAAACCCGTCAGCACCAGGGGATTTGTTTTTAGGCAATGCCTTAATGGTGTCTATAATTTCTTTCTCATGGATCGGGGCTTTCAAGGAGAGAAGGTCGTCTGCAGTCAAGGACGGCAAGGACACAGAGTCTAGGAACGAAGCAATGGAGTAATCAGTGGGTTGTGGGGTATCCCCGTTCGAGTGAAGGTTGTATAAATCTCGGTAGTACTTCATGAAAGAGTTGGCTATCCGTGTGGGATGGTGTTCTAAAACACCTGTATGTGGGTCTCTAAGAGACGCAAGATTAGATTTTTGTTGCCTCTTAGAGATATAATTCGCCAAAAGTTTGCCCGCTTTATTACCATGGGCGTAAAGGTTTGCTTTGATCCGCCTTAAACATTTATGGTGATTATCAAGAAGGGCTATGCGGACTTGATGCCTACATTGGAATAAGTCCGTTTCTATTTTCGGGGAAGGGGCCTGTTTATGAAGATGTTCTAGATTTTTAAGGTCCTTGAGCAATCTGTTCAACAACTCACCCCTACGCCTCTTCTCCCGTGCCGCCGCCTGAATGAGAAGACCCCTGCTGAAAGCTTTGTGGGAACACCACAATGTGGAAATGGAAACGTCATTAGTATTGTTAATCAAAAAAAATTCAGACAGATGACTATTAATACGTGAGGTCAGGGTAGGGTTAGCTAAAACGTCAGAATTATTCCTCCATAAATACGTTGGCGATGTGGAGGATTGCCCTTTAATAACCATAGAAATCGGGGCATGGTCCGACCATGTGATTGAATGTATCGTTGTCGAGGTCGTTCTCTGAAGAAGTTGGAGGTCTGTGAGAAAAAAATCGATCCTGGAATAAATCTTATGGGGGCAGGAGTAGTATGTAAAGTCCCTTTCAGATGAATGCAAGCACCTCCAAGGGTCAAAAAGGTTGCGTTCCGATAAAAGGGGTTGAAGTTCAGTCCTGTTGGAAGGAACTCGTCCAGAGCAATCCAATGATTTGTTCACTATGCAGTTAAAATCTCCACAGAGGAGGAGGGACCCTTGCTGAATTTTACTAACTCTCTTTAGAAGAGATCTCAGGAAGGGAACTGGTCTTCGGTTAGGAGCATATAAATTCACAAGGGTATATGTAGAATTGTTCAAATCACACACTAGGATAATGAACCTGCCATTCGTATCGCAAACAACCTCATGCAGTTTGAAAGCGACTGTACTTCTAATCGCTATCAATACCCCTCTTTTCTTAACCGGAGCTGTAGCAGAAAACAAATGAGGAAAGGCCCTATGTGAGCATTTGGGTTGTTTAGCAGTCATGAAATGTGTCTCTTGCGCACACAGGATGTCCCCATTAAGTTTAAGAGAGTCTCTCCACATTGCGCTTCTCTTAAATGGGCTATTTAGCCCGTGAACATTCATGGACACTATTGAGAGGGTCATCGTACTGTTATCAGCCTGCTTGAATTATAGATATTAACTTTGAAAAAAGTCAGGTGTAGTGAAAGCAGTTTACCTGAAGATGGTGCTGTTGAAGCAGGGATTCCTGGCCAGGAGTAGAAAATGAAGTAGAGAGCTGATGACATCAGTGGACATTCTGTGTTTAGGATGAGAAGTATAAGAGGCTCCTTGAATGTAGTAAAAAATAAGAAAAAAGTGAAAAGGGAAAACAAAGAAAAAATTATAGTCATAAACATAAGGCAGAACATAAAAAAGTGAAAAATTTCACAACGTGCGAGCAACCCTCGCAAATTTTCCATAAGGGGGAAATGAGCTCCCTAGAGAACCAAGAACACTTTGCGGTAAGGATATTTACTCGGTCTGAAGACAAGATTATAATGCAAAACGTCCGTAGTACCACCGCCCTTGCACATTTCAGGCAGTGCACCAGTCAGGGGATAAGCGAACAGGTAAAGATTTAGGCGAAGGAGTGCAGACCTCCTCCGGCAGCAAGTTCCATTTCTTAGCCAGCTCCAGCCCCTCATCTAGGTTTCTGATGACGTGAGTACGGTTATCTTTAATGATCAATAACTTAGTAGGGAAGCCCCAGGAGTAGGTGATTTTGTGATTCTGCAGCAATTTGGTGATAGTGGACAAATTCTTGCGGGCCATCATGGTGTGCTGTGACAAATCTGAGTATACCGAAATATCCGAGTATGGGGAGGGCAAGGGCTGATTTTTCCGCGCAAATCTCATCAGGTCATCTTTGATGTGGAAAAAATGCACACGGGCTATGACATCCCTGGGGACTTTCTCAGGCAAAAATTTAGGCTTGGGGAGGCGGTGGGCCCTATCCACTATGATTTCAGTGCTTGGGGCATCAGGTAAAATGGCCGCAATAAAATCTTGAACGTAACGCCTCAGATCGGATGGGGTGACTGACTCCTCCACCCCCCGCAATTTCACGTTGTTGCGGCGGGATCTGTCCTCTAAGTCCGCTAATTTTTCCCGCATAGCCTGCATGTCCTCCTCTACTTCATAGTGCGCATCCACCAAATCATTATGGGCAACAGTAAAATCCCCCATCTTGTCTTCTAAATGGCCCACTCTGCCACCTATATCAGAGACATCTTGCCTAATCTGTGACACGCAATGCATCATGTCCTTGTGCAGGGACCCCCTCAGAGTTACCAACATGTCCCTCATGACCGTGTCACTCAGAGGCACCCCTGATGTAGGGAAATCATGAATCTGCTCGACAAAGTCCCTGGTGCTATCCCGGGAATCGCAAGGTTCCTCCAGCTCACCTGCGTATGTGTGCTCCATAGATCTCCTCTGAGCGGACTTCTGCGGGCTGGTGATGGGAGAAGGAGCCGGCGAGGACCTGCTGCTATTGCCTCCTCTTTCCCGAGGTGTGGCACCCTCCTCGGGTTGTTCCGTGGTGTGCGATGCACCACCTCCATGCTTCCTGCTCCGCGATCCGGAGGCCTCGGCGCCATCTTGAGACCTGGGGGTGCTCGCAGACGGGTAGAAGTCTGTCAGTTTTACCGGCTTCTTGTCAGATTTTCTCTTCCCCATTGCTCGCGCTGCTCTCCTTCAGTATCCCGCGGTGTGCTGGTCAATTACAGACCGAGTAAGTCGCTGAATATTGCGAAACGGAGGTTCTCTTGCAGGAGCTCTCCTCTCAAGCAGCCATCCGCTCCGGCTGCTGGCCACGCCCCCTGAAAACTTATTTTAAAATGCACTACCCCCTAAACATATAATACTATTGTTTTCACCTGTAAAATGTGACTGTAAATGTAAATTACAATATGATTGTTTTATTTTTGCTTAAATAATACAAAGCTAAATGTTTTACATTTAAAGAAAACCTGGCCTGAGGAAATATATAGAAATATGTCTTAATCTTGTCGGATCGGATGGCAGGCGGGTGTCACTGGACACATCTCTGCTGCCACCAACCTGTCCAACTTTAAATGCAGCACTGTGCCACTTTAAATGCCAATTATTCAGTCATACAACATTGTACCCTAAATAGGTTTATATTTTTTATTGACAGATAGAGCTTTTGTTTAGTGGTATTTATTCACCACTGTTTTTTTTTAAATTAAATAAATAAATAAAATAATTGCTTAGTTGGTTATATAATTATAAAAAATGGTAAGCTGCGATGCATATACAAAGTATTCAAATGAAGCAATACAAATAAAAATACAGTAGGTTATGTGCCCAAACTAATTACACCTGTGCAAAAACAACATAACTAATAGTGACAATACAATGGTGATGAATCGGTAATATTAAATGAATAATAGGTGTATTCAAACAATAGTCAATTAAGATTGAAATTCCCATGTGATTCCAAGGTACATCAAAAGGAAAGAGTGCCAAAAGGAATAGTCCCAGGGAACAGTGTCTGAAAGCAGGATAGACGAGAACCTCCACCACTTAATATCTATCTGCTTACCGACTCCATTGATCTCTGATGAGATCATATGCGCATGTGGCTGAACAGCCCTGCAGATTCCTAGAGCTTATTTATGTATAGTCTCCACCTTTAAATTCTCAAATAGGTCTCCAGCAAGTCTCCCCGCAATAGATGGCCCAAAAGAAAAGAAGGATGCCAACATAGAGTAATACCGTACATAAAATTGGTTTATTAAAAAAACACTGGGCCAGTGTCACCATTTTATTGTCACTATTAATTATGTTGTTTTTGCACAGGTGTTTGTTCAATTAGTTTGTGCACATAACCTATTTTTATTTGTATTGCTTCATTTGAATACTTTGTATATGCAGCGCAGCTTACCATTTTTTATTTCAATTTGTGTTTATATCTGACATTTTTTAAATAACTTATTTCATTAGAATTAATTGTACCTATCATCACCTATTAATTCTTTCCAAAATCAAGACCTGCGCAGTACAACTCCACAATTTTGCATGGTTATATAATTATGCAAATACCAAATGTTTCTTCATAAATTTAAGCCAAACGGTATTATGCCACATTTTTTTGTAAAAATAAATCAAATCAGTGTATATTATTTGGTTTGTGTTAAAGTTATCAGAGCCTACAATCTATGATATACAGTTGCAATAAAAAGTATGTGAACCCTTTTGGAATGATATGGATTTCTGCACAAATTGGTCATAAAATGTGATCTGATCTTCATCTACGTCACAACAATAGACAATCAGTCTGCTTAAACTAATAACACACACAGAATTAAATGTTAACGTGTTTTTATTGAACACACCATGTAAACCTTCACAGTGCTGGTGGAAAATATGTGAACCCTTGGATTTAATAACTGGTTGAACCTCCTTTGGCAGCAATAGCTTCAAACGTTTCCTTTAGTTGCAGATCAGACGTGCACAACGGTCAGGAGTAATTCTTGACCATTCCTATTTACAGCAAAATCTTGGAATGTCTGGTGTGAATCGCTTTCTTGAGGTCATGCCACAGCATCTCAATCGGGTTGAGGTCAGGACTCTGACTGGGCCACTCCAGAAGGCATATTTTCTTCTGTTTAAGCCATTCTGTTGTTGATTTACTTCTATGCTTTGGGTCGTTGTCCTGTTGCAACACCCATCTTCTGTTGAGCTTCAGCTGGTGGACAGATGGCCTTAAGTTCTCCTGCAAAATGTCTTGATAAACTTGGGAATTTTTCCTTTTGATAGCAATCCGTCCAGGCCCTGATGCAGCAAAGCAGCCCCAAACCATGATGCCCCCACCACCATACTTCACAGTTGGGATGAGGTTTTGATGTTGGTGTGCTGTGCCTCTTTTTCTTCACACCTAGTGTTGTGTGTTTCTGCGAAATAACTCAACTTTGGTTTCATCTGTCCACAGATTATTTTGCCAGTACTGCTGTGGAACATCCAGGTGCTCTTGTGCAAACTTTAAATGTGCAGCAATGTTTTTTTTGGACAGCAGTGGTTTCCTCTGTGGTATCCTCCCATGAAATACATTCTTTAGTGTTTTACGTATCGTAGATTCACTAACAGGGATGTTGGCATATGCCAGAGACTTTTGTAAGTCTTTAGCTGACACTCTATGATTCTTCTTCACCTCATTGAGCAGTCTGTGCTGTGCTCTTGCAGTCATCTTTACAGGATGGCCACTCCCAGAGAGAGTAGCAGCAGTGCTGAACTTTCTCCATTTATAGACAATTTGTCTTACCATGGACTGATGAACAGCAAGGCTTTTGGAGATACTTGGATAACCCTTTCCAGCTTTATGCAAGTCAACAATTCTTAACCGTAGGTCTTCTGAGAGCTCTCTTGTGCGAGGCATCATTCACATCAGGCAATGCTTCTTGTGAAAAGCAAACCCAGAACTGGTGTGTGTTTTTTATAGGGCAGGGCAGCTGTAACCAACACCTCCAATCTCATCTCATTGATTGGACTCCAGTTGGCTGACACCTCATTCCAATTTTCTCTTGGAGATACCTTTTCCACCTGCACTGTGAATGTTTACATGGAGTGTTCAATAAAAACATGGTAACATTTAATTCTTTGTGTGTTATTAGTTTAAGCAGTCTGTGATTGTCTATTGTAACTTGGATGAAGATCAGATCACATTTTATGACCAATTTGTGCAGAAATCCATATCTTTCCAAAAGGGTTCACATACTTTGTGTGGCAACTGTATGTGTTGTATTGACTGCCTATCTCTTGAGGGCTTATGACAGTAAAAGTAGACACCTCAAAGTATTTAGTAAGAGACATTGTGAGTTTAATCAGGATTGCTCCTCACAGATTGACTTATATAATAATAATAATTATCCTGTTTGATTGTTAGAGATCTATTGATTTATGCCTAAGTTTGGCCTTGTTGAATTTTTCTCTTCTACCACTGGGTGGCCAGGTACTTAGTGGTACTAGATACGAGAAGGGAAATGCAAGGTCAGGTTATGGGTATATGGGGTATCTTAGCCAATGGGCAGGGTTTTTCTTGTATCCCTTGGCCTGTGTAAGATCCTAAATATTTGGGTGATCTATGTTCTATGCCACCTGGATGGCTGTCTGGGTGAACATGTGTTGTACAGCCTGGGGTGCTAGGCTGGAGATTAGATCAATCCCGGGCACATCTGGCTGCTTGGATGTCGGAGGGCCTATCCAGAAGAAAGAGAGCAGCGCAGTGTTAGGACTGCAGTCCAACCAAAAATGACGGTTCTGCTGGCCGTAGGACCTGTCGTAGTCAGAGGTAGAGGGGAAGATCTCGCCACTAAGGGACCAACCACTTTATTACCAGGGGCCACAGTGAGTCACTGAAGCAAGTATCAGAGCAGCAGTCTCAGCAACCGGGGACTGTGAATAATCGGGAAACTTCAGTGGGTATCAAGCCAGGGACCCAGCCAGTGGAGGTGATGCTTGTGTGTCAGTGTGACACAAGTATGTAGATAAAAACCATCCATTGTGTTAAATATCACAAATAGCACAGGCTTCGACAGTCGACCTGTCGAAGCCTGTGCTATTTGTGATATTTAACACAATGGATGGTTTTTATCTACATACTTGTGTATAAACCCAAAAAAAATCTTTTGTATTTTAACAGTGTTTCGTCACACTCTATCAGACCGCCTCATAGTCCCAGGGTCCTCAGGTACCCGTTTTTCCTCAAGTATTTGCTTTCAAATTTACCTACATGGGATGAGGTGCTTTAATTTAGAGTAACTGTTTGTCCACACTCAACTGTTTTTCTTTAGGATATGGATTTTTTTTTAATTTATGCAACAAATTTTTTATTCAGTTTGGATAGGGAACTCATTTCAATAAACCTGATCTGGGCAGAAAAAGACCCGTATTAACAATCAAGTCAAGCGTAAGCAAAAAGCTAGCCTCACATTTCTATTCTTTGCACAATATGTGCTGCTACTGGTTTGTTCCCTGTATGCAACGGTTTCTTAATGACCCAAGCTCAAGAACAGATCCTCCTACTCTGGACCACAAAAAACCCTGTCACCAACTTAAACATTTTTAGAAATAAATCAAGTGATTTAAATGCTTACTTGCAGCGGTTTTCCTCTCCCTAAACAATTTTTTTATTGACTTGCAATGTGCCTCTGAACTGTCTAGTAAATTTCACTACTTCTAAAAGGTTAAGCATGCGAGGGACATATCACATTCAAGATGGTGGGACCCAACATAGCCTCAGGGTTTTTTAATGATCTACACCAGGAGAATTTCACAGCTATATAATAAGCCTATTGCTGATGACCATCAAAGAAGTGTGTCATTACTGTGATCAATGATACCAATGTTGTTGGTTATTGTGGGGTCTGACACCAATGTTGGAGGTTATTATTGCAGTAAATTACACCAGTGCTGGGTGTTATCATTGTGGACACTGGCACCAGTGCTGGAGGTTATTATTGCATTTGCTGAAATCAATTTAGATAGTTATTACTGCATCTACCAACATCAGGGCCGGGTGTTATTCTTTCGGGCACTGACACCTATGATGGGAGCTAATATTACTGTCATTGTCTCCAGGAATGAAGCATCATTTACTCACAATTTCTTTTCAGTATGCATAAAAAAGACATGCTTCCATTTGGCCTATTAAATATTTACATCACAATATGACTGTTGCTATAACTGATATATGCAAAAAATTAGAAATCTAGAATGTAGGTAACTTCCTGTGCAAGTACTTTGTTGTTTATGTTCAAGTGCAAAAAAATTATAAAATAAACCTGTTGAAGGTGTCATGAATTGAGAGCTGTTTGATGGCCTTAGAACACTTACTGTGTTTTCTCAGGAAGTCTAATTAGCCCTCACAGTAATTTTCTTGGACTACAGAATATGCAGTGCCTATGTTGTAGAGATTAGGGAATTAGGAGAGTTGTAGTAGTTTTAGCAGAAAGTCAAATGGGTAGGGCTGACAACACTCAATCTATGTGCTTTCACCCAACAATAGGAGTAACAGGCTGAGTGCATTTTTGGCAGTTTAATGGGTATTTTTATGTACTGTACTTAATATTTTATTTTAAGGGACGCACCTCTAATGACCAGAAGAGGCATGTAATTACTAACTACCCTGTGTAGTTTCCTAAATTACCTTGCAAATAAAAATATTAACCTTAGCACACATAACCTTAGCACACATATGCTTTTTTGTTGTTGGTTATGTATCAGTATACATTGTTCCGTGTCACAGGAGTTGCACGCACTGCACTCACAGATAATCCACCACTGCCCTGCAAAGGCTCAATAGTGGATACGCCAACTGATTTCCACTACAAATTCTAGGAATTTGCAGGTAAAACATTTCACACAATTGGGCATCAGAAACACAGATATAACTTGATTGGGTTGGTTGCAGATAAGCATTAAAGTGGAAGTAAACCCTTGTATCAATTTCAGCCAAGGAAGCTGCCATCTTGGCCTATGTTTAATCTTCAACTGCCGTGGTGCTGCACATGTGATCAGTTATGACACCAGCCATTGGATGGTTTGACAGTTTGGTTGAGAGCACAACCAATGTGACAGTTGGCAATCCCGGCATGCCGGAAATTTAACTGCTTTTTGAAACTGTTAAATCGATGGGTTTACTTCCGCTTTAAAGCAAAGTAATTGGGAAATACAGATTTTTTTTTAATTCATAGTTATTATTATTCTTTATTTAAAATGTCATAATAGACAGACATTACATATGACTGTAAACCCAACATTTCAAGTCCTGGGGTCAGTAATCAGAGTAACATACAAAGAGTTGTAGTATAGTAAATGACATCCCTAAAGAAGTCCAAAGCATTGGCATCTAATGTGGAAAATTTGCTTGAAACAGGACCATGGACAGCAAATTTGTCAGTGATGGAAAATATGTGCGTCATTGAAGTTTTAGGTCTCTGGTGTCGATGGAACCAGCACCCCACAGAAGTATTCATTTTTCCAAATGAACATGGAAGTAGGAAATAGGTAAGCAAAGAAATTAAGAAAAGGAGGGGAAGGTGGAGAGGAAAAAAAAAAGAAACATCAGGTTACAATAATAACTACCTAGGTAATGTTAGGCTCGAGAAGCTTTGTATTTCTCAGAAAGTGAAATGGGTCCAGGAAAAATCGTTTTGAAAAATCGGGTTTCCTTAAAACCTTACTTAACTACTAAAAGTAGTTGAAGGTACCCTATTTTAGAATGTTTTAAAAATACCCCTTATTTTTAAATAAAGAATTCTTTAACTACTTCCCACCCGGCCACTGTACATATACGACCGCGTGGGCACTCTCTCCTTCTGAGTTCAGGAACGTCCCTCAGAAGGAGGGGGAGTCGCACATGCACCTTCCTGATGCACTCGTGTCACCCGGAGACGGCGCGTCTCAGATCAGCAGGAGGGCTCTGTGATAGGCCCTCCTTGATCACATGACAGCCGTGTTCAATCACAGCCATCATGTCATGTAAACACAGAGCCGGTTGCTGCTAGGCGATAGGCTCTCCTCTCCTCACACAGAAGTTGTCAGTGAGGTGAGGAGAGGAATTGCTGCAACCTAGCTGGTGATCAGTGAGTATGAGCTGTTTTTTTACAGCTTTTTACTCACTGATCACCAGCCTAGTGTCACACACAATGTAAAAATACATATACTCTGACCCCCCATCCGAAAATATACTGTGACCACCCTATGCGAAAATATACTGTGACCTAGAGCTAGGGGCGATTTTGGGGGACATACAAACCGGCGTCACGTCTGGTTCCTTTCTCCCCTCTCTGTACCGATCGGCATAGTGTAAGCGGAGAGGGGAGAGATCGGTTGCAGCAGCTCTGTGGGCTGCATCTCTAGTTCCCACAGCACTGCTCTGTGCCCATTGCAGCACTCATCCACCCATCCATGCTCATGCGTCCCAACCACACTCAGCCATAAGAAAAGAAATCACCGCTCCAGGATGAGACCTGTAGACGATCGAGGATAATTAGATTACCAAGGTGCTGGCGATGCAAATAGCAATGATGATGAAGAAAAGAGGGAAGGACGGCCGCACTCCAAGGATTTTCAAACTAAAAAAGTTGTCTTTATTGTAAATCCAAAAACATAAGTGCTTAGTCATGGCTAAGCACTGATCGAGTGCGAAACGCATCGGCTGTCCTGTTTTCTGTGATTGCTGTGACTGTACATGTTTTTGGATTTACAATAAAGACAACTTTTTTCGTTTGAAAATCCTTGGAGTGCGGCCCTCCTTCCCTCTTTTCTTCATCATCACACTCAGCCATACCCAGCAATACCCAACCATACTCAGCCTTATGTTTGTCATTCCATAGAAAACAATAATAATCCCTCTTAATGTCAAGTTTGGACATCATTCCTGAACATAGAGTGTATGTCTGCTAAAGATTGATCTGATATGACCAATGGTTCTGAGTCTGAACCCATTGGTGCATAGTAGGAGGAAAGGAGTATTTCTACTGTGCTGGGATACAGGCCCTGCCCGCTTTGAGATGTCAAAGCACTTGTTAGTGGCAATATTTACAGAATTAAAGAAGGTCTTTAGTCTCAACAAAAACATTTAAAGTTATCAGCTATACATTTCTAAAAGTGGGAGAGAAGGGGAATGAATGTATTAAAGCAGAATTTTCCATTTATGGTGAAGTTCCGCTTTAATTTTAAGACCTCAGCATTGTCTTCCTGGAATTTGTGCTTGGATAAAAAAAAGCTATTGCACCACGGAAAGATCTTTTGTTTTGATGTTTTCTGCCACTCCATTCTGTAATACAAGAGTAGCTTAATAAACAAGTTTTAAGTCAAACAGGATAAAAGCAGTTTCTATAAATATTTTCTAATTGATGTAAAAATATTAGTCTAAGCACATAGTTAAAGGTCTATAGGATCAGCGATCAATACAAAAGAAAATAGCACATAAACATGCAGACATTCCAAATGACGTCTCATGTAGTTATTGGTGTCAGAATGTCACTGCAATCTACAGTCATCAAATACAGATCGGTAAATGTTATTATACTGTGAACATTTTTAAGACATTATCTGTATCTGAAATATTTTTAATTGAAGCAACATTTTCATCTGTTACTTAAAAAAAAAAAAAACACTTTTGTTTAACATGGTAAAAAGCTTTTGTATAGTTGGACTGCATTCTAGAACATGAAGAAATTGTCAAAATGCCATTCAATTCACCCAAGTTGGGACAAAAACAAATTTTCTGCTGAGTAGGCATGGGCTCAAATGTCCTCTGAACTCACCTCTATCCAAACTTCAAAGCTGTGTTCTTTAACTTATTTATTTGTGGGCTGGGTCATTCACTACCCCACAGCAGACATAATTAAAGGAGTGGAATGCTGGACACACATGTCCATATTTATTCAAAGTCATTGAGTCTATATTCAGCCTCCAAACCACATAGCATAATTGGTTACTAGGCAGCTAGCAGCAGATAACGCATCCCCAGCCCTACTTGGTTGCTTCCAAGAATATTTCCTGGCTTACAGATAAATGCAAACAAAGGGGTGGGATGCTAGCTGACATCATTGACCAAATAAGCTTATTACCATATTTAATTAATCATGTCAGCCGCTATCTCCAGCCCATTTGTTCCTAGCCCTAGCCAGCAGCTGGCACTGAGAACTCTTCAGCAGCCCCACTCTGAGCACTCTGGCCTGTCTCTGTACAATAACAGCCAGCCATACACATACACAGTCCAAATCTTGACCGGTTCAGCAGGAACCGGACAAGATTTAAACCATTAATGGGCAGGCTGAATGTACCCAGTTGATTGATCGATGAAGCAGCCAATTATCACAAGCAGCTGCTTTAGCCGCCAGCAATAATCACTGTCTTCTCCCAGTGGGGATGGGGACGCCTCTGCCCCCCATTGGATTTGCACCATGTATGGCAGGCCTTATGCTGCGTACACACAACTATTTTTAATGGTCTAGAAAAAAGTTTTTTTCCACCCGATTATTGTTGAGCCTGCCTTGCCTACACATGAGCGTGAAAAAAAAAATGCTCTAGCAAAGCGCGGTGATGTACAACACGTGCAACAGCACTATAAAGGGGAAGTTCCATTCGGATGGCACCACCCTTGGTGCTGCTTTTGCTGATTTTGTGTTAGTAAAAGTTTGGTGAGAGACGATTCGCTCTTTTCAGTCTGTTACAGCGTGATGAATGTGCTTACTCCATTACGAACGCTAGTTTTACCAGAACGAGCGCTCCCATCTCATAACTTGCTTCTGAGCATACTCCTTTTTTTCACGTCATTAAAGCCCACACACAACCATTTTTTACGACGTTAAAAACGACAACGATAAAAACACACACACGATTGTTTTTAATGACATTAAAAAAAAAGTAATTTTTTACAACCCGAAAAATGGTCGCGGCATTACAGATCTGCTCTCTCGAATTAGGGAGACATCCACAGACTCTTCCAAACCTCCTAGTATCACGTTGACACCCAGGGTTAGCCAGGCTTGGAGGAATTCTGCAAATCTTACGTCAATGTATGTCCTATCTGCAATCAAAACAAGACAACAAGGAACCAAGCCTGGGGATTACTGAAGACCATGGAAGATGATTGCCATGGATTTTATAGAAGAGCTCCCATGTTCCGAAGGGTGTACAGCAATCTTTGTGGTCGTAGACCGTCTATCTAACATGGAGTCCCTTTAAACATTGTGTCAGATAGGGGGGTCCAGTTCACATCACGTTTTTGGAGAGCCCTGTGTGAGACCTTGAAAATTGAACTTGCCTTTTCCTCAGCCTACCACCCCCAAACCAACGGGCAAACTGAGAGAACAAATCAGACTCTCGGGCAGTACATTAGATGCTTCATGTCCTTCTCTCAAGATGACTGGGTTTCCCTGCTGCCCTTAGCAGAGTTCGCCTATAATAATGCCAACCATTCGGCCACTGAGCAATCCCCCTTTGCCAATTATGGCTTCAATTTAACATGCTTATCTGATTTTCTTCCAGAATCTCCAGTTCCGGCAGTGCAGAGCACGGTGGATTTTCTCAGCTGCAACAACCAGGTGTTGCAGGAAGCAGTGACAAAAGCCCAAGCCGATAGCAAGAAGTCCTTTGACAAGAAGAGGAGAGGGGAGCTGGACCTTCAACCGGGTGATCAGGTATGGCTCTCTACGAATAACCTCAGGTTAGCCTGTCCAGCCAAAAAGTTGGCACCTAAGTTCATGGGGCCCTTTCCAATAAGAAGGATCAATGAGGTATCTTATGAATTGTCTTTACCTGACTCCCTTAAAGTTCATCCGGTATTTCATGTTTCGTTGTTGAAGCTTGCAATTCCCGACTCCTTTCCTGACAGAGGGGGCCAGTCTACCTGAACCTATTTTGGTCGATAGCTGTGAGGAATACATGGTGGAGGCCATCCTTGACTGTAGGAAACGGCAAGGGTAAACCCAATTCCTGGTCAAATAGAAGGGGTATGGCCTGGAGGACAACTCCTGGGAACCTGAAGGCAACATTCATGCCAAAAGATTGGTCCGTGCCTTTTTTTTTGCCCACCCTGAGAAAAGAGCCCGACTTGGCATCCGGAGGCTGCCCCTTGGGGGGGGGCAATGTCGGGGACCTGCTAATAGATTCCGGCGCACGCAAACTGCCGCACAAGATGAACAGCAGCAGCTGTCTGCGGGAGCACGCGCATGCACGCTAATAGACGATTGCCGCCATTCTGCCTTTAAAAGTCAGCAGCTGCAGTGGCACTTAGCTGTCTGATCTGCAGCGTTGCACCAGTATTCTGTACCCCTGCTGAACCTGCTACCAGTACCGACCCGGCTCCGCCTGACCACCCGAACCTCTCCAATCTGACCCTTGGCTTGTTCTGACTCTTCTCTTCTGCCTAACCGTTGCCAGACCCCTTGCCTGAACTTGACCATGCTTATAGCCTTCAAGATCCTCTGTCTGATTACCTGCTTGACCTGGCCTGTCTGACCCTGCTACTGTCTGATTGCTCTGTATCTAACTGGGCCTGCCTCACCCAGCTCCTGCTGTTCCAGTACCTGCCAGCTCCAGAATCGCTGACCCTCTACTTCTGCAACATCCGTCTCCTGTGCCAGCCATCCCTGAAGGATCACTGTCCTGTGCCTGACTGCTGCCATCACCCAGGCATTCCTACCTCACTGTGCTCCCGAGCTCGCTTTCCCCACTCCAGCGGCTCCTGAGCCAGGGCTGTAAGAGACACCGCCTCCTGCAAATTAGACATTCCAAGCGGGATGTTTTTGAGATGGGTAGATGTTATGTGTTGACCTTGTACTCATCAGATGACTAATGTGTTAGTAACAATTATAATTGTAATCTTTGTAAAGAATTAAGATTGATGACATTTTAACTAATGTGTATTTACTATTGGAGGTATACATAAAGTCCCATTGTTTTGTATCACAGTTTTAGTGATAATACCTCTACTGGCGGTTAAAGGTCACCACTTACAGGCTTATCTTTATTGAATAGAAACTCACTTTCTTATGATGGCCTATTGACTGAAATGCTGAAATTGTGTGACCTAGGATGCTGAATTTCCCATTGAGCTGCACTATTAAAGTATCTACAGTATATGTGTCCTTTTCATCAATTGGATGATCGGTCTAGGACAGGGGTCTCCAAACATTTTAAACAAAGGGCCTGTTTATTGTCTTTCAGACTCTTGGAGGGCCGGACTTTGGCCAGCGGGAGTAGAAATTTTCCTGGCATCATTGTTGGTGAACATCTGGTAGTAGGGGGGGATAGTGCCCCATTGCTGGTATCATAGGGAGGAATAGTGCTCTATTAGTTGTGTTAGTGGGAGAAATTGTGCTCCATTGTCTGTCTCAGATGGCAGAATAGTGTCTTGTATCAGTGGGAGGGATAGTGCCCCAAGGGCAAAGGGTCACGTCTGGCCCTCGGGCTACAGTTTGGAGACCACTGGTCTAGGAGAACACAGAGGTCAGAAAAGTGATGTTGCCCCTTTGTTGCAGCTGACTCCTGAAGGTGGCTCTGGTTAAGTGACCTCAAGCATATACAGACCTTTTTTACTTTGAGGCCAATAATTCTTTTAAACTGCTAATTTTATTTTTGGAGGAGGTTATTTATTTTAGGCAGTTATGTAAAATCTAAACCTAATAATACAATTCACATGGCTGTTATCATTATATATTTTAGCCTTAAAAGTTTGAGACATTTGAGTCTTAATTCACAAAAGGCATAAAGTTATTTTCAGTTAAATCCCAAGGAGGTTTTAACCACTTGCCTACTGTGCACCTACACCCCCTTCCTGCCCAGACGAAATTTAAGCTTCCGGCACTGCATCGCTTTAACTGACAATTGCGCGGTCGTGCGACGTGGCTCCCAAACAAAATTGGCGTCCTTTTTTTCCCATAAATAGAGCTTTCTTTTGGTGGTATTTGATCACCTCTGCGGTTTTTATTTTTTGCGCTATAAACAAAAATAGAGCGTCAATTTTGAAAAAAATGCAATATTTTTTACTTTTTGCTATAATAACCCCAAAAATATATAAAAAAAATATTTTTTTCCTCAGTTTAGGCCGATACGTATTCTTCTACATATTTTTGGTAAAAAAAATAAAAAATAATTAGCGTTTATCGATTGGTTTGCGCAAAATTTATAGTGTTTACAAAATAGGGGATAGTTTATGGCATTTTTTTTTTTTTTACTATTAATGGCGGCGATCTGCGATTTTTTTATTGGGACTGCGACGTTATGGCGGACACTTCGGACACTTTTGTGAAATTTTTGGGACCATTTACATTTATACAGTGAACAATGCTATAAATATGCATTGATTACTGTATAAATGTGACTGGAAGTGAAGGGGTTAAACACTAGGAGGCGGGGAAGGGGTTAAATGTGTGTCCTATGAGTGTTCTAACTGTAGGGGGAGGGGGGGTGACTGGGGGAGGTGACCGATTGTGTCCCTATGTACAAGGGACACAACCGCTCTCCTCTCTCCCTGACAGGGACGTGCAGCTCTGTGTTTACACACAGAGCTCCACGTCCCCGCTCAGTTACTGAGCAATCGCGTGTGCCCGGCGGCGATCGTTGCCGCCGGGCACTCGCACGGGATCCCCGCAGAGCGGCGGGTGCGCGCGCCCGCCCGCGGCTTTAAAAAGAACAATGGAGTCCTCCGCCCGCCGTCATTTGACGGTGGGCAGAGGACAAGTGGTTAACCACTTCGGGTCCGCGCTATTGACAAAATACGTCAACAGCGTGGACCTGAGGCGCCGGGGTCACGTCTTTGGACGTGATGTATTTGTAATTCCCCGCGGGGAAAAACAGTGCCGTCGCATCACCGAGGATTCGATGCGTGTATCCAGCGGCTGCGGTGTCCGTCAGGTACACGCGATCGGCGGTGACAGAGCAGGGACTTTGAGCTGTGTGTGTAAACACAGAGCTCCACGTCCTGTCAGGGAAAGAGGAGACCGATCTGTGTCTCTTGTACATAGAGACACAGCATCGGTCACCTCCCCCAGTCACCCCCCTCCCCCCACACAGTTAGAACACACCCAGGCAATACATTTAACCCCTTCCTCACCCACTAGTGTTAACCCCTTCAATGCCAGTCACATTTATACAGTAATTAGTGCATATTTATAGCACTGGTCGCTGTATAAATGTGAATGGCGCCAAAAATGTGTCAAAAGTGTCCGATGTGTCCGCCGTAATGTCGCAGTCCCAATAAAAATCGCAGATCACCGCCATTACTAGTAAAAAAAAAATATTTTAAAAAAATCATAATTCTGTCCCCTATTTTGTAGGCGCTATAACTTTTGCACAAAGCTGTCACTTATTGTGATTTTTTTTTTTTACAAAAATACGTAGAAGAATATGTATCGGCCTTAACTGAGAAAAAAAATATATTTTTTTTTTTTTAAATTGGGATATTTATTATAGCAACAAGTAAAAAAAAATATATATATTTTTAAATTGTCGCTCTTTTTTTGTTTATAATGCAAAAAATTAAAACCGCAGGGGTGATCAAATACCACCAAAAGAAAGCTCTATTTGTGGGGGAAAAAACGACGCCAATTTTGTTTGGGAGCCACGTTGCACGACCGCGCAATTGTCAGTTAAAGCGACACAGTGCCGGAAGCTGAAATTTCGCCTGGGCACGAAGGGGGTTTATGTGCCCAGTAAGCAAGTGGTTAAAATGACAGTCACATGCCTGAAAATGTTCTTATTCATGTGTAAAGTTTAATGAATTAAAGCTATGTGACTGGGTGTGAACTTTCAAGTGTGTTTATAAAAGGATTTTAAATCTGGTTTGGACCATCTAACACAGACCGCTTTCACACTGAGGCGTTTTTCAGGCGCTAAAGGGCTAAACATAGCAACTGTAAAGGGCCTGACAAATGCCTCTACTGCAGCCCCAGAGCTTGCTGGACATTAGAAAAAGACCCTGCCCACTAAAATGACTGGGCACCGTTTGTCAAATTGTAGTGTTAGCAGCTTTTTGTTATATTGAAGCACAGTAATTCTTATTTAATTTCATCCATGAGCAGAGGTTTGTGCATTATATAGGATTTTTTAGAAGTATCTGCATATTTGTATTTCTGGTCATTGTACTTTATATCCTGAGGGGACTCTCTGCATATTGCTGATATAGCTAAGTGGTTGTGGATTTACCATACTGTGATTTGACAATGTTGTCACAATTTTAAAATACACTGCAGGATATTTTTGATGAGATGGTCATGGTGATCAGATATTAATAAAGAATTTATGAATTCTGCTACTCAGATCTTTTTGTTAATACCTTTTTTTCTTTCTATAGATTGTCCTATTAGTGTAACTTCTAGGCCTCATACACACGATCAAATCTGTCTGCTGGAAACGGTCTGCTAGACCGTTTCAGCAGACAGATTCGATCATGTGTACGGGCAAACAGACGGATTTGGCCACCCGACAGATTTCAAAGCATGCTTACCAATCTGTCGGCTGGGAACCCGTCCGCCCGACATGTCTGCTGGTTAGTACGCTAACCAGCAGACATATCTTCTCGCACACGCGCCGAATGGTTTCGACGCATGCGCGGAAGTGTTTTACTTCCTGGTGCGGTGACGTGGCGGCGTCAACGTCACCGCCACGTCACCGACACGTCAGCGCGCTGTCTGCTGGCGGGGATTTTGGTTTGCTCGTGTGTACACGTGAGCAAACCAAAATGCAAGCAGACAGATTTGTTCAAATCGGTCGGACAGACCGTTTTGAACAAATCTATTTACTCGTGTGTACGAGGCCCTACAGTAATTATAAAGGAACACAATAAATTCTTCCTTTTTCTGTGTGCTGTCCTGCAGTTAACTCTTAACAGCATGCACTTCCATGTGACCATATAGCAAATAGAAAGAATATTTTTTTTTTAAAAGTAGAACTGCAGGCAAACCACTAAACCTGGCCGAAATAACCCATGTTTAGTATTTTACCTGCCAAAGGATTTACTATTTTGGCAGGCCATGCCGTCTGAAATACATCTTTGCTCATTAGCAAGAAAAAGCATATGTAAACCTTAAAGTGGTTGAAAAAGGCATAAGGGCTTTTATCCTAATGCATTCTATGTATTAAGATAAAAACCCTTCTTTGTGCCTCAGCCCCATCTCCATCCAGCGATGTGCACGAGTGCCTCGGCTGTCCGGGGCTCTCCCTCCTGATTGGCTGAGACGCACAGTGGGGTGCCATTGGCTCCCTCTGCTGTAAATTTATGTCAGTTAATCAGGAGTGAGGACTGAACCATGGCTCCATGTCTGAACAGACACACCGAGCTGTGGCTCAGCACAGGTGCCCCCATAGCAAGCCGTGGGGACACTCAACAGGAGGGAGGAAACGGGAAAACCAAAGATGAACCCAAGAAGAGGAGGATCCAGGCTGCTCTGTGCAAAACCACACACCACACACAATGCACAGAGCAGATACGTATAACATGTTTGTTATTTTTAAAGCAGAAAAAACAAGATTTTACAATCGCTTTAAAAATAAACTTCTCAAATTTGCGGACCGTTTCCATCGGATATGTCCGATCTGGAGTTTGGTCCGATGGCGTGTACACACCATCGGATCAAATTCCCCGCCGGCGGACCGCGCGGTGACGTGGCGGTGACGTGGCGGTGACGTTGACGCCGCCACGTCACCGCACCAGGAAGTAAAACACTTCCGCGCATGCGCCGAATCCATTCGGCGGCGGCGAGGCGGCGGTGCGGGACGACATGTCTGCTGGTAATCTGTCGGGTGGACAAATCTGTCCGCTAGCCCATACACACGATCGGAGATGTCTGCTGAAACGGTCCATCGGACCGTTTTCAGCGGACATATCCGCTCGTGTGTACAAGGCCAAAGACAATATTGTCAGCTCTGCCTGGTTTACATCTTAACTACAGAGTACCTCCCACCTTTATTATGGGGGTGATGTTTTGTAACCCTTAGGCCCTGTACACACAAGGAGACATGTCCGATGAAAACGGTGCGCGTACCGTTTTCATCGGACATGTCTCCTGGGATATTTTGGTCTGATGTGTGTACACACCATCAGACCAAAATCAACGCGGACAGAGAACGCAGTGATGTGACGGTGATGTGGCGGTGACGGTGACGCGGCGATGTGCGCAAACAAGGAAGTACAATGCTTCCACGCATGCGTCAATTTGATGCATGCGCAGGATTTCAGTCCGATGGTTAGGTGTACTAACCATCAGACATGTCCGACGGACAGGTTTCCAGTGGACAAGTTTCTAAGCATGCTCAGAAACTTTTGTCCCCTGGAAACCTGTCCGCTAGGCCGTACACACGATCGGACATGTCCGCGAAAACTGGTCTGCGGACCAGTTTCAGCGGACATGTCTCCTCGTGTGTACGCGGCCTAACACTTACTGTCCTAGGGTGACAATGCTGATCCTACAAAGATACTTTATGAGAAGAAAGTGTTGTCACCCTAGGACAGAAAGTATGTTACTGGCATGATCACAAGGTGAAAAAAAAAACCTTTAAAGTGATGGCCACCTGCTTATTGTACATTTAATAAACGCATGTTAAAGTGTTTTAAGCAATTCAAGCACTATTGAATTATTTTTCTCTGCATATACTCTGCTGCTGATATACTGAGGAGGAGATCTTGCGAGAAGTTTAGGAGCCACCTGTGTTGGATATCTTACTGATTCCTAGTGGTGGCTCACAGGTGTATTCTTCTTATGGCCCATACACACGATCCGAATATCGGACGAAAACGATCGTCCGATGATGGATCGTAAGATTTTCGGAACGTGTGTACACTACTTTCGACAGCCGATCACGACCGTTCATCCGATTAAATTCGATCGGACAAGCACGAAAATTTTTCTCGTCCGCTGTCCGATCGTCCGATTTTCGTTTAGTCAGTACAGCCGTCGTCCGACAATACAATACAAATACATTACAACACGTGACATCACTTCCGATCGTTTTTTTCTATCGTACGAGAATTTTCGTGAGTTTAAAAACCTATTTTATTTTACTCGCGATTATTAAGCGAAAAAAGTCGTACGATCCATCGGCCGATATTCGGATCGTGTTTATGGGCCATTACCTTGCTTTGTTGGAGGTCACACTTCCAGAGGTGAGCACGAGTGAGGTGATTCGTTAGTGGTCTGTAAGTTTTACATAGGATTTCAATATTTTTTTTTTCATCAATCAACATCCATTTGTGGAATTTTCAATTTTTTTTAATATGGACTTATTTGCACTTTATTGCTCGTACATTTAATTATGAACTTTATATATTTGATTCAATGAATTTTGATATTTGTTTTTATTTCATGATTCAGCACTGCACTCATATATATTTGTTTTAAAGAGGAGCTCCAGTGAGGTTTAAAAAATGAAATGTCAGCAGCTACATACATTGCAGCTGCTAACTTTTAATATACAGACACTTACCAGCCTAGGGATCCAGCACTGTTATCACCCCAGGTCAGTTCAACACCTGTCTTTAGGTCACTGGTGCTGCCAACTTGCTTGTGGGAAGGGGTGGCCGAATGTTCACTCTGCATGCCTGGGCAATCAGAGTGGAAGTGGAAATGGATACCTATCAGAAATAGGTAGCGCTAAATAATATCTGGAGTGAAACCAAATATGTGATCAAGGTATTCAAATCAGGAGCCCCAATTATGGAGCAAGTATGTGAATCTATAAAATTGCACTAGACCAATACATGTAAATATCAAATAATATGCACAAACATTTTTATAAATGCTAAAAAATAGAAATCAAAATAAGCGAGATACCAAATGGTACCACCAGGGTGCTTCACACTGAAGTGAAAATGAATTGTATCACAAATAAATGTCCCGGAAAGATACGTCAAAAGATAAAAGATCAAATGCTAATATATGTTGTAAATAGCGATGTAAAAAAGCAAGGAATGGAAACTCTGGTGATGAAAAAGTCCCAATATAAAATGAACAGAATCACATTATGGCAAACGGAATTGCAAAAACGTGTAGAATAAGTCCATCAACACAGGAATTGGATATTTCAGTGATTTAAACAGGTAGTAAAAAACCCCATCAGCGGTCAATCTCATAGGATCCCCAACAACATCCAATCGATCCAGATAAAAGTTGGATACTCTTACCGGATGGCGTGGACACACACGTCAGCGACGGTGTGTCAATCAAGCGTGTACGAACTCCTGGAAAGCGATGATGTCAATGGGAGACCGTTGAGCCAATAGACAATCGATCATCAGAAGCCGAGTGGATCCAAATGTGAGAGAAAATCCTTCAGAGGAAACTTATGGATAATGGCATTGTGGCAGGTAGACCCATCATAGAATCATGTAGGGAAGAAAACACACACAACTACGCATAGTGTGGTTATTTCCAGTAAAAAAGGCCTTTATTAGGCATAAAATGGTGTACAGAAAAATAGGCAAAAAATAAATAAAAAATAAGCTAAAAAGTACAAGACTGCGGGAAGACCAGTACAGGTGATCACATGGGTAAGTAGCGTGGTAGGCAAATAGCGTATGGGCTTATGTACCCGACATGTTTCGAGCCATGAGCTCTTCAACTGGGGCATGAACCCATACAAGTGCCCCACGCCATATATTTATACTACTTCTATGAGCAATGATGACATTAAGTCAAAACAGCTGTGAATGGCAGCCAGAATGTTTGGACCAATCACATGGACTCCTGCTGACAACACCCACTGCTGTCAGCAAGGAACGAACAAAAAAAAAAAAAGGCCCAGTGTCTATCCCCCATTGTCCATGTAGGCAGAGTCATTGGTCTATAGGGCGATCGCATGGCATACACGCATAGCCTCACCCACTCGCGGCGGCGTGAGCACGCTACCGACGCAGCGTCCCCAGACTCCAAGACAAGCATTGGTGGAGAGGGCCTCCGTGGGCACAGCTATGAATCAGAGCGCAGGTCGCGGGGAACGCGTGCCTCATTACGAACACCCGCAATGACGCAATCGCGTCGTACACACGACGAGGCTGTGTTCCAAGCTGGACCGCGGATAGCCAATCCTGGGAGACGGACAGCACGCTGTACGAGCAAGTCGGCGCCATGTTGTCATCACGCGGCGCCCTCCATAAGCATTCCATACAATCTCCCTAGTCATATTACATGGCCAATAGAGATGGAAAACGCCGACTTGTAATTGGGGGAGGTGACCTACTCATACTAGGTAATCCCTAGTGTGTAAATGGCTATATGACATCATTGCTCATCTAACACATAATTAAAAACACAGATGACTCTCCAGTAGGCCAGGCGAGAATCTAATACATATATATATATGAAAAAGAGACCAAAAACAAATGTATGGCACTATAGATTAACAAGTGACAAAACAGGAAAATATATATATAGTATTGAAAGTAAACAAAAATCATCCCAGAGGTGTGTCCAAATGGACTCATACTACTCATATTCACACTAGGTAATCCCCAGTGTGTAAATGGCTATATGGCATCATTGCTTATCCAACACATTATTAAAAACACAGATGACTCTCCCGTAGGCCAGTTTTTTTTTTTTTTAAAACATCCTGACCCATATATGACACTACAGATTATCAAGTGGCAAAACAGGAAAGTATATATAATATTAATCATAAACAAAACTCATCACAGAGGTGTGTCCAAACGGAACAGAATGACATTCACAATCTAGGATTGATTGATGAATGCGTTAATGTCCCAATCGATATTTAATCCATGGGGAAAAAAACAACGGAGTTGGTATATCCAAAACATTTCGAGCTGGGACACACCTCTAACTTTGGACTCTTCTCTCCAATGGGGGGTACATTTCCCAATAATCTGAAAGCTCGATCCTAAAAAAAAACCCATCTCTAATAACCACTCTAGGGGTCAATCCAGGGGTAGAGGAGGGAGGGGGAGAGGAAGAGGTAGCTACCAAGCCCCCAATGATGGTCAGGGACCCACCAACTATCATGCTCTAGATAGATCTCCCCAAGAGTCCTATGTCAGGGATAGATCCCCCCGGGACTCTTATGTCAGGGATAGATCTCCCCGAGATTCCTATGACAACCGTGGGGCACATCATTATGATCAGCCCTACAGGAACCGTACACCGGTCCACACCCAAAATAGGTTTTCCCCATTGAGGGACACATACCCACGTGGGGGACAGGGTGGATACCATCCTTATATGGAAAGGGACCACAGATCACCCTACTCCTATAACCGTTCGCACCCCGAACCCTCCCATGGGGGGGATTTTCCCAGGCCCGCACGGGTTCCAAAAGGGGTGCAGAACAAACGGGGCACCCGAGGGGGGAGACGGGTCAGGAAAAAGAAGCAAACCTTAAAAGGTAATGGCATCTTCAATCTAAGTAAGGCAGAGTTTTCAGAAGCTGAGCTCACGACTCTTGACAAGGGTTTAAAATTTGTTCCATCTAAACAATTAAACAGGTTTGAGACTTTTGTTGACATTCATAAGTTCACTCGTAAACGAAACATTCAAAGATACTTTTTGTCTAACCCTTATAAGCCTAAAACCTCCTATACTTCGCTGGGTGACGTTGTCCATTCGGGGATGGCCAATCCATCGCTGTTTAACCCTTCAAGTACTACAGCATCCTCAATCAAGGTCTTCCGGGATCTTGTGCTTAAAGATTTAGAATCTGTACCTAAGAAGCGTACTTACGATCACCCTGATATTAAAGCGGGCCTCAAGTCCTTGTGTGAAAGGAAGGATTTAATAATTCGGCCTGCGGACAAAGGGGGTGGTCTGGTTATCATGGATAAGAACGACTATCATCTAGAGATGTGCCGTATCTTAGATGACACAAGTACCTATTCCCCTCTGGTCGCAGATCCAACAAAAACACTCCAGAAAGCATTACTAGGATTGATAAAAAAGGGTTTTTCAAGTGGGATTTTGTATAAGAAAGAGAAAGATTACCTTGTACCAACTGTTCCCCGCATTCCGGTTATGTACTTTCTCCCCAAGATCCACAAAAGTGTTACTCATCCCCCAGGTAGACCCATCGTAAGTGGGATAAATTCAGTGACCTCCCGGATTGGAAGGTACATTGACTTTTACCTACAACCACTTTTTTGAAAGACACTGGTGACACTATTCGCAAATTAAAGGCTGTCGATTACCAAGAGGGTTGCCTACTGGTGACGGCAGATGTAACATCTTTGTACACGTGTATACCACATGAACTAGGCTTCAGAGCCGTAGAATATTTCCTCTCTAAAGATAATACACTTCCGGTTTTACAACAAAGGTTTATAATGGATTTGCTCAAATTTGCCACCCAGGGCAACTATTTTTGGTATGACCAACGTTTTTTTCTCCAAACTAGGAGTGTTGGAATGGGGGCTAAGTTTGCCCCCAGTTTGGCGAATCTCTACATGGCCCAATGGGAGGAGGATGTCGTCTATGCCCTTCAGCGTCCAGAGATCTTGCTGTGGGCTAGGTATATAGACGACATCCTCCTCCTGTGGCAGGGTGACGAGGAATCTCTTCATGATTTTATGGTCACCCTCAACGACAATGTGATGGGTATCGTTTTAACCTACGAGCTCAGTCACACTCTGATTCATTTCCTGGATCTCGAAGTTTCTGTTGATGACCATCGGTTGGTGATAAAAACCTTTTTTATACCAACCGATAGAAACGGATACATTCCTAGTGACAGTTGTCACTACAGCTCCTGGCTCAAGTCTATACCCTTTAGCCAGTTGCTCCACATCAGGAGGAACTGTACGAATGTATCCGATTTCTATACTCAAGCAGAAATTTTGAAGGTCAGATTTGTTGAAAAGAGCTACACACCAGCCAAAGTGGATGATGACATCGATCGGGTGTCCAAGATCGATAGAGATTCCATCATTTCAGAGAAACCGAAACGCCCTCCAGATACCAGGTTCAAATGGGCATTCACTACCCAATACTCGGTGCAACACAAGCAGATCAAAAAGATACTGAACCGACATTGGAGTGTTCTTAAAAGTGATTCCCTTTTGGGCCCGGCGCTCCCCGATAGGCCTGGGGTTGTTTTTAGAGGAGCCATGTCGCCCAGAAATAAACTTGCTCCTAACGAATCGGACCCTCCCATCAAACCCTCCTTCTTTCCAGAGTTGAAGGGATTTCACGCGTGCAGGAGATGCAATGTGTGTCTTTTAAATACTCTTACCAGTAGAAAAATAGACAGCTTTTCTTCCACAGTAACATCCATCATCTATACGATGAGGGATTTTGCAACTTGCGACACTCGCTATGTGGTTTACCTTCTCACCTGTCCGTGCAAAAAGCAGTATGTCGGCAGGACTATACGCACATTTTCCATCAGAGTAAATGAGCATATTGCACGTATCAGGTTTGGGTAAGACTAACCATAGTGTTCCCAAACATTATCTAGAACACCACCACCAGGGAACGAGCTTTCAGATTATTGGGAAATTTACCCCCCATTGGAGAGGAGAGTGCAAAGTTAGAGGTGTGTCCCAGCTCGAAATGTTTTGGATATACCAACTCCGTTGTTTTTTTCCCCATGGATTAAATATCGATTGGGACATTAACGCATTCATCAATCAATCCTAGATTGTGAATGTCATTCTGTTCCGTTTGGACACACCTCTGTGATGAGTTTTTTTTATGATTAATATTATATATACTTTCCTGTTTTGCCACTTGATAATCTGTAGTGTCATATATGGGTTATAAAAAAAAAACCTGGCCTACATGAGAGTCATCTGTGTTTTTAATAATGTGTTGGATAAGCAAGGATGCCATATAGCCATTTACACACTGGGGATTACCTAGTGTGAGTATGAGTAGTATGAGTCCATTTGGACACACCTCTGGGATGATTTTTGTTTACTTTCAATACTATATATATATTTTCCTGTCTTGTCACTTGTTAATCTATAGTGCCATACATGGGTCATGATGTTTTTTAACATTTGTTTTTGGTCTCTTTTTCATATATATATGTATTAGATTCTCGCCTGGCCTACTGGAGAGTCATCTGTGTTTTTAATTATGTGTTAGATGAGCAATGATGCCATATAGCCATTTACACACTAGGGATTACCTAGTATGAGTAGGTCACCTCCCCCAATTACAAGTCGGCGTTTTCCATCTCTATTGGCCATGTAATATGACTAGGGAGATTGTATGGAACGCTTATTGAGGGCGCCGCGTGATGACAACATGACGCCGACTTGCTCGTACAGCGTGCTGTCCGTCTCCCAGGATTGGCTATCCGCGGTCCAGCTTGGAACACAGCCTTGTCGTGTGTATGACGCGATTGCGTCATTGCGGGTGTTCGTGATGAGGTGCGTGTTCCCCGCGACCTGCGCTCTGATCCATAGCTGTGCCCGCGGAGGCCCTCTCCACCAATGCTTGTCTTGGAGTCTGGGGACGCTGCGTCGGTAGTGTGCTCACGCCGCCGCGAGTGGGCGGGGCTACGTGTGTATGCCATGCGATCGCCCTATAGACCAATGACTCTGCCTACATGGACAATGGGGGATAGACACTGGGCCTTTTTTTTTTTGTTCGTTCCTTGCTGACAGCAGTGGGTGTTGTCAGCAGGAGTCCATGTGATTGGTCCAAACCTCCTGGCTGCCATTCACAGCTGTTTTGACTTAATGTCATCATTGCTCATAAAAGTAGTATAAATATATGGCGTGGGGCACTTGTATGGGTTCATGCCCCAGTTGAAGAGCTCATGGCTCGAAACATGTCGGGTACATAAGCCCATACGCTATTTGCCTACCACGCTACTTACCCATGTGATCACCTGTACTGGTCTTCCCGCAGTCTTGTACTTTTTAGCTTATTTTTTATTTATTTTTTGCCTATTTTTCTGTATACCATTTTATGCCTAATAAAGGCCTTTTTTACTGGAAATAACCACACTATGCGTAGTTGTGTGTGTTTTCTTCCCTACATGATTCTATGATGGGTCTACCTGCCACAATGCCATTATCCATAAGTTTCCTCTGAAGGATTTTCTCTCACATTTGGATCCACTCGGCTTCTGATGATCGATTGTCTATTGGCTCAACGGTCTCCCATTGACATCATCGCTTTCCAGGAGTTCGTACACGCTTGATTGACACACCGTCGCTGACGCGTGTGTCCACGCCATCCGGTAAGAGTATCCAACTTTTATCTGTATCGATTGGATGTTGTTGTGGATCCTATGAGATTGACCGCTGATGGGGTTTTTTACTACCTGTTTAAATCACTGAAATATCCAATTCCTGTGTTGATGGACTTATTCTACACGTTTTTGCAATTCCGTTTGCCATAATGTGATTCTGTTCATTTTATATTGGGACTTTTTCATCACCAGAGTTTCCATTTCTTGCTTTTTTACATTGCTATTTACAACATATATTAGCATTTGATCTTTTATCTTTTGACGTATCTTTCCGGGACATTTATTTGTGATACAATTCATTTTCACTTCAGTGTGAAGTACCCTGGTGGTACCATTTGGTATCTCGCTTATTTTGATTTCTATTTTTTAGCATTTATAAAAACATTTGTGCATATTATTTGATATTTACATGTATTGGTCTAGTGCAATTTTATAGATTCACATACTTGCTCCACAATTGGGGCTCCTGATTCGAATACCTTGATCACATATTTGGTTTCACTCCAGATATTATTTAGCGCTGCACTTTTTTTCTTTTTTATTTCTGTACACAACATGGTCCATTGTTGGTGCTGGCTGCCATATTCCTACATTTGTTTTTAAGTCTAGCGCAACTTTTTCATTATTTTCTATCAGAAATAGGTACCTGCTACCAGAAACATTTTAAGTGGTAGAGGAGGGGGGAAGGAGGAGGATGAGTGGAACTTAATTTTTTCAGGTAAAGTTCTGCTTTAAGGTGTATACTTTTGCAGCATAAAAATAACAACAATCGCCAAAGTATGGATGCAGCCCAATGTTATGTAATTATGTTATGCTAACAACTTTATGCAAGCCCTTTCTGTTTTATACTGCATGCATCACAATGTCGTGTTGTGTTGAAAGAGGATTAAAGCTCTCCTAAAAAAAAAACGCACATATTACATTGAGCTTAACCATTTTTTTTCTAATTTTTACTAGTGATTCCTAATAAAAACCAAGGAAAAAAAAAACAATTTGATATATATATATATATATATATATATATATATATATATATATATATATATATATATATAGTCATGCCTTCATTAAATAAGGCTTATAATCTTTCATTGACTTTAGTTTAATTGACTTAAGTCTATGCTGCCATCTAATGGACATTTTGTTTAACTGCACCATTTCTATTCAATACAGTCAGTTAGAATAGCTGGTTAGATTTTGCCCATGCAAGCCTCCGTAGTTTCAATCCCATCAGGCCTTGCATCAGGTTTCTCAGTCTTTCCCTTTTTCTCCCTGGAAGCAAGCACATGTCTGCTGAGTTCTATTCTACGTCAGCCTTCCAGATCCACCTCCGGTATGTCTATCTTTTGTGTCTTCAGCTAGGTAGATAGGAAGGCTCTAATTATATGATTACTTATTAATTGTATGTGTATCTGTTTCAGTTTTACTCTGTCTTGTATCAATAACAGTTCAAAGGGATTCTGTGCCTACCGGAATGCATTGGTATGAGAGGAGTTATCAGTGTGCCCGAATACACCTCAGTCACGTGTAGTGAGGGGCATAACATATATATAGTGTGTGTGTTACGTAAACTTTTGACGCTATGTAAATCCTGTACAAAAATAACAATAATACAAAATTGAAGCCTTGCCCATCCCAAAAAGAAAACAAGAGTAGACTACAAAACCTAGAAGCTATAATGTGCAGAACTGGGAGATTTGTGAAATGAAAAAAATTATCTGGGATTATAGGGGATTTTGAAAAGGAAAGGTCTGGGGGCTCAAGTAGCTACACTGAATTCCATTGCACTGTTCCATTCTGCATAACATTTCAGAGACACAAATTAAGTTTATGTAGAAAGACAATACTTTGCTAGCTTTGTTGTGCTACCTCATCAGTACCTATTGGTGCCACCTTTCAGTGCCCATCAGTGTCGCCTATCAGTGCAGCCACCTCAGTGCCCATTTGTGGCACCTTTCAGTCCCTTTTACTCCCACCTCATCAGTGCCCGTCAGTGCAGCCCCATCATGAAATTTATATATTTTTTTCTAATTTTTACTTTTTTAATTTGTTAAGCAAAAAATGAAAAACCCAGTGGTGATTAAATACCACTAAAATAGAGATTTATTTGTGTGGAAAAAAATTATACAAATTTTATATGGGTACATTGTTGCATGATCTTGCAATTGTCATTCAAAGTGTGACTGCTCTGAAAAGCTGAAAATTGGCCTAGGCAGGAAGGGGGTAAAAGTGCCCAGTAGGCAAGGGGTTAAATACAATTTTCCATGATGTAGGACAATCGCTGCCATCATATAATTAACATTTTTCCAAAATTCAGCATCTGCAATTGTAATCTTCACCTAAAATTTAGGCGCAAACACTGCTTAATCTGAGATCGAAGCACATGCATTTAGCTATAATTCTATAAAATATCCATTAACGTTAATTAAAATTGTGTAATTAGTGGTGGGATGACAGTCCAACTTTCACTTAAAGGCGCTGTAAACCCTCAGTTTTTCACCATCATGCGTTCTATGCATAAAAGTGAAAAACTTTCTGCCCTGCAGTAGCCCCCCTTTTTCTTACCTTATGCTGGCAATACACCTACAGATTATCTGCAGATTTTCTATGGTCAGATGGAAAAAGTGGAACAGATTCCTCCATCTACACTGAAATGTGTGGATGGAAGAATCTCCCACTGACTTAAGCTTCCATAGATTGCTAGTCAGCCCTGTTGGCTCCCACAATACCTGAACATTCTGATTGGGTGCAGGCATTGTTTCGTCTGAGCGGGGCTGACTAGCAAGATATGGAAGCTTGAGTTAGTGGGAGATTCTTCCATCCACACAGTTCAGTGTAGATGGAGGAATCTGTTCCACTTTTTCCATCTGACCATAGAAAATCTGCAGATAATCTAAAAGTGTATGGCTAGCATAAGCCTGATTGTTCCAATAACAGACGAGGCAAGCAGCTCCAGCCGTGGTCTCGGCCATTGGCTCCTGCTGCTGTCAATCAAATAGGTAACACAGGAGATGGGGGGTGGGGCCAAGTCCTGCTGTCTCGCGACCACACCCACGTGAGTGCCCCCATGGAAAGCAGCTCTCTGTTGGTGGACCTTGAAAAGAAGAGGAGCACTGTGGAGGGACCCCAGAAAAGGAGGATCGGTGCCACTGGTAAGTATAACATGTTTGTTTATTTAAAAAAAATAAGCTTTACAATCACTTTAAAAGAGAGGCATTTTTTTTTCAGATTCATACTTACCAAGCGGATGCAGCATCTGTTCCCTGACGCCTCTACGCTGAGAACTAAGCGATCGAACACTGCAGATGGCTCGGTTCTCATAGCCCCGTGATTAGAGAGCTGCTGACTGTCAATCAGCAGCTCTCCACTCGCCCCCCCCCTCGCGCACGCTTACTGGTATTTTTTGCTGAGAATCTGAGACGGGTATCAGTCCAGGCACCTGGAGGATCCAGACTTTATTGTTGTGATGACGCGGTGATATCCGTGATGTCAGCAGAGAGTAGATTTCAGACTGTTCTCTGCTGACAGGGGTGCAAAACTAATTGCACTCCTGTGACCCTTAGGAAAAGGCCAGCAGAATGAGCTCAGGCTGAACTTCCCCATTATTAAGGGACTGCTTGTGGCAGGGATCCCTCTCTGATATTCACATGCAGGATCAGATCATTCTGAGAAGCCCTAGATTCTGGGAACTCCTTTTCAAAGTACGTAAAAAAAATTAAACGTTGGAGCAAAGGCATAAAATAATGTAAACAGGTCAGGAAGAGTGTTAAACATTTTAATGTAAAAAACACATAACTTGTAATGTAAGTTAGTGTGACATGCTTTACAATATTCACAGTATGTTGGCGAATAAAATGGATGATTTTATATTGACTCTAGATATTAAATTGCCATTTTGTGACTTGCTTAATTGGTTCATCAAGATACTTTACTTTGTTTTCTCAGCCTTGCAGCTTAGGAATGTCAACCTGGGGATCTAGGATCTGTGAAGCAAAACTTACATCTAATGCATCAATAAATCAAATGCTGTCCATCATTTGTTTATGTCCCAGGCATATCAATGCCCCAGTTGGTTGTGCAAATCTGTGTAATGATGTTTACCTAATGAATGTGCTATATCTGATTTCATCTACACAAGATACTTGCCTGAACACATACTTTGTCCGTGGGTCTTCACACAAGGTAAGCACTTGACGTGTTCTCATCTTTCTTTTTTTTTATTTTATTTCTTTATATCTAAGTTAAGGAACAGGCCTTTTTCTGACATTTGTTTAAATTAGTATTTTTTTGCTTCGAGCTCCCAAACATTATATATATATATATTTTAGCAGAGACCCTAGAGAATTAAATGGTGGTTGTTGCAATATTTTATGTCCCACTGTATTAACACAATCTTTTTCCAAAAATATACCTTTCATGAATTTAACCACTTCCAGCCCAAGGACGTCATATGACGTCCTGGACTTTCAGTGGGCATATCTGAAAGATGCCTGCAGCCACAGGCATCATTCAGATATCCATCTCTTCCGCTGGCGATTCTGTGCACCATAAGAATGATCATAGTGGCGGTTCCACCACTTGATCGTTCTTATAGGCGACGGGAGGGGACGCCCCCCCCCTCCTGCCGCTATCCGGTGCTTCTGCGGACTCTCCTTTGCCATCGGAGACCCGGAGAAACGATCCGCCGGCATTGGATGGAAACCATAGAGTAGACTGGTGACCAGATGGTCACCAGTCATCTCTATGATCATCGGAGGCCCGGGCGTGATGTTATGATGTCACGCCCGGGTCCTGGAATGTAAACACTGCTGTAATTGCGGCTGAAAGCATTAGATCTGTGAATTTTTTTTCACGATCTAATGCTTTCCAGCCTGGAGAAGAGATGTGGGGTCTTATTGACCCTGCATCTTTCCATAAAGAGTACCTGTCACAAACCATTCCTATTACAAGGGATGTTTACATTCCTTGTAATAGAAATAAAAGTGATCAAAAAAAAAAAATGTCAAAAGAAGTGTAAAAATAAAAGAAATTGAGTAAAATAATTTTTTAAAACGCCCCTATCCCCGGTAGCTTGCGCTCAGAAGCGAACACACACGTAAGTCCCGCCCACAATTGTAAACGCCATTCAAACCACACATGTGAGGTATCGCCGTGTGCATTAGAGTCAGGGCCGTCTCTACCATAGGGCAAACAGGGGCAGCTGCCCAGGGCCCTGTCACTGTTTGGGGCCCAAAGCAACCCCCTTTGAAAGGGCCAATTTTTTTAAATATATTTTTATTTTTTATTAAAGGGCCAATTTTTTTTAGGGGTCCCCAGGGCCCCAGATGACAACCCCCTTTTTTTATTTATTTTTAAATAAAAAAATATATTTATTTTATATATTTTTATTTTTTATTAAAGGGCCAATTTTTTTTAGGGGTCCCCAGGGACCCGGAGGCCCCCAGGGCCCCATATGACAACCCCCTTTTTTTTTTTTTTAAATCAGAAAAATAGTTTATTGTGCCAAGACAATGAAACATGACATACAGACACATTATAAAGGTTCAAAAAAGGACAAAATGAAACATACACAGTCCATATGGTATATCATAGGAAGCGATATGACAATCAAGGCACTTACATACATCAACTAGGATTAGACTATACCGGGTAGGCAGGTGTAATCCTACCCCCCAGCACAACTACCTATGAGGCCAACGGGCCTCAACCAAAACTTTACCACCCACAGTCTACCCAGAGAATCCAAACCCGTTCCTACCCACCAACGTACAGGGCCTAAGATACACGTTGCAGTTAATACCTGGAACCCGCACAGACCATTCTTAACGCGGAGGTGCTTCCTATACCTGCAACAGCCTAGACATCACCAGTTGTGGGGGTGCTAGTCCCGGGGTGCCCAACCAGGGTCCCCAAATAGAATCAAATTTCCGGGCAGCATTTCTATGTTGATAGGTATAGTACTCTCTGATAAGGATGAAATTGACTTGTTCAATCCACTGTTTCCTGGTCGGAGCATGTGGAGACAACCAAAATCTAGCTATGAGTTTTCTGGCTATATATAGAAGTCTAATCACCGCAATATTAGCTGGAGGGGGGTAGACCTCTTCCTCCACTGCACCCAGTACACATATTAGGGGGTCCAACGGGACCCGAACTTGAAAAACAGAGGAAATAATCTCTGTAACAGTACCCTAGAACCGATGCAGTTTTGGACAGCGCCACATGAGATGAACAAGTGAACCCTCCTCCCCACAACGTTTTGGACATAAGGAAGAATCCCTCCTACCCCAACGGAATAACTGGATAGGCGTGCGATATGCTCTATGTAGCAAAAATAAATGAGACAGCCTGTGAGACTGTGAGACTGACGTAAGAGGTCCTGCCTGTAGACATATGTCCCAAGTTTCCCCATTAATATCACCTAGGTCCTCCGTCCATCCTCTCCTACACCGTAAAGTCGCTGAGTTTTGGATGGACAGCAGAAGGGTGGAGTATGCATGAGAAATCAGGCCTTTCCCGTCCTTGCCAAAGAATATATCCCTGACCAAGCGGTGGCTAGACAAGTGGAGCACAGAAATCCGGCCCTGGGCCTGTAAAGCGTGTCGGAGCTGCAGGTACCTATAGAACTGAGACCTAGGGAGATCAAATTCATCTTGTAAATTCTGAAAAGATTTGAGTACGTTTTGCTGATAAAGTTGAGCAATACGGTGAATACCAGCCTGTCTCCAGAGCAGAAAACCATCTAGTTTATAGACTTCCGCCAAATTGGGATTGTCCCATAGAGGGGTTTCTGCCAGAAAACCTGCAATATTCAGAGTTGACCTCACCAGGGACCAGAGTTTCTTAAGGAGAATCACAGTAGGCGCTGTCCGTGGCAGGTGTGGAAATCCCGCCTCCAGACATGCCAAAACCGACGCATCCTGAGCTCCCATACGTAATAAAGTAGCAATGGAATCACGTTCTTCGATTTGCCCCATCCCGCACAAATGCTGCAATTGAGAGGCTAAAAAATAGAATTTAGGGTTAGGAACTGCCGCTCCTCCCTGATCCTTGCTATACTGTAATGTGGAAAGTTGGATACGAGCAGATTTTTTCTTCCAAATTAATGACCTGAACAGAGTATCTATCCGAGCAAACCACCTACGGGGGATCCATTGAGGAGAATTATGCATAATGTATAACAGTTGGGGGCCCCACACCATCTTAATCAAATTCATCCTACCTATAACGGACAATGGGAGTTTACACCAGGTGTTACAGGTTGTTTGCAATCTATGAAAAAGGGGTAAGAGATTGTCCTCTAAGTACGTCCGCGGGTTAACTGCTACCTGAATTCCCAAATACTTAAAGGATGAGACCACTTTTAAAGATCCGGCGGCATCCGGCAACGAAGCAAATGAGCCATCCACAGGTAGGAGGACAGATTTGTTCCAGTTTATTGAAAAGCCTGACAAGGAACCAAAAAGTTTAATCAACCCCATAGCAGCCGGAAGAGACTTATCGACATCCCCCAAATATAACAACGTATCGTCCGCGTAAAGGGAAATCTTCTCCTCACACGTGCCTCTGTTAAAGCCAGTAACCGAAGGGGACAATCTAATGGCAGCCGCTAATGGCTCAAGGGCCAGGGCAAAAAGCAGGGGCGACAAAGGGCACCCCTGCCTCGTACCCCTAAACAGAGGAAAGGGATCCGTAAGATCCCCATTAACCCGGAGCCTGCCCGTGGGGGCAGCATATAATAAGCGCACCCATCTGATAAAAGTGTCCCCAAGACCGAAACGACCCAGAACCTCCCATAAATAGGGCCACTCGACACTGTCGAAGGCCTTGGCGGCGTCCAATGAAAGAATCGCCCTCTGGCCCTCATTATCCGCCGGTAACTGAAGATTTAAAAAGAGACGTCTGATGTTGAGTGCCGTCGACCGGGAGGGGATAAACCCAGACTGATCCCTGTGGACAAGTTTTTGTATAACCTTAGCCAGTCTAGTGGCCAATACCCTTGCCAGTATCTTAACGTCGGTTGTCAATAAAGATATGGGCCTGTAAGAGTCTGGGGAGTGTGCCTCCTTACCTGGCTTTAACAATAACACTATTACTGCCTCGTTCATGGACCCAGGCAAAGTACCTTTCTCAAACGCATCCAGAAACACCTCCCTCAGAAGAGGTAGGAGTACTCCAGAGTATCGCCTGTATACCTCCACCGGCAAGCCATCCGAGCCCGGAGACTTACCGGGAGAGGAGAGCACCAGCGCGTCCAACATCTCATCTGCTGTGAGCGGGGCATTCAATTGCTCCACATCCGCCGCCGACAGATGCGGGAGCTGACATTGGTCCAAGAAGGAGGAGATCTCACCCGCCGCAGGCGACACTTTAGAAGAGTATACGTCAGCATAAAAATCCCTGAATGTGGATAAAATGTCTGCATGAGACGTCGCCAAAGCTCCAGAGGGAGTGACGATCGCTTCAATATGAGCAGAGCCCCTTTGTGAACGCACCATCATAGCTAGCAGATGGCCCGTAGCTTCCCCTTCCTCAAAGTATTTTTGTTGAAGAAAAAAACGTTTATTTTCTGCTTTAGCCATAACAACCTGCTTAGCGATAGTTTGAGCTTCAGTCCATGCCCTCTCAGTCTGTACAGAAGGAGACTCGACAAACGCCGACTCCGCCTTCTCTACCTCCTGCAACACAAACCGCTCCCAGGACTTCGTCCCAGATTTGATTGAATTGATAGATCTAATGAATTGACCCCTCAAATAAGCTTTAAGAGCATCCCAAAAAATTCCCTTCCCTGTAGAGTGCTTATTGATTCTAATAAAACTAACCAGGTCAGTATGAATGGGGTCAGGAGTGGGGAACAGTAATAGCCAGAACGGATTAAGTCTCCAGCAGGTTCGCTTAGTAAGTCTGGAGGTCATTATTTCAATACATAAGGGGGAATGGTCTGATACAGTTCTCGCTTCATACCGTGAGGAAGATATTAAAGGGAGCATCTCACTATTGCCCAACCCAAGGTCGATCCTAGAAAGGCCCCTATGAGAAGCCGAATGGCATGAGTAACATTTCTCCTGTGGGTGGCTGATCCTCCAAACATCCCTAAGCCCCAGCTCCTGTAAAATACGAGCAAAGGACGTCGGGCTCCCTGTCCGGGTACCCGCCGACACCCCAGGAGAAAATTTATCTAAATTTGCACACAAGAAATTATTGAAATCTCCCACAATAAGGGCAGGGACACCCGGGTGATGGGATAGGAAGGTGGCCAGAGTCTTAAGTACTTCCACTGAAAAAGGGGGCGGAATATATATATTAACTAGAACACAGTGCAAATCGTCCAGAGTACAAACTAGAAAAATATAACGCCCCCCCGGATCAATAAGGGAGGAGGTAAGTGTAAATGCAACATTAGTATTAATAAGTATACTAACTCCCCTGGCATAGGACGAGAAGGCAGAGTGAAACTGAGCACTGTATAGTCTGGTAGAGAACGGTGATACCTGACCAGGTAACATATGTGTCTCCTGTAGGCATACCACAGAAGAATCTAGTCGCCTGAGCATATGTCCCACCGCCAAGCGTTTCACCCTGTCTCCTAAACCCCTTACATTCCAGCTAGATACCACACGTCTTGTAGCCATAATGCCAAAAAGTAAAAATTTTGTGCAAACATATCAAATATACACATTTGAAAATAAAAGGAGCCAGAGCAGTTTCCCCAAGCCAGCAGTGACTAAAAGAGTACAGTGTAAATGGGAAGCATTCCTTAATGTCAAAGTCCGGATGGTGTGGGCGGACCCTGTAAAAGTAAAAGGTAAGTAGACTGCAGGTGGACGGTCCAACAGGACAATTGTCTGACAAAAAAAAAAAAAAAAAAAACAACAAAAAAAAAAAAAAGGAAAAACTGTACGGAGAACACCGTACTGTCCACGAGGGACTCATCTCCGGGGGGCTAGAAACACTAGCCGGCATCAGAGAACCAATAGGTAGCAGGTCCTTTACAGAGTAGAGAAAAAAAAAAGAAAAAAGGGGAGCAACGAAAATCAGTGTAGACAGTTCCTGCGGTAACAGTCTTCCGCCTATAAAGGATTCTGGGACAATCAGGCCCTCCGATCCCACAGACCTGCAACATAGTATAGGACCAATTGGAACAGCATCAGTTACTCATTTCTTCGCCTCCTTCCCAGATCTTCACGCAAGGAGCGTTCCTCTCTGTCCAGCCATTGCATGGCTTGCGTAGGTTTATCAAAGAAATGGACCTCATCCCTGGCCACCACCTTCAGACGGGCAGGATAGAGCATAGCATATTGTAATTCCAGAGAGCGTAGCCTTTTCTTAACATCATTAAATTGCGCACGCTGTTTCTGCACATCCGCGGAAAAATCAGGGAACAAAGAGATTCTCGAATTATCCATCACCAGAACATCTCCCAGAGACCGTGCCTTGAACAAAATAGCGTCTCTGTCCTTATAGTTGAGCATCTTAAACAGAAACTCTCTAGGAGGGTTACCCGGCGGCAAGGGCCTTAAAGGAACACGATGTGCGCGCTCCACTGCAAACATAGGCGAGAAGGAGTCTTTACCAAACTTCTCTGTCAGCCACTGCTCAATGAAAGCGACAGGATTCTTTCCCTCCATCCTCTCTGGGATACCAATAGCTCTAACGTTATTGCGGCGCATTCTATTTTCGAGTTCATCGAGCTTTGCGGCATGTTTAGCGACCAACAATTGCTGTGCGTGAGATTCCCGTTGCATGGGGCCCATATCATCCTCCAACACGCTAACTCGCCCCTCCACAGCAGAAGTGCGGTCCCGCAGCTTCTGCATATCCTGACGCATAAATGTCATTTCTGTCTTTACTCCCTTAATCTCTGCTGCCAGGTGTGTCACAGAGGCATTGCAAGTTGTGATGGCCCTAAATATGTCTCTTAAGGTGGGTTCAGGGTCGTCCGAGCCCGAGGCCCCATCCGCCCCTAGTTCAGAAGGCCTTGGGGTAGTACTTACTGCGTCCCATGGTAGTACAGGCGCCGAGGGATCCTCCAGAGGCATGGTGTCATCTGCCTCCGAGTGAGAGCCGCTGTGAGTCCCCTCATTGTCCCCAGCAACCTCCGGTACATCACGGGTGCCAAGCGGGGAGAAGAGCTTAGTAGCAGCCGCCCTGTATCGTTCCTTAGCCGCCTGCGAGGCTGCGGCGCCATCTTGGCTCACATGGTCTGGAGCAGCACGGGCTGCAGAATTCCGCCGGGACATCTCCTACAAGCAGAATCCGACCCCCAGAGTACAGCCGAAGCAGTGGGGAACGAGGACACACTCCACGAGACCGGAACGGAACCAGCAGGGACCCGATGTCAGGATAAACGTGCGGATAATCGGCGGAGCTCACAGGGAACACGTCCGTCTACATTCCCAGCTAAGCCACGCCCCCTTTTATTTATTTTTAAATAAAAAAATATATTTTATATATTTTTATTTTATTTTTTATTAAAGGGACAATTTTTTTAGAGGTCTGGAGGTCCCCAGGGGCCCGTAGTTCCCCAGGGCCCCAGATGACAACCCCCCTTTTTTTATAAAAAAAAAAAAAAAAAAACTTATAATAATAATAATGTTATTATTATTAAAGGACCCAGAGTTCCCCAGGGCCCTGGATGGCAACCCCCCTTTTTTTATAATTATTTTTTTTATATTTTATTTATTTTTTTTCTTTTTATTTAATAAAAAAAAAATATATATATAATTAAAGGGCTCAGAGGTCCCCTGGATGGCAACCCCACTACCCCACTTTTTTTTTATAAATGTTTATTTTTAATATATTTTTTTTTTATTTTATTTTTTATTAAAGGGTCCCGGATGGCAGCCCCCCTTTTTTTGTAATTTATTTTTATAAAAAAAAAAAAAAAAAAAAATATTAAAGGGCCCAGAGGTCCCCAGATGGCAACCCCCTTTTTAAAAAAAAATAAATAATATATTTTTTATTTCTTTTTTTCTTTTTATTAAAGGGCCCAGAGGGCCCCAGGGCCCTGGATGGCTACACCCCTTTTTTTATATATATTTTTCTTTATTAAATCTTTTTTTTGTAAAGGGCCTCCCGCTTCTAAATTCGCAGCAGCCCCGCCCCCCCGCTTCTCAATTTAAGGGGGCAGCACCCCCCCGTTCTCTGCTCCAGGGGGCCCATGCCTGAAGCTGTGTAAGGGGCCCCATGATTCCTGATGGTGGCCCTGCCGCCCGTTAAGCCCCTGTGCTGCCCACAAATCAGGCTGAAAATCATCAGCGGCACGCAGCCAGGTGACAGTACTGCTTCCCTTCGCAGTGTTTTAAAATGTACAGCACCCCTGGCTTCCCTTTAGACCTGCACTTCTCCCATCCTGCCACTGGGTGCTGCTTGTATATAAAAGTGAATTAGAATGTGATTTTATAACATCCCCAGTTTGCTCTTCCCGAGGCTGACTTCTTCATGTCCTGCTCCTCAAGGTATGTCACTGTTTGCTATATTGTAAATACAAGTTATCTGTAGAGTGTGCCCAAAGTCTTTATAATATTTGATGATTCACTGCAGGTCTGGTCAGTGTTTTAAAAAGTACCTGTATTTTACACATGGCATGGCATGGGGTCACAGCACCTTCTGTCTATTCTGCTTTAGCACCATGGGACCCCATGCCATGCCATGTGTAAAATACAGGAACTCTTTAAGTCACAGAGCAGCCCTGCAGTCCAGGCTGAGTGAGGCCTCAGAGCACATGGCATTACTGTCTGTATTTAACTGCTTGATGGGCTTATTTTGGGCCTGACTGGTTCACATGTAAGTGTTTTGGCGGCCCACATTTGAATGGGCCGCCATGCCTGCATTTCCTGCAAAGAAAAGCGCATGCCTCATGTAATAGGCTGCGCACACGGCACACCTATGCCCATCAAGCACTGAAATACAGCACTGTCTGTCCATTCTGCTGTCTGCTGTGACTTATCTGCAGTTCCCGCACTGTCAAACTTGCTGCATTTTTAGACGTTTAGGTCACGCTTTTAAAAACACAGTGCGTTTGTGTGTGCAAGAACTGCAGGTAAGTAACATGGTGCAAAAGCAGAATGGATTTCAAGGTAGCTGATTTTTAAAATGCTGAATGAACCTTTTTTCTGCAGGAAACAAAGGCATGGCGGCCCATTCAAATCAATGGGCTGCTGTGCCTGCACAAATGAGGGCCGCCAAAACACATACATGTGAACCAGCCAGGCCCAAAATAAGCTGGAGGGGGGGGCCCAAAAAAAATATTTGCCCAGGGCCCAAACCATATTAAAGACGGCCCTGATTAGAGTGCCAGCAACAATTCTAGCACTAGACCTCCTCTGTAACTCTAAATTTGTAACTTGTAAAAAAAAAATAATGGAGATTTTTAAGTACTGAAGTTTGGCGCCATTCCATGAGTGTGCGCAATTTTAAAGCGTGACATGTTAGGTATCTATTTACTCACATTATACGAAAAAAATTAGGCTAACTTTACTGTTTTGTTGTTTTTTAATTCACAAAACCGTTTTTTTTTTTCAAAAAAAAAAGGCGTTTGAAAAATTATTGCGCAAATACTGTGCGAGATAAAAAGTTGCAATGGCCGGCATTTTATTCCCTAGGGTTTCTGCTAAAAAAAAAACATATATAGTGTTTGGGGGTTCTGAGTAATTTTCTAACAATTAAATTATGATTTATGCATGTAGGAGAGAAGTGCCAAAATAGGCCCGGTATGGAAGTGGTTAAATAAATCTAACCAGTAAAGTTAGCCCAATTTTTTTTGCATAATGTGAAAGATAATGTTACGCTGAGTAAATAGATATCTAATATGTTATGCTTCAAAATTGCCCATTTTTAGGGAATGGTGACAAACTACGGTACTTAAAAATCTCCATATGTGACGCTTTAACACTTTTTACAGGTTACCTGCTTAGGGTTACAGAGGAGGTTTAGGCTGCTTTGCACACTTTGCAGGTGCTATAGTGCTATAAATAGCGCCTGCACAGTGCCCTGAAAGAGTCTTTCCTTTCACTCCAATGTGAAAGCGCGAAGGCTTTCACACTGGAGAGGTGCGCTAGCAGGACCGTAAAAAAAGGCCTTCTAGCCGCATCTTTGCAGCGCTGTAGGAGAGCGGTGTATATACGGCTCCTAAAGCACCCCTGCCCATTAAAATTAATGGGCAGTGCCACCTTACCACCAGCAAAGTGCATTGATGCTTTGTGGGTGGTTGTAACCCTTCTTCGGCCGCTAGCGACGGTAAATATACAATGGTAAATATACAATGGTAAATATATACAAGGGGTTCGTCCCGCAAACTTTAAATGAGGTGAATATGGTAAGCCAAAAAACATATTATGTTAGTAAAAATGTAGATTTATTAGTTTGTTGCACCCCATACTGCTTTTACTCATGTGATCATCATAATTTTTATCTTTTTGTCATTTATTGTGGCCTTTTAAATAAAACCTGTCGGTTTGTTTTGACCTGCACCATTGGAGCACTCTTCTTTTTTCATTTCCAAGTTCATTTGAACCACCTGTTTCCTGTGTCCCTGCATTCCAAACCCGATTGGTTTGGTTTCTGTTGTGTGTACCGTTCCTGGTTCGCTCCTATGTATTGAGAAACGCACCAACATCCGGGGAATCCTGGTTGCAGCGACCAAGGTCCTGAGAGACCAACAAGCGCTTTTGACTCACTGCTGTAAAGCAGCTGGAGTCCACCACACATGGTAAGAGTACCCCACCTTACATGTTGGATGCTTTAAGATCTCTGCAGACAAACATCTATTTGTTTCCATTTTGTATCACTTTTGTGATATCCAGTTTTCACATATAGACTTCATCACATTTTATCATTATTTGTTATTATTTGTATGTTAATACCATCACTGTGTTGAGATAATCTGATAGCGCCGCACTTATTTTCTATATGTTGCACATATAAGACACAAGAGCAATAAATACAGGCCGATAAACAAAAGCGACGGTAAAGCTGTGCTAAAAATAGCTGTGCTTTACCTCCGATGCCCCCACCGCCTCAGTGTGAAAGCAGCCCAAGTGCTAGAATTATTGCTCTAATGATCATGGCAATACCTCGCATGTGTGGTTTGAACACCGTTTACATATGTGGGCGCGACTTACGCATGCGTTCGCATCTGCGAGCGAGCTCCAAGGGATTGGGCACTTTTTAGCTTTTACACTGTTACTTTAAAAAAAGTTTTTTGATCATTTTTTGATCACTTTTATTCCTATTACAAGAAATGTAAACATCCCTTGTTATAGAAATAGGCATGACAGGTCCTCTTTATTGCAAAATCTGGGGTAAAAAAACCTCAGATCTCACATTTACACTTAAAAGCAAAAAAAAATAAGTCCAATTTTGACATTTACCAATAACAATTTTTTGTCCCTTTAAGGCCGTTAGGAAGGTCTGACACCAGATGTTGTGCCAATCCTCCAAGGATATAGAGTCAAGTGGGGGTACCACGGGATTTAATAGTTTCCTCCACTACCGACGGCTACGATCGGTAAAGCGGCGTGATGGAGGGCACCTCTCCTGCTGCCCATAAAAGTGATCATGTGTTGAAACCACCACCAGGACCACTTTTATGTAAAAGAGGATTGCCCACTGTTTAAAAAATACTAGGTTAGCTGCCATAACCAAGGTATATAATGTCAAAGTAATGATTTAATGATGTAATACAGTAGACAGTCCAGAGGTGGAGTTTGCAGAAAGATGACTGAGTGAACATTCAGGTAAAAACAGGTACCCAAGTCTGTGGAACCATTTAAAAAAAAAAATTCAAATGCAAGCAAAACTGTCCGTGGAAACTAAAAACCATACAGATGTTGTGGGTGTGGCCAATTTAATTTAACAGGGGTGTTACAACTCATGGAAAAGTTTGCACACCTCCTTTTTAGATGTTATGACTTGTTTATATTCTCTGTGAAAAGACATACATGCCAGGCATGCAGCTAAATACACAGTAAAATATATATTAACTGTTCTATTGCTATAGAACTTGTGGTTTTATTTAGCCAATCTTGTTCTTTACATATGTCTCGGCTCACAGCCAGGAATATCCATCTAATACTTCCTGTGTCACCTCCTAAAGCTGGCCATACAGGATGTTTGTTTTGTTAATGGTGGGCGACTGCACTAAGGTAAAGGAAGCTATTTAGGGATTTTTTTTTTTTTATCTTTACAACCCCTTTAATGAAAATGCCTGCGGGGAACAATCCTAATGTAGAATTATAGCAATTTATATATATATATTATTAAATACATTTTAAAACATGCCTTTACTGATCTCTATAGTTGTGTCATCTATGGAGTAATTCATCCTCAAAAATTCACAATAGAAGTTGTAAGTTGTAAAGTTGTAAATCTTTGCATGGAGTGGGAATTTAAAGTTTATTTACTGCTTGTTAAGTATATCTGAATAGCTTGGCCACAGTAGCACTAAATTGTAAAGCATACTTATTACCAATCTGGTCAACCTAATCTGAGCACATCATGAAAAAATGCTTAAGCGGAGTCACATGTTCGAATAATCAAAAGATCTAGAGATCTAAGAAACAAAAGTTTTATAAAAATGTCAAACTTTGAGTTTAATTGTTGGCTCTTTAGAAATTCAAGAAATAGCCTGACAAGAGAACGTCAACGTCCAGTGACGTCAACAAAAAAATATATTTGGTTATGTTTCTAACTATGGGTCTCCTTGTCATGCTATTACATTGATCTTTTTCTGTCTACATTATCAAGCAAAAGAAAAGGGATATATTTTTCTTTGTAACTGAAGGTGCAAATATTTCATTGAAATGCAGTGTTCAGGACAGCTATTGTAATCGTTCAGAGTGGATTGTTAGCAAAGCAGAGACATTAAACCCATTTTAAAGCAAGACATTTTTCACTGGCATTTAATATTGTCAAGTAAATTAGGGGGAACATAAATGATTAGCTATTAACAATGAAAGAAATGCTATTTCCATGCCACCTTCTATTGTAATTATTGTTTATCGAAAATACGGACCACACTGAGTGCAAAATCATTTTATACTTTTTAGAGTGTCTTTGTAGTCATGTAACATTTTCAAAGACTTGAACATTCTATAGCTGTGATTATGTTGAGCATAATATTAGTGTTGCTGAGGCTATATTTTCTATGGATATTATTTGAAAGGTATTCGGTTATCTGCTTTTTTTGTTTACCTATATTTTACAAGTTGTCAATATGAGCAAACAATCTTTTTATAAAAAATTAAAAAAAAATACCAAACATAACTAACTGGGCATTGATGTGCTGTCAGAAAATACATTTTGTATTTAATTTGTTGGCTATAGTGTACAATAGTATTGTAAAATATCAGAGGCACCAAGTGTCACTTATTCCAGCGTTCAAATTGTGAAAGACTGACGCACTATAGCTGCTATAATTATGCAATTAAAATCACAGCATTAACAGCGCTAATAAAAATATCGGAAGATATTCAGTGCTATACAGTTTCATGCAGTGGGCTATACATTTCCCATACAACACGATTAAAACATAAATGTCAACAAAGACCATGCTTAAATTTAATGTGCAAAAGATAGCATCAAACACACATGCAGTGAGATGATGGCAAAGTTCATGCAAACAATCCTAAGAAGTGTGTCTTGTTGTCACAGTTCTTATATGAGCAATTCTTAGCATTCTCAGCTTGAATACCGCCACCGATCCACCTTGTGAGCCCCCCTTTGTGAATGTACTCACCAAAGGTAAGTATAAAGAAAGCCTGTAAACTCCTCTCAATCATAAAACACCTAGAGCCTTTCTCTAGATCATCAGTGATTTTTTTTTTTTTACCTGGAACAGCTCAGCATGGCAGGTATAACATGGAAACATACAAAGGAATGCTCTTCATAGTGTAATACTGTTTTATTTATAAACATCAAACCCCTGCATACATATTATGCTTACAAGATGTGTCAATAAAAATTGTGTGTCAGGGAAATGGCGTAGAAGAAGTACTGGCAATCTTTCCAGTAGAAGAAATGGGCGCCATAGGCACCTCATTTGACAGGTGGGTCCTCCTGCTGGCCTATTGTCAGGGAAATGGGCATAGAAGAAGTACTGGCAATCTTGCCAATAGAAGAAATGGGAGCCATAGGCACATTATGTGACAGGTGGATCCTCCTGCTGGCCTATTAAAGGCTGCCACTGTCTGATCCAAATTGCTGGATTGTTGTCAGCCTGTATTGTCTCTGTACTACTGCTGTTTGGATTTCTTGTTGTGACCTGGCTTGTTCCTGACTTGTCTGATCCGCTCTCCTGGTTTGACCCCCTGGCTTGCTTTACTGACTTGTTACCTTCTCCAGCACCTGATCCCGGCTTGTTTTACGGACTTTGCTTCAGTTATCTGTTCCTGCCTGTTTTCCAACACCAGACCTTTGGCTTGTCTCCGTTTCTGCAACCTGCATCTCCTGCCTGGATCCACAGTGTTTGATCCCCATCTGGCTTCCAATGTTGCTCCTTGTGCACACCTTGCCAAGTGCTACCGAGGACTCCTAGAGACTGCAGCCCAGCGGTGTTTCCTGTATTCTCCAGTATTCTTCGAGCAATCACCAGCTCTTCTCTCCTGGATCCATCTGGCAATCTGTGCTTCTCTGGGCACTACACACTCTGTACCCAACCTCAGAGGTGTACTACACTCAGCCGCAAGGGGAGCCCTCTCGGCATTTCGGCCTCCAACCAGGTATGTGACACTGCGTGTCAAATGCAGCAATGCACCTTTCTCACCACCGCCTGAAGCTCAGAAGAACCACTTGCCACGACGAGTCCCGGGATGACGCTTACTGTGAGTGACAGGTGAGCTTTTCGTCATTACGTCTTCGCCGGAGGGCGTGACCGTGTGGCTTGTCCATTATATACTATAGGAGGGCAGGGGTTTCCCTGCACGTCACATGGAGCGGCATCGTCATTAGCCACCCCCCTTGTCAAGCGCCGTGCATATGAACACTCACATACACAGCAACTTGCATAATGTTACTGTCACAATCACTAAGGCCAAGTACACACACGAGCAGACAGATTTGTTCAAATCGGTCGGACAGACCGATTTGAACAAATCTGTCTGCTGGGATGTATTGGTTTGATCGTGTACACACGATCAAACCAAAATCCCCGTCAGCAGACGGCGCGCTGACGTGTCAGTGACGTGGCGGTGACGTTGACGCCGCCACGTCACCGCACCAGGAAGTAAATTACTTCCGCACATGCGTCGAATCCATTCGACGCATGTGCGAGAAGATATGTCTGCTGATTAGCGTACTAACCAGCAGACATATCGGGCGGACGGATTCCCAGGCCAAATCCGTCAGCTCGCCCGTACACACGATCGAATCTGTCTGCTGGGACGGTCGGGCCGACCGTTTCCAGCAAATAGATTTGATCGTGTGTACGCCGCCTAAGACATTTATAGGTGTTGAGTGATCCCTCCTGTACATCTGTATCCTGGACTAGTACGACTATGCATACTATTATAAATCCTCCTAAAAGTTTCAAAATGGTACAAAAATGCTTAAATGACATACACCAACCTTATAATAAATAAACATGAATATACATAATAATAAATGCAAGCATAATTAAGACATTATTGCTCATAAAATATATGGTACGTTAAAAAGCTCCTATGCCTTTGCATCCAGATATAGCAATCCAATATAATTACAATTTTAATAATTAAATGTTATAAGCACAATATTACTTTGGGGTTACAGGGCTCTAGTTCTTGATAAAGTCATCAGGGAGGTATGTCTGATCTCAAAAGAATCTAGTCCAGGATACAGATGTACAGTAGGGATCACTCGCCACCTATAAATGTCTTAATGATTGTGCCACTAACATTATACAAGTTGCTGTTTATGAGAGTGTTCGAACTATACACACACATAGGGGTAGATTCAGGTAGGAGATAAGACAGCTTATCTCCAGATAAGCTGTCTTATCTCTGCGTTTTATGCGCCCAATCTATGCCACTGATTCATAAAATCAGTTAAGCATAGATTTTCATTAGATCAGACATGTGTAAGTCTATTACGCTGTCTAATCTTATTTTCATATTTTAGGCTGGCCACTAGGTGGCGTTCCCATCTAAAATTTGGAGGGGATGTTATTTCCCAGCCCACTTCCCTCAGCTCTGTGGGCCTTTTTTAGCACATGTGGAGCCGATCACACTATTGCAATTTTTAATCTCTGCTATAAGCAGATCAAGTGTGGCAAAAACACCAGCTATTTGGGTACCACATGCTTGACAAGACATTTAAGGCTCCACCACTGGGCCCATTGGCAAGAGCACCTAAAAGCCACACACAAAGGTCACACAAATTCTTCTCCTCACCTTTCATGTCTACCCCCGCTATATCTCATGGCCTCTCAGCAGCCTCCACTGGGATGATGGTATAGCAAAGGGTGTCGCAGGTCCTTGCAACACGTTTGCCAGCAGCACACCTCCAAATGTAGAGTATAGCAGACACATTGATCTGCCTCAGCTGCTGCATCGAAAAAAAATACACTTCCTGCTACCCACATGCCCAGCATCTCAGTTGCAGCTTTTTCGTTATAAATGTCAGTTTTGCAGCAGCAGGTTCTATAAATGGTACATATGCCCCAATTTGCAGGCAGACTAAGGCCTCGTACACACGATCGGATATGTCCGATCGGGAGTTTGATCCGATGGCGTGTACACACCATCGGATCAAATTCCCCGCCGCCGGACGGCGCGGTGATGCGGCAGTGACGTTGACGCCGCCACGTCACCGCCACGTCACCGCACCAGGAAGTTAAACACTTCCGCGCATGCGCCGAATCCATTCGGCGGCGGCGCGGCGGTGGTGGGGGACGACATGTCTGCTGGTAAGTGTACTAACCAGCAGACATGTCGGGCGGACAGATTCCACCGGATAGATTTCAAAGCATGCTTTGAAATCTGTCGGGTGGAGAAATCTGTCCGCTAGCCCATACACACGAGCGGAAATGTCTGCTGAAACAGTCCATCGGACCGTTTTCAGCGGACATATCCCCTCGTGTGTACGAGGCCTAAGGGGACCCTCCACATACTATATATAAAGAATTTTTTCATTTTTATTGTTTCACTTTAATCATCATTAAAATCACTGCTCCTTTTACCGCCTCCTGTTTGCCTTATAGACAAATGATGCCCAGTCTCGCCGTAATCGTGCTCCCAATCTCGCCCCCAAGCTCTTTACCCATGTGATCAGCCATGTCCAATCACAACCGATCACATGTAAACCAGGAGATGCTGTTAACCACCAGACCCGGACCAAAATGCAGGTAAAGGACCTTGTCCCTTTTTGCGATTCGGCACTGCGTCGTTTTAACTGACAATTGCACGGTCGTGTGACGTGGCCACCAAACAAAATTGGCGTCCTTTTTTCCCCACAAATAGAGCTTTCTTTTGGTGGTATTTGATCACCTCTGCGGTTTTTATTTTTTGCGCTATAAACAAAAATAGAGCGACAATTAAAAAAAAAATGCAATATTTTTTACTTTTTGCTATAATAAATATCTCCCAAAAATATATAAAAAAAAAAATTTTTTCCTCAGTTTAGGCCGATACGTATTCTTCTACCTATTTTTGGTAAAAAAAATCGCAATAAGCGTTTATCGGTTGGTTTTCACAAAATTTATAGCGTTTACAAAATAAGGGATAGTTTTATTGCATTTTTATTATTTATTTATTTTTTACTACTAATAGCGGCGATCAGCGATTTTTTTCGTGACTGCGACATTATGGCGGACACTTCGGACAATTTTGACACATTTTTGGGACAATTGTCATTTTCACAGCAAAAAATGCATTTAAATTGCATTGTTTACTGTGGAAATGACAGTTGCAGTTTGGGAGTTAACCACAGGTGGCGCTGTAGGGGATGTGTGACCTATGTGTTGTGTTTACAACTGTAGGGGGGTGTGGCTGTAGGTGTGATGTCATCGATCGCGTCCCCCTATTACAGGGATGACGCGATCGATGCTACGACCACAGAGAAGCATGGGGAAGCCGTGTTTACACACGGCTCTCCCTGTTCTTCCGCTCCAGGGACGGATCGCCGCACTGCAGCGGCGATCGGGTCCGCGAATCCCACGGTCCTGGAGCTTCGGACCGAGTCACGGGCACGCGCCTGCGACCCACGGCTGGGTACTAAAATCAACGTATACATACGTTGATGTGCCCAGCCGTGCCATTCTGCCGACGTAAATCTGCAGTAGGAGGTCCTTAAGTGGTTAATCGTCTCTCCTCACACTGACAGAGTGAGGAGAGCTGATCAGCTGCGTCTCCTCACAGGGGAGGCTTGTATAGGTAATTAGGGCACTGATCATCAGTGCCCTGTTTACAATGCAGCCCCAACAGTGCCCATCAATGATGCCACTTTGTGCCCATCAGCGACACCAGTCTGTGCCCATCAGTGATGCCAATGTGTGCCCATTAGTGAGGCTAATCTGTGCCCATCAGTGATGCTAATTAGCGCTGCCTATCAGTGCCTATCAGTGCTGTCTATCCGTACCACCTGTCATTGCCCATAATTGCCGCCTATCAGTGCACTTCAATGCCACTTCATCAGTGTCCATCAGTGCAGCCTTTTAGTGCCCATTAGTGCAGCTCATCAGCGCACATCAGTGAAGGAGAAAATTATTTATTTACAAAATTTTCCGACAAAGAAAACCTTTTTTTTTTGTTATTTTAGCAAAAAATGTATAAAACGGTGGTGACTAAATACCACTAAAAGAAAGCTCTATTTGTGGGAAGAAAATAAATAAAAAATACATTTTGGGTACAGAGTTGCATGAATGCGCAATTGTCATTAAAAGTGTAACATCCTGAAAGCTGAAAATAGGCCTGGGCAGGAAAGGGGTGAAAGTGACCAGTATTGATATGGTTAAAAACAATATATAAAAAAAAAAAAATGTTTGCAATGATATATGTCCCCCAGGGCAGTACCCGGGCTCCATACCATTTTTATTGCCAATAACGTGCATACAAGTCTTCAAAATGGGTTCTTTTGATTTTTCAAGTTCGGATTCCCAAAGACTTCAATAGGGTTCGGTCTGGGTCCAAATGGAGGGGTGTTCGGTCCAACTCTAGTGGGCATCATGCTCAATGAAGTTTGTAATTGGGACTGGAGATGAGTTGAAATATAGTATCTCTTCTACATTAGGTAGAAGATGCAGCTTTCTCTTTTTAATTAAAGATGAAATTCAGCTATGCTTAGTTTTCTGCACACAATAAATTCTTCTCTGTCAATATTGGAATATCGCTGAAGCCTAAAACACATTGCAATAATTTAAAAGTTAGGTGTTGCAAAAAGATTTATTGCAGCAAGGGAGACATATCTCTTTCTGGCATTGAAAAGTTTCTTTTGACATGATGTCAGTGCAAATTAGTCATATTTTCCCTGTCCAGCTTGATCCAAACTCCATAATTTTAAGTGTTTGTTGTGTCTGCTGTGCTGAGAATGTAGGGCTCGCCACAAAAGTGGGTACATCGCAAAGCGTGCGCTGCTGCTATTTTTTCCATCTCATATGTATCAAAGTATGGGTGCCTATTGATTGGGTTATTGATTCAAAAACATCTTACAAATTAATTTATTTTATGTTATTACTTCTATTCCAAGTGCATACTTATCATCAATCCCAGCAATATAGTAAAATGAACATGTCCTTTTGGTGTGCATACCCCAGCACCATTAAATATGAGAAGAAACAAGTCCCTTGTAATATAGCCACATATCCTCACCACTTGTGTTCAATAAAGCTGCAATGCACACTCACCGGACCGAAACCTTTATATAGGGTCAATCTGTGCTCTTAGTTATCCAAGACAGGTCCTCTTTCTGATTCCCCAAATCTTTTGGGTCTTAGGATATTCTTAAGCACGTATGATAATGCAATACAAAATGATGGAAGGATATCTCTTAGTGTAGTACTAGTATTTAGTTAATCATGAACAGTAGAAAGTTTAAAATGCAACTCATGGTACAGTGCCTTAAGACCGGCACCAGTGTATACAATTTTGGAGGCTTAATCTATTTCCTGCATGCCTCGGCATGCATTCCAGGCCTCAATTTCGATCCGGAAGTAATGTTGTGAAAACCCCAGAATTGATGTTTCAAATGCTTTCAACATACGTTTCACCAGGTATGGCGTCTTCAGGAAGTCTTCCTAATGACCCAAAAGAACGGGGGGGGGGGGGAACTATAAAGAGGACCTGTCCTGGATAACTAAAAGCACAGATTGACTCTTTGTAATGGGGTTCAATTGGGTTGGGTGAGTGTAGTTTGCAGCCTTATTGAGCACAAGTGGTGTAGATATGTGGATATATTACAAAGGACTTGTTTCTCCTCATATTGAATGGTGCTGGGGTGTGCACACCAAAAGGATTTGTTCACCTCACTATATTATTTAGCACTTAAGCCCTTGACCAATATGCTGCTAAATGCCCAAAGGTGTTTTTAAAATTTGGCACTGCGCTGCTTTAACTGGTAATTGTGCGGTCATGCAATGTTGTACCAAAACAAAATTTGCGTCCTTTTCTTCCCACAAATAGAGCTTTCTTTTGATGGTATTTGATTGCCTCAGCGATTTTTATTTTTTGCGATATAAACAGAAAAAGACTGAACATTTTGAAAACATATGATATTTTCTACTTTTTGTTACAAGAAAAATCGAATAAACTAAATTTTAGTCAAACATTTAGGCCAAAATGTATTCAGCCACATGTCTTTAGTAAAAACAAAATTGCAATATCAAAAGAAAAGTAGCTACCTAGCGGCAACAGTGACACTAATACAGCGATCAGAAAACCGATCGCTTAGTGACACTGGCAATAGGGGGTGAAAGGGTTAACTAGGGGGGTGGTCAAGGGGTTAAACCTTTATTAGGGGGGTAGGGGGTTACCCTGCACCTAACACTAACTGCCTGTCACACTAACTGTCACAGTGACACTAAATGCAGTGATCGGTACATATATGATCACTGCAATGTGATCTGAGGGGTTAAGTGTGCCTATGTGTACTGGTGTCGGTATAGTGTTAGGTGCAACTGACGTGTGATGTCTTCTCTCCTCTCACCGGAACGAAAAGACCACCGAGAGGAGAGGTGACATCACTTCCTCTGCCTGTGTTTACATTACACAGGCAGAGGGCGGGCAGAGGGGAAAGTGGATTCGCTGGGAGCGATTGCGAGGGGGTGGACAGAAACAAACAGCCACCCCCTCATCCCGGATTGCTCCCAGAGGCTTACTGACCGCTACGTGTACCGTGGGGGTTCCCGATCGAAACCCCCACCCACTTCTAGGCATACATCTGCCTGTACGTGCCATTCTGTGGACGTATATTTACATGCGGCGGTCGTTAAGTGGTTAATAATATACTGTACTATAAGATTTTAATTCATGAACATGTAATCGCTGAACTTTTTTTTTTTTTTTTTAATACAACAGTTGTTATTTCCACTTAAAGAGGCAGCTGCACCATTTTACTATTTGATTTCATTTTCAAATTCTCACATTTGACTATATAAGACTTTACATATGTGTAAGCGCCACACCTTTTATCATTTAACACATTTATTATATATCCTATTTGCAAACTTTTTTGGCTAGATCAGGGAATTCAATGTTTAAAACCACCTTCCAGTTTTTTTTTCTGCCCTGTGTCCCATTGAGGATCTTTTCCATTTCTTCATGTCTCAAGACAAGAGAAACTGAAAGGGTACCTCTCCAAAGCAAGGGAGATTCTTAAGGGAAACCCACATTAGAAAATTCCCTTCTAGATTTCCCCTCTAGTCCTGTTCTGGTGACAACTTTAGATGTTTTTCACTTTCAGTGAAAAAGACAATTCTAATCCTTTCAAACTATGTCCTAAAATTGCCACAGTAGCATTAGATACAATTTAACCACTTAAGGACCCCCGCACGCACATATACGGCCACAGAATGGCTCGTACAGGCACAAGGACGTAAATTTACGTCCCCGCCTTCGTGCGGTTCGGGGGTCCCATCGGGACCCCCTCCGCGGCGTGCGGGGGTCCCCCTGCCTCTGGGAGCGATCGCTGACGAGCGGGCGGATGTCCGTGATTTCCGCCCCCCCCCCGCGATCGCTCCCAGCCAATGGGAGCGCGCTCCCATCGTGTCAGTTCCTCCTCCTGTGTTTACACAGGAAGGAGGAAATGATGTACTCTCTCATCGCAGCGCTGTTTCCCAGCGCTGCTGATGAGAGAAGACATCACAAGTAAGTGTGCACCAACACAACACTGACACACACTCAAATAGGCATATTAACCCCTTGTGATCGCCCCCCCCACCCCCCTGTCACAGTGTCACTGAATGCAGTGATCTAATCACTGCATTTAGTGTCAGTGTGACAGGCAGTGTAAAAAACAGTTAGTGTTAGGTTCAGGATAGCCCCCCCACCCCCCCTAATAAAGTTTTAACCCCCTGATCACCGCCCTAGTTAACCCTTTCACTCCCTATTGCCAGCGTCACTAAGCGATCATTTTTCTGATCGCTGTATTAGTGTCGCTGTTCCCGCTAGGTAGCTATTTTTTTTTATTGCGATTTTTTTTTTTTTACTAAAGACATGTGGCTGAATTAATTTTGGCCTAAATGTTTTACTAAAATTTAGTTTATTTTTATTTTTTTATAACAAAAAGTAAAAAAATTGTGTTTTTTTTCAAATTGTGGCTCTATTTTAGTTTATAGCGCAAAAAATAAAAATCGCAGAGGCGATCAAATACCACCGAAAGAAAGCTCTATTTGTGGGAAGAAAAGGACGCAAATTTTGTTTGGGAGCCACGTCGCACGACCGCGCAATTGTCTGTTAAAGCGACGCAGTGCCGAATCGCAAAAACACCTTGGGTCATTTACCAGCGTATTGGTCCGGGTCTTAAGTGGTTAAGGAGTATTTTAGTAAGGAATTGGAATGGACCTTGCAAAGTGCAATAATGCTATAACTACCAGTCAGAAAGCATCTCTTAAATGATTTGGCTGCAGGATCAAATGAAATTTGATTGCCATTGATTATGGCACTTTGGCACATTTGCCAAAGTGGGTCTTAAGTGGTTAAGGAGTATTTTAGTAAGGAATTGGAATGGACCTTGCAAAGTGCAATAATGCTATAACTGTTACCAGTCTGATGTTAAAGCATCTCTTAAATGATTTGGCTGCAGGATCAAATGAAATTTGATTGCCATTGATTATGGCACTTTGGCACATTTGCCAAAGTGTGGTAAACATTGTAATTTTAAAGGTTTAATATACTTGAGACTAATTTTACTTTGGCACAGATGCTGGTCGATTGCATAAGGGAGGCCGGGGACATTGACATTCAAGCATTTACTTACTTTAACACATAATGGAGTTTTAAAACAGTCATTACTGACTTCTGCATTCACATGCACCATAGAATAATACATTCTCAAATTTCAGATTAGAGCCACAAAAGTAATTTAAAGCTGTGCCCTGGGCAGCCAAGCTTACCCTGCCCCCCTCCCAGGAGCTCCTGCTCTACATTTACACGAAAGAGTAGAAGGCTGTTGAGCCACTGCTGGAAGAGGGAGAGCAGGGGAAGCTGATGTTAAGAGACAATAATTTCAGCTCCGTTCTTCTCCAGTGAATTTAGGATTACAGTGCCTGCAGCTACAGAGGTCAGTGAAAGCTTGCTTCAAAGCCTATTTACTGCTTTATTGTCATGGTTACCCCAAGCACAGGTTGACAGGTACTATAGCTTCTGTGTACAGCCTCTTTTCCCATAAGGCAAACACCCCAAGGTATTTTCTGAAAGGCATAGTGAGTCTTTAGAAAATGTTATTTTGCCACAAGTTTTTGGAAAATGCAGAAAATAAAAATAAATATATTTGTCTACACACATTTGTCAATTACATATTTATAACAAACAGCATAGGCATACTAATGCCGCGTACACACGGTCGTTTTTTGCGATGAAAAAAAACGACGTTTTCTGTGAAGTAAAAAACGACGTTTTTGAAACTTCACTTTTCAAAGACAATTTTGCATACACACCATCGTTTTTTTCACAAAAAGCAAGGTTACGTTCACCACACTTTTCAATTGAAGCTCGCTTCATAACTAGCTTCTGGGCATGCGCGGGTTGAAAAACGTCGTTTTGAACGACGTTTTTGCTACACACGGAGACTTTTTGTGAAACAAAAAACGACGTTTTGAAAAACGACACAAAAAATTCAAGCATGTTGGAATTTTTTTTTGGTAGTTTTTTTGAAGACAAAAAACGACGTTTTGCCCACACACGATCAATTTAAATGACGTTTTAAAAAACGTTGTTTTTTTTCATCGCAAAAAACGACCGTGTGTACGCGGCATTAGAATTTCATCCCCAAATACATTCTACAATGCTTCCCAAGTATGGTGATCCCATATGTGTTAGACTTTTTCACAGCCTAGCCACACAGATGCCCAAAAATTCAAGGAGCACATTCAGGAGCTCTAGGGGAATAAATTACACATCTAGTTTTCTCAATACCTATTACATTTTTGGAGGACCCAGAGTACTAGGATAGTAGAAACACCACATTTTGGAACGCAAATGCCCCAATGTATTTTCTAAGAGGCGTAGTGAGTCTTTTAAATACTTTTTTTGCCACAAGTAAAAAAAAAAAGGAATTCATTTTTTTTTTTTAATACAAAGTTGTCAGGTAATAAGATATTTTTATTATGGATAAGGTCATAGAATACATTTTAACAGTGATAGAAGATGAACAAGTGAGAGAGTCATTCACATTATACTTTATATCCGAGTAAAGACATATCATATGAGAAAGTACATATATTGGATTTATAAATCTATATAACATTTGTGGGAAAAGATCTGTAGGTGTGTGCTTAATTAGAACAGTAGTGGACATTACACCAGTAGTGAGGTTTCCCATAAAGACCATTTTTTTTGGTATATATGCATGGTGTCATACAACGTGTGGTGTATTCTTTCTGATAATTTGATGTTTGCCATACGGTTAAGAACCTGAGGCCATGGAACGTTGGATGAACTCCAGTTGAAAGCTATGGCCCAGTGGATAGAGCTAAACAGTGTGGATTAGTCTAGAACTGGCTATTGCTATGTCTTGTATGGGGGAGACTAGAAGGCACATTTGGGGTGTTAGTGGGATCTTTCTGTCTGAAATTTGATCAATCATAAGACTTGCATTGTGCCAGATGTTTATTTTAGGTGGGAACAGTCCCAAAATATATGTAATAGTGTCCCATGTGTAGGGCAGCCCCTGAAACAGAGTGGGGAAGTTGATGGGTAACATGAGTTAAGTTTGGCAGGGGTGAGATACCACCTGTAAAGCAGTTTAGTGGCAGCAGTTTATTTGTGTGGTTTTCAAATAGATTCTCTGATTCCCATTGTATTGTTGTGGTAGTTTTAAGGGGAGGAAATACAAATTTGTTCAAATTGTGAGAAGGGAATATGGAGTGAGTGTATTTTTGGTGGAAGGTTGTAGGTCAGGTCAATATGGTATCCCATTGCTCAGGGGAGACTGAAACATTTAAGTCTGATTCCCATTGTAGCACATTGTTGCATAATGAACTTGTTTTAGATTTTTATATATTTTTTTAATTAATCCTTTGTCCTAAGGGGAGGAAATACAAATTTGTTCAAATTGTGAGAAGGGAATACTTGGAGTGAGTAGTATTTTTGGTGGAAGTGCTTTATCTTTTTTAATTTTCATGTTCTGTAGGTGCAAGGTCATACTTTGTAGTTCCATGAAAGAGTAAAATGTATTGTTATCAGGGCAGGACTTAGGGTGGTGGGGGCCCCTGGGCTTGAGTGTTGAAGGGGCCCCCTGGAGCGAGCGGGGGGAACATAGTTGTTGAGCGGGGGGTGCACATGCACATTAAAGTTGTTGAGCGGGGGGCAAATTGAAGTTGTTGAGCGGGGGGGGCATTAAAGTTGTTTAGCAGGGGGGTGCGCATTAAAGTTGTTGAGCGGGGGGCATTAAAGTTGTTGAGCGGGGGGGTGACTCTCATCTGTGCCCGGAATGTGTCGGCTCTCTTCCCTTCAGCAGACATCCACACACCGCTCCGGTTCCTCCTGGGGGAGGTTTTTCAGTTGTTCAGCGGAGGGGGGAGTGCCTCTCACCTGTCATTAGCCTGGCTGTCGGCTTTCTTCTCTTCAGCAGCCACAGTCCTCCACACACCGCTCCGGTTCCTCCTGCTTCCGTGCTGCCTCCTATTGCAGTGTGGGAAAATTAACCCTTTCGCGGGACTGCGGGAAGAAGTGGAAAAATCCCGCAGAATCTGTACACGTTCGGAGGTATGCGCAGGGCCGCCATCAAGAATTTTGGGGCCCTTTACACAGCTTAACGCATGAGAAGCGGAGGGCCTGCCGCAAATTGAGAAGCAGGGGGGGCCTTTACAAAAAAAGAAGAAAGGGAAAGGAAAAAAAAAACGATATCTATATATATATCTATATATCTATATATATATATATATATATATATATATATCTATATATATATATATATATATATATATATATATATATATATATATATATATAAAAAAGGGGGGCCCTGGGGATCTCTGGGCCCTTTAAAAAGAAACCTCTGGGCCCTTTAATAAAAATAAAATAAAAAAATAAACATTTATAAAAAATATAAAGAAAATGTAATTTTTTTTATAAAAAAAAGGGGGGTTGCCATCCGGGGGCCCTGGAGACCTCTGGGCCCTTTAATAATAATTATATATATATATATATATATATATATATCTTTTTTTTTTTTTTTAATAAATAAAAAAGTGGGGGTTGCTGTCCGGGCCCTGGGGGCCTCCGGGCCCCTGGGGACCTCCAGACCCCTAAAAAAAATAAAAAAAAAATAAACATTTAAAAAAAATACATAAAAAAAGACCTCTGGGCCTTTTAATAAAAAATAAAAAAATATAAATAATAATAATAATAATTAAATATATATATATATATATATATATATATATATATATATATATATATATATATATATATATATATATATATAAAACATATATTTTTTTTAGAAAAAAATAAATAAAAAAAAGTAGGGGGTTGCTGTCCGGGCCCCTGGGGACCTCCAGACCCCTAAAAAAAAATATTTATAAAAAATACATAAAAAAGGACCTCTAGGCCTTTTAATAAAAAATAAAAAAATATAAACAAAAATAAATTGCCTCATCCGGGGGCCCTGTAGACCTATGGGCCCTATAATAATAATAATAATAATAATAATAATAATAAAAAAAAAATATATATATATATATATATATATATATATATATATATATATATATATATATATAAACATATTTTTTTTTTAGAAAAAAATAAATAAAAAAAGTGGGGCTTGCTGTCCGGGGCCCTGGGGGGACCTGGGGACCTCCAAACCCCTAAAAAAAATAAAAAAAATAAACATTTATAAAAAATAAATAAAAAAGGACCTCTGGGCCTTTTAATAAAAAATAAAAAAATATAAACAAAAATAAAAAAATAAACATTTATAAAAAAAAGGGGGTTTGCCCCATCTGGGGGCCCTGGAGACCTCCTGGGCCCTTTATTAATAATATAATATAATATATATATATATATATATATATATATATACTGTATATAAAAACATATTTTTTTATAAAAATAAATAAATAAAGTAGGGGTTGCTGTCCGGGGCCCTGGGGGGGCCCCCTATTGGGCGGGGCCCATGGGCTTGAGCCCAGTCAAGCCCAATGGTAAGTCCGGCCCTGATTGTTATGGGTGAGTGATTTTAGATTTGTTAGATTATGCAGTTTCCATATTGTTAATGAGTTTTGGTTATAACCTAAGGAAGTGAAGTGAGGGTCACCTAGGAAGGATGCTAGGGGAGGGATGTCTGAAGACATGTTAAATTTGGTATCTTGTCTGTTCCACAGTTGTAGGGAATGTGTTACAATTATATTTAACAGTCTTATTTTCTGTGGTAAAATAGATTTGGACCAGAGTAGTCCTTGTAGGTGGTAAGGGAGGACTGATTGTTCTTCAAACTGGAGCCAGGGGATTTGGGAGGCTGGGACATACCATTCACCCAACTTTCACGATGGTAGCTAATAAGATATTTCTAACACGCAACATATAGTGCCTTGCGAAAGTATTCAGCCCCCTTGAACTTTGCGACCTTTTGCCACATTTCAGGCTTCAAACATAAAGATATAAAACTGTAATTTTTTGTGAAGAAGAACAAGTGGGACACAATCATGAAGTGGAACAATTTTTTGGGGATATTTCAAACTTTAACAAATAAAAAACTGAAAAATTGGGCATGCACAATTATTCAGCCCCTTTACTTTTAGTGCAGCAAACTCTCTCCAGAAGTTCAGTGAGAATCTCTGAATGACTAATGATGATGATGATGATCCACCTGTGTGTAATCAAGTCTCCGTATAAATGCACCTGCACTGTGATAGTCTCAGAGGTCCGTTTAAAGGGCAGAGAGCATCATGAAGAACAAGGAACACACCAGGCAGGACCGAGATACTGTTGTGGAGAAGTTTAAAGCCGGATTTGGATACAAAAAGATTTCCCAAGCTTTAAACATCCCAAGGAGCACTGTGCAAGCGATAATATTGAAATGGAAGGAGTATCAGACCACTGCAAATCTACGAAGACCTGGCCGTCCCTCTAAACTTTCAGCTCATACAAGGAGAAGACTGATCAGAGATGCAACCAAGAGGCCCATGATCACTCTGGATGAACTGCAGAGATCTACAGCTGAGGTGGGAGACAAATCTGTCCTTTATGGAAGAGTGGAAAGAAAGCCATTTCTTAAAGATATCCATTAAAAGTGCCATTTAAAGTTTGCCACAAGCCACCTGGGAGACACACCAAACATGTGGAAGAAGGTGCTCTGGTCAAATGAAACCAAAATCCAACTTTTTGGCAACAATGCAAAACCTTATGTTTGGCATAAAAGCAGCACAGCTCATCACCCTGAACACACCATCCCCACTGTCAAACATGGTTGTGGCAGCATCATGGTTTGGGCCTGCTTTTCTTCAGCAGGGACAGGGAAGATGGTTAAAATTGATGGAAAGATGGATGGAGCCAAATACAGGACCATTCTGGAAGAAAACCTGATGGAGTCTGCAAAAGACCTGAGACTGGGACGGTGATTTGTCTTCCAACAAGACAATGATCCAAAACATAAAGCAAAATCTACAATGGAATGGTTCACAAATAAACATATCCAGGTGTTAGAATGGCCAAGTCAAAGTCCAGACCTGAATCCAATCGAGAATCTGTGGAAAGAACTGAAAACTGCTGTTCACAAACGCTCTCCATCCAACCTCACTGAGCTTGAGCTGTTTTGAAAGGAGGAATGGGCAAAAATGTCAGTCTCTCGATGTGCAAAACTGATAGAGACATACTCCAAGCGAGTTACAGCTGTAATCGCAGCAAAAGTTGGTGCTACAAAGTATTAAGGGGGCTGAATAATTTTGCACGCCCAATTTTTAATTTTTTTATATGTTAAAAAAGCTTGAAATATCCAATAAAATTTCATTCCACTTCATGATTGTGTCCCACTTGTTGTTGATTCTTCACCAAAAAATTACAGTTTTATATCTTTATGTTTGAAGCCTGAAATGTGGCAAAAGGTCGCAAAGTTCAAGGGGGCAGAATACTTTTGCAAGGCACTGTACCTATACTTAGAATTATACCCCAAAACATATTTTGCAACTCCTCCCAAATATGGCGATACCACATGTGAGACTTTTTCACAGCCACATAGTGAGGGCTAAAATCCAAGGAGCAACTTAAGGCTTTCTTTGGGATAAATTAGGCATCTAATTTTCTGTAACATTTTTGGAGGCCCTGGAGAAAAGAAAACAGTAAAAAAACAGTAGAAATGCCCACAAAATGACTACACATTGAAACGTGAACACTTGCTCCGTAGTTTGCGGCGGCGTAGTGTAAATGGCCCGGCGTGTCCCTGCGTAAATCGAAGGGGGCGGCTTGTATTTAAATTAAGCGCGCCCCCATGCCGAACATACTGCGCTTGCGCCAGCCATAGTAAAATCGCAGTGCGCATGCTCCAAATTATGACAGTGTTTTCGTCGGGAACGTAATGGACGTAAATCCCCATTCACGGACGAGTTACGCAAACGACGTAAAAACTTTCAAATTTGCCGTGGTCACTGCGGCCATACTTATTATAGGATGCGCCATCTTTGGCCTGCTTTATCTTTACGCCGGAAAAACCTTACGGAAATGACGACGGAGCAGCGTAAAAACGTTTGGGAATCGGCGTATTGGGCTCATTTGCATAGGCAAATGAGAAAACAACGTAAAGGCCACCTAGCGGCCGGCGTTGTCATTACATCTACGATCCGACGGTGTAATTGTTTTACATCTGTCGGATCTTTAGTGTATCTATGCGTAAGTGATTCTAGGAATCACACGCATAGATACCCATTGAAAAAAACAGAGATACGACGGTGTATCTGAGATACACCGTCGTATCTCAGCTGAGAATCTGGCCCAAAGTTGTCAACCTAAAAAGATACTTTCGCACACAACATTGGCATACTTAAAATATTACCCCAAAACACTGCTACTCCTCCGAGTATGGCGATACCGCATGCATGGGACTTTTTCAATGTTTGGACTGAATACAAAACAACCAATTGTATCAAAATCAGTGTATTGTACAAGTGGTCAAAGAATATTGTTTACTATAGCACCACCTATAGTAGTCCCTGTTCCTGCAAACATAGTTCACTAGTACTTGGCTGCCCTGAGTAATGCCATGTGCAATGGCTGAAAAAGGAACAAAGTGCTCATGTGGTTCTAGCAGCTGTGATTGGTTTCTTGCAGGGACAGTGGGACCCAGGTGCCACCCGCTACAGGGGTCACACCTTCCTGATGGTGACAAAAGCCCTGGCTCCCTTTTGCAGTTTTTTTTTCAGCCGAAAAAACTGGGGGGGGGGGGGGTAGTGGGTGTCGGCTTGCAATTGGGGGATTACTAATGGAGGAGTGCTTTGTCTTGGGGGGTCTGTACTAATGGAGTGGGTGGTTTGTCCTGGGAGGTGGGTTGTCCTCGGGGGGTCTGTACTAATGGAGGGGGTGCTATGTCCTGGGGGGGGTCTTCACTAATGGAGGGGGTGCTTTGTCCTGAGAGGGCTCTTTACTAATGGAGGGGGTGCTTTGTCCTGGGGGGTCTGTACTAAAGGAGGGGGTGCTATGTCCTAGGGGGGTCTTTACTAATGGAGGAGGTGCTTTGTCCTGAGGGGGGTCTTTACTAATGGAGGAGGTGCTTTGTTCTGAGGGGGCTCTTTACCAATGGAGGAGATGATTTATCCTGAGGGGGGTCTTTACTAATAGAGGGGGTGCTTTATCCCGAGGGGGCTCTTTACTAATGGAGGGGGTGCTTTGTCCTGGGGGGTCTGTACTAATGGAGGGGGTGCTATGTCCTGGGGGTTCTTTACTAATGGAGGGGGATGCTTTGTCCTGGGGGGCCTGTACTAATGGGAGGGTTCTTTGTCCTGGGGGTCTGTACTAATGGGGGTCTATACTTAGTAGAGGGGGGTCTACTGAAGGAGGGGGGTCTGTACTGAGGGGCAAATATAGTTATTGGAGGGGCGGTGACACCATGTTTTAGGAAAAGGATGACCGATCTGTGTAGATAGATACTTTTGGCTCCCAAGGCAGTACTCAGATTGTTATGTCTTTTGTCTGACAATAGTGTATTTATTAGTCATATGAATAGCCTAAATTGAATATGAATTTTCCCCATAGACTTCAATGGGATTTGATGCAAAAGGTTCTCAAAGTTTGAAGTTCGAGCAACATTCACAAAACTGTTCACAAACTAAACAAAAGTAGATTCACTCATTCCTAGTCCAGGCCCCTGTTAAACACTTTTCAAAGCAGCCAGTTTAAAGGCAAGCACAGAGCTAATTGACTTAGTATACATGGGCAGTTGCCAGGCTCTATATTGTGGTGATGCGGTATGAATGGAACATTGAGGTCATGGCTACCTATTCATATTGCTTTTTTTTTTTTTTACATACAGTCACCAGAACAGTGCAGTGTCGCAATGTTGATTTTGTATGGCTGTGGCTATTAACCATAGAATGGCATGCAATGTCATCAGTACAGCAGTCAGTGTCTTTGATAACCATACAGCAGAGCAGTACAATGTCACCATAGTGACATTACTGCTCAGGGGAGTGTGATCGGTGTGTTATTTTATTTTATTTTTACACTCTGATTGCTTACTACAGTCCTGATGACTGTAGTAAGCAATCCGTTTCATTTAACAGCAGGTGGCTGGAAGATGAAGCTATTAAAAGTCTGCGGCATGGAGACTTAATTTAAAACTATGATCACTGTTACCGGGGCTGTTGCAAGGGTTTTTGACACCCTAGACGAAAACCCATCAATGCAGCCTACCAGCGCCCATCAATGCAGCCTACCAGCGCCCATCAAATGCAGCCTACCAATGCCCATCAATGAATGTTTGCTTCCATTCATTCGGGAGTTGGGACAGGAATACAGACCCCTGCTGCCGCTGATGCTGAGACTTGGTTGCTTGCTGCAGAGAGAAGGGAGTAGAAACACCAGTGATCAGGCGCCCTAGGCAGCAGTGTGCCCTAGGCGGCTGCCTAATTTTCCTAATGGTAAGCACCAGCCTTGACTGTCACATGTCATAGCAATCACGTGGTACAGGGCGAACTTAAGCCCATTCTATGATCTGTGTGTAAGAAGGACACAGCTATCACAAAGTGCAGCTGCACACTCTAGGATGCACTGTATATATACACCCACCCACATCATGTATGTTTGGCCACTATATTAAAACAACTGGACAGGACAAGTATCAATGTTGTTTATCTGCTGTGTACTTTATTTGAATTGTGTAACTTATGTAATTTTATATGGTGAAAAAGTTTCAATTATTGGTATTTACTTTGCACTAATGCTCCATCCACCCACTTGCTTTTCAACCAGATGGTTTATGATTTTGTTTTGACAGTCGGACATCAAGAATTTTATAGAATTACAGAAGCATTACATGTTTATAGGCTTGAAGCACTTGTAATTTATTATACTGATTTATGCATACTTGGTACTAATCTGTATTTGTTTTACGATCATTATTGTTGCCAGTTACTATTACTAATAAATTACTGTCAACTGTATCCCTTGATTCAAAACTATGCAATTCAGAAAGTAATCTTTAACAGTAAAATCACAATCGCAAAGTAGCAAATACTGAAATTAATTGTGCAAATGTGTCTGTCTGCTTTAGATTACAACATAGGTGTACGCAGCCTATTGCATTAGGCAGTGTTTCTCAATTCCAGTCCTCACACCCCCCAACAGGTCAGGTTTTTAGGATTTCCATTATTTTGCACAGGTGATTTGATCAGTTTTACTGCCTTAGTAATTCCCACAGCCTTTTCATCTGAGGGAAATCCTGAAAACATGACCTGTTGGGGGGGCGTGAGGACTGGAATTGAGAAACACTGCATTAGGGTGTGCGCCACAAAGCTCAGACACACATGCGTGTGTGTGTGTGTGTGTAAATATATACAGTATATAGGGCAGTAGAGCAGTGGATTATGCCAGTAGGATGGAGATTGGTGTTAGTTTATTTTTATAGTTTGTCTTTATTCTTTAGAAAAAAAAAGTGTACAATTTTTTTGGAGCCCCATTGATGGGCTTTGGTGAAATATCAAACCAATCCAAACAGACCCCTGATGTCTCATTTTAAAGATAGAGAAAGGGGACTGAGGACAGGGATTCCCCAGTCCTTTTCTCTGCAGCCAAGCAGCAGGGGGAATCTGCGCAGCACAGGGTGATTAGGGTGTGCCCAGGCACACCTGGCACACCCCGTGCGCACGTCTATGGATTACAATTACAAAAAAAAATCCAAAAGTTATATATACAATAGTTAATATAGTTTTAAAGTGTAACAAATATTACCAATAATTTTTGTAAAAATGTGTGTAATAGTTTCCTTGATTTGATCATAAGAGAAAGAGAAAAAATAGCTATAAAAACATTCAACCATGAAAGTCAAACTTCACCAATATAACACTATAGACCAAGAACATTTGACCGGCAAGGGAAGTGATGAAGGAGACTTCTGAACTGTGTACCATCTATAGAGATTCCTTTACAAATGGCTAATCAAATGGGTGTTCAGCTGAATTAACCTCCAACTGCAGTGCGAAGTGAACATTTTTGCAGTTGAATTATTACCACTGCTAAATGTGAGAGCTTCCTCCATCCCAACAACTCGTGACTCACCCCCACCCGACACGTTTAGCTGTTAGCCAGGGATTTCAGACTCACAGGTGAATGTAAAAAAAGAGCGGGGATAGTGTAAAAAAAAAAAACAGCATGAGGGCCCCACATATTCATACCAATCACTGTGGATCTGGTATGGATTTTATAGGGATCCCCATTAAAATTGCATTGGGACCATCTGAAAATTCTATACCTGACCTTGTAAATCTGGTATAGATTTTAAAGGGGAACCCCACATTACAAAAAAAAAAAAAAGATTCCTAGAAAAAAAGCATAAAGTCTCCCCATGCATTTCCAAGCATGCCTGGGTGGCCAGGAAAGGGGAGACAATCGTGCAGCCCCTGATTCATACTAGACCACATGCCTTTTACATTGGAGGGTACATTGCCAAGGGGGACCTTCTGAAAAAGCACCTTGTTCCCATGTTAATAGGGACAAGGGCCTCTTCTCCACACCTGTGGTCCAGTGATTGTGGGGGTATGTGGCTGGAGGGCTTATCAGAATCTAGAAAGCCCCTTAAAAAATTACCCAGATAGCATCCTCCCCCATGTAAATGAGTAAGGAATATATAGTAACACTATTCAATCACACAAAAAGACAATGGTAAATAAACACACATACTTTTTGACAAATCTTTTAGTTAGAAATAAGTGTCCCACAAAGTAAATCCACTATTAAAAATGTCATCCAGTGATGCAGACCCACATCAGTTATGATGCCCGACAGCCACTGATCCACTGGATGGAAAATCCTGATATCCACTGACATGTTTGAACCAGATGCTTGACTTTTGCCAAATGTTATCAGCAGCCACAATATAAGCAAAAGTTTTTTTTTCATCCCCTCTGTTCGTTTACACCAACCTGTCATTAAGGAATCCCAGACTGGCAGCTTAATATCCTGGTCCTTAATGACTGGTTGTTAGGACGCCGGAGGATGCCAGCTCTCTAACAACCAGGAGGAAATTATCACATTTATACCAATAATTATAGCAATAATACTACTGCTAAATGTTTTGCTTCACGCTGCATTTCATCATTTGTTCATCTCATTCATCCAGCCGTTCGCACAGTTATCTCCATAGATTGTACACAGTGCAGGGACCTCCCTCATATTTTTTCCCCTGCTGGTCAATTGTTTTTACCCTATAGTTTTAGGCTAGTTATAGCTTGTATAACTAAATGTCTCTTAGGGTAAAATACTAGGAAACAGGGGGGCAGGTCATCCATTAAGGGTGCACCCCCCCCCCCCCATCAAGCACTGCCCTGTGGTGTTTTTTTTAAGCAGGAGATTAGAGCCAGAAGCTCTAATCTACTTCAAATTAGGGTGGGCTTGGTGAGCAGAGCACTGCACTCTGAGCCCACCCAGCTGTTACATAGGGAATGAATATTTACTATTGTAACAATGACCCTCCTCCTGGCCAATCAGGAAATGGGTCTGAGACCGTCACCTATTTGGCTGAGGATACAGGTGACCCTATTGGATGCCTAGGAGGAGGGTAGATGAGAGGAGATGCAGGGCAGGCTAGTGGGCTGCCCGTAGGTTACCGGGAGGGAAGCTAAGCTGGCTGTCAAAGAGGATGCCGGAGGCCCACCACTGGAGGAGACATTCTGGTTGACCTGAGGGAAGTCTGTGGTAGGTGTTGAGGCCGCTGGGTGAGAATGACCGACTGATGGGAAGGATGGCCCTACACTGTTAGGGAATGTTGCATTTGCTCAGCAAAAGACAACATGGGAACTATTACACAAATTACATACAATACGGATGTTATTCATTGCATAGCACACTTACAGTTCAAACTTTGTCAGATCAGTGTGAAAAGCAGAGCGCAATAGCAGGGAACTGCTGCAAAGCTGTACTGCAGAAGCGGCAGCTCCCAATCTCAAAGCTGGAATAAACAGAGACTCGAACTGACAACTGTCAAAAGTGCCCCAGTATACAGTGTCCCCAGCCACTGTCTTCTGCCTCGTGGTGACCTCTACATGCTGGGGGGTACAGGGTTTAGTAACATTTTTCGAAGCACAGCCTCTTTGTCAAAGAAAGAGGTTTGACAAAAAAAGTGAAAATCTTGTTTTGATATATTGGTGGGGGCCTCACCATGTAGGCTGTAAGGGGCAGTAGCCCTAGCAGCAGCCCTGTTTGTGCATATACCTGCAGGAGAAAAAAAATGTGGGTTCACAGCAAATTTTAGAGGTTTGGAAATGTTATGAATTGCACACTTTTTGGCTCAAATGTTTACAGGTTCACTGCTAGAAAAAGGAACAATCTATAATGCAGTATATAGTCTTTGTACCTGACTAGCTGAGTAACAAGAGTTAATAATTTGAAAGAATAGATAACCCACCTCCCTTTTTTTAAACAGGTGAGAGCACAACAGTCATATTGTAAGGGGATGTTGGAGTTATTAGGAAAGGATGACCGTTCTGTGTAGAGAGATACTTTTGGCTCCCAAGGCAGTACTCACATTGCTATGTCTTTTGTCTGACAATAGTCTATTTATTAGTCATATGAATAGCCTGAATTGAATATGATTTTCCCCCATAGACTTCAATGGGATTTGCTGCAAAAGGTTCTCAACGTTTGAAGTTGGAGCAACATTCACAAAACTGTTCACAAATCAAACAAAAGTAGATTCACTTATTCCTAGTCTAGGCCCCTGTTAAACACTTTTTAAAGCAGCCAGTTTAAAGGCAAGCACAGAGATAATTGACTTGGTATACATGGGCAGTTGCCAGGCTCTATATTGTGGTGATGCGGTATGAATGGAACATTGAGGTCATGGCTACCTATTCATATTGCTTCCTGCCAGAATAGTGGTCAAACCACAGACAGAACACTGCCTAAAAACGTGAGAGTAAAATGTTATTTTGCATCCAGTAGCTATTTGAAGCTTTTTTCCTACTCTGTTATATATCATGTTCAGCACCCCTTACATCTTGGTAAAACTAAAAAATATGAACAAAAATAGCAGAAAGTGCAATAAACAGTGGAATGAAACATTTTAATCGGAAGGACATATATGCTCATATACAGTAGGTAATAAATTTCAGCCATAGTTGGGAATCTTTTTCTCTGTCACAAAACGTTGGGTGCTATTTATTTTCTATCCAGTTCAATGTGGCTCTTTAGATGGAATACTAAAGTTACTTAAATTTCCATTTCTTAAAGAATTAAGAACCATTGCATGACTAATCAATATTTTCCAGCAATTTCATTTGAAATGTTTATTGTCTCTCTATTCTCATAATTTTTGCATCACTTGTGGAAACTGGAATGTGTATATCTAACCAAGTAGATTGCAAAAACTGTTCTAGAAATCTTTATAGACCAGTATTCTTTTTGTATATACTACCAAAAATGTCTGCTCATGAAATATTGATACCAAAATAAAAATCATAGTTGCATTGCATGTACAATACAGTGTACAGAGTTCAGCAATCTGGGAAATGTAATGCATTTCATACACATCATCATGCACACCATACATAGTGCAGTGGTTTGTGGTTCATAGTGTTCTGTTAAATTGGCAGTGGTCGTTGTAGAAGTGCCCAGTTGAAGTGCTGGCAGTCAGTAAAAAAAAGTGCACATTGTTGCAGGGTTGGTCACTGGAGAAGTGTACAGAAGGGCTTTAGCACTTGGTGAAGTGTACATGGGTGCAGTAGTGGTCATAAGAGAAGTAAGCAGGTACAGTGATAATTTTTAGAGAAGTGCCTGGGTGCAGGGGCAGTCTTAAAAAGTGTACCATTGCAATGGGAGTGGGTAGAGAGTGTCAGGGCAGTGATGATCAGTGATGTATTTCAGTGCAATGCGAGTCAGATGCTCTAGTGGCATTCGATAAAGTGTGCGTTGGTGCAGTGGTAGAAGGTGAAGTGTGCAAATGCCTTGGCAGTGAACAGAGAAGTGTATCAGTGCAGTGGTAGTCAGTCTAAATGTGTTCTGGAACACTTTGTTTATTCATCACCTTACATTGGACTTGGTTATGTAATGTATAATACCTTTGTACTGACACGCAGTGGTAATCACGTATGACTACAATTCGCAGTGGGATGCTTGTAAAATGACTACAGAAAGAATGTATCTCATCCATTTAAATATTGTTTAAAGAAAAAATGGACAGACTGAGCTGTACTAGAGAAGGACAATCACTACGTAATAATACTATATCTCTTTATTACAAAAAATTACAGAAAATGTATTAGTTAAAACATTGCAATCTGCACCTGTCTCTCCTGGTTCAGCTGAGGTAGGTTACCCAATCAACTAGGGTATAAATCACTGCCTCACTCTGAGCGATTTGTCACTTCATTGTTCTGTCCTGTCATTGCCAAAGGTTCCTGTGTTCCGTTTCAGCTAGATCTACAAGACTGACCTCGGGCTTCTGCAACTGGCTATGTTGATCGTTTATTCTGAATTCTGGAATCCCTGACCACGGCTTTACTTTGACTATCCTTTGGCAAATCCCTATCAAGCCCCCGTGCACAGACTCACAGCCCAGGTAGCGTCTTACCTTGTTACCATGGGCTGTGCGTATTTGCAAGGGTGAGCATACAACTCTGCATTATGGACTCCAACCAAGGTAAGCCCTTACAACCCTCTAGAATATGGCTTGTTGGTCCGGGGTTCATCCTACAGTAAGATAAGTACCCAAAACATACCTCCAGGCTGTGTCAGAACTACCCTTTAAAAAAGACAGTAGGCTTCAAATCATAGAATGGTCAGAACAGTCTACAGACCTAAACCCCATTGAATTGGTTTGGGTTCAATTGGACATGGGGGTGAAAGCAATGTAACCTACATATGCAACACATTTGTGGGAACTTCTGTTACAGTGTTGGAAGAACTTTGCTAACAATAGTTGATTTCAGTTGTAGAAACAAGTGTGTTTGGCTGTTTCAACTGCAAAAGATGGAAACCTTGATGAGTGAAAAACGTATTATAAATTTAGTTTAAAAAAAAACATTTAATTAATTCTTTATGTCCAATTGTGTTTGTTTTATGCTTTATTTTCAGAGTACATTGAGACATTAAACTGCACAATAAGGGCGTTCTAAAGTGTTCGACCTGCAGTGTATTTATTATTGGACTTTAGCTAGGTTAATCATGTCTTCAAAATCTTTGTTCCTGTGGTTTGGCTGGCCAGAAACAAATGCTATGCACTGCATTATGGGTTGTTTCTGATTTCTGTCTGTGAACCTGCAAAGTCTTTGGCCAAAATCTTGTGTTTCTAGGAAGGCCTGAAAAAAACAAAAAACAAAGCCATTTAAAAAAAAAAAAAAAATGTTTTAAACAAATAATATGGTGTAATCTTTTACAATGCCCTTAATGACAATGTTATATTCTCTCAGTTGAAGACAAGCAAATCCTGAAATACAATTCTAGAAATATGCATTTCTGCCACTAGGGGGCACTGCAGGGGAAATAACCAGTTCAGTTTGCTTGTGGGTTCCATTGTGTACCTCCTACAGTTGGGTGATTGTTGGACTACAGTAGATGATAGTTTCTGTCCTCTCAGATCTTTTTTTAACTGCTAAGAGGGTATATTTGTCTTAAAAATTAGTTTATCTTTGTTAACCTTTAAATTAATGTTCTCCACCATGACAGCATAATGTTTACCCATAGTATGATCTGTAAATAGATTTTTCTTTTCCTCCTGTCTGTAAAATGGTGAGACCAACATCTACAATTTGGAAACATTTCCACAGTGCAATTTCTGCTGAGAGCAAAATGTATCCTTACTTACCAGAGGTGCCCCAAATACATAAAAAAAAAACTACTTAATGGAATTAAATAATGGGGACAAAAATGAAAGTGCAAGCAGCTTTTTCATCCAGAGATATCATAAGGAAATAAGGAAGTGTTGCAAACCACTGCCTCACTAACACACACAATACCTTAATTTATAGATAAAAAGATTCCTAGAGATCAGGAAAAAATTCATCAAGCTCTTGCAAGAGAAATATATGCTTCTGGATTGGCATTACCAATAACTGAACATGCATATTGGCAGCCAGGAATCTTTTAAACTACTATGAGAGAAACGGGGGTGTTGTTGCATATATAGGTGAAATGTAACAGCTTTACGGACAGCCTGACGTCGCTATACGTTGGCTGTTTGATGCTAAATACCATTGTTGTGGCAGCAGATAGCTGCCATAACCCCAGTATTTTTTTAAACAGCGGGCAGTTCGCTTTCAGACAAAAGTGATCTCTGCAGCGGATTTGCCACGAGATCACTTTTATCGGCATTGGTGCCCGCCTCTCCCCGGTGGCCTCTGCCGCTTACCAGAGCCGTCATTATCGGCTTCACACCCACTCGGCTCCATACCATTGGATGACGGAAGCGACGTCAAACGCCACTTCTGCCTAGTGGTCTTAAAGGAAAAAAAACATTTATTAAAAAAAAAAGCCTTTTTTTATTGCTTTGAAGTGTAAATGTGAGATCTGAGGTCTTTTTGACCCCATATCTCACATTAAAGAGGTCCTGTTATGCTTTTTTTTTCCCTTACAAGGGATGTTTTCCTTGTAATAATCTTTTTTTTAAAGTAAACCATTCCGCCGAGCTGGCGTGCAGAAGGGAATGCATATTTAAGTTGCACCTGCATATGTAAACTGTGTTCAAACCCTACATGTGAGGTATTACCATGATCGTTAGAGTGAGAGTTAGGCCCCTTTTACATTGCTGCGGGAGCCGCGCTGGCGATATAGCGCCGCAAAAAATGGCGGCGCTATTCCTGTGGATGGGAGATTATCTGCAGGGGCATGCCACAGCCCGCTTATTGTGTTGAACAGACACACCGGGGTGACACCAGCGTTAATCTGCTCATAACCGATAATGTCTTTAAAGAGTGAACACATCCGCCAAGACGATCGTTCTGTGCATTGCACAGAAGCCCTTTCACTGGCAGACATATTCCCGCTCTGCAAACACCTCTGGACAACCTCAAGAAGTTTTCCACTACCAGGCGGGACTCAACCAGCATCAGTCTGCCCAAGCCAGCGCTTTAGAGCGGGCTGCGGGAGTACTAACACTGGAAAACAATATGACAATAAATATTAAATACATCTTTATAACATTTCCACAACAACACTTTTTTTTATTTTTTATCCAAAAACTTTTTTTCAAAAGAAAAACCTAAACAAAATAAAAAAATTCTCATGACTTCAAAATTTTGGTAAATTTGACATCTCTAGTTTCATGAATCCCATGGGTTTTCCAGGAACCCATGGCAGCAGCGAAACCCGAACCTCATACTTAGTCCTAAATTGTATGGTCAATAGAATGAGCCCAGCTGTAAGATGAAGTGCCATCTTTTAAGTAAAGCATCCTCAGCTCAGGTAGATCACAATTCATATTATTTACATAAATTGCAAGTTAAGAAAAAAAAATGATTCTGCCAAAGTGCAAAGTATTTAACTAGCTATTCTAACCATACTAAAAAAGCAAAAGAAGATTTAGAGGACAAGTGTAGCAAATTTCCTTTTAATTTGTGAATTAGTAACATTTAAAATGTGCTGATTCCTGGATGTGTCCCAGTGACTTTGCAGCTCTATAGAGCATTTTCTTCCACAGTAAAGTGTTTTATGTGACTTGTTGTTTTACCTCATGCTATTCCGCTCGTAGCTTCACATTCTGCTGATTCTGCCTCTCCAGAAATTAGTTTCTGCTTAATCATGGCATTTTGAAAACTGCAAGAATGGTGAATGTATGACAGCTATGCAGAATGTTATTTTCAGACTTGATGCCTTAACAATCACAAAGTCAGCTTTTAACAAGCAATTTTTATTATGAATTGTTCCTCTAAACATCAAAAGAAAATTATAAGTCAAAGGATGAAATTAGAAGCCAAGCTTTATTCTATTGCTTGTATTCATGTGTATTAAAGAGATGTGCATGGCATATATATATCTGAGGTTATTTAGTAAAATATAGAGCATCGCTGTACTTGTGAAAAGCCTTGGGTAACCTAGAGAGCAATAATGTGTTGGCTGGGCAGTGCTACATTTGGAGAGACTTAAAGGGTTATGATTAAATAGAACCTGAACATACTTGTTGTATACACTGCATACATTACACAGCCTTGATATTCACAAAATAAATCTTACAGACACACATTGGAGGAGAGGTGTTGTCTGTCTCCATGTGAGAGGTGATCTCAAAGCAAGTATGTAAGAGCACTATGGGTGGAACAACACATGGGCGTGCGTATTACAAACTACGATTTTTGGAGTTGGTTATAGACCTTCCAGTGTTAATGAGGAGATGGAGACTCAGCTCCTTCCATAGATAAAAAGGGCTTCAAGGGATGGGACAATGATAATAATGGTGGATTTTAACTACCCGGAAATAGACCGGAGTAATGGCACTGCAGAAACAGTCAAAGGGAAAAAATGTATAAACCTATTAACCACTTAAGCCCCGTACCAATATGCTGCTAAATGCCCAGAGGCGTTTTTACAATTTGGCACTGCGTTGCTTTAACAGACAATTGCGCGGTCGTGCGACGTGTCTTCCAAACAAAATTTGTGTCCTATTCTTCCCACAAATAGAGCTTTCTTTTGATGGTATTTGATTGCCTCAGCGATTTTTATTTTTTGCGCTATAAACAAAAATAGAGCGACATTTTTGAAAAAAAAAACAATATTTTTTAATTTTTGTTATAAGAAAAATTGAATAAACAAAATTTTAGTCAAATATTTAGGCCAAAATGTATTCAGCCACATGTCTTTAGTAAAAAAAAAATCTCAATAAAAAAAATTAGCTACCTAGCGGCAACAGCGACACTAAAACAGCGATCAGAAAAACGATCGCTTAGTGACGCTGGCAATAAGGGGTGAAAGGGTTAACTAGGGCGGTGATCAAGGCGTTAAAACTTTATTAGGGGGGGTACTGGGCTACCCTGGACCTAACACTAACTGCCTGTCACACAAACACTAAATGCAGTGATCAGTAAATATATGATCACTGCAATCAGTGACACTGTGATAGGTGGCTGGGGGGGGGGGGTGATCGGAAGGGGTTAAGTGTGCCTATGTGTGTGGTGTTGGTGCGACTTACTGTGATGTCTTCTCTCCTCTCGGCGGATTGAAAATACCGCCGAGAGGAGAGCCGACATCACTTCCTCTGCCAGTGTTTACATAACACAGGCAGAGGAATTGAGACGGTGGAGGCTCAGGGGATTGGCTGGGAGCTATCACGAGGGGGCGGACAAAAACGAACAGCCACCCCCTCGTCCCGCATCGCTCCCGGAGGTAAGAAGCCCGCAGCACGCATCGGAGGGGGTCCCGATAGGACCCCTGACCCGCAAGGGACGCACATGTACGTGCCATTCTGTGGACGTACATAGTCGTGCGGCGGGCGTTAAGTGGTTAAAAGACAATTTTACGGTACAGTTCATAGAGGTCCCCCAACTAGGAATGATGCTCTGCTGGACCTGGTCATCTCAAACCATGCAGAGCTTATTACTAATGTTCATGTAAAAGAACATATGGGTAGCAGTGACCATAACATGATTTCATTTCATGTTTGTTGTAACTTGTAAGCAACAAGCTCATACTGGAAATATAAAAACACAACTTTGAGAGCACATTTTCCAAGGATGAGAGCTGCTCTCCAAAACTTAGACTCGGAGGGAATATTGGCATCAATGAACACAGAACAAAAATTCTTCAAGAAGACCGTAGGCTAACTTCATGTTAAAGTATATTAACATGGGCAATATGTTTAAAACCTAAAAATTAAACCTATGTGGCACACTGTCAAAGTTACAATAACTATAAATAATAAGAAAAGAGCTTTTAAAAAAAAAAATGATGGAACACTATCATCGTTTAATCCTCCTCTTATGTTAGCTTTCTGTTACTATCCATGATGTTAACGGGTTGGTTTTGACCCGTGTCTTAAATCAGCCAAGAAAATACCCTCTGAACAATTATTTATCATCCAATTTGTTTCTTACCTCTTGGTTACCTTGTTAGGCTTCTTTATCCTTGAAAAGATTGGTTTTAATATTTTTGGTGTGACCCCTTAGACCTTTCTTTTGATAGCATACCTCTCATTTTCAAATAAAAAAAATGGTAAAATAAAGTCAGCAACTCTGAAATGTATTGGTCTTATGTTTCTTTACTTTATTTAGAGAAGCAGACAAGCAGGCAAAGAGATAGGCCCCTACCTAACTACAGCTCACAGGGTTGAGAGGTGATTGGCTGTCAGTGTTACTAAGCAGAGAGAGTGTTTATGATTTCAGTTTTGGCACTTATTAGTGTCCTATAATCCTTTATTATAACTGGGTCAGAATTGACCCCAACACCATAAACGACTTAATTTTCACCACAGTATTTTATAATTTAGTGAAAAGGATTCTTTTTCTATTACATTGTTTAAATAGAGTTTCCTGACAAAGTAAAAAAGTCTTGATGCAATAAACAAATTTATGAGATACTTATAGACATTCAAAACCTGAAAACTGGTCGTTTCTGACCCTAACACAAGAGGAGGGTTAAATGTTACAAAGAATATAACTGAATATGTATAAAGGAAATCAAGGATGCACAAATAAAAAAATAAAAAAATGACAGATGGCAAAATATAGGACAAAACCCCAAAAATTCTTCAAATATAATAATGGTAAAAATATCAAGTCTGGGGGTCGTGTCCAACTTTCGGTATATGAGGAGTGTTTCCTTGAGAGCTCCGGACCGTGCTGTGATCCTTAACATATCCTGTGAAGCCCCAGGCTTGGATTTCAAATTCTGACCGGCCGAAATTGCTGGGGAACGATGCTGGGGAACGATGGATCCGGGCTTGCTAAGTTCGCTGACGAGGCCAGCCAAGATGGCGCCCGGCCTGCAGCGGCGTGGCACGGTTCTTCTCCGGTGGATGCCGGCCTGTGGACTGAGGGGGACAAGGACTGGACAGACCCGCTGGCGGATTCCCTGCCCTCTCCCTCGTCTGAGTCGGGGGAGGGAGGCTCCGGTCCACAGATGAGGGAGCCGACGCTGGCTCAGATTATGGACACCATTAAAAGCTGCCATGCGGCGCTGGCCACACAAATAGACAGTATCAGGGTGGAATTTGGCATACTAAAGAAGGATGTCCATAAGATCAGACACAGAGTTAACAATGCTGAACAACGTATTGGGGCGGGGAGGATGATTTAAACACACTCATGGTGCATGTGAGAGATATGGCGGCGGACTACAAGTCCCAGAGGCCAAAATGGGAGACATGGAAGACACTCAGAAGGAACAACCTTCACTTCCTGGGTTTCCCTGAAGGATAGGAGGGTAAGTGCCCGGGGGATTTCCTAACATCATGGCTGCAGAAAAACCTTTGGAGCTGACAGCTTCTCCCATCTCTTCGCTATTGAGAGGGTTCACAGGGTTCCCCTGCGGGCTCCGCAGCAACCGGGCAGATACCCAAGACCTATGTTGGCCCACTTCCTATACTTCAGGAATAAAGAAACTATTCTTCGCAAGGCCTTGCACCATGCCAGATTTGATATACAACAACAACCGCGTCACCATCTTCCCAGATTTCTCAGCTGCGAGACAGAAGCAGCTGCACTTGCGGGAGCATAGTCTTCCCTACAGCATGTTATACCCCACTAAGCTGAGAGTGGTACACAACGGCAAGACACAATTTTTCACCTCACCTTAAGAAGCAAACCACTGCTTGGAGACCCTTGGTGCTGCTTAAAGGGCCCTTGCTGTGATCTTAAGGTAACTCTTTTACTCTTGTTCAGGAGGGGCTCCTCCGAGATAGTGCTATGGAACTATTCTTCGCTGGATGAGATGTACATTGTTAACCCCTGTTGCTCACACAGCTATGGGGCTCAGATATTTGAACCAAACTTCAGCGCGGTTTGTCGGTTGCTCTACTAACTGTCACATACCTACCCCTGCTCTTCCTGTCCGGCTGGACTGGGAAAAATATCCCCCGGGGGTGACTTGTCTTTCTATTTATGGTTACGCTGTTTGGGGTGAAGGTCCGTGGGTTGTTTGGGGCTACGGGCAGGGTGGGGGAGGGGGGATGGGGCTTCTTGTTGGGGATCACAATTCCTCATGTTATGTTTATTAGTTTTTTTGTTTTTTGTTGCTATGGATATTTGCTAACCAAACTTACAGCAAAAAGCGCGGTTTGTCGGGGTGGTTGCTACTACTAACTGTTCCCCTCACAGAATACCTACCCCTGCTCTTCCTGTCCGGCTGGACATTTGGGAAAAATATCTTTCCTGTCCGGGGCATATGCATACCACAAATTACACAAAACACATTCTGACTTGTACCCCTTGTCTTTTACACATTACAGAGGCCCAACATATCAGGGTTACGACATTTCTCTCCTACTGTTTGCTAGAAAATTACATAGAACCCCAAAACATTATATATGCTTTTTTAGCAAAGAAGGAATACAATCCGTTACAACTTTTTATCTTGGGTATTTTCGCAGAAATGTTTGTTTTTTAACTGTTTTGGCTTACAGTAAAGTTAGCCCAATTTTTTTTCATAAGGAGTAAATGGGGGCTCAGGGGGGATGGGTATTGCAAAGTATTGCAAAGTATTGCCGAGTATTGGGGTATCGAGTATTGGGGTATTGCCGAGTATTGGGGTATTCCTCGAGTATTGGGGTATGCGAGTACTGGGGTATGCCGAGTTGGGGTATTGCCGAGTATTGGGGTATTGCCGAGTATTGGGGTATTGCCGAGTATTGGGGTATTTAAGTATTTTTTTTTTGAGTTGGAGTTTTGCCGAGTTGTATCGTTGAGTACTGGAGTATTGGGGTATTGCCGAGTATGGGGTATTCAGTATTGGGGTATTGCGAGTATGGGGTATTATTGGGGTATTGTTGAGTCTGGGGTATTGTTGAGTACTGGGGTATTGTTGTACTGGGGTATCGTTGAGTACTGGGGTATCGTTGAGTTGGGGTATCGTTGAGTACTGGGGTATCGTTGAGTAGTAACTGCTGAGTATGGGGTATTGCCGAGTACTGGGGTATTGCCGAGTACTGGGGTATTGCCGAGTATTGGGGTATGTTGAGTATTGGGGTATTGTTGAGTATTGGTATTGTTGAGTATTGGGGTATTGTTGAGTACTGGGGTATTGTTGAGTACTGGGGTATTGTTGAGTACTGGGGTATTGTTGAGTACTGGGGTATTGTTGGGTACTGGGGTATTGTTGGGTACTGGGGGATTGTTGGGTACTGGGGGATTGCTGAGTATTGTTGGGTACTGGGGATTGCAGGGTACTGGGGATTGCAGGGTACTGGGGGGATGGCAGAGCTGGGATGTTTTGAGGGATGGCTGGGTGACTGTGTCACAGTCCAGCCACAGCTCACTGCTGACACCCCGCTCCCCCTCTCCCGCACACTACAGAGCGGAGAGGGAGGAACCGGCGACAAATGACGCCGGTTTGTTTAGTAATCCGTGGTAAACGGCCGCGATCAGCGGCAATTTACCGTGCTCCGTGATGCGCCGGGTCTTCTAGACCCGGCGAGCACGGACACTTTCGTGAGCGCGTCCCAGGGGACGCGCAATCACGAAAGTGAAGGACGACGTCCCAGGGACGTCGTCCCGAGGTAACCCCGCCGCGCCGTAGCAGTAAAATGCCTATGGCGCGGTGGGAAAGTGGTTAATGTCATTTCATGGAATGTGAGAGGTCTTAACTCCAGGATTAAACAAGCTTTGGTTTTCAAACACTTACAAAGTCATAAGCAGAATATTGTCTCTAAAACACTGATCCTCTATAGGGCATTTATAAACAGTGCATTCCACTCTGTGTACTCAAACTATGCAAGGGGGGTTTCAGTATTGGTGTATAGGTCTCTCTTGTATACTGTTACGCTGGTTAAAACAGACCCATTTGGCAGATATGTAATCCTAGTCCTTATTATAAATAGACCACATACTTTTGTGGCAGTTTATATACCACCCCCATTCACAGTGAAGGTATGGGAAACAATTATGTCCGCATTGCTTAAGGTGGCTGAGGGGCCTATAATTCTAGCAGGGGACTTGATCGTGGTTTTGTCACCAGCAATGGACAGATATGGTATGGCCCCTATGGACAGCTCTCCTCTGGGGGCATGTATGGAACCCTATGACTTGTTGGAGGCGTGGAGGTGGAAAAATCCTAATATTAAAGCATACTCCTGTTATTCTGCCACATGCAACACTTTGTCCAGGCTGGACATGTGTCTTGTTTCCAGGGAGCTCCTTCCTAGGATCCTGGATGTACGGTACCTCTCCCGAGCCGTCTCGGATCATTCTCCCCTGTTAATCACAATAGATATGTAGGGACCAAGGGGGTTCGTTTTATGGAGACTGAGCCCTTTGTGGCTCAAGGAGGAAATCTTTGAGAGATCCACTTTGACAGCTGTTAATGCCTTCTGGAGGGAGAATAGAGGTAAGATTCCTGTGGGTGTTACATGGGATGCATTCAAGGCCACGCTTAGAGGCTCTGTCTCAGGAGTCATTAAACAACTTAGGTCAGATAGAGAGTGGAAGTTGAAGGAATCAGAGCAAGTTGCCACCAAGGCAGAGGTGGAATATATTAAAAACCCTAATCCTGATACTCGTAGGACATGGAGGGAGGGAGTTGGGCAACTTGATCTAGTATTGGTGGGGAAAATACTCAGAAAAAACGTCTGTATCAGTCCCGACGCATATTTGCATTTGGCAACAAAAACAGTAGATTACTGGGCTACCTGGCTCACTCGCAGCAACCTGCTGCCTCTATCCCATGCATCTGATGGGCAGCGGAATCTTTGTGCGTCACAGATGGATATAGCTGACGCCTTTTTTGAGTTCTATTCGGACTTATATTCTTCCAGAGTGGACTATAGGGAGGAGGAAGTGCATGGCCCCTATTCCAATCTCGGAACTGTCTGAAGAGGCAGGGAGTGAACTGTACCTCCCAATAACTGTTGAGGAAGTAGTGTCTGCTATACGCTCACTCAGCCCGAGTCATATAGGCCTATCTCATTAATCAATGTGGATGCTAAAATCCTAGCTAAACTGCTAGCTGCAGTGCTTGCTTGAATATACAAAGGAGCATGGGGGAGCTCATGTTCATAATGACAATAGTATTGACACAGCCCTAAATGATTCACAATGGCTCAAAATTGATATGGTTCATAAATATTTAGACAGAAAAAAAGGTGGATGAAGCACCTGAACCAAATGGCATACACCCATTTCAAAGCCATTGTTTCTAGTTTTTTAAGTACTTTTTAATGACTGGCAAAATACCACTGGACTGGCAAAAGGCCAATGTGGTGCCTATATTTAAAAAGGGATTAAAATCTTTACTAATTAACTATAGACCTGTCATTGTCTGTTCGTATGTTTGACGAAATTCGAACAAAACAGGTCGTTCACGCCAAATTAGAGTGACGCGCAACGGCCCATAATTCACTTTGGCATTGCGTGCTGATGATTGGCCAAACATGCACTATGACCCTGCATGCTTGGCCAATCACAGCGCGCAAAAAACGGAGAGCCATAATTGGCCAAAGCCAGGGTGGCTTTAGCCAATTATGGCTCAGGGCTTTAGCACACGCCCCACACTAAATAAGGCCGCCTGCTGGGCGGCCTTGTGTAGTGTGTTGCGGTTGTTAATGAGAGCAGTCAGAGAGACAGAGAGATAGTCTTTTTATATAGCTAGATAGAGCAGGCAGACAGGCTAGTCAGTTTAGCTTAATTTACAGTGTGTAGAGGATATATATACATCCCTAGGAGTTGTACATATATTTATAAACGGTATAGCTTAGCTAGATCAGCTATTCCTAATTTACTGGCAGGCAGGTGATTGTGCTATTTAAAGACGTTATCACAGGTATAGACACCCAGCAGGTACAATATTTAAAGGAATTTTTCATTTTTTTAATTTTTTATTTAAGGATCATTAAAATCACTGCTCCTGGAGCAGTGATTTTATTAATGTTTAAATAAAAAAAAAAATGAAAAAATTCCTTTAAATATTGTACCTGCTGGGTGTCTATAGTTTGCCTGTGAAAATGTCTTTGAGAACCCGGGTCTTGCCCGATGGAACATGTATCAATGGAAAAAAGCTCCTGAAGAAACTACAGTCTTTTAAACTTTTCTCCATTGATACATGTTCCCTGGGGCAAGACCGGGTTCTCAAAGACGTTTTCCAACAATAACTTGAATATTGGTCTTTAAAATTATAGTTTTTGAATTCGAACGTTCGAGTCCCATAGACTTCAATGGGGTTCTAAATGTTCGCACGAACGGTCGGTCTGTTCGACGGTTCTGGTGCGAACCGAACGCGGGGGTGTTCGGCTCATCCCTAGTCATAAACAGTGGGCAGTGGATCGAAGAATAGTCAGCCAAGCCAAGGTCAGAGCGAGGAGATAATCGGGATCACAGGTCAAGCCAAAAGCAGAAGTCAAGCCAGGAGTTACAAGGTAAACAGACACAGGAACACGGGAAGCTGACAACAATCCAGCAATTTGGGTCAGACAGTGGCAGCCTTTTATAGGCCAACAGGGGAATTCCACCTGTCACATGTGCCTCTGGCGGCCATTTCTTCTACTGGCAAGATTGCCAGTACTTCCACGGCCATTTACCTGACACAGCCTTTTATAGGCCAGCAGGGGGATCCACCTGTCACATGATGTGCCTCTGGCGGCCATTTCTTCTACTGGCAAGATTGCCAGTACTTCCATGGCCTTTTCCCTGACAATAATGTATGAATAATTGACAATTTGGTGTAATACTAAACGGTACAGTGAGTTAGCCACTTTGAGGATTTTAATCTAAATTTAATTGGTTTTAATTTAAATTTATTAAAGAAAGGATAACTACACTATAGCACTACAGGCCACAGACATGCACATTCTTGGTATACAGGTGTGTATATATCTGCAGTAGGTGAAATTCTTACATATGCATTATTCTCAATTAAATACCTTGTAATAAAATAATGGCAGAAAATTGGCAGCCTCAAGTGGGCAGCGGAAACCCATGTAGAAATAGGGTTTATAATGGGCACAACAACACTGTACCTACTGTGCAGCATCAACAATCAACATTTCCAGCATTTAATAATGTAGACAGCCTGTCCACAGCATAAGGAATATAAAAGAAAACCAATCATAGCCTGTCTGAATATAACTAGTCACTCAACTCTCTAGTAGGCAAATGGGCTTTGTGCTCCATTTCCAAAAAGACAGTAGTTCTTACTTTCAAAATTGCTATCACATGCTTTGAGAGACTACGAGAGGTAAACCCTGAAAAAACTAGTTTTCCCAATGCTTTTGTCACAATAAGTTCCTTATTCAGTGTGTTTGCTAGGTTTTCTATTAATAATGTTTACATAAGAAAGGATATAAGGCAGAAAATACAATTTCTTGAGCTTGTAAGACTCCGCTAACTGGTTAGTGCCCATCAGTGTAGCAGACATGTAATTGAATCAACGTGATGGCATAGCCGAGCCAACTAAATTCATCACACCTTGATGCCAGGACACCACAATAATGCATGTTGCCACATTTAGCTATTACTGTACAACTAACTTTTAAAAAGTATGCCATAAAGTCACTTTATGTAAAAAAGCAAAAGTTCCCGACTGATTTCTATTCTATAGATAATACTATACTACCATCTGCATAGTGCAGTGTACTGTTACCGTGAATAAATGTCTTTGTATTAGATGGTATAAAATATCGTATATCCTTCTCTGTCCTTTATTTGTGATTAAAACACAGAATCATAGATGTACTTTTTGACCCTGCTATAACGCTCTCGCAATGAGCTCCTTGCAACAACTCGAATAAGTGGTGAAGAACTCCGTTTATATACACTTTAGCAACTAAGCTGACAGACGTGAAATTGGGTTTTCTATTCCCTGTATGCCGATTCTCTCTCATTTGTTTTACTTGCAGAATCCAATTTCAGAAATGTGACAATAGATTTTACAAAGTGAGCCAGCTGAACTCAATGGAGACCTCTTAAATACGCAGCTTAGATTTCCCATACTGCCATTTGTTTTGGATGGATTCACTATATGTTTAGCATTCACCTAGATTTCAATGTGTCCCATTCATATGATGAACAGTTTATTGTTTTTCTTTTGACAGGCCATGTTATCATTGAATTGCATGCATTGCGGCTTTCACTATGGAGGTTAATGGTTCCGTTTCAAGTTCATTTATAGCATGTTAAAAAATATTTTCTGCTGACCAATTGGTTTTAAAACAGACAGCATGTTTTTGTTTACACGGAGTGTAAATACAAAAGAAATTGTCTAGACATTTAAGTTTTCTTTCCATTTTGCAGGGTTAACCCCTTCCCACCATGCATATGCATATATGCGGCCTTGGCTTTAGGGGGTTATACTGGGATGATGCCCGCAGCTGCAGACATCATCCCAGTACTGTTTTTAGAGCGGGCAGCTGGCTTTCCAGGGATAACAACCAATGTGGCTAAAAGCCACACAGTTATTCCGGAGGAGCGGGAGTGGACGCTCCCTCCCGCCGCCTTCTGCTGCTTTTACCGGGCCTCCCGTCCCACAGGGAGAACTGATCCGCCACTTCTAGCAGCTAGAGACAGACTGTCATGAAGCCGGAAAACGGCTTTGTGCCAGTCTTCTCTCTGTAAACACGGAAGCAACATCACTTCCAGTTTACTCATCTGCCAATGGCACTGGTTTTAAAAAAAAATACAGTATTCAGAATCGCTGTGATCTGAATACTTTGAAGTGCAAAGGAGGGATTTGGGGTTTACATTCCGTATGACAGCAATAAAAGCGATCACAATTATTTATTTATTTTTTAAATGTAAAAAAATAATAAGTAAGAAAAACATTTTTTAATCACTTAAGCCCCGGACCGATATGCTGCTAAATGCCCAGAGGCGTTTTTACAGTTCAGCACTGCGTCACTTTAACAGACAATTGCGTGGTCGTGCGACGTGGCTCTCAAACAAAATTCACATCCTTTTCTTCCCACAAATAGAGCTTTTCATTTGATGGTATTTGATTGCCTCTGCGATTTTTATTTTTTTGCGCTATAAACAAAAATAGAGCGACATTTTTGAAAAAAAACAATATTTCCTGACGCCAGACATGGCAGCATACCTATGATATAGCCCCGCCCCTATATCCGCCCACAGGACACGTGATAACTCTCTATAAAACTCTGACTGAGAGCTACCTCCCCCATTCTCCTTTTTTGTCCTTAATATCAGCCTACAGACAGTTTCATTCAGGATAATCCCTTACCTGCCGACTATTGTCGAAGTTCCGGCTGGGTTCAGCCTCTCCCAGTTCGAGGTCCCACATCTTAGGCACGCTAAATGCACCAACAAGGTGGGGAACCCCTTCTGGTGGTCTTCTGTGGTTGAGGTGTTCTCTAATCAGAGACGACAGTCCTCCTTTGGCATTGCCGGCGATGGAGTCTGATTTTAGCAAGCTGGGACTGCATGATGACTTCTTTCCTATGGAAGCCCTTTTCCAGGTCTGTCAGTTTTTCTTCTTGTTCTCATGTCTTTAAAGGCCCTATACACACTGCAACTTTTGTTGTCTGATTTCCTTTAGAATTGCCAGGACCATGTGGTGCCTGCCTGATTGCATACATGTTAAGGCTTTAGGGTTTGGCCTCATGTTGTGTGGTTTTGATAAATCTGAAGAGTAAAATCTGCAGAAGATTGTATGGTGTGTAGCCAGCTTAAAGGTGTCCTTTTGTGTGGATGGGTGTTGGCCTTCCTAATTGTATCAGAGTAGAGGTGAGAGAGGACTGAGTCTCAGGTGATTCAATTGCAGTTAAACAGCTAATGAATGCCCTTGCTTTTTAAGCATCTCCTTCTGAGGTAAGTCTTATCTATCCTAGTAATGGGGATATATGGGGGGAGAGAGGAGTAAGGAGCAATGTTTTACTAGGGGGATGGTGGTTCTGCCAGATTATTTTTACTATTTGTAAAAAAAAATAAAAAAAAATGCTGAGATATATGTATATATTTTTCTCTTTCACTTCCCTTATTTCTGTGGTCATGCAGTCCCCCATGCACCTTTCAGTAACTCCCATCAGCATGAGCCTACTGCCACATAACAAAGATCACCCCCACTATCAGGTAGAGGGCCAACTTCTGGTAAGTAAGAAGACGCGGGAGAAAAGAGTGCATTGAGCCCTGACGAGCGTGCCTTCTTATCTGTTGCAACCCTGGCCGCTCACACCCGCTCAAGGAGATTCAGAGACCCTCTCTGGATCATCAGGATTTTCAGGGCGGAAGATGTCTCCTCCAGTCATGGCAGACCCCAGTACAAAGGGTGCAAATGTACGCTTAAGAGAACGCACACAGCTTCTCCTCTGAGGGCTCAGCGCCCGAAAGGCGAGTGTTGGTCATGTGGAGATGACCCTATGCCTGGAAAGCTACTTTGCAGCGACTGCTTCAGGCAGCTTGCCAGAGAGGAGTTTGGGAGTCAGCAGGTGTCACCTTGCTCAGCAAAATAGTCCCCAACCCCCTGGCTGAATTTTCCAGTCATCTCAGGCAGCCAGGGACAGAAGTGGATGGACAGTATGGGCACTACACCAGGTCTAAACCAAGCCATTCAACCCTCTCTAACTGGAGGGGTACTAGGCACTTCAGGGGTGACTCCAGCCCAGCAGATTAAGCAGGCTAGTTCCCCAAACCCAGTATTATAGCCAACCTTTCAGGCAGAGGGAGATGATATTGCCTCCTCCTCATCAGAGGATCCTGAAGGTTGAGGCTTTGTTTTATGCTAATATCCTCATTTGTTATGGCAGTAAAGCTGCACTGTAATGGGTGGATCCGGTACCTCCTCCAAAGAAGGAGAAAGCCTGTTATTACACACAGTACAATCTGATTTAAAATTGTGTGACAATCGCTGTACAATATGCATTAGGTACCGTTATTCTTTCAGGGCACCCCAAATGCCATGCGATTCTGCTGTGATAAGTCACATTGGAGAACGCACCTTTCAAAACATTGCGCAAAGTTGGTCGCCCTCAAATAGGAGCAGGGGCTTCTATTTGCGCACATAGGGCAACCAAGTGAATGGGCCGCACCCATGCGATTTGCAACATTGTGTACAAATCGCTCTTTGAAAATCGCATTGCATATACATTGGTCTACTCTAAGTGACAAATTCAAATACCTCTGAAAGATGACCTAAGCACAGATTGCCTTTTAGGGCAATGGCAGATCATGCTGCAAGTGTGAGCAAGCCTTTGGGTTCCATAGGAGGAATCTAAAGAAGCAGGTAAGCTACCTTTTTTTTCTCTTATGACAGAAATAGGAAGCCTGTTTTCAGGAGGAATGAGAAAAGGGAGAGAGAAAATCCTCCTCAACCAATAGGTTGCAGAAGTTGTTTCCACTAATGGGGAAGGATGCGACTCCTTTATCTACCCACCAACGGTGGATGCGGCAGTCGCCAGACTGACCAAGAATGTGACACTTCTGATGGAAGGCTCTTCCTCCTTTCACAAGATCCTTGTGAGACGCATTGCTTTAACATCCATAGCAAGTGCTATGTGAGTATGTGGGCGCAGAACTTGGAGTATGCGATTAAACCCAGCTGCCAAAGAGAAGAGTCATCAAGGCTCTTGACGAGATAACTTTCAGCGGACCCTACAGGTGAGGCAGCTATAGACATCATTCGATGGTCATCCAGAGCCATCCTTGGCTCAGTCGCAGCCAAAGGTGCACTGGGGCAAAATTCTGGGCGGCTGGCTCATCCTCAAAGCTGAATTGCTGTAAGCTGCCTTTTGATGGGAAGGCGCTGTTTTGTCAAAATACTGGAAACTATCTTCTCCAGGGTTATAGGAGGAAGATCAGATCTTCTGCCCCAGGATCGAAGAGCCAGAGGGGGCAACCATTCAAAGGAGCACCAAACAGGTACTGCGATTTTGGAGGCTTTCGCCCATCCAAGGGCGTCAGAAGGCGTTAAAGGGGTACACATTCAACCTTCATAAGATCGCAGGAGGCCAAGACCCATGCGGCTCCCCAAGATACTCAGAAGCCCTTTTAACGCCAGGCCTGCCCAGGAGGCAGTTGGAGCCAAGTGGCTCAAAGTGACCCAGTTCTGGTAAGACTACTATCGAAGAATGGCGGTTTCAGCCCTCAGTGGTGCAAGGCCATGTAAGAGAAGAAATGGCTGCGCATCCAGGAATTTCAATATTCCTTTTATTGTCTAAAGTGATGACCCCAAAGACACCAACACAAGGTCACATAGACGCTTTTCACACATTCATTTTGTGCTTAATCATTACCAATGGCAAGGCCGTTATTGGTTATTTAATCGGCAGCCTCCAGAACTACCTCAAGAGGCTGAATCAATTTATACGGATAGACTCAAGATGGAGTCTCTCCATACCATAAATCCAGGTCATTCAACAAGGTTACTGGAGGATTTCAGTGGACCTGCAGTATACCTATCAGCATGTCCTGATCCTTCAGTCATACCAACCATTTTGAGTCGGGGGGCAAGCATTGCCAAAACTAGTTTGCGCCTATGCGGAATATGCTCTACCTAGGGGCCTGGTTTAGTACTCAGGCAGCCTCAGTTTCTTTGCCACCTCTAACTCCCCAAAGTCAGGGAGATGTTCCAACAGGCGTTGGTTGCACCAGTGATGTCAGCATCCCAGTGCATGAGTCCTCTCGGGACAATGGCTTTTGTATTCCAATGATCCTCCAGGCTCACTGGAAACTCAGTTTTCCAACAAGGCTTCCTGACACAATGGAAGCGTTTTGTCTAGCCAGAGGCACCAGAGTTCTGGTGATTAAAAAAAGAAAAACTGCTAAATAGCTTAGTCTATTAGGGCTGCAGCCATGGATCATTATTGCTACAGATACCAGCACAGCAGGGTGGGACACCACCTGCGAGCATCTCAGGATTCAGGGCAGGTGGGAATTTCCCACTCAGGGCCTAGTTTCCATATTCTGGAACTCCTACCAGCATTGACATTGAACACTTTACTGCCACACACATAGGGTCTGCCAGTCCTACTCTGTCTGGACCACATGGCAGCAGTCCCATATACAGCGACAAGGTGACATGCACAGCCAGTCCCTTCTGGGAGAGGTGGAACCAATCCTGGCTTTGGCCCAGCAATTTCTCCCAGATTTGAGGGCCATATATCTGCCATATATCTTCCAGCCTATCAGAATTTGGAAGCGGATTGTCTATCCGGGCAATTCAAGGATCCCAACGAATGGTCCTTTTACCCTAAAGTGTTCCAAGGGATCATCCACGAGTGGAGGTTCGCACAACTGGATCTGTTTTGCCTCATCGGCCTGCTACAAGGGGAACCGGTTCCTCTCACGCTACCCTCATCCATTAGTGGAGGGGACAGATGCCTTTACCAAGAATTTTAGGATTAAAGAAATTGTTGAGCTTTGACAGTCATCACAGGTTTTTCTTACTGGCCTCACAGACCATGGGTCTCTCTGGCAATGGGTATCAGCGTGTGCACACCGATAATTCTGCCGTGTGACTCCTCATCTCCTCTTATCTGAGGGAGATGCACTACATCGGCAACCATCACGTCTAAATTTAGCAGCCTGGAAATTGTAAGGCAGAGGTTACAAGAGTTTTCCAGATGTTTTCTGCAGAGTTCTTTGAAGGGATCAATCGATGCTATCTACTCCAGAGTATGGATTAGGCCCACAAGCTTTGCAGCTGGGCATCAGTTTGACTCTTGTGACCCAAATTTATCTCAAATCCTGTCTTTTCTACAATCTGAATTGGATTTGGAGCTCAGTTTGCTTAAGGTGAAAATTTCTGCCACCTTGGCTTTTTTCCCAAAGAAGAAAAAAAAAATGGGCAGCAAACCTGCTGATGGATCACTTCATGAGAGGTACTTGGACTATGCCTTTCCAAGAGAAATAGGTTTACTTTAATGGAACCTGGCAGTGGTCCTCAATTTTCTAGCAAACTCTCATTGTACTCTTGACAGAAGACTGCTCTTTATGGGAGATCTCCTTTAAAATCGGCATTTTATTCGCCATGATTTCGGGGGAGAGTGCGTCGACTCCAAAATTTGGGGCAACAGAGCATCATTCCATGTTCTTCCGAGACAGGGTTGGGCTGAAGTCTTTTTGTTCCAAAGCGTGACATCCATGTTTTTTCAGTGAATGGGTGCTTCCAGCCTTCCCAGTGCAATCAGATGCCGATCTGCTCAAGTTAGGCTTTGAGGACTTTGGAATGTCCATCTCAGGCTACTTCTACATTCAGAATGTTTAAGATTTAAAGAGTAAGTGGCTTCGGCCCAAACCATCTCGGCCTGATTCGTGAAAATACTCACTGGGCATGTGGAGGTGGTAAGGATCCTCCAAAGATGGTTAGAGCTCATCGCTCAACCAGGGTGATGTCATCTTCTTGGATAGCACAGGCGGGGTTGTCTGCAAAGAGGCTAGCTGGTCATCACATTATATGTTCTTAATACACCACAGGGTGGATCTAGCAGCTCTTACTATGGTAGAGTTTGGGAGGAAGTTTATCCAAGCTTCTTTGTCTTTTTTAAGTTACAGCATTAAACCCTCCCTCTAGAAATCTCTTCATGTATCATAGGTATGCTGCCATGTCTGGCGTCAGGAAAATGGAAAATTGTATCAAATACTTACCGTAATTTTCCTTTCCTGATGCCAAGACATGGCAGCATACGAACCCTCCCTCTGATCTTTTGTACTTTATACGGAGAATGGGGGAGGTAGCTCTCAGTCAGAGTTTTATAGAGAGTTATCACGTGTCCTGTGGGCGGATATATGGGCGGGGCTATATCATAGGTATGCTGCCATGTCTTGGCATCAGGAAAGGAAAATTACGGTAAGTATTTGATACAATTTTCCATTTTTTTACTTTTTGTTATAAGAAAGATTAAAAAAAACTAAAGTTTAGTCAAACATTTAGGCCAAAATTTATTCAGCCACATGTCTTTAGTAAAAAAAAAATCGCAATAAAAAAAATAGCTACCTAGCGGCAACAGCGACACTAATACATAAGTAAAATGATCGCTTAGTGACGCTGGCAATAGGGGGTGAAAGGGTTAACTAGGGCGGTGATCAAGGGGTTAAAACTTTATTAGGGGGGGGGTACGGGGCCACCCTGAACCTCACACTAACTGTCACACTGACACTAAATGCAGTGATCAGTACATATATGATCACTGCATTCAGTGACACTGTGACAGGGGGGTGGTGATCGCTAGGTGTTAATGTGCCTATGTGTACTGGTGTCAGTGTAGTGTTGGTGCGACTTACTGTGATGTCTTCTCTCCTCTCCGCGGTTTGAAAATACCGCCGAGAGGAGAGCTGCATCACTTCCTCTGCCAGTGTTTACATTTTACAGGCAGAGGAAGTGACACGGCGGGACACGACTGGATTGGCTGGGAGCAATCACGAGGGGGCGGACAGAAACGAACAGCCGTCCCCTCAAGACGGAACGCTCCCGCAAGTAGGCCACTCGCCGCATGCAGCGGAGGGGGTCCCGATCAGACCCCCGACCCGCTAGAAGGCAGGGACGTATATATACGCCCATCTGCACGGCGTTAAATGGTTAAAGTGCCCTGTCCCCCAAAAGCTTGCGCAGCAAAGAAAACACATACGAATGTCGCGCCTGCATATTTAAATGGTGTTCAAATCACACATGTGAGGTATCACCGTGATCGTCAGAGCGGGAACAAAAATTCGAGCACTAGCCCTTTAAACCGTCATTTTTTTTAAAAGCGTCACCTATTGAGATTTTTAATGACCGTAGTTTGTCGCCATTCCACGAGTGTGAGCAAGTGAGACATGTTTGGTATCTATTTACCTTGCGTAACATCATCTTTCACATTATTAAAAAAAAAATTGGGCTAACTTTACTGTTTTTATTTTTTTTTTTTTTATTCATGAAAGTGTCTCTTTCCCCAAAAAGTTGAGTTTAAAAGACTGCTGCATGAATACCATGTGACACAAAATATTGCAACAATCGCCATTTTATTCTCTAGATTCTCTGCTAAAAAATATATATATATAATGTTTGGGGGTTCTAACAAATTTTCTAGCAAAAAAATTTGGATTTTAACTTGTAAACACCAAATGTCAGAAATAGGCATAGGCATGAAAGGGTTAAGATAAAAAAAATTGAAAATGAGATATAAAACATCACCTCTGTGGTCAAAGTGCTAAAAACAAATGGGCTATAGAAATGTGTGCCAATGTAATAACAATAACAATGTTGTATAACAACAGTTTATCAAATTAATAGTTAGGCCCCATACACACGAGCAGACAGATTTGTTCAAATCGGTTGGACAGACCGATTTGAACAAATCTGTCTGCTGGGGACGTATTGGTTTGATCGTGTACACACGATCAAACCAAAATCCCCGCCGGCAGACGGCGTGCTGACGTTGACGCCGCCACGTCACCGCACCAGGAAGTAAAACACTTTGACGCGTGTGCGAGAAGACATGTCTGCTGGTTAGCGTACTAACCAAATCCGTCGGATCGCCCGTACACATGATCGAATCTGTCTGCTGGGATGGTCTGGCAGACCGTTTCCAGCAGACAGATTTGATCGTGTGTACGCGGCCTTAGACAACACAAGCTGACTTTGTATTATTAAGATGCACAGATAAATACTGTGACTTGAAATCAATATAGTAGGCCCATAAAATAAATACATTTTAAGTACCAGTCATAAAAACCCAAAAAAACAGGTAATACATCCAAGAAGATATAACACACACACATTTATGAAGTTACATATTCATAAAATGAATCCTACTTTTTAAAACTACAGTAGTTTATATACCTAAATTCTGCTTGGTGTCAGTCCCCTGCATTACACTGTACAGAAGCATTGAGACTTGGAGAGAGGAAGGAAACACTGAAAGCTAATTATGAGTGTTAAATGAATGTGCTGACAAGAAGGCATAGTGAACAGATTACCTGATCAGTATGCTGCCGTTTCTTTACTGTTCAATGGATGTGAAGGTGTCGGCACTACCTTCCTCAATTGTAACAATGAAAAAGAATATAATATATTTGGCCATGCTGTGTAAACCTCAGTACTGAGTAGACAGAAATACAAACCTATTGGCGGGTAATTCAGCCGTCATATTGTATTTTGCTTGTATTTTAAATCTTTCCCTGATGTTTAGCTTTATTGATATAGTGCAAATACATTTAAAGGGGTCAATTCACAAAGAGAAACGTTATTGGTTTTCTTCAGGTGTTAAATTAGCACTCCTTATTTAACGCTAGCAAACATGGTATTCACGAAAGCTATAATTGTTATTTAACATAGTCGTTATGGTTTTCAACTGACTCTTTATCCAAACGTTATGCTAACTACTCAGACGTTATTATTAACATTTGGGACATTAAAATAACTCTTAAGATCGTTAAATAATGCTGGAGAGATGCATTCTGGGAGCAGAAGGGGAGGAGAACAGCTGCATGTGGAAAAGAGCAGATACAGAGAGAGAGACACAAGCAATACACATGGAGATTGAGCATGTGATGTGCAAAACTTCTAGTGTGTGCTTTTCTAAAGCCATGTGTATTTCCTCGTACAGAGAATAAATCATGGGAGATGATAATCGGAATTTAGCTATCACCTGGTTCAAATAGTATGTGAACGGAATACACGTTTATAAATCTGAACAACATTCTAACGTGTTCTTCTTCGCCTCTGGATAATTTTAAGTTTAAATAGAGCACGGTTCTAGCTTGCCCAACACTACATTACAATACAAAAATCGCCAAAAGCTTCCTCTAACAACAAAATATCGCCTGGGAAATGTCATAACGCCACCCTGAGGGAGGTGTTAATTTAACAATTGCTTAACGATTGATAACTGTCAATTTTTTTTTTGTGAATTGCACTTCTGTACATATTTAACGATTTGACTCTTTAAAATAACGTTTTGAATCTTTAAAATAACGATTTGACTCTTTAATAAGGATCCACACCTTAAAATATCGGTTCTGTGTAGTGAAACGTTATTTGATGATTTTTCAAAGCGTTAAATCGTTTAGTGAATTGAACTAGCTTCAATAAAGTGCAAAATCGTTAAAATAACACTCGCAATCTGAAAATAAAGCTTTGTGAATTGACCCCAAAGTGTATTTCTATCAAGGTCCATTTGACCCACAAAACTTAAAAAGATAGATAAACTTTACAGGCCAGATTCAGGATGGCGAGCGGTTCTTTATTCCGGCGTAACGTTTCTCATTTACGTTACTCCGCCGAAACTTTACGCGTAAGTACTGTATTCACAAAGCACTTGCTCCTAAGGTTGCGACGGCATAGCGTAAATGGGCCGGCGGAAATTCAAATTGGGCGGACGAGTTATGAAAACATCGTAAAACTTTTCCAATTCGACGCGGTCACGATGTCCATACTTAACATAGGATGCGCCTGCTTTTTGTTGCTTTACCTTTACGCCGGGAAACCCCTTACGTAAACGTCGTAAAGTGACTGCGTCAGGCCTGCGTACGTTCGTGACTTGCCGTATCTCACTGATTTACATATTCTCTGAGTAAATCAGCGAGAATGCCCCCGGCAGCCATTTTAAAACTGCCTTTAAGATCCGACGGTGTAATACAATTACGCCTGACGGATCTTTGCTGCAAACCGGCGTACCTCTACCTAAATCTGGCCCTACATTTTCAACTGTGTTTGTTGTTACAACTTTATGTATATAAAATATACTTTTGGCCTCCAGCCAGTCAGGATAATTCACAAAATGCACTGTGCATGTCGATTTGTTTGAAAGATTTCAGTCTGTACAGTTCGTCTTGTGATCTATGTTTTCAGAAAGTCACCAGCACTCTAGATTAATATTTGTCATTCATTTATTGTGAAGATTTCATGCCACAAGTTAACAAGTTAATGAAAACAAGAAAACAATGTTTTCATTGTTTTCATTTCATTCATTTCCCTAACAGATGGAAAAAGAAAATATGGACAGCCGCACTCCAAAAAAAACTTGATGGCTGTCTTTATTTAAAAAGGGAAAAATGCACTACAATTCACAGCACACTACACGGGAGTAAAACAGCTGACGTGTTTCGCACTATAGCTGGCTCAGGTGCCTCATTTCCTGTTGTCCACCACTGCCCATGGGTCGGGCCCCTGGTCGCTCACCATTTGGGCCCTGCTTTGGTTGATCTGCCGGCCCAGGTGAACACTAGCCATCTCTCAGCCTTCCTGGTTGCGTCCATCAGTGACTAGCTCATTCATGTAAGTATAATCTCTAATGCTACATAACCATTATATGTGTGCAGCCATGCAACTTGATGTTGAAAGTCTAGTTATAATAAGAATGAAGTACTGAATTATTCTGTTACTTATTACCAAACATTCTGACTAATGTGTTACTGTATTTATATTATAGAAAATTTATGATTGCTCCAAATGACATAAAGCCTCTAAGGAAGGACGTCTGGGTCTGAAACATGTTAGGCGCCATTTCACAGCATATATTCCCGCTAGGGATGAGCTTCGAGTTCGAGTAGAACTCATGTTTGACTCGAACATTGCCTGTTCGCCAAACAGCGAACTATTTGGGGTGTTCGCGGCAAGTTCATGTGAACTTTAGAACCCTGTTAAAGTCTATGGGACTCGAACGTTTGAAATCTAAAGTGCTAATTTTAAAGACTAATATGCAAGTTATTGTAATAAAAAGTGTTTGGGGACCCGGGTCCTGCCCCAGGGAACATGTATCAATGCAAAAAAAAAGTTTTAAAAACTGCAGTTTTTTGGCAGCAGTGATTTTAATAATTCCTTTAAGTGAAACAATAAAAGTGAATTATTCCTTTAAATTTCGTACCTAGGGGGGTGTATAGTATGCCTGTAAAGTAGCACTTGTTTCCCATGCTTAGAACTGTCCCTGCACAAAATGTAATTTCTAAAGGAAATAAGTAATTTAAAATCACTCGCGGCTATAATGAATTGTCGGCTCCCGGCAATACAGAGAAGTCATTCATAAAAAAAATTGTGTGGAGGTCCACAGCATTTATTGTTTTTAATTTGGGGTGGTGTTCCCCTTAACTAATTGCCGACCGCCCGACGTCATATTACTGCGGGGCGGTGACACTGCTACGCGGGAGCACGTAGCTCTACGTCCTCCCTGTAGCAGCTAATAGGGCGCGCGCCCGCGCGCATCCCCCGAGTCCCGCGCGCGTGCCCGGCAGGTACGTTCGCCGCCGGGCACCCGCGATTGCTCGTTACAGAGCGGGGAACAGGAGGTATGTGTGTAAACACATACCTTTCGTTCCTGTCAGCGGGGGAAACGCTGATCTTCTGTCCATACAATGTATGGACAGAAGATCAGTGACTTCCCCTAGTGAGGCCACCCCCCCATACAGTTAGAACACACCAGGACCACACTTAATCCCTTCCCTGCCCCCTAGAGTTAACCCCTTCACTGCCAATGGCATTTTTATAGTAATACAATGCATTTTTATAGCATTGATCGCTATAAAAATGCCAATGGTCCCAAAAATGTGTCAAAAGTGTCCGATGTGTCCGCCATAATATCGCAGTACCGAAAAAAAAACGCTGATCGCCGCCATTACTAGTAAAAAAAACTAATAAAAAAAATGCCATAAAACGACCCCCTTTTTTGTAAACGCTATAAATTTTGCGCAAACCAATTAATAATAAACGCTAATTGCGATTTTTTTTTAACGAAAAATATGTAGAAGAATACGTATCGGCCTAAACTGAGGAAAAAAATGTTTTTTTATATCTTTTTGGGGATTTTTATTATAGCAAAATGTAAAAAATATTGAATTTTTTTCAAAATAGTCGCTCTATTTTTGTTTATAGCGCAAAAAATAAAAACCGCAGAGATGATCAAATACCACCAAAAGAAAGCTCTATTTGTGGGAAAAAGAGGACGCCAATTTTGTTTGGGAGACACGTCGCACGACCGCGCAATTGTCAGTTAAAGCGACGCAGTGCCGAATCACAAAAAGTGCTCTGGTCTTTGGACAGCAATATGGTCCGGGGCTAAAGTAGTTAAAATCCATACCAGACCTGAAGGGCCTGGTAATGGAATTTGGGGGGACCCCCACACATTCTTTTTTTATGAATGACTTTTCTCTGTATTGCTGGTATCCGACAATTCATTATAGCCACAAGTGATTTTAAATGACTTTTTTCCTTCAGAAATTACACTTTGTGCAGGGACAGTTCTAAGCACAGGTAACACACGCTACTTTACAGGCATACTATACACCCCCCTAGGTACGAAATTTAAAGGAATATTTCAATTTTATTGTTTCACTTTAGGCATTATTAAAATCACTGCTCCTGAAAAAAACTGACTTTTTTAAAACTTTTTTTGCATTGATACATGTCCCCTGGGGCAGGACCCAGGTCCCCAAACATTCCCCTGGGGCAGGACCTGGGTCCCCAAACACTTTTTAGGACAATAACTTGCATATTAGCCTTTAAAATTAGCACTTTAGATTTCAAACGTTCGAGTCCCATAGACTTTACCAGGGTTCTAAAGTTCACACAAACTTTTGGTCTTTTCGCAGGTTCTGGTGCGAACCGAACCCAGGGGTGTTCTGCTCATCCCTAATTCCCGCTAGCCTATCAACTTATCCAGGGCAGCTAAGTTTAATGCTTATGTTTTGTGCTGAGCTTATCTATTAATACTTGTTTTATACGTCCCTTTTTTCTCAGGGACTTTTCTTAAATCAACTACATGACCAATAGTGATCGCATAAGCCTTTTGTACGCTAGTGACTTTAACATACTTGGACGATTTGATGGCTTCATCCAACATGTCATTTAAAGCACCCACTATTTCAAGAGGTTACAAGTGAGTTGAAGTGGGGGTCACAACAGCAGAACTGCAGTCTTGGGATCCAGACACCTTACCAGACAGCATAGCCATGTTTATTTTCCTATGTTGTTTCACAATTATTAAGCTATACAGCTTGGTCAGTAAAGCTTAAAGGGGTTGTAAACCGGGAAAACAAAGGATTTCTTGTTACAGTAACCAATGGTCGGACTTTAAAGGCAAGGAAACAATGGAGAAATGGTTAAAAAGTGCATAATATAAATACAGTATTCAAGAATAAAAATCATATAAAATCAGTGAACAGCAGGTAGCCTGGAAGCTGAGTTTATTTACCTTAGGATGTTTATTATCTGTCTTTTGGCATTATACACAGGTTAGACTATTTATTGCCCCGCCAACGTTTTTTGAAGCTCCATGTGTTCTGTCCATATTGGATTTGAGTTTGCCTATTGCGTCCCTTTTATGCATGAGTTGTACTACTGCCCCCTTTAAGCAGCATTTGTTTCTAGTTGCAAAACTATCAGTGCGTTGCTTTCATCTTGCTGCAATATGGAAGAGCCCTGGGGCCATCATAAAAGTCAAAGTCAGAATTCTGAGTTTCAAAGTCAGAATTCTGAGATTAAATCTCAGAATTCTGAGTTTTTTTAAGTATAGTAATCTATATTAGGAGGATTTTAGGAGCAATTAGCAATAATGTAGTAACACCCATAGACCATCATTCTGCAGACATACAAGTCTTGTGCTCTATATATGGATCTGTAAATCTATCTTAGTTACAGAACACAGTATGGGGAAGCAGGCAGTGCTGGGCTCTCTGGTTCCTCTACTGTATTAATACTTCCTGAAAACATAAAGAGAGATGCTGAAAACGATTGTATTGTGTGTGTGTGTGTGTGGGGGGGGGGGATGTGAAGACACAGCTTCTATAGATAAAAGAACACAATGCACCCAACTTTTAGGAAACATTGCACTGTTACCCCAACATAAGGGAATTGTGAGCACAATGTGTGTCTTTGTTCAGACTGGAGGGATGTTGAAAAGGAGTATATTGTGTATTTGGGGGTGGGGGTGATGAAACAGCTTCCATAGATAACAGAACACAATGCACCCCAACTTTTGGAAAACATCACACTATTGCCCCAACATGAGAGAATTGCATTGCTTGAGAAATAGCTCAAGGCATAGAGAAATGGTCTCTGGTGTGTGATGTTTTGTGAGTTTGAATCCAGGAAAGAGCACAATTGTTTTTAAAGTTTATATATACATATCATTTTATACATTACTCTTAGATAAAATAGGGATGTCCCAATATTAGTAAATCAATATATTAAAAATATATATTTAAAAAAAAAAAAAAGAATTAAGCTCTGAGCTGGATTCAAACCCTAAAGCCATTCATGGAAGACTATTACTCTAGCCTTTGAGCTACTGCCCAAGTCATTAATCTCTATTGTTTTTTTTTAAGTTTAATATGTGGTGCATTCTCTGTATGAATTAGTCCAGACATGTAATTGCTATAATCAAGCCGTTCTGTCCATAAAAACACATTGTCCTTCTGCCTTCTAGCCATTCACAATTCTCTCATGTTGGGGTAACAGTGAAATGTTTCCTAAAAGTTAGGGTGCATTGTCTTCTGTTATCTATGGGAGCTGTGTCTCCCCCCTACTCACACACAGAATACACTTGTTTTTAGCATGACTCTTTATGTTACAGCAGATGACAGCAAACTGAGGAACTATAATACAGTAGAGGAACCAGAGAGCCCAGCAATGCCTGCTTCACCATACTGTATGCTGTAACTAAAATAGATTTACAGATCCATATACAGAGCAAAAGATTTGTATGTCTGCAGAATGAGGGTCTGTGGATGTTACTACATTATTGCTAATTGCTCCTAAAATCCTCCAAATATACATTACCATATTTAAAAAAAACTCAGAATTCTGACTTTTAATCTCAGAATTCTGACTTTTAATCTCAGAATTCTGACTTTTAATCTCAGAATTCTGACTTTGAAACTCAGAATTCTGAGATTTAAACTCAGAATTCTGACTTTGAAACTCAGAATTCTGACTTTGAATCTCAGAATTTTGTATATATATTTTTTTTTATGATGGCCCCAGGGCTCTTCCATACTGCAAAGCTTTCATATTTGGGAAACCTTTATTATTGAAATGCTGCCTACTAACCGGATTTATGAAACCAACTGCGCGTGGTTAACTTCCGTGCAGTTCGTTGGAGGTTTTCCACATTTTGGAACCTTTTCTGATTTTCGTGTATTTGTACATGAGTCTCAGTCCATTTTAAGATTGTAAGACTTGTTCTCTTTTCTTATCTTTCTGAAATCTTGACCATGTCCTAGGGAAGCCATCCTTGCAGTGAGACGTGAACACAGAGATGTAGTCTCAAGAGAGGGGGCAAGCACGCTGACTAACCCCCAGCCAGAATGGCTCGGATGATGGGGGCAGGCTTACTGAGGAGAAACAGGAAGTGAGAAATTCAGACAAAGAAAAAATTTAGAAGGGAAATTGAAGGAAAAGGTAAGGTAATGCACTAGTTTAAAATAACCTCTTTAGCAAATAAAAAACTAACCTTTACAACCCCTTTAATGGATGCCCCCTACTTATTCTTATGTGGTTGGATGTCTATGTAACCTGTATTTATGTTCAAGGCTATGCTCACATCACTACCACCGTATTTAGTCCATCTGTATCAGTTGCTTAAATGTTTTTAACCAATCTATCTAATGGATTTCTCTGTTAGTCTAATTTAAGATCTGTATGTATTATATATAGTATTTATTGGCGTATAACACTCACTTTTTTACAATGAAAATAGAGGGTAAACTGTGCCTGCATGTTATACGCAGGGGGCTATGGAAAGTTTTTTTCCTAAAACTTCCCTTTTAAAGTTAGGGTGTGTGTTATACGCCTGTGCGTGTTATACGCTGATAAATACGGTATATCCACGTTCTGGAGTCCATCTGTCTGTGCTGCCAACAAATAATCCTGTATTTTCCTTCTTAAAGCGGGGGTTCACCCTAAAAAAACTATATACCATTAGATCCAGCATACTGCTGACATCTGCAGTATGCTGTTTTTTTCCCCCCCCGCTGTACTTACCGCTTTATCGTAGTTTTCACCCGGCTTCCGGGTTCTCTCTGCCCCAGGGAAATAGGCGTTCCTAAGACAAGGCGTAGATGATTGACGTGCTGGTAAAGCGTGTCACGCCTTCCGAAAATACCCGAAGTGGGACTTTTTACGGCGCCTGCACAGTCAGCTCTACGCGGCAGGCGCAGCCACCGTATAGCGCCGTAAACAGCCGAGTCTATTTTCGGAAGGCGTGATGCGCTGTACCCGCACGTCAATCATCTATGCCTCGTCTTAGGAACGCCTATTCCCCACGGGGAATCGGCTCGGAGCCGGATGAGAACTACGATAAAATGGTACGTACAGCAAAAAAAAAAACATACTGTATGCTGGATCTAATGGTAAATAGTTGATTTTAAGGGTGAACCTCCGCTTTAAAAGGTACTTGTACTTTTTTTATTCACTTTTGGGATGCAGACACTCCCACCATAGTTCCAGTTCTATTTTTATGTCATAATGCAGTGCTAATTTTCACATCAAATTTACATTTAGTTTAAGTCATAATCTTTTAACTAAAATGCCATTTTAATTTTAGTGATATTTTAGTCTTTTGACTAAAATGCCATTTTAGTTTTAGTCATATTTTTAATTGTTTTCGTTTTAGTCATATTTTTGTTGACCAAAACAGTGTTTAATTTAGTTGACAAAACAATTTTATTTTATGAAATTAACACTGCTGCATGGAGTTTGCAGTTTCTCGCTGTGCTTGCATGGGTTTCCCCCAAGTACTCCCAGTAAAGAGCTATGTAAATTAGAGCAAGGTAATACTAAAATCCCAGCCAGCTTTTTATTGCATCTAAGACCGTTATATTTTCTCCCTGTCTGGTGAAACTGTCACTTAGGCCCCTTTCACAAGGGGCGGATCAGTAATGATCCACCCCATGAACCTCTGCTTGCTCAGCGGGGATCGCTCCGTTGATCCCTGCTGAGCTGGCGGATGACAGGGCGGACCGCCCTGTCTTTTCTCCGCTCTCCCCTATGGGGGGATCGGATGAACACTGACCGTGTGTCCGTGTTCACCCAATCCAATCTGCCAGACGGATGGAAAAGTAAATTTTTCCTCCGTCACACATGTCACCGCTAACATCCGTGGCTCCGTAGAGGAGCACAGAGTGCCCATCCAGGTCCGCCTAAAAAACAGACAGGTGGACCTGAACGGTCAGCCCGTGTAAAAGAGCCCTAAGACTAAAAACTTGTCCAGCAAAAACAGGAATTCCATATTCTTCCAATTACTGACAAAATGAAATTTGAGTGGACTGGTGTTCTGTAGCAATGTCTGATGAAAATATTGTATAAAAAGTATTGAGCCTGTCAGCTATGTTTTCTGTATATGTAAAAGAAGGGGGTGTTGTCTGCGCTGAAAGTGAACAGGGGGGAGGAGGGGGGGTGTGGGTGATAGGGGTGAATGGATGGGACGGGTGGCTGGATGGGTGGATGCAGGTGGGTTTAGGACAACATGATAACCAACATAATCGAAACAATGATGTGAATGAATATACACATAAGGGTGATACCAATAAATACAAAAATTATTATTACAATAAGGAAAAACCCAACACACTAGCCAGTGTAATGTGAAACCAGTGAAAAACAATCCTAAATCCAAACTATAAGACCAGAGAAAATTCCATGAGGAAATGCCTCTGGATGAAAAAAATGTGAAATAAATAAAGTCTCTAGTGAAAAAACCCAAGAGTCCAGATAAGTCCAAATTGAAATGGTGGTGCCAGGAAAGGGTGACAGCAGAAAGCACCTCAGGTGGTCCCCAGCTCCTCACCTCAAGGCTATAGCTCGGATAGCCTGCAACAGCACCTCCCGGTGGAGGACAGTGATCCCTCGGCAGGGCAAGCAGCAGAGGCACTCCTCAGCGGTAAAGGTAAAGCAAAAAAGAAGAAAGCAAGTGAGTGACAATAAAAGACGTCTAGTAGGCAACTAGTGTCACTCGTACATCCACTCACCACGGGTGATGGATGATGGGCCTATCTCCCACGAACAGCGAGTTCGTACTTCTAATGGCAGATATCCTCTTCTAAGCTGGCCAGATGGTCACTCACAACAAGGGATCTCTCAGATGGCATACATGATAAAAGAAACAGACCATAGCGCAATCCCGCAAGGTAAAAAACACATTTAATAAAAAAATAAAACTCACATTTAAAACAATCCAAAAGGCACAAAACAAACAGACGTCAGGAACACACTGCGTCAGGCGTGTGGACTCTGTGGCTCCTAGGATCCCTACGCGTCTCGTCACACCTCGTGACTTCCTTAGGGGATAATGCTGGTGAGACTTCCTAATCTTAAATACACTGCTCAGTTGACTGCTTTCCTGGACGCATAGCGGCCATTTTCCCGTAGCCCGCACTCGTGATTGGATGGTAAGTATGCTAAAATGATCGCCGTCTTACCTGTGACACTTCCTATTAGCAAGTAGGAGTGGCTCCAGGGATGGACATGGGGTGATGAAAGGGGCAGATCAGTGTCTGGTGTAGTGACAATATTTTTAATTGTTTTCGTTTTAGTCATATTTTTGTTGACCAAAACAGTGTTTAATTTAGTTGACAAAACAATTTTATTTTATGAAATTAACACTGCTGCATGGAGTTTGCAGTTTCTCGCTGTGCTTGCATGGGTTTCCCCCAAGTACTCCCAGTAAAGAGCTATGTAAATTAGAGCAAGGTAATACTAAAATCCCAGCCAGCTTTTTATTGCATCTAAGACCGTTATATTTTCTCCCTGTCTGGTGAAACTGTCACTTAGGCCCCTTTCACAAGGGGCGGATCAGTAATGATCCACCCCATGAACCTCTGCTTGCTCAGCGGGGATCGCTCCGTTGATCCCTGCTGAGCTGGCGGATGACAGGGCGGACCGCCCTGTCTTTTTCCTTCTCCGCTCTCCCCTATGGGGGGATCGGATGAACACTGACCGTGTGTCCGTGTTCACACCAATCCAATCTGCCAGACGGATGGAAAAGTAAATTTTTCCTCCGTCACACATGTCACCGCTAACATCCGTGGCTCCGTAGAGGAGCACAGAGTGCCCGTCCAGGTCCGCCTAAAAAACAGACAGGTGGACCTGAACGGTCAGCCCGTGTAAAAGAGCCCTAAGACTAAAAACTTGTCCAGCAAAAACAGGAATTCCATATTCTTCCAATTACTGACAAAATGAAATTTGAGTGGACTGGTGTTCTGTAGCAATGTCTGATGAAAATATTGTATAAAAAGTATTGAGCCTGTCAGCTATGTTTTCTGTATGTATCCCAAGGTTTCATTCAGAAGTGACTCATGCAGGTGACAGAGGAAGGAGGCAGCAGAGAGAAATCACTCATTGCTTTGAAAAGAGAAATGTACATAATATTGAAGAATATGCCGATAATGTCATCTGCGCATGTGCTTTGAAGGAACGGCCGCCGTGCCATTTCTTCAGAAGCCTGTGACATGACCGGCGGCTCCCGTGCGCAGGCTCCGGCCAGTCACATAGCCAGAATCCACCAAAAGAAAGCTCTATTTGTGGGACAAAAAGGACATCAATTTTGTTTGGGTACAACGTTGCACGCCGGCACAATTGTCAGTTAAAGCGACGCAGTGCCGTATCGCAAAAAATGGCCTGGTCATTAAGGGGGCAAATCCTTCCAGTCCTTAAGTGGTTGTAAACCTTAAAGAGGAAGTAAACTCTTTGGCCGCGTACACATGACTAAATAAATCCGATCAAATCGGTCTGACAGACCGATTTGATCAGATTTGTCTGCTGGGATGTATTGGTTTGATCGTGTACACCCAATCAAACCAAAATCCCTGCCGGCAGACAGCGCGGTGACGTGGCGTGACGTTGAGGCCGCCGCCACGTCACAGCACCAGGAAGTAAACTTCCACGCATGCGTCGAATCCATTCGACGCATGTGCGGGCAGATATGTCCGCTGGTTAGTGTACTAACCAGAAGACATGTCGGAACGGACACGGGTTCCCCCCAGCAGACAGATTTTTAAAGCAAGCATGCTTTAAAATTTGTCTTCTGGAAAAACCTGTCTGTCCGCCCGTACACACGATCGAATTTGTCTGCTGAAACGGTCCGTCGGACCGTTTCCAGCAGATAAATTTGATCGTGTTTGTACGCGGCCTTTAAGGTTTTGGCTCTGGTGTCACATCACAAGCCCCTTATCGCTCTTAAAGTGGGCGGTGTACACCTTTGGTGCTTCACGAAGGGGAGCTAATCTGCAGCAGTATGACGGCGCCTGGTCTGCAAACAGTTAAGATGTCTCCCATTGTACTGCCACTGTCGCCATGATTAAATCCTCTCAAGGGTGAAACACACTGGAGGTGTGGCCAGATTTGAAAGACTTCACAGGGTAAGCTGCTGTTCATCTGCTTACTAATAAACTACCTGGATGTTGAAAATGCTATTGGTGTAAGGCCTGGTTTCTACAGTCTTTATAAATAGGTTGCTTTACTGACCATAAGCAAATCAGATTCTTCCTTTAAATTTTTCACCTGCACTACAAAAATTTATAAATCATTTTTTTTGGTTACTATGGGAAACACAATCACCATTTAAAATTCACGTGTTTAATAAATGTTGAAAATTAAATGATTGTTTTCCTTCCCAATTGAAAGCTATATTAAAAATGCTGAAATGATGCTGCATCAGTGAAGAAGTAATGGCTTTTAAATGACATTCAGCATGCTTAGTAAAGGGAGACTTCACTGTCTCCAGCATAGAAGCCCAATGGGAGGACATGTTTAATTTAGTTTATGCAGTGTGCACATGTCAATCAAATATTATTTATGGGAGTAGTAGGGCATATTTGTTTGTCATATTCCCCTGAACATCCATCTGTTACCTCCAAATTATTTTCTGTGTATTGTAATGTTATGTGTGAAGAAAAGTAGAGAAGAGAGGTTGGTAGAACAAGAAAAATCAATATTATGTTATGCCAATAAGTGTATAGCTTACATACTTTAAAATTGTGAAGAGTAACAGTGAACTGGTTTATTTACTAGATTTGGATTGACTAGAAAACTTTGGAGCATATATTTTCCATACCAAAGCTTAGTTTTCATATTTGCAATGTTTTTTCTATCTTTTTTTTTTCATGCAGTACACTTTACCCCATTTATGGTTAGTGATGAGCGGAATACGCCATATTCGATTTCGCGATATTTCGCGAATATTTCGAAGAATATTCGTGAATATTCGTTAATATCGAATATTCGTGATATTTTTTAAAAAAAAAAAAAATAGCGAAATTTTGCATATGCGAAAGCGAAAATGATTGCGAAATTTCGCTATTTTTTTTTTTGATAAAATATAGCGAATATTCGTAAATATCAAATATTCGTGATATTTTATAAAAAAAAAAAAAAATTGCGAAATTTCGCATTGGCGAAATTTTGCATTGGCGAAATTTCGCATTTTTTTTTTTTTTTTATAAAATATCACGGATATTCGATATTTACGAATATTCGCTATATTTTATAAAAAATTAAAAAATTGCGAAATTTCGCTAGTGCGAATGCGAAATTGATTGCGAAATTGATTGCGAAATTTGACAAAATACGAATATTCGAAATAGCGAATATTCGCCGCGATATTCGAGTTATTCGCGAATACTCAATGCGAATATTCGTGAGCAACACTATTTATGGTATCTAAACAAAGTATTTGCACATCTTTTTCAACAAAACTCGAACAGAGCAGAACTCCAGTTAATTGTTTTCTTAATACCAGCAAAAAGATGCACTGACAAGAGATTTCTCTACTCCTGTGGTTTTGCCAAAATCACCATCCACCCAGTTATCAGTAAATTCAATGAGGCCATCTACCTCATGCACACAGCCCTCAGGGCTCATGGAGTCATACTCTGTGCAAATTGAAGCTATGTAGGGCCTTGGGAGGCACTAATTTAATAATTTTTCTGGAACTAAAGTGTGGGGTATCACAACCACTCAGACACACCCTTAGGACAAATAACACAAATGTAACCACTTAACCTCCGGCAGGGCCGCCATCAGGAATTTTGGGGCCCCTTACACAGCTTCAGGCATGGGCCCCCTGGAGCAGAGAACGGGGGGGGGGTGCTGCCGCATGAAATTGAGAAGCGGGGGGGGGGGCTGCTGCCGCGAATTGAGAAGCGGGGGGGCCCTTTACAAAAAGAAGAAATAAAGAAAAATATATATAAAAAAAGGGGGGTAGCCATCCGGGGCCCTGGGGACCTCTGTGCCCTTTAATAAAAAGACAAAAAGAGAGAAAATATATATATATATATATATATATATTAAAAAGGGTGGTTGCCAACTGGGGCCCCGGGGACCCTATTCGGGACCTCTGGGCCCTTTAATAAAAAGAAACCTCTGGGCCCTTTAAAAAAAAAAAGAAATAAAAAAAAATATATATATAAAAAAGAAATAAACATTTATATATAAAAACAAAAAAAGGGGGTTGCCTTCCAGGGCCCTGGGGACCTCTGGGCCCTTTAATAAAAAATAAAAATGTAAAAAATATATATAAGCAAAAATATTAAATACAATTATAAAAAAGGGGGTTTGACACATGGGGCCCTGGGGACCTCTGAGCCCTTTAATAAAAATACATCTATATATTAAAAAAAGAAATAAAATAATATAAAAAAGTAAAACAAATTATAAAAAAGGAGGATTGTCATCCGGGGGCCCTGGGGACCTCTGGGCCCTTTAATAATAATAAAATTATATATATATATATATATATAAAAAATATATAAAAAATATCTCCTGTGGACCTCCGGACCTCTAAAAAAATAAAAGAAAAAAAAATTGGCCCTTTAATAAAAAATAAAAGAAAAATATATTAAAAAATATATTTTTTTATAAAAAAATATATTTTTTTATAAAAAAAAGAAAGAAAAAAAAGGGCTTGCCATCTGGGGCCCTGGTGGCCTCCGGGCCCCTGTGGACCTCCGGACCTCTAAAAAAAATAAAAGGAAAAAAATTGGCCCTTTAATAAAAAATAAAATAAAAATATATTAAAAAAAATATTTTTTTTATAAAAAAATATATTTAAAAAAAAAAAAAAAAAGAAAAAAAAGGGCTTGCCATCTGGGGCCCTGGTGGCCTCCGGGCTCCTGGGGACCTTTCGGACCTCTAAAAAAAATAAAAGAAAAAAAATTGGCCCTTTAATAAAAAATAAAATAAAAATATATTAAAAAAATATATTTTTACACAAATAGAGCTTTCATTTGGTGGTTTTTATTCAACACTAAGAAATCAAACAGAAAATTTTAGAATTAAAATTTTCATAATACGTAGAAATCTTTTCTAAAGTATTTTTTGCCCAAGCCATCCCATCCCAATGTGCATATCTCTTTCTTGTTATGGTTCCTTGAACACTGATCCGGTTTTACCTAGGTATTATTAAGCCTTTGCACCTGTGGCTTAGTGTTCAAGCAATGTGTCTCCACACTAAAGCTGGACCTCTGGTGTTTGCTGTTTCTGAGCATTCCCTTATCCTTTGTGTTGTGTTATCCCTTCTTTGTTATCAGTGTTTCCCTCTGTTTATATTCCCTCTGTTTTCTGTCTGTGGATCCCTTATTTTCCTATTGGTGTGTGTGTACCAGGTGTCATTCCAATGTGCTATTTGGTTTGCACTGTGCCGGCATGAGTGTGCTAGCCGCAACCTCCACATCTCTAGTGGCTCTGGTGAAGACTGGGTGGCTCCTTATGCCTTGTTTCCACTGAGCAGATCGGTTCGGGTCAGTACATTTGGACCGATCTATTCACGTGAGCGTTTCCACTGCAAATTGGACCGTCAGGGACCATTCAGGGTTTAGAAAAAATTCCTAGCGCGTCCACCAATCAGTGAGATGTATTTGTAGGTCCGCCCTAATGGAACCGTTCCATTCTCTCTCGACCCACATGAGAAGCAGGACCCTTGCTGGTGCAGTACGGTTCGCTTTTATGACACGCTTTCATAATGGAAACACCCAAAATAGCGTCCTGTCCCGAACCGTACCGAACCGATCCGCTCAGTGGAAATGAGGCATTAGACTCTGGCACACCTCTGTTTACATATGGTCACACTGCTTTTTTATTTTAGTCCATTACTTCCTGTAGCATCATGTGACCATCCAGGAAACTTCATATACCATCATCCATTACCTTACTGTATAACAGATTAGGACAGGTTTTACCACTCTGGACCACACCTCCCTTATTAATATATCACCTTTTTCCCACTTTCCTGATCCTTTCCTTAAGGTAGCCATACACTGTACATTTTGATTGTACAATCTCCTTTAGATCCCTCATCAACTATGTAGTTTAAGAGCCTGCCTCATTTTATACAAATTGAATAGATTGTTCAGGTTTGTCCTCCTATTTCATAGTTTTGGTAAATTTAAAATACATTTTACAGAGATTAAAGGGTCACTAAAGGAAGCATTTTTTTTTGCTGAAATTACTGTTTACAGGGTATAGAGACATAAAAGTTAACTGATTCCTTTTCAAAATGATTAAACATAGATAAACATTAATCATATAATGTGCCTGCAGGTTAGTTTCACTTTTGAACTGGCTTCATGTTTCTGTGAAGTAGAAATAGACACACAGAACAAAAACAAACAAATCCAGGGCAGTGTTTTGTTTTTAAAATGAATCGATTGAAAGGTTCTTGGGAAGTTTTAGACACACAGTAATGACAGCTTAGACCACCGTGAGAAAGCTCCCAGCACTGTGGTTATAATGAAACAGACAAGCAGGAAGTGTGGAGAACAGAGCAGGATTACAGCAACTTCAAAGCAAAAACGAACAATAAGGACATGAAACCAGTACTGCAGTAAGGTAAAGGAAGCTATTTAGCTAAAAAAAAACTTTAGTGATCCTTTAAACAATCAGATTACATAGTGTATGGCCAGCTTTACACAAGTACATGAGATGGAGCTTTTATGTAAACACAACAATTTCACTTTCAAGCCCCATTCCCACCCAGCATATTGGGAGTAGTGTCGAGCGGAATACGCCATATTCGATTTCGCGATATTGCGCGAATATATAGAAGAATATTCGTGAATATTCGCTAATATCGAATATTCGTGATATTTTATCCAAAAAAAAATTTCATAAACGGAGATCATTTCCTGTATTACTAAACTAATATGCACTAAACACTAACTCTACACTAACTCTACTTAAAAGAAAGGAGAATAAGGGGGCAAAAGAAGGGCGGAGAAGATAATCGCGCAATATTCCTATTGCGCGATTATCTTCTCCGCCCTTCTTTTGCATCAGAGCCAATCAGAATAACTCGAATATTCGGCAAAAGGAATATTGCGCGATATTCCTTTTGCCGAATATTCGAGTTATTCTGATTGGCTCTGATGCAAAAGAAGGGCGGAGAAGATAATTGCGCAATATTCCTTTTGCCGAATATTCAAGTTATTCTGATTGGCTCTGATGCAAAAGAAGGGCGCATTAGAGCCAATCAAAATAACTTGAATATTCGGCAAAAGGAATATTGCGCGATTATCTTCTCCGCCCTTCTTTTGCATCAGAGCCAATCAGAAATAACTCGAATATTCGGCAAAAGGAATATCGCGCAATATTCCTTTTGCCGAATATTCGAGTTATTCTGATTGGCTCTGATGCAAAAGAAGGGCGGAGAAGATAATCGCGCAATATTCCTTTTGCCGAATATTCGAGTTATTCTGATTGGCTCTGATGCAAAAGAAGGGCCGAGTAGCTGATGCGATTCTTTTATGTTGCCGAAAATTCGCAATGCGAATTTTCGGCAACATAAAAGGATCGCCTCAGCTACTCGGCCCAGGGTCTCTAATCATACCAGCAATGCTTTTAGACGTCGATGGAGATCACTAGGATGTGATCCGTTTTAAAAATAAATTTGAAAAGATTTGTCGCAATATTCGAGTTATTCGCGAATTCTCGAATATGCAATATTCGTGAGCAACACTAATTGAGAGAACATGTTTTTGGCATGTTTTTCCTGTGACATGCATAGCACAGCCTGTTGATTTCAATGGGCTTCCCTATGCATGATAAAAGTGATTAAGTAGCTCATAGGACATTTTGGTGTGTTTTTTTTTAATGCGTTTCACCACATGTTCTGCTGAAGTTGTTGCAAAATGCATGCTCGCTTCCATATTTGGGGTGCAGGTAACGACACCAAAAGTGCGAGTAGTTTATGATATACTGGATGTAATGTATAAAGGTGGGCATACCCTATACAATCTATTTGTACAATCGCTGTACAATCGATGTACAATCTCCTTTAATTTACCAAAACTCTATATTATGAAGACATATCTATCTATCCAATCATTGTATCTAGTCAGGCAAGCCCTTGCACTACATATGTATATGTATAGAGGCAAGGCTAAATTTCTGTGAAATCAAAATCCACAAACACTTATTCATACAGTGCTCAAATTAAAAATGTGCTTACCAGAATGCCATGACAACCTGTTTACAGAGTAGTCATGACAAGCGTGAACTTTAAAACCTGCTGTGCAATCCATTATCCACCATCATCTATTCTGTGCACCACATAGAATAACTCAGAATAAATGTAAAGGAAGGAATACTCATAAAGGAATACTCATAAAGGGTGAACCTGTATAAACAGCTTTAATAAAACTGTTCACATGAGCAAATACAATCAAGTACATATTGAAAATATCATCTACAGAGGCGCATGCTCGAGAGCTCCTAAGATGGCGGCTTAGGACCGGAGCTCCACTCAGCGCCGACTATACAGTGGAGATAACGGCAGATACCGGCATCCTTATCACCCGTGAATAATGGGTAACATTGGCGGACTCTCCTGGGCACCTAGCTAGGAAAAAACTTCAAAAGACACAAGGGACATTACAAGAAGCCAGTGGAAAAATGTAACTTGTTCAAGATGGCAGCCGTTCCTCAGACGCGTTAACAGAAGGCGGCTGAGGCTTCCACAGCTGACAGGCAAGTTATGACCCCTATGTCTACTACTTCTCATCCTCAAACACAAAGCTCTATTCCTTGTTCTAATGTTCTAACAATATTATGTAGTATCTATTGAACACAAAGAATGGGAGAACCCTTTGGATTCCTTAACTTTACCTCCACTAGAAGTTTCTACACATACTACTGACCCCTCAATTATACAGAATGAACAGGCTCTTTATGTTACTTTCAATGTATCTGAATTGTTCAGAAGAATATCTGAAATGCTGTATAAAGGCTTTGCAAAAAATGCTGACAGGATCACAGGGGAAATTAAAGATGACTTTCAGAACCTTGGAAATAGAATTGAACATATTGAGCACAAGTTGGATATCACTTTGTCAAAAACCAATCAGAACACAGACCATTTACAATTTAGACCAACTTGAATCTGCACAAGCAAGGATTGATGATCTCGAGAATCGTTCTAGAAGAGATAACTTTAGGATTAAAGGATTACCAGAATCCATCCTTGATGTACATATAGCTGTTCAGGATATCATAAAAAATCTGATACCCTCTATTCCAGCTCACAAACTGGAACTGGACCGTGTACATAGGTCCCTGGGACCCCTCAGAAAGGATGGTTTGTCACGGGATGTAGTGGTTAAACCACACTATTATTCTGTCAAGGAAGGAATAATGAAAAAATCTCGCAGACAAGAACAAATACAGTACCAGGATACATCTATTCAAATATTTTCAGATATCTCTCCTTGCACTATAAGAAAATATCCTTGAAACCTTTATTGACAGCCTTATCAAAAAAGATATAAAATTCCGATGGGCTTTTCCATTTGCTCTGAAATTCTCCTATAATGGCAAACAATATGCTGTACATTCTTTTCAAGAGGGTGAACAATTGTTGCTGAAACTGAAGATCATCGTTACAGAACCTGATATGGATACTACACCTGCTCAACAAGGCTCTATTAAACGTCAATCTATTATAAACCCAACTTCCTCTAATTGGAGCAAAGTCAAACATAGGAAAGTTAAGGTTAATCTCTTTACCTGAAGAAAAGAGGCATTCTCTTTTAAATCCTCTCTGTCTTGTTTCATAGGAAGAAATAGTTTTTCTTTTTCTTATAAGTAAATCCTGAACTCAAATGGTTTGAACCCAAACCACATGCAGTTGTCATAAAAACAATTTGTTTTAGTATTTTTTGTTAAAACTGTATTTATTATTTGTTTCTTCTCTTCTCCCCCTCCCCTACAAAAAAATATTCTAATTTACTTTTGCTTACAGGTAATACTGATTTACTTTTGTCTTCAAATTTTTTTTAAATATTTTTGTTTGTTTTTTTACTCAGTTTTACTTTAGTGATATTTAAATTTACAGTTTAATAGTTTGCTGAATCCGCTCTGTAAGCTGTTTTCATACTGTGTTGCTGTCACTGGTTGGTGTTGGGGCATTGGGCCTCCACCTACCTCTCAGACCAGCTTTTTTTTCTTTTTGGCCACTCTGGGAGATGGGTAATTAGCCTTTAACATGGGCTACTCTTTTGTGATTTTTTTTGAATGGGGGGGGGGGGTTTGTTCTTCCCCTCAGTCCGTTTTTTTTTCTTATGCTACTCTTTCTTGTCTTCTTTTCTCTCTTAGGCTGCTTTCACATTGAGGATAGAGCCGCGGTGGCGGTATAGCAGCGCGATTTTTAGCGCTGATATACCGTCGTATTTACCGCGGTATTCGGCATTCGGTATTCCGATACTGGTCTGGCTCACACAGTTTCAAGTCCGACCAGCGTTTACGGAGCTGCTCCTTTGACCTGGTGACTCCAAACATGTCATAAAGTTTCCTTGCAACCTTCGTCATAATTTTAGCCTTCCTCCGGTTAGGGGTGCTGTATGGCCCATGATCCCCATCATACAGTGCCTGCCGCCGAGAATGTGTTTTCAGCACGCCAGCATCGCGCTGAATCTCGGCGACAGGCTGCCGACATCTCGCACTCGCTGGAATAGTAAAAGTACATTCCAGCGAGCGCGTCATAGAAGCGACGGGGATCCGACGCGGATTCCCGCCAATTCTACACGTGGGCGGAGTTTGTTATGAATCCTGAAGGAGAAATCCCCGCTGGATTTTTAAAGAAAAATCCGGCATGGGTTCCCCCCTCAGGAGCATAACGGGCCCTTAGGTCGGTTACGGGTTGTAAGGAGACCCCCTACGCCGAAAAAACGGCGTGGGGCGTGGGGGTCCCCCCACAATCCATAACAGACCCGTATCCAAAGCACGCCGGCCGGCCGGTCAGGAAGGGAGTGGGGGCGAGCGAGCGCCCCCCCCCTCCTGAGCCGTACCGGGCAGCATGCCCTCAACATGGGGGGGTCAGGTGCTCTGGGGTAGGGGGCGCACTGCGGCCCCCCACCCCAGAGAACCCTGTCCCCATGTTGATGAGGACAGGGCCCCTTCCCGACAACCCCTGGCCGTTGGTTGTCGGGGTATGCGGGCGAGAGGCTTATCGGAATCTGGAAGCCCCCTTTAATAAGGGGGCCCCCAGATACCGGCCCCCCACCCTAAGTGAATGAGTATGGGGTACATTGTACCCCTACCCATTCACCTGCAAAACAAAAGTTTAAAACACAAATAAACCACACAGTGTATTGAAATATTTTATTAGTTGGCCGCCGGGGGGGGTGTGTATGATCGCTTTTAGAAAAGCGCCCCCCCCCTCCGGCGGGCTTCTGTGGGGGGGTGGGTGCCGCCGTCTGGTTCTTTTTTCCGCCGCGCGGGGGGGGCGCTTTGATAAAAGCGCCCACCACCCGGCGGGCTTCTTTCGACGTCTTCGGCGGCTGGGGGGTCTTCTCCCACTCTCCGGGGTCTTCTCCCGCTCTCCGGGGGTCTTCTCCGCTCTCCTTCCGGGGTCTTCTCCGCTCTCCGGGGGTCTTCTCCCTCTCCGGGGGTCTTCTTCTTCTTCAGGACTCGCCGCCGCTATCTTCGTGTGTTAGCTCAATTACTAGCGGCGGCGGTCCCCTCTTCTGCGACGTCGGCGTCTTCTTCTTCTTCTTCTTCTGCTGTCCAGATGTTGACGCGACGCTTCCTCCCGCCCGCTGTTATGCCCGGCGCGCGGCTCGCAGCGAATTATATAGGCCTGTCTTGTGACGTCGCAGTCCCATCATGCTCCGGTAGGTACCACGTGATACCTACCGGAGCATGATGGGACTGCGACGTCACAAGACAGGCCTATATATTTCGCTGCGAGCCGCGCGCCGGGCATAACAGCGGGAGGAAGCGTCGCGTCAACATCTGGACAGCAGAAGAAGAAGAAGAAGAAGAAGACGCCGACGTCGCAGAAGAGGGGACCGCCGCCGCTAGTAATTGAGCTAACACACGAAGATAGCGGCGGCGAGTCCTGAAGAAGAAGAAGACCCCCGGAGAGCGGAGAAGACCCCCGGAGAGCGGAGAAGACCCCCGGAGAGCGGAGAAGACCCCCGGAGAGCGGGAGAAGACCCCGGAGAGTGGGAGAAGACCCCCCAGCCGCCGAAGACGTCGAAAGAAGCCCGCCGGGTGGTGGGCGCTTTTATCAAAGCGCCCCCCCCGGCGGCGGAAAAGAACCAGACGGCGGCACCCACCCCCCCCACAGAAGCCCGCCGGAGGGGGGCGCTTTTCTAAAAGCGATCATACACACCCCCCCCGGCGGCCAACTAATAAAATATTTCAATACACTGTGTGGTTTATTTGTGTTTAAACTTTTGTTTTGCAGGTGAATGGGTAGGGGTACAATGTACCCCATACTCATTCACTTAGGGTGGGGGGCCGGTATCTGGGGGCCCCCTTATTAAAGGGGGCTTCCAGATTCCGATAAGCCTCTCGCCCGCATACCCCGACAACCAACGGCCAGGGTTGTCGGGAAGGGGCCCTGTCCTCATCAACATGGGGACAGGGTGCTCTGGGGTGGGGGGCCGCAGTGCGCCCCCTACCCCAGAGCACCTGACCCCCCCCATGTTGAGGGCATGCTGCCCGGTACGGCTCAGGAGGGGGGGGGCGCTCGCTCGCCCCCACTCCCTTCCTGACCGGCCGGCCGGCGTGCTTTGGATACGGGTCTGTTATGGATTGTGGGGGGACCCCCACGCCGTTTTTTCGGCGTAGGGGGTCTCCTTACAACCCGTAACCGACCTAAGGGCCCGTTATGCTCCTGAGGGGGGAACCCATGCCGGATTTTTCTTTAAAAATCCGGCGGGGATTTCTCCTTCAGGATTCATAACAAACTCCGCCCACGTGTAGAATTGGCGGGAATCCGCGTCGGATTCCCGTCGCTTCTATGACGCTCGCTCTCCATCGCGGCAAGCCAGCTCGGCGCTGGCTCCCGCGATGGGGCTCGTAGGTGGTCAATCTCGCCGAGAAAGGGAGCGAGATTGACACAATATCCCAGTCACCTACTGTATATCCTTACGACGCAGGATGGCCACCATCTCCACCATTTCTTCTAGAGACATATTTGTTGCCTTGTAGCATTTTGCCCTGGATCGGGACGTTCCTGCCTCTGTCCCTTCCTGATCCCGATTAGAGGGTAATACACGCTTGTGTGACATCGCCATATTTTCTTTTCACAGTGATTAGGGGCATGGAAAAGAGGAAAGGGTCCGTCATGGGCGGCGACGAGGGCAGCGTTTCATGCTTGTGCGGAGTGGATAATGAGAACGACGTGATTAGATTAGATTAGATTAATCGAGTGTAAGCGAGGAAATACAGAGGAAGGTAAATTCCAACATATGAGGCCTAGGAAGTTGAGGCATGGCATGGGGGGGTTAAAAGCGGCCGTAGAATATGCGGATGAAGTGGGCGGTGTTTAATGCTTGCGCGGGGTATATAATAAGAACGACGTGATTACGTAGGTTACGCGGGAATTAATCAAGCGTAAGCGAGGAGCTACAGAGACACAGGTAAATGACAACATGGGATCAGCAGAGGCCTAGAAATTGCAGAGTCATGGGATGGGGGTTTTGTATGTTGTTTGCACCCTTTGCGCTACTTAGATATGTATCTTGGGGCCCACCATGCTATTTTGTTCTCCAAGTGCTTGGACACATAACAAAATCTAGACATATGTGAGAATGCTCTACCCTCTTGATTTGTAGTCTTGTGTTATGAGTCAGATCATGCAAGTATTGTTGTGTGTTGGTTGGACAGAGGGAATTAGGTAGTGTATTATGTCATCCATGCTGAGGGGCATGATAGCTACACATGAAATAGTGCCTTGATGATTGCTAGCATTAATAATATTGGTGGATGGGTTATTATAGATGCCATGTATTTAGTCAATTGGAACCATGGCTCTGCATGGCTCTGTAAAATCTTTTATGTAAAATCTTTTATTTTGTCCAACAATGGGGCAGAGCTGGCCAGCATTGTAGCAGCAGGAGACACTGTGTTTGTATAGAAGCTCTAAAAATGTTGTGCACATATTCTGACAATGTCAAAGCTGAGCCTTTTTCAAATCGTGTTTTCTGTTTATTTTTATTTTGATATTCTAGACATTATTTCTAAGCAAAGTAAAACAAAAAGATGGACCTATTAAAGGGCAAAGAAATAACCTTGAGGTTAATAGAAAGATATCGAGAAATGCCCCTACTTTGGGAGTCAAGACACCAAGATTACCACAAAACGGACCTGAGAGCGGCAGCACTTAAAGAGATTTCAACATATATGCAGACTTGGGTGCCAGATTGCACTGATATCATGGTCAGGGATAAAATTAATAACCTCAGGAGCAGGTACAGAAAAGTATATAAAGAGCTAAAAAAGAAAAGATCAGGATCAGCAGCACGTGAGCCAAAGGAGCCCAAGCTGTGGTACTTTAAGGAGCTCACTTTTTTGGACGATGAACTGGACGGCCGGGAGTCACTTTCGAGTCTTCCTTCCAGCCTTCCTTCCACGCTTCCTTCCAGCGTAACTTCCATGGATCCCCACACCCCTGCAGAGTCAGCGGAGGGTCTGGCTGACATGGACCCAGATCTGGTAATCTTCAGTGAGATATAGTAGTTTCCTAAATATTTTTGGACTGCTATTTTTTGTTTGATTAGTGAGTTGATATTGTAAACAAAAAACAAAGCTTGGAGGGAAAAAAAACAAGTCGTGGAAATAAAAATAGGTGCCAGGGATGCCAACTGCAGGGGTCAGAAGGACAGTCTGTTCATTTTAAATGAACAAAATCTAAAACAGTCTAGAACAAGAAAATGTGTGTGATTGATTGTGCAAAATGATACTTTTTATCAAAAATGCTGTACCTTAAAAGTCCCATACTTATACTATGAATATATCTTAGACACCAAATTTAGGGATGTGGCACAGAGGTTAAACTTTTTGTCTGATCGGATAGGCATTTATTAGTTAAACTGTACATATAATTGCCTTTACGTTAGACTTGCGCAATTTTGCCGTGTAATCACCCTATTCTCGTAGCTTTTGCGCAGGAAATTGCGCATGCGTAACGTTTTTTCAGAGGCGTAAGGCGGAGTAATACAAATTGGGAAGGACGTGGGCGTGTTACATTGAAATGAGCCGTGACCCCATGCAAATGAAGGGCCAGCCGGCTCGCGCATGCGCGCTTGAAGGAGACCATGGTCAGCTCCGCTGTGCGCATGCTCACAACTCGGGAGCGGCGCAATCAGTGAAATTGGAAATGGACTAGGGCAACGTTGTGAACTACGCAAACAGCATAAATAGACACACACAAACGCACTTGCATTGCAAAAGTACATCCCTTTGTCCCTTCCCATTTAACCAAGTGCTTTTGTCCTGTTGTTCGTTGCGGTGTGTTTTGTAGTTGTCAGATTAGTGTTCGTGTGATCAAGTGTTTGTTAGTAGATCTTTGAAAGTGTTTTTTGATAAGTGTTTGAGAGACTGTTTGTTTGATTGATATATTTCTGTTCGTTTGTTTCCCTGCTGTTTTTTTGCTGTTTGTTTTTGTGACTGTTTCTTGCTGAGTAGTTTTCTCTTTGTGTGTGTTCTTGCTTGATTGGTTGTGCTTGTTTTTGTGAGTGATTTTTGTTGACTGGGAGTGATTTTTTTTGGAAGTATGACAGAGAGAAAGCGAAAGCTCAATTTTTCTTTGGGGGAAAAAAGAATTCTTGCCCGGGCCATTAGCGAATATGGGTGTTTCCTCCACGGCCCGGACAGTGCCAACACCAACCCGGCCAGGAGGAGGGAGATTTTGGATATGATCACTGAGCAGGTCAATTCAGCGGGGGAGGGGGAGACACGGACCCGGTCTGGGATTGACAAAAAAATCAATGACCTCCGGCGTCTGGTCAAACAGAAGCTGGCCAGAATGCATGCCCATGCCAGGGGCACAGGAGGGGGCCCACCATGCCGTATTAGGCTGACAGCGGAGGAGCGTGCGGTGGCCCTGACCTTTCATCGGCATGAAGTTGAGGGCCTGCCCGGCTTTGACTCAAGTCCGGAGCCCGTGGTGCCAGGTAAGTATTTTTTTTAATATCAGGTGTGTAGCATGTGTGGGGGAGGGGGTGAAAGGGAATATGTGGCAAGTGTGTGGATCCTCCAACCTGTGAATGTTTTGTGTCATCCACAGATGTGCAGGAGGGTGCAGGGCCATCTGGCCTGACCGCACCAACCCCAGGACAGCAGCCTAATGAGGCCCCCCCAACAAGGCCGGAGTCCGTGGAGGAGGTTCAAGAGGAGGAGGAGAATCATGAGGAGGAGGAGAATCATGAGGAGGAGGAGTCCATGTCAGGCACTGACGTTTGGTTTTTGAGGACTCTTCCCCTCTGGCTGGCAGCAGGCAGCCCTCCCTAAGGGGGAGCCCCCCCTCCTCCCCCAACATGGCTCCCCTCCCAAGGGCCTCCCCTTCTCCCTGGCCACAAGCATCAGCTGGAGGCAGGATTTCATCCCAGAACACCAGGGGGTTGGCCGATCTCCTGCCCGCCACTCTGAGAAGGGACCAGTTCCTCCAGACCCGCCATCTGGGACAGGTCAGCCAGACATTGGTGCGGATGGAGGAGAGCCTGTCCTCCATCAAGGATACGCTGGGGAACCTGGACTCCCACTCCCGGGCTTTCACAACCTGCCTAAACGAACTGCAGACGACATCAGCAGGCGTTGGGCAGGATGTGAGGGCCCTTACCCAGGCTATCCAGGCCAACATGGCAACACTTGGTGCTGCCCTGGACAGAATAGCCGTGGCCTTGGAGGGCAGGCCGCCAGGTGGGCAGAGATCAGGGGCTGCTCCTCCTTCCCCGGTTTTACCCCTCCCCATGAGTCTCCCCTGAGAAGCCGGGGCCTTGGACGGGGGCGCCCCAGGCGTGGCTCACGTAAAGGGCAATAATTATTTTTTTCCCCTTTTTTTTTGCTGGAAAATTTTTGCTTTTGCAGGTCATTTTTTTTTTTTTGGGTTGTGAATGCTGTTTGAATGTGGGGGTGACATTCCTGCCGGAAAAGGGGTGTCACCCTCAATTTTGGTGGAGAAGGGTTCCCCAGGACCAGGGAGAAGTGATCCCCAGGTCCGTGTGAATGGTGTATGTACAGTGACATAATTGTACAGTGACATAATTGGAGCCTTGGCATGGCGTTGCTGCTCACAAGTCCTGCATGGTGGACTGGTGCCAATCCAATTTGATGTGGATGTGGGGTGTGTGTGCTAGGGACCACAGTGGTGTGCATGCATGCATTCTCATTGTGCCATGATTAATGTGTGTGTTTAACGTGCAAAGATGCCCAATGTGAGTTGTCTCCTGGCTGCTCTTCCCTCAGAAGACGGGGTAGCCTCGGTTAGGGGGGGATTGTCTGGTTCAGGGGTCAGGTCATCACGTAGGCCAATCTGCAGGCCCTTTCTTTCTGCGAAGTTGTGCAGCATGCAACATGCACCGATGATCTGGCACACGAAGTTTGGGGAATACAAGAGGGTACCCCCAGACTTATCCAGGCATCGGAAACGTGACTTTAGGACGCCAAAGGTGCGCTCCACCACTGCTCGTGTTTGGGCATGTGCTTGATTGTATCTTTCCTCTCCTGGGGTTTGGGGGTTCCGGATAGGAGTCATGAGATGGGGTCCCAGTGGATATGCAGAGTCACCTGTAAGGGAAAAGACAGGAGGATGTTAGTCATGCATGTGCCCCTTGTGATGTGTGCATCATGGGAGGGGACAGTCATGCCTGCCACCCATGTCACTCACCAACCAGCCAGGTGTCCCCATACACGTTCTGATCAAATTCCATTCGGATGTGGCATTGATTGTATATGTAGCTGTCATGGCTGGACCCTGGGTGTTTGGCACGGACGTGCCATATGAGGCCTTGGGCATCGACTATCACCTGTACGTTGATGGAATGCCAATGCTTCCGATTGCGGTACATGTGCTCTGTCTCCTGGGGGGGGCTGGAGTGCCACATGTGTGCAATCAATGGCCCCCACAGTGGGTGGGAATCTGGCAATTCTGTAGAAATCTGTCATTGCCTTCAGCCGCAGGTCCTCAGTGGTGGGTTTGATGATTTGGTTGGCCATGCGTCTGAGGATTGCAGGGACAACCTGGTGCACACATCTGCTCATGGAGGATTGTGACATCCCAGCCACCACTTCACTTGTACGCTGAAAAGAGCCACTGGAAAGGACATGGAGTGTTGCCATGACCTTGACCAGTGGCTGCACTGCATGTGAGCGGTGTGTTGGGCTGGTGATGTCCTCCTGCAGGGTTGTGGTTAATTCCAGGATGACATGAGGGGTGAATCTGAAGATGCGATACACCTCAGAATCACTCATGCCAAACAGGTCTATGCGGGTGCGGTATATCCTCTCCCGTGCCATCCTCCGTGCCATCCTCCATGCCCTCATCCTTCTTTGTTCATCTAAAGTCAGTAGTATAGCTATGTGCGACGATGCCCCTGGCATGTTGGCATACAGATTGTTGTGCAACACGTGTGACTGCTGAGCTCCTCACTAACAGTGTTGCTTTATCTAACAAGTAGACTTTTTTTCTCTTTTTAGACCAGCTTTTATATGCTCTAATTTTAGACAGGACATTTTGCTGTTGCGCACACTGCGTAGCCTGCGCTGCCCCAACGTTCTTTTTGTGGATCTCCGTAAGTCCCTCATTAGCATATTTGACTAGCAAATCAATGGTCTGTCTAGCGCACTTTTGCGCGGACGGATGCGCCAGTCTAACGAAATTACGCGGGACAAAAAAAGTAGATTTTTTGCGTATCTCGTTCTGGGGATGCCATGCATCGAAACGCACGTGCACATTTCGACTCACGCAAGCGCATCTCCTGTTGCGCAGGCGTAATCGCTCTGTGAATCTGGGCCCTTGTTTTGTTCAAGATAATTTGGTGAAAAATGTTTTTGGATATCTCCAGATTTATTATTAATTGCTTGCCGACTGCCCGCCGTCGATTGAATGTGGCAGAATGGCACCCCTGCGTGAATCGCCACAGCTATACAGCAGGCACTTTAAGGTGTATAGGGCTCACACGGCATGATGTAGGAGCTTGAGCACTTAGCCGGCTATCCCCTATTTAGTAGATGCTATAAATTTTGCTCAAACCAATCAATATACGCTTATTGCAATTTTGTTTTTGCAAACATTTTTTAGAAGAATATTTGTCGGCCTAAACTAAAAAAGACATTTTATATATGTTTTGGGAATACTTATTATTTCAAAAAGTAAATAATTTTGCTTTTTTTTCCAAATAGTCTGTCTTTTCTTGTTTATAGCGCACAAAAATAAAAACCGCAGAGGTGATCAAATACCACCAAAAGAAAGCTCTATTTGTGGTAAAAAAAGAATGGTAAAAAATGGCCCGGTCAGGAAGGGGGTAAATTCTTCTGGGGCTTAAATGTTTAAATTAAAGCGTGCCCAAATTGGTTAAGGGCTATAGGCTGGTTCACACCACAAAAATGCACTCCAGATCTGTTCCAGATGTGTTTCTGAATCCACATTTTTGCTTTCTGGTGCCTTTTCGATGCATTATAGGATGCTTTCCAGATGCTTTTTTTCTGTTATTTTTTCACTGTACTGGGGTCTGGTGCGTTTTTGTTGTGTTTGCAATGCACTTTACTGCGCTCCAATACTGTTCAGTGCAGGAAAAATGCAGCATGTTCTACCTTTTTTATGGAACTGGAGATCCCTGAAACTGACTACACTTGTGTGACCTAGGCCATTGGAAACCATATAACCTACTTTCCATGCGTGTTTGATGCAGAAAAAATGAACTAGACTGCATGTAGTGTGAACTAGCCCTAACTTCACTTTTGTTGAGAAAAAAAACATTTCCCTCTGGATGATCTATGTATATTACAAGGATTCAAACAAACTTTGTTGCAGATTACTACCTTTTGTTATTCTAAAGAAAGGTGGAAAGTGAGTCTAATGGGAGTGGTTTCATAATTAACAATCAGCTGTGAACCTGCACAGCTCTAATGAAAAAAGCTGCTGGTCCTGTATCCCTTTAGGCCGCGTACACACGAGGGGATATGTCCGCTGAAAACGGTCCGATGGACCGTTTCAGCAGACATCTCCGCTCGTGTGTATGGGCTAGCGGACAGATTTGTCCACCCGACGGATTTCAAAGCAAGCTTTGAAATCTATCCGGTGGGGATCTGTCCGCCCGACATGTCTGCTGGTTAGTACACTTACCAGCAGACATGTCGTCCCCCACCGCCGCCGCGCCGCTGCCGAATGGATTCGGCGCATGCGCGGAAGTGTTTTACTTCCTGGTGCGGTGACGTGGCGGTGACGCGACGGCGTCAACGTCACCGCCGCGTCACCGCCACGTCACCGCGCCGTCCGGCGGTGGGGAATTTGATCCGATGGTGTGTACACGCCATCGGATCAAACTCCCGATCGGACATATCCGATGGAAATGGTCCGCGGACCGTTTTCATCGGATATGTCCGATCGTGTGTATGGGGCCTTAGACGTGATTTCCTATTGTGAGTATCTCACCAAAAAGTTAATTTTTGTTGCAGGGGATGCCTGAAATCTGACTTGTATCTTGGGGCAGACTTCTGGGAAAATTGGTGAGCCAATCACACAGGCAGGAAATTATACAGAACACCTTCAGGTAGCCATATCACATTGAATTTTCAGAAAATGACAACACTGCAGATTGAAAAGGAAAGGTCATTTTTAATAGCAATCAACTACGGTATGACTTGTGTCGTAGTTGTATACAATTTTTTCCTTTTTAATGTTTTTTTTCCCCCCAAAAAAGTGGAATTTCCCTTTAAAGAAATAATGCTTTCCCATGACCATGACCCACCACCAAAAAAAATATTAATTATCCTATTGTCATTTGTGGAGATACCACATATGTGTATATTGTTTGTACTCTTTGTGAGTTCAAAAAATAATATAAATAAAAATAAATTTAAAATGTACCCTGACCTTTGACCTTGACCAGTGGCGGCCGCTCATATGGTGCACTCCTCCCCCCTTCCCCCCCAAATCCATGTGCCCAACCCCTAATCTACATGCAGGGTTTCCCCCAAGACAATTTAACACAAGCCTTCACTGTTCCTGACTGTTGACCCCTGACACTAACATAGATCTAAATATTTTATCTTTATTATTTATAGATTGTTATTTATTTATTGCAAACACACTTTCTTTGTGTACAGTCTTTTCTTCTGACTAGGAAAGATTGATACAATGATGCATCACACTGGGATAAAGATAAACAACAATTACACTACATATATGTGCAAGGCCTGCGACAATGGGTTAAAGGTCATTTACTGCACAGGTTCACTTTAATGGCAAATTGAATAGTAAATGTATTATCTTTAGGTCCTGGAGATTCCTTCCTAAGATGACACCATCCTATTTTTCCAAGAGCCTGTTTACCCCCAAATCTGCCATCTGCAATAGAGTTAGCAATAGAGTTAGCCATCAAATGGTGTCCTACATTTCTTGTTTATTATTGTAAAAATGGATCCCTGGCTACCACAGCACATTTCCTAGTCTACAAAAATACTAGTTTACGAAACAAATTTTTCTTTCAATCCTTTCCATTTTCAAATGTTACACAAAGAGCTTTTGGAAGCAGACGCGCTATAAATTCCTATAACAGGTTTAACTCCTGGGCTAGAAAATGACGACGATCTTTCAAAGTAATGAAGAAATGCTAAATAAGTTCTTTTTTCATAGTAGCACATATGAAGCGCTCGTAATGAGGTGACTGTCAGATTGTGATGTAAACACAACCATTTGCATACAGAAATATGTTTTCATATTGTGACATATGAGATGCTAGCACAGGATACCAAGATGCTATTAGATCTATGGGTCTTTCTGAAAAGGAGATTGGTGAGGTTGACCGCTTTCCACATCGAAATTCATACATTTTACATTGCATGCATGAGGTTGCTAAAATGTTTTTCATTCATGAGCTTTATATTGAACGGGAAGAAAATTGCTTAAAATATAAACATTTCATCTTCTAAAGTCAGCATCCTTTTTTCTTGTAACAACAATCAGTGAATCTTGGATCCTAAATGCCACTGGTTTGTGAATTAATGGATACCATCAGCTTTCTGAACATCCCATTATGGAGTTCAGATAGCCTTGTGCATCACTGAACTGCGCCTCATTTCGTAAAGCTTTTTTTGTCACAATTTGTGCTATTTGCAATTACAATTTTAGATGATTGAAACTACAAGCAAAGCACATGCTCAAAGCAGTGTAAATATGTAAACATGACTATAAACCGGAGGACTCAAAATAAGTAATAGTGCTTATACCCAAGGTTAAGAAATGAGACATGTTTGTGTGACATTAAAATGCAGAAAAAATGTCCTTTCCTTATTAACCATGCTTGTTATTTGTACCTGACATCATATAAATACATGCAGGCATAAACGTTTCATTATTCTTCTAAATTACAATGTACATATGCAACTACTATTAGTTATTATAGACTGTTGATGTTTCATTATGACAAACTCTGTACTCAAAATGGTATATCAGAAAGCAAAAACAAAAGGAGACAGGTCATTTATAGTAACCTATTCAATACCATTGTTTACTAATCTAAAGGCTGATTGGTCACCATGGATCTTATTATTGCATCTGTACTGACCTATTGAAAAAGTCCACAAGTGGTGTATTTTTTGCCTCATTAATAAGGATGGGCTGAATGACCCCCTGTTTGGTTTGCACCAGAACTTTCAAACATTGTGAAAGTTCGGAACCCAATAACAAACCCCATTGAAGTCTATGGGATCTGGAAGTGAAAAATCAAAAGTGCCCATTTTGAAGGCTTCTATGCAAGTACAGTAGGTGATCGCGATATTGTGTCAATCTCGCTCCCTTTCTCGGCGAGATTGACCACCGCGATGCCGTCATAGAAGCGACGAGGATCCGACGTGGGTAGGTACCGGAGCATGATGGGACTGTGACATCATTAGAGGCCTATATAAATCGGTGCGAGCCGTGCACCCAGCATTACAGCGGGAAGAAGCGTTGCGTCAACATTGGAAGAAGAGAAGAAGGCAGAAGACGGCATAGAAGAGCGGGCTGGCCCACTGCTAGTAATTGAGCTAACACGAAGATAGCAGCAGCCAGCCCTGAAGAAGAAGGCACCGGAGAGCGAGTGGGTGGAGAAGTGGAGAAGATGGAAGAAGACCCCCCGGAGAGCGGAGAAAACCCCCGGAGCAGACTAATTATTTTAAAACCCTGTGGAATGTGTTTATTTTCTTTTACACTTTTCCTCCAGGTGAATGGGTAGGGGTACGATGTACCCCATATTCATTCACCTAGGGGGGTGAAAGGGGGCTCCCAGATTCCGATAAGCCCCCAGCCCGCAGACCCCGACAACCAACGGCCAGGGTTGTCGGGAGGAGGCCCTGTCCTTATCAACATGGGGACAGGGTGCTCTGGGTTGGGGGGGGGCACAGTGTGTCCCCCTGCCCCAGAGCACCCAACCCCTCCATGTTGAGGGCATACGGCCTGGTACAGCTCAGGAGGGGGGGCACTAGCTCGTCCCCACTCCTTTCCTGACTGGCCGGTCGGCGTGCTTTGGATACGGTCTGGTATGTATTGTGGGGGACCCCCACGCCGTTTTTTTTGCGTAGGGGGTTCTCCTTACAACCCATACCAGACCTAAGGGCCTGGTATGCCCCTGGGGGGGAACCCATGCTGTTTTTTTGGGCCTGGAGTTCCCCCTCATGGTTCATACCAAACGCCGCGGCTAGAATTGGCGGGAATCCAAGTCGGATCCCTGTCGCTTCTATGACACGCTCGCTGGAATGTGCTTTTTCTATTCCAGCGAGATGTCGGCACCCTGACGCCGAGAATCAGCATGATGCTGTCGTGCTGGAAACACATTCTCCATGATAGGTACTGTATTGGGCATACAATGGTTACTGCCCTGGGTTTTTTTTTTTTAAATGTCATTTAAATGAGCAGGGATTTATTGATGCATAAAGTGAAAGCATAACAATGAAAAATGTCTTTCAATATAGTGCCTGGGGGGGATCCCCTTAGTCCACCTGTAAAGTGGTGCTTCTTTACTGTGTATAGAAGCTGTCGTAGAAATAATTGTATTTTTAAAGCCAAAAAAATGACAATTTCCCTGCAATCTTTCTTTATTTTGTAAGCAGCGGCTTTGAAAGCTAGACATTATGATGAGGCCACAATGTAGTGCACTGGGAACAAGATTAGAGATTTTTTGGATAAATTCTGGTGTCTCTACCACAGACTTTGGATAGAAGCAACGGCTGCGGAAAAATTAGTCTTTGGGTGTCAGTGGCACCTTCACACCATAACCCTATAGAGGTACTCTTGATAAAAGTAGCAGTAACGCAATGAAATTTAAAACGTTAAACTTGCAGTAATGCAATGAAATACATGGCTTAAACTTGCAGTAATGCAATGAAATATACTGTGTTAAACTTACAGTAACGCACAAGATGAATGGTCACACTACACCCTCACTAATCTATCCCTAGATATATATATATATATTACTCTGTTATATTAGAATATACTAAATTGTATAAATTATGTATCTATAAATATAATAATTTGTAAACCTTTTTTTCTCACATAGTAATTAACCCCCTGAAGAAGACCAAGAAAGTTCGAAACGCGTATCTCAACCAAAATACAAAGAGTTTGCATAACATGTGCTATGTGTAGTTTTTCAATTTTTTAATGAGTATGTTGTCAATGTTAGGGTTAGAACTGATTTTACGACTTCAATGTAATTATGGAAAATATTTTGGATATTTAACTAATAAATAATTACAAATTTGTATATAACATCTTTTACTTATCTTGCTGCTAAAAAGCCCCTTGAGGGATTTTCCTTTAAATACTTCAAATTGGGGTGTACAGAATTCACACATGTATGTGTTGTCTATTCTACCTTTTCTTTCAATTTCCCTTCTAAATGTTTTTTTTTTCCTTTGTCTGCATTTCTGAATTTCTGTAAGCTTTCCCCCACCATCTGAGTGGTGGTTAGTCAGCCAGAACAGCTTACTGAACAGCTTATTGAGGGACAGAAAGTGAGAAATTCAGACAAAGAAAACAAAAAACAAAAACATTTAGAAGGGAAATCGAAGGAAAATGTAAGTGAGCCAACAATGCACTAGCTTAACTCCTTCAATACAGGGCTTTTATATCCACATCCATACCGGGCCTATTCTGGCACTTCTCTTCTACATGTACAAATCATCATTATTTTGCTAGGAAATTACTCAGAACCCCAAAATCAAGCAATGCAAAATACCACTGTGTTATTCACTAAGCCATATTGCTGCCCAACATCTATGTTTTCTATAATGTTCTTCATCACCCTTGGAAATAAGCATTAATCTGATTGCCTGCTATGGTTTACAGCAGTTGTGTTTACAACAATGAACCTTGTGGACCTACGACAACAATGTTACAGGCAGCACCAAGCCTCAAAGTGTCAAAATGTAGTAACTTTTTCATTCCTTTGTTTTCCTCCTATGTCTACAGTACCTCTAGACATTTGTGTATACGTTAAGAAAGGATAAGAGAACACATAGGAGTTTGAGAGTTACAAGAAGAATTTATAGTTCAGGAAGAAACCATACAGCTGAAAATTAATTTTCCCATATAAAGCAAACTCTGCACTTCCTCCTATATCTTGGATTTAACCATATTTTACCATCACCAATATTACTTCTGTGTACTAATGTTCACTTTTGTCAGCAAAAACAACCTTGCAGGCATACATGTTGTGATACTAAAAGCAATAGTTACTGGTGACACACTTCATTGAAATCATGCCCATAATTGCAGTGACATTTCTGAGATGATAATAAATATATGCTTTGCAACATTCACAACTTAAACTTTCACAGTAAGGCTCCATGCACACTGGACGCTAAAATAATGTTATAAAAACGCCAGTAGCTTTGCAATGAGAGTTTCAGCATTTTTAAACTTTTTTTTAATAGTGATTATTCATGTTTTTTAGCATTTTTCCACATTAGCATTTTTAAGCGTTCTTTTATGAACTTGTGGCGTTTTTTTGTGGTCAGAAAAACGACTCCTGAACGCGGTTTTAGGGCGTTTTGAAAACAGCCCATAGATTCCACTGCTGATAAACGTCCATGGACACATAGGATAACACAGAGTGGAGTTTATGGGCTTTAACTGGTTGCCGACTGCCCGCCGGGCACGTGCGATTGCTCGGTACAGAGCGGGGACCCAGAGCTATGTGTGTAAACACAAAGCTCCCGGTCCTGTCAGGGAGAGAAACGCTGATCTTCTGTTCATACAATGTATTAATGGAAGATCAGTGATTTTCCCTAGTGAGGCCACCCCCCCATACAGTTAGAACACACCCAGGAACATACTTAACCCCTTCCCCGCCCCCTAGTGTTAACCCCTTCACTGCCAATGGCATTTTTATAGTAATCCAATGCATTTTTATAGCACTGATCGCTATAAAAATGCCAATGGTCCCAAAAATGTGTCAAAATGGTCTGATGTGTCCGCCATAATGTCGCAGTACAGAAAAAAACCTCAGATCGCCGCCATTACTAGTAAAAAAAAAATATTAATAAAAATGCCATAAAACTACCCCCTATTTTGTAAACGCTATAAATTTTGCAATAAACGCTAATTGCGATTTTTTTTAACAAAAAATATGTAGAAGAATACGTATCAGCCTAAACTGAGGAAAAAAAATGTTTTTTTTATATATTTTTGGGGGATATTTATTATAGCAAAATGTAAAAAATATTGAATTTTTTTCAAAATAGTCGCTCTATTTTTGTTTATAGCACAAAGAATAAAAGCCACAGAGATGATCAAATACCACCAAAAGAAAGCTCTATTTGTGGGAAAAAAAGGACGCCAATTTTGTTTGGGAGCCACGTCGCACGATTGCGCAATTGTCAGTTAAAGCGATGCAGTGCCGAATCTCAAAAAGTGCTCTGGTCATTGGGCAGCAATATGGTCCGGGACTGAAGTAATTAAAAGAAAAAAAAAGACTAAACTCCAGAAAACTGCCATTTATGAGCTCCAGTGTGCATGGAGCCTTACAAAATGCTACATTATGATATTGGTAGTAATACACCATTTGGAAAAGGACACAATAAAGGAAGCCCAACATATCAATTGTTTAGGGCAATTTTTGCATTAATAAGCAAAACCGATAGATGTACCGTGTAATAACAACATCAAAATAGTGCTTAAATTCCAGTAAGAACAATAAAACTCCATAGACCTTTCATCATTATTCAAGACCAGATATGGCTGATTTCTAACGTTAATAAGTATGTGTGTTGTGTGCCTGTGTCAGTTGTTCAGAATGCATGATTCATAAGCAGTAACCTGGTGTACACAGAGACCTCACTAAGCCTGCAAGAGAAAATAATCATGAGACAATTCTGCATTATGCTTCATGCTAGTGAGGTGCAAATTACTGTGTCAGGAGCAACAGCAGCTACAAATTTCAGAGACACTGCATGATTTCAAAACACTTTAAAGGCAGGGGAAGGCTGGAACTCTCCTGCGAATGCATAGCCAAGACTACACTTAGGGGGTTAAAGACTATTTCAGAAAAAAAATTTCCTTTAAATCTGTTCTGTACGATTTGTCCAAATGCGCTCAGGGCAACTGCAAAGTATTTTTGGCCAATTTTACAGTATGACCCGCAGCTATCTGTAAATAATCCCCTAGCCTCTCTGAAATAAATCTTCCTGAAATACCAAGGAACATATTGAACCCTCTGGAATAGATTAGAATTTGGCTTGTTATACAGCAGCATGTAAATCAGATATTCTGTGGGTGACCATACACTCGCAATATAATTTATGGGTGTGCAAGAAGTGATTTTGTGCATTGATCATGTTTCTGTGATTTAAAAGGACTCTAGGTTGGTAGGCATGAATACTTGATCTTCCCTCTTCATGTAACAGTTACTTATAATAGGGCCAGATAGCAGAACAAACAATAACACAAGCCTCAAATCCAATCCGGTTATGTCTAAAAGACACTCTCACCGCTGATATATTTTAGAACATACCCCATTCTTCTCCAGAGGCTGGTGATATAGCTTTTCTTTCATTCTTTGTATCACAAATTGACTTTAAAGTAACTTTTCAACACCATAAATTCAGCACAAAGAAAGTTATTCTTTTGCTGGAAGTCAAACATGAAAATAAGATGAGAAATTTTACTTGTCCCATTGTGTTGAGCTCATTTTAAGCCTGGTCATGATTTGTAAGCCCTAAAAGAAATTGTAAAAAGAGAAAAAGGCACCACAGAATGTTTGAGGCACCTATAGGGGTGCCTATTGTTGAGTGCACTATGACTTTACTTTGAAAACTAATTTTTGACTCTAGCTGTCTCTGGGGTCTTTTCACACACCTAGAAATTTACCTAAACTTCTGATTGGGTAACAAAAGATAATTTTAACATTGGCGTTTGGAGTGTTCACTATATGTACCGCCTCCTTTAAATAGAACAAGAAATACTCAAAGGGCAAAATTTGAGTTTAGAGGTGCAAAAAATTAATAAACATCAGAATTACAAAAGATATACATTTTATTACATAAACATAATTAAAAAAATAATTATAAAAAGGGGGGGGGGGGGCAAATAGAGCCCTGTGGTTAAAATACAAAAGAATTGTTAACTCTACATGTTTCACCATGTGAAAGGTACTTGGTACAATACCACCTTTCAAAATGATCACGGTTCCAAAGGATCCTCAAGAGCCACCAAAATGTCCAATAAGATGCGTCTGTGCCACAAAAATGAGGGGAGAATAATAACCCTGCTATCACACCTGTTATATCTAGAAGTTTAATGAATCGATCGTTCTGACATTTATATCCTTTCCAAGCCACAAACTTCATATGCTGACGGTAAGTTTCTAGGTGATTATTCCATCTGAACGCTTCCTCCTTTTAATATACTAATCTAATCTACTTTAATCTAATGTTCCTTAACTTGGTATCAGTATGACACCTTCAAACCAGGGAAGATCAAACAATGATTGATTGGTCTATCCCAAGGGATTAACCCTTCTAACCATGGTTAGGAACCTCACAGGTAACAGTGTGAGTTTATTTCTATTATTATTTTATTATTATTATTATTATTATTATTATTATAATTATTTATATGCCACTGTTCTCCCCAACAGATGCCCCCCCCCCCCCACACACACACCTTTTTTTCTATGATGATTTATTTTTCTTCACTTTTTTTTCTTTTCTTTACTTTTTTTCTTCCCTTTTATCTTGCTCCCTTACCCTTTACCCCCCATCCCCCTCTTCTATGTTTCTTTTCCCTCCTCTTTCCTTCCCCTCCTTATCCCTTCCCACACTTTTCCCTCCTTCTTTTCAAGCCTTTGAATTCCACTTTTTGGTTTAAAGAAACTTGCAAACAGTCAGTCAATTTAACCCTTTTGCTGCCAGAGCTGTTTTTGTGTTTTCTGCACACATGTTTAAAAAATAATTTAAGGCCTGAAGATTACACAAAACCCCCAAACAGTATATATTTTCTGAAAGCAGACACCCTAGAGAATAAATTTTAGGGCAAACAAACACAATAAATTGCCCACATTTTTGGTAAAATCTAATAGACGAGGTTACAAAGAGTAAATAGATACCCAACATGTCAAACCTTAAATTTTTGTGCGCCTGTGAATGGGTGTCAAACTTCAGTACCCTATATATTTCTATAGGTGATGCTTCAAAAGCCCCCTATAGGTCATCAGTTTAGTGTTACAGAGAAGGTCTTGTGTTAGAATTATTGCTCTCAACCGGCATGCATGTCGATATGTAACATGTATATTGCAATCAAGGTTTCCACCAGCATGCGTTTACATTAATGTGCGTAAATCTTTTTTATGGGGGGGGGGGGGTTTATGTGCATGGGTGTAACTTCTTATTTTTTTACATCACTTTGGGAAAAAACATTGCCTATGTGATTTTTTTTTTTTTGGAGTTTCTCTTTATTGAGATATGCAGGGTCTAAAAGAACTTGCATGTCTTCCATGTGTTCCACTAAATGTTTTGCAATGCAGATCGCATTGCAAAACATTATTTCCTGGCTGAGAGTTTGACCCGGACGTGACGTCAGACATCGCTTTCTGGGTCACCTTTCCCTCCAGCTGTTCCCGGCCTGTAGATTGGTAAGCGGAGCCCAATAATCATGGAGGGGCGTGGCAGAGGGGGGTAGCACCGCCACCGTATTGTGCGTAATTTCCCCCTACTGTCAGGTCCGTACAGTGTTTTTTTCTGGAGTGTCACCCGGTGTGGACGAGGCACTCTTCTTGCTTAATTTGGGCGAAGGGTTTGCCTCGCATGGTGGCTGACTGGCTGTGGTGGGGCAGTCTCAGTGGTGGGATGGCTTGAGATATTAGGCAGTTACTTGGTTTCCGGGGGGCAACCCTTTCTCTCTACTACCTACTCTTGGTCCAGACTTACCTTCCTCACAGACACGGTGGGATACTGGTGGTGTACCACATCACACATGCATGTAATTTTGTATCAGGCATGCAGGGATCAGTAGCTCCGGACACCCACCGTCTTTGGTTCTTCTGTCCATAGGTGCTATGCATTTTGCAATCGATGCGCCCAAATGGCAGTTTTTTTTATGAATAGACACTATAAATATAATGGACAACATGGATGTGGCCTCTTTGGTGCTTGGTCCTATTTGGTCTGGAAAAAACAGTGGCACATCTCCTGACCTACATTTTCACATACAAATGATCAGCCCCACATAGCTAAGGTATTCACTTTGGGGCTATTATGGTGTATAGCCATGACCCCCTGATTCCATCTGAGCTTATACCTTCTGGTTCTGTTAAACTCTACTTAGAATAAAAGTAATGTTTACAGAGGAATTACCTGGGATTGTGAATCGTTGGTTATATACAGTGCCTTGAACAAGTATTCATACCCTTTGAAAGTATCCACATTTTGTCATCTTACAACAAAAAACGTAAATGTATTTTATTGGGATTTTATGTGATAGACCAACACACGATGGCACATAATTGTGAAGTGGAAGAAAAATGATAAATGGTTCTCAATGTTTCTCAAAAGTGTGGCAATACTTTTGTAGAACCACCTTTCGCTGCAATTACAACTGCAAGTCATTTTGGGTATGTCTCCACAGCTTTGCACATCTAGAGAGTGAAATTTTTGCCCATTCTTCTTTGCAAAATAACTCAAGCTCTGTCATATTGGGTGGAGAGTGTCTGTGAACAGCAATTTACAAGTCTTGCCACAGATTCTCAATTGGATTTAGGTCTGGATTTTGACTGGGCCATTCTAAAACATGAATATTCTTTGATCTAAACCATTCCATTGTATCTTTGGCTGTATGTTTGTCCTGCTAGAAAGTGAAACTCCACCCCAGTCTCAAGTCTTTTGCAGACTCTAAGGCCGTGTACACACGATCAAATTCATCTGCTGGAACGGTCTGACGGACTGTTTCAGCAGACAAATTCAATCGTGTGTACGGGCGAGCAGACGGGTTTTTCCAGCAGACAAATTTTAAAGCATGATTTAAAATCTGTCTGCTGGGAACCCGTCCGTCCGACATGTCTGCTGGTTAGTACACTAACCAGCAGACATATATGTCCGCACATGCGTCGAATGGATTCGACGCATGCGCGGAAGTGTTTTACTTCCTGGTGACGTGGTGGCGTCAACGTCACCGCCACGTCACCGCGCAGTCTGCCGGCGGGGATTTTGGTTTGATCGTGTGTACATGATCAAACCAATATATCCCAGCAGACAAATCCGATCAAAACGGTCTGTCAGACCGATTTGATCGGATTTATTTAATGGTGTGTACGCGGCCTAACAGGTTTTCTTCCAAGATTGCTGTGTATTTTGCTCCATTGATCTTCCCATCAACTCTGACCAGCTTCCCTGTCCCTCCTAAAGAAAAGCATCCCCACAAAATGATGCTGCCAGCACCATGTTTCACGTGGAGGTGGTGTGTTCAGGGTGATGTGCAGTTTTCCTTTTGTGCCACACATTATGCTTTTAAGCTAAAAAGTTTAATTTTGGTTTCATCTGAACCGAGCACCTTCTTCCACATGTTTGCTATGTTCTCCACATGGCATCTCACAAACTGAAAGCGGGACATCTTATGGGTTTCTTTCAACAATGGCTTTCTTCTTGCCACTCTTCCATAAATGCCAGATTTGTGGCATGTACAACTAATAGTTGTTCTGTGGACAGATTGTCCCACCTGAGCTGTGGATCTCTGCAGCTCCTCCAGAGTTACCCTGGGCCTCTTGGCTGCTTCTCTGATTAATACTTTCCTTGCCTGGCCTGTTTGTTTAGGTGGACAGCCATGTCTTGGTAGGTTTGCAGTTGATCCATACTCTTTCCATTTTTGGATGATTGATTGAACAGTGCTTTGTAAAATGTTCATAGCTTGGTATATTTTTTTATAACCCAACCCTGCTTTAAACTTATCCACAACCTTATCCCTGACCTGTCTCCTGTGTTCATTGGCCTTCATGATGCTGTTTGCACAGTAAGGTTCTCTAACAAACTTCAGAGGGCTTCACAGAACAGCTGTATTTATACTAATATTAAATTACACAAAGGTGAACACTGTTTACTAATTAAGAGACTTCTGAAGGCAATTGGTTCCACTAGATTTTAGTTAGGAGTATCAAAGTAAAGGGGGCAGAATACAAATACACGCCACACTTTTCAGATATTTATTTGTAAAAAAATTAAAAACCATTTATCATTTTCCTTCTACTTTACATTTATGTGCCATTTTGTGTTGGTCTATCAAATAAAATTCCAATAAAATACATTTACGTTTTTTGTAGTAAGATGACACAATTTTGAATATTTCAAGGGGTATGAATGCATTTTCAAAGCACTGTAGAGGTATTTATTCTTTATATTTTCCTCTGGTGTGTCTATACACATATATTATATGTTATACTTAGCTGGTACCCATAGATTCTTGTGACACATATGGCTTTGTCATTTGTGGAGAGGACTACACAAAAACCCCTGGAACAAAATATATGTTTTTAAATGTCTGACATAATGTAAGATCGCTTCTGAGGCATACTATAAGTGCAAAAAATGTTCAGATGACTAGGGTATATATAGGTTATAATTGATGAAAAATTGTAATTGTATATATTTTTTTAGAATTAACTCTCTCTTTCCCCTAAGCAGTAAATGAAATGTGTTGGAATTGTCCCACATCCTTACTTTCTGTATAAGGATTTCAACAATTTACTATGTTGTAGGATGTGTGAGACTGTCGAGATGTATTGTTTAGGCACAGGCTTTTTATATATTGATTTTAGAATCCATTGCACACAATAACAAAATTCGATTTTAATCATTTGTACATAGTGTATAATTGAGAATGCTGATAATGCACTGCTCATACTCTATGGTCGCGTACACACCATTAAATAAATTCGATCAAATCGGTCTGACAGACCGTTTTGATCGGATTTGTCTGCTGGGATATATTGGTTTGATCGTGTACACACGATCAAACCAAAATCCCCGCCGGCAGACAGCGCGCCGCCACGTCACCGTGACCAGGAAGTAAAACACTTCCGCGCATGTGTCAAATTAATTCGACGCATGTGTAGACATATACTGTATGTCCGCTGGTTAGTGTACAAATAAAAATAGGTATTTAAAAAGTATTTGAAAATGACAATAAACCAAGTGAAAAGATTGTAAGATTGTGAAGTTTGTTTTGAGTGGATCATTAAGTAAAACTTTAAAGTTCTAGACTCACAAACGGTATATAAAAAATAATTTGCTGTTTAAAAGTAGACATGACGTTCTGCTGAGCTAATTCAAATTAATTTTAGTAAATTAGATAAAATGCTTACCTGTAATTAGTTCATATTAATTGATGCACAATTGAGTTTCTGCTTAAACTGTAATTATAGAATTAATAATTAAAAAGATGATAGGCAGATTTCCCTTTAGAACAGTCATGATTGGTGCACATTCTCAGACTACTGCAATACCGAATTTAGATTATTTTTTGATAGCCTTTTGACTCCACTATTAATATCTATTGGAAGTTACTTAACATTTTGAAGCAATATTTAAAACTTGCTCCTAATCTCTTCACTATCCAAGTTAAAATACTGTTTTAGTTAATTTTTGATGACCTACCTAACATACCTGATCACCATTTACCATTTTATGACCTTGATCTTTTTAAATGTATCTGGTATATATTGTAGACAATTGTTTAATCCTTTAGGCTTCATTCACACAGGCGGACTCTGACGCAACGGAGTCCGCCTGTGTCCGCCAGCTCAGCCGGAGGTCTGTCCGCAGATCTCCGCTGAGCCGATGGATGACAAGCTCCTCTCTGCTCACTGAGCGGGGAGGAGCTTGTCGAGCACCGCTGTCCTTTATGGAGTGATCTGATGAAAACGGACAGCATGTCTGTTTTCATCAGATCTTACCCGATCCGATCCGCATGGACGGATGGGGACGTGTGCCCCATAGTCTGTTTTTAGCGGATCGGATCGGGTCGGATGTCAGCGGACATGTCTCCGCTGACATCCGACGCTCTATAGGGGTGCATGGAGCACCCGTTCAGGTCCGCCTCAAAAATTGCCAGGCGGACCTGAATGGAACGTATGTGTGAATGAGGCCTTAGACAAAAAATGGCAACAATTAGTTCAGAATATTCTTAAGATTGAAGTTAAAGAGATACTAAACACACACTGTTTTATTTACACTACACCTTCTATTTGTTAAAGTGGGGGTTCCACGGTCCGGACGTTTTTTTTAATTTATTTTTATGCCCATTCAATGCCGTTAGATATAACAATTTACTACTCACTCGTCCGGCGATTACAATCCTCCCCAGTCCGTTTTCGTTAAAAATAAAAACTTAGATACACTCATCCTGGGATTTGCCATTTTGCTTATGGGCATACTGAAGCCCACAAGCACGGACTTCCGAATAATGGTGTTTGCTGGACGGCGCTTTGTCTCCTAGGAAGCGTAACACTTGCGGAGACCTCCCAGCATACATAGCGCTGCCAGGGAAAGCGAAGTACACGCCTACTACCGCGGGAGGAAAACCCGGAAGTCCTTATTCTCACAGCTGAAACAAGGTAATTAGAGCCGGAGCAAAAAAAAAAAGTTTAGGAATATGTGTTTAATGTTGCAACCCATCAAAGTACCTTTTTCCTAATCAAAATACAGCTGTTACGTGACCCAGATCTTTCCCAGCCTGTCCACAGAGAAAAATAAGCAGGAGGAGCTTCTAATCCTCTGCTACTGGTCACATTTTCAAATATAAAAAAAAAAACAGCACTTGGAATACAGAGTAAAAATAAATAAATATCAATAAACTGTTTCAAAATGTCATAAAAATATATAATTGAAATGAAGTGTCACCCCCCTCCAGCCTGTGTCTTAGAATAGAGGGAGGTAAAGCCTCCATCAATCAAGATGTATTTTCCACCTTCATTGTGTTTAGTTGGTTAGTGGACCTGAAGAAGGAGAGAGGGAGTGGGCTGTCATTTACCACTGTGTATACACCCATATATGTGACTCATATGTGAAAGGGAGGAAATGCTGAGTATAGAGACCGACTGAAAACTGAGCATGTGCAGAGTTGCCACCACAGCTGCATAATCCCTAGCTGAATTGGGGACATGAACAGCAGGTGGAGGTAGAGCAGCAGAATCAACCAGTTTCTTTGCAGAATAAAGAAAACAAATCTCATAGTGAGTATAAACATCAAGTAATACAGCATTTATTGATTTTTTTTATGATGTGGGTTTAGTGACACTTTACGTTTATAGGGACCATACAAATCATACATGTATGCATGTATACATGAAAAAAAGTGTATGTCCCAAAGCTTCTCAAATATAGCCTGATAATAGCAAGCAAGGAATTTGGCGTGTGACTACTATTCAGGCAATTATCAGGTTCTGGAGTTAGTAACAAACATCAATTAAGGTTGGTTTACTTAACAGTGGTGACTGGAGACGTTTTAGGATGGGGACGCCAGACCCTGTCATTCCTTTTTAACTCCTCCCACTTCTCATAAGCCCAACCCTTAAAGAATTCACTCACTCTGTCCCCTGTATTCCACTTGCTTCCACCCATAGTGTCAGGAGTACAAAGTTCAGCATCACAGGACAGTGTATACACCCTCAGCATCACAGGACAGTGTATACAGCCCCAGCATCACAGGACAGTGTATACAGCCCCAGCATCACAGGACAGTTTATACTGCCCCAGCATCACAGGACAGAGTAAACAGACCCAGCATCACAGTACAGAGTATACAGCTCAGAAATCACAGGACAGAATATATAGCTCAGCATCAGCGAGCAGAGTATAAAGCTCAGCCTCACAGATCAGGGTATATACAGCTTAGCCATACAGATCAGGGTATATACAGCTCAGCCTCACAGAACTGTCATGTGTACCAGTTGGCATTCACCATTAGTAAACATCTGCCCAAAAACCTACATAAATCTCACTGACCACATGTGGAAAACATAGCAACCACTGTAAATAGTAAAAGACAATGGGCCAGATTCAGGTAGATGCGCGCATATTTTATCCAGCGTAGCGCATATACGTTACGCTGACGCAAACTAGTGAGTCAAGTACAGTATTCACCAAGCGCATGTTCGTTACTTTGCGGCGGAGTAATGAAAATGCGCTGGCGCAACCCGACGCAAGTGGAAGTGGGTGTGATCATATGTAAATGATGGGCGGAGCCCAGCGCAGAGACTTACGTTCAGTGAGGGAGGGCTCCACTCGCTCCCCTGTGCGCATGCTCACAACTTCCGTCGGCACCACTTCATGGGAAACGGCAGCGCAATGTGTTCCGTTGCGCGTATAAAAGCGGCCGCAGATGCGCCTTTCCGGCGCAAAAGTATATCTGGTTCCCCCCACCCCAGGGAAATAACTTTTGCTGTGGGATGGCTGCTCCCTTTCCCCGCAAAGAGAGGAGAAACCTCAACTTCAACACCCAGGAGCTGTCTGTAGTGATCTCCACTATGGAGACCTACAATGACTTCCTCCATGGCAGGAAAAGTCGGAAGACCAGCCGGGATAGGAAGCAGGCCATCCTGGAAAGCATTGCTGGCGGGGTCAATGTTTTGGGCTATTCCACCCGGACTGCTGCGGAAAAAATCAATGATTTGAGGCGCAAAGTCTGGGGCAAGGTGGCCACCATCAGGAGGCATGAGAGGGGCACGGGTGGTGGACCCCCATGTGTGGTCAGCCTGACCACGGAGGAGGAGGTGGTAGCCCACTGCCTGGAGAGGGAGCAGTTGGAGGGGGTACCGGGATATGATTCCGTGGAAGAAGGCTTCAGGACAGGTAAGTGTTTTTTATCCCCTATTTGGTGTGTTGCATGTGGGGGGGGGGGTACATGTGCCAAGTGTGTGGGACTACCAACATGTGTCTGCTTTGTGTCATCCACAGATGACGGAGCTGGGCCATCATCTGCCGGCGGCCAGTCCACCCCATCCCCCCAACGGCATCCTGAGCCCAACCCTCTGGGTGGTGAAGACACCGAGATGGAGGGGAGTGCCCACACCTCATCTGCTGAGGTGGTTGAGGAGGAGCCTGTTGTCCCCGAGCAGGACTTTTGTTTTATTTTTGGAGGAGTCCTCCCCTTCAGCAGGGCCCTCTCAAATCCCCTCCCCCATCCTAGGAAGCCCCTCAAGGGCGACTCCATCCCCCCGGGGACTACCATCTCCTGGCACCAGGAAGGCCACCCGGAAGACCAGGGGGTGTCTGATGTGGTCCATGACCAGATGGCAGGGGACCAGGCCAAGCAGACCCAGCAGATGGGGGAGATTGCTGGGCACCTGGACCGGGTAGCTGAGAGCCTGTGCTCCGTGGCCCAGATGTCCAACGCAGTGCAGGATGTCAGCTGCAACTGCGCTGCAGTGGTGACCAGCCTGGGGGAGGTGCAGGCTGATCTTAGGCACCTCACTGCAGCCGTCCAGGCCAACACTGCTGCCATCCGGGACCAGGGGAGGCAGAGGCAGCGGGCACAACATTACCAAGTGACCCGGCAGCTGAGGATGCAGGCCCACACAAATTCCTACCTCGGCCGGATAGCCATGGCCTTGGAGGGCATGCAGGCCACACCTGCCAGGAGTGGCGCACCCGGGGATCAGCCACCTCCAGATGCCCCCCCACCCCCACCCACTCCCTCCAGGCAGCTGAGGAGCCAGAGAGGGCCCACTAGAAAGAGCCCCCGTCGGCCCAGATGAGGGCTTTTTGGATTTTTTTTTTTTTATTATCGGCTCAGGTTATGAGTTTTTTTTTTTTTTTTAAGGTTGCTCAGGTTATGAGTTTTTTTTTAATTTTTTTAATGTTGCTCAGGTTATGAGTTTATTTTTTTATTTTAATGTTGCTCAGGTTATGAGCTTTTTATTTTGAGTTTAACTGCACACGGTCAGTTGTGCAGGGGACAGTGTGAATGGTGTGTGAATGTGAGGGGGTGGCACTCCTGCCAGTAAGGGGTGTCACCCTCGGCCGTTGGGGAGAAGTTATCCCCACGTCTGTGTGAATGACGTGTGAATGGTGTATGAATGGACAGCGACACCATTGGGGCCTTGGCGCGGCGTTGCTGCTCCCAAGTCCTGCATGTTGGACTTGGGCTAATCCAATGTGATGTGCATGTGGTGTGTGTGATCTAGGGACCTCAGTGGTGTGCATGCGTGCATTGTCCGTGTGATCAATGTATTTGTTTAGTGTCCAAAGATGCCTACGGCGAGGACCCTCCTGACTGCTCTTCCATCAGCTGAATGGGCCTCCTCTGGCAGGGGGGGGCTGTCTGGTTGGGGGGTCAGGACATCACGTATGTCAATCTGCAGGCCCTTTCTCATGGCAAAGTTGTGCAGAATGCAACATGCACCGATGATCTGACACACGAAGGTAGGGGAATACAATAGGGCCCCCCCAGACTTATCCAGGCAGCGGAAACGGGACTTCAGGAGCCCAAATGTTTGCTCCACCACTGCACGAGTTTTGATATGTGCGGCATTGTATCTTCTCTCTCCTCTGGTTTGGGGGTTCCGGAAAGGAGTCATTAGATGGGGTCCCAGTGCATATGCAGAGTCACCTGTAAGGGAAAAGACAGGAGGATGTTAGTCATGCATGTTCCCCTTGTGATGTCAACATCATGGGGGGGGAACAGTCATGCCTACCACCCATGTCACTCACCAACCAGCCAGCTGTCCCCATACATGTTCTGTTTGAATTCCATTGGGATGGGGCTCTGATTGTAGATGTAGCTGTCATGGCTGGATCCGGGGTGTTTGGCACGGACGTGCCATATGAAGCATTGGGCATCGGCTATCACCTGTACGTTGATGGAATGCCAATGCTTCCGATTGCGGTATATGTGCTCTGTGGCACTGGGGGGCTGGAGTGCCACATGTGTGCAATCAATGGCCCCCACGGTGCGTGGGAATCTGGCAATGCTGTAGAAATCTGTCATTGCCTTCAGCCGCAGCTCCTCAGTGGTTGGTCTAATGATGTGGTGGGACATGCGTCTGAGGATTGCGGGGACAACCTGGTGCACATATCTGCTCATGGAGGATTGTGACATCCCAGCCACCACTCCACTTGTACGCTGGAATGATCCACTTGCAAGGAAATGAAGTGTTGCCAGTACCTTCACCAGTGGCTGCACTGCTTGTGAGCGGTGTGCCTTGCTGGTGATGTCATCCTGCAGGGTTGTGGTTAGTTCAAGGATTGCATCAGGGCTGAATCTGAAGAGGCGATACACCTCCTCATCACCCATGCCAAAGAAGCTCATGCGCGTGCGGTATATCCTCTCACGTGCCCGCCTCCTCCGTATCGGGGGACCCATTAGTAGTGCTAAGACCACGGCTGCCCCTGGCATGTTGGCACACAGAGGTGTTGTCCTTGCAAGTGTGGTTGTTCAGCTTGCTATTTTCGTCGGTAACGCTGCTGCTGTAGCTGCTCTCCTGCTGACCTGTGGCCGTCAGGAGTAAAGATAAAGCAGCTATTTGTAGAAATAACTTTGCGACAGACGGACGACTTACGCGCGGCGCATGTAGCCAGCGTCTGGTGCTAATCCGATCGCGAATCGGGAAATCTCCCTCATTTGCATATTTGAATGGGAAATCAATAGGCGCAAAGGATGCGCCAAGCGAAAATATGCGCTTACGATACTCTGGCGAAGGAAAGTTAAGCCGGTCGGAAAAAGCCCGTTTTCTGTCGCATCTAGTTTGGTGGGTACGGCCGCATAGATACTACGACGCATCTTGACAGTTACGCGGCGCATATCGATATACTCCAGCGCAAGTCTTTCTGAATCTGGCCCAATATATTACTTTTTGGTTTACTCTCTGAACCTACCAATCCGACCGATTCTGCAAGAATGCGCCGCTTGTGCCGTGTGTTCCATTCATGGAGCCGCGGCGTCACTTCTGGTTTCACACTGGCATAGAGAAAGGAAGTGATGCTGCGGCTACGAGGAAAGCACTGCCCATGTCCTATGGCGGTGCCAATAGAAAACCAGACAACAAGGACAATGACTGCGATATGGGATTGTTGTGGTGCATTGCGTTGCGCCACAAGGACTCCCAAGGCAGCCAAATTAAGTGTCTCACCAGCAATCACGTAATTGCATAGATGTGACGCTGCCCATAGAGCACTATATCCAGCACCCGTATACAGTGCACTTAAAGGACCTTTTTTTAAAAGGATTTTTTTTGGTCACTAGTTTTGGGGGGCAGCGCCTGTGTGCCCCCTATGGACGGGCCGCCACTGATACTTAAGGAAGGAAATATATTCACTAGAACAAGTTAGTACATAGTGAATAAAGTGAAGTGAGCATCCCCTTTGCTAAAGAAACATTGACTTTGCAATCTGACCATTTTCTTCTATTTTAGCACATGAACTCCATTATGTCAGACCCAGAAATGTTGGAAAATGTAATGTGGTTAATAGTCACTTTCTATGTTACTACTTTAAAGCAGTATCGGGGCTTCTTTTTCGGGGGGAAACTTGGTGGAACTAAGTTCCAACCACCTATGGCTCAGACCCTTTGGTGCCTGCTCACCACAATCACTTGTAAACACAGAAGTCTGGGTTCTGTGTTCACAAGTGACAGCTCTGAACTCTGTGTGTAATGCAATCCTGGCATTTAATGCCCCTTTAAGACCCTCCTACTGTTCATGAAATTTGACTGACCATACCCACTATTTGATGTGATTTGGAGGTTAAGTGTAGGGGAGGGGTTTTGTGGGATCGTAGTTAAGTTCCAGCACCTATTGTTTGATTTAAAAAACCCTGAGCAGTATTAAACCTAAAACCAATAATGTAATTTATTTAGTTTACCAATTATGATTCAGATTCAGAATACTTTATTAATCCCAAAGGGAAATTAATATGGCTGCGGTGGCTGGATTCCTCTTCATTGTCAGGCTTTTTCTCCTCTGTTTTCACCTGGACATCTGGCCAGTAACACCTCCTGTATTAGAGTGCTTTCACTCTGGATGAAGCAGCACAGGGGCACCTTTGGACAGCAGTATTGTTAATCTGGAGGGTGGGGGGTGTTGGGTGCACTAACAGATTTAGATACATTAACAAATTAAAACAAAACTCCACTTCACACTTTATAAGCAGTTAGAGAAACATTTCGTTTTTTTCCCCCTTTTTTTTACATAAATAAATATAGGGTGACCATTGTAAGCACCCCTGTTAGTGTTAAATGTTAAATATTAACCCTTAAACTGCTACCTCTGCAGGACATCATGGTTTGTTCAAAAATAACCAACTTGCTGGACAGATTACCAGGTGAAAATAAAGAAAAGAAAGCCTTTAAAATAAAACTTATGCAGCCATCACATCTAAGAATTGCTAGACTGAAATATAATGTTTGCTTTTGGGTACATCACTGCTTTAATCATACCTGCACTGCTTCTAATCATCAGCCTGGCTGGAGAGATGAATTGTAATACTCCGAAGAGAGGGCATGCATACAACTCTGCCATCACTCTTGATCTAAGCCTGTCCACAGAATTGCAAACATACCAGTGTAGGCAGGTGCAGTTAGCCATTTTGGCTAAGATCAATTGTATCTGTTCTTATCAGTTGCCAGTAGGTGGTGCTCTGCTGACTGTCCTGAGTACACAGCGAGGTGGAAAGGGATGACGGTCGGCGGTTGCTAAGCCTGCTGGCGTGGAGGCGGAGGCCTTCTGATTTTGACAGAGGGGCCTGCGGTCGAAGCTGGAGGGCTGGGCCCTTGGCCTTCTGGCCTGGATTTGATGCAGTTCCTAACCTAACCTTGCCAGTTTCTCGAGAGGGAACGTTGGCTCCGTCCTTGGGGGGGTCTAATGAGTAGCTAGTACCTCTCGAGTATAATTAGGTAAGGAGTGAAAGGGGCATAAGGGCACTCTCCCTGAGCCCTAGGAGCTCCCGATCCTTCCTGGTGGGGAAGGGGACTGTAGCTGTCTGGGAGTGGCAGTCCAGGGGTGCCATACATTGCATGAGTGTGTGAGGGGCACTCATCATGTGGCACCTTGGTCACTGATCTCCACAATACACCTTTTTAACACCTGCCTCTAGGGCCAAGCCTTTTGGCTAGGACCAGGGGAATTTTTGTTTCCTGGCCGGAGGGCCGGCCAACGTATTGCACGTTGGTCACTTTCCACTCACCTCTCCCACCTTCCTTCTCCCCCACATTTTTTTTTTTATATTACCCCTGTGTGTTCAGGTTACGTCTTTTTTTTTTATAGGGTTTACAACCACTTTAAACAACAGCTTAAAAATCTAAAATCAAGTGATCTGCTTCACTAATATGCCTTGAGTGTGTTGGACTGGGGAACTTTTGAATACTCACCTTTATAACCACCTTCCCACCACCCTAATCACCTTTGTTCTGCAATTACCCTAGTGCTTTGAATATGGAGGAGCATTTGACACATCACTACCTCCCACAGTGCAGTTATTGGGGCTTAAAGTGGTTAGAAAACCTTTGAAATGTAAAATAAAGTATATCCTCAGAGTGTGTAGCTGCCTTAATCAATAGTGTCTGGTGTGACCTTTCCCCACCCTAGCACACAGCAGGTGATTGACAGCCTCACTGAGATGATGATATTCATGCTTTCCAGTGCAGCTGAGTGTGTGATTGTGGGTGTGAGGGGGTGTCTTTGTGAGTCCCATGTTTTTTTCTCCTTTAAATTGCTAGGGGAAATGTGCACACAGGCAGGCTAATATATAAAGGCAATAGAAACGTTCCCCAGTACACTTTAGGGATCATAATTTAGTGTAACAGGATAGATTGACATGTACAGTATTTGCAAAGGTATGCAAAAAAAAACTTCTGTTTTTAACTTAACTGGTTTCAGTTTAGTTTGTTTTTTTACTGGCTAGCTGGAACGTGTACTAGGGAACTTTACTATTGCTCTGTGTATTGGCCTTCCCTTTTTGCTAATTTTAAATTGATCCATTGCATTTGTTGCTTTGTAAAGGTGAATACAGACATTATTAAATGCCTAGCACACTGTGGGAATCAGGGTTTTTGATTCTATTTTGTTTTCTGACCCGTTTGCTTTAGGATAAAGGAAGACACACACAATGGTACATAACAAATACTGCCTTTTAGAGGGGTACATCTTTTAACTTAGTTCAAAAACAACTGTGCCTTATACCTTCACAGCTTAAAGGAGTTGTAAAGGAAAAAAATGTTTTTGCTGAAATGACTGTTTACAGGGTATAGAGACATAATAGTTAACTAATTCCTTTTAAAAATTATTACAAATAGATAAAAATCAATCATATAATGTGCCTGTAGTTTCAGTTTAGTTTTTCATCTAGTTTCATGCTTCTGTGAAGTACAGACACACAGAGCCAATACAGGGCAGTGTTTGTTTTTAAAATTAAACTGATTGGTTCTGAGGTGTTTAGGACACACAGTAATCACACCTCCTTGATTAGAGACCACAGAGAGAAGCTCCCAGTACTTTTTTCATAAGGAAACAGACAACCAGTAAGTGTGCAGAACAGAGAAGGATTACAGCAAAAACGAACAATGAGGACATGAAACCAGGACTGCATTAGGGTAAAGGAAGCTATTTAGCTAAAAAAAAAATCCTTTAGTGACCCTTTAAGCTATAATGTCTGCCAAACCAAATCTAAATATGTTAAGACAGCCACAATTCAAAAAAGTACACAGCATTTGCTGTTTATTGCATTTCATTCATTTTAACAAGGTTAGGTAAATAAATATTTTGCAATGTATATTACCTTTTCTCAAGACTATGAAAAAAATGTATTCAATTTAAAATGGAAACAAAGAAAGTATTACAGTCAAGACTTTGTTTAAAATGCATGAATTTATAAAGTGTTCTGAGCTGTTTTAGCTCAGAGCAGTTTTAGAAAACGCTTGAAGGAAGAAAAATTGACAATTTATGACATAGTTGGCCTTTACACACATTTTTGGCAACTGATTAATGAGCTCTTGACATTCACCTTGAACAATATCAGCATATTCATCTTGACACAATTTGAGATTAGCAGCAGTTTCCACTACACACCTGATGTTTTTCAAGAGGACTTTTTTTTTTTCAGTTGGAAGACACTCGATCTGTGGCAATATTTCTGAATGACTAGATGAATAAGGGCCATCTGGTGCATTGCTCGCCATGCACTCTACCTGTAGATTCAAAAGCTCGTTTTGCCAGGTGCATCCAAAGTCAAAGCATTATTCATATTTGGGAATACCTACATTTAATTGTGCCTCCTGCCTTCTTTCAACAGCAGGGATACCAGATGGCACAGGAACTACCCCTTGAAGTGCTTTACAGGCTGTCACTAGGTGAGCAATATCATGGAGTTACACTGGTGGGAAGACCTTTAACCAAATTAAACGCAAGAAAATTAAGTGCAATAATTTACCTTGCTTTATTACATTTACTTGTGTAAATTTAATATGCCATTAGCCTAATGCAGAATGTACAGAGATACCTCAAGGGAATAAAATACACATAATCTTGTTTTTTATTTGTGTGTATCTAAGAAATTACCCATAGTGATAGTTTATTTCTTGAGGTAATAACCAATTTAATTGCCATATTTCAAGTAAATGAGACCTTGTTAGTTTAGAACAGGGGTCTCCAAACTTTTTAGCCCGAGGGCCACATTGTAGATTTTATAAATATTCGCGGGCCGAAAAAATGTATTTAGAAATAAATGAATAAAAAATTTAATAATCTTGTCAGAACGTTTCCACGTGTCCCCCACCCTGATAACACACCCAGATACCCCCCCCCCCTAATATGATAACACCACTCCTCCTCCCCAGATACCCCCCCAGCCTGATCAACACCACCCCAGATACCCCCAGTCTGATCACACACCCCTATATCTCTCCACTGTGATCACACTCCCCCTCCTCATACCTCTATCCTAACACACCCCCTGGTGCTGTAAAATGGGGATGGATGGTGTACAGATAATGGGGAGCTGCTCCCTCTCCTTTTTTATGCCACCCCCCTCCATGTACACACTGTTCCCCTGTCATAAATATCTCTCACAGCCTATCAATGGCCTGTATTTAGGTATGTCTTTACAGGGCGAGTAGGAGGGAACAATGGAGAAGAGGCAGGGGGGATAATACATGGAGCATGGGGACAAGAGGGCACAGTACAGGTTGGCACAGTACAAGGGGGGCACAGCACAGGAGGGCATAGCACAGTACAGGAGGGCAGAGCACAAGGGGGGCACAGTACAAGGGGGCACAGTACAAGGGGGGCAGAGCACAGTACAGGAGGGCAGAGCACAGTACAGGAGGGCAGAGCACAAGGGGGCACATTACAGGAGGGCAGAGCACAGTACGGGAGGGCAGAGCACAAGGGGGCACAGTACAGAAGGGCAGGGCACAGTACAGGAGGGAAGAGCACAAGGGGGCACAGTACAAGGTGGGCAAAGTACAAGGAGGGCAGAGGACAGTGCTAGGAGGGCAGACCATAGTACAGGAGGGCAGAGCACAAGGGGGCACAGTACAAGGAGGGCAGAGCACAGTACAGGAGGGCAGAGCACAGTACAGGAGGGCAGAGCACAAGGGGGGCACATTACAGGAGGGCAGAGCACAAGGGGCACAGTACAAGGGGGCCACAGTACAGGAGGGCAGAGCACAAGGGGGCACAGTACAGGAGGGCAGAGCACAAGGGGGCACAGTACAAGGGGGGCAGAGCACAGCACAGGAGGTCAGAGCACAAGGAGGGCAGGACACAGTACAAGGGGGCACAGTGCAAGGAGGGCAGAGCACAAAACAGGAGGTCCTAGTCTCCGGGTGTCTGCCTCTCTGCAGTGTCAGTCTCCGGGTTCCGCTCACTGCTCTCGCGGCTCCTCATGCCATTCAGATCAGAGCCATTCCCGGCTTGGTTCTTGGGGTGCAGCCGGCAGAGAGGGTGCTGACAGGTGCAGAGAGGGGATGAAGCTAACTGGCACAGCACGCCTCCTTCCTTCTGCACCATGCCCCCTTCCCCCGCGCCGGGACATGTATCTGCAGGAGTCAGGACCCTACCTTACTCCAGCACGCACAGCCAGCCCACATCCATGCTGCCCGACAGCCGGGCCCCGCCTCCTCCTTGCGTGCATGGTAATCCGCCCACCACTCCACCTTCCTCTGCTTCTTTTGATCAGCTGTGTCAGCGGTACTGGTACACATGCATCGCCTACCTGCCTTCTGCTCTGTCCCACTGCGCGCACGGGGGAATTTAAGCAGACAGTCTATGAATGAGCTGCGGGCCGGATAAAACATCCAAGGGGGCCGGATGTGACCCGCGGGCCGGGGTTTGGAGACCCCTGGTTTAGAACAATTCCTGTAGAACAATTACTGTATAATGAAATCATCGTTACATCATCATTATATAAAGCTGGCCATACATTAGTAGATTTTCAGCCATTCATATGAAAATGTATACGAAAATTTCTAGAACATTCGATGACTTGACAAATGTCCTTTCAAAGCACTTAAAAATTGTGTTTGCTTTTAACATTCAATTTTGGAGTGAATGGACTTTACCAAAAGAAAACCCCTTTCACTGTTACAAATGCATTTTTGTTTGTTGGACAAACAATTTCCATACTGCTCCTACTAACTTTCTGGTCACTGCAGTCAAAAAAGAAAAGGTGATTTGACCCCACTTATAATTAGAGAATCCAACAACTGTTTTTAATTCTACTAGTGTATGGCCAGCTTCACTGGTAACTGTATTGTTAATATTTCTGACCTAGGTTCACATCCTTAGCTTAAGAATTTAATTTAGAAGTTTGTCTTAGGTTAGGTTTATAATTAGAACAAGGGGTCAGATAAAAGAGTAAATTTACTTTCAGTGAACTTACCCATTTTATTATCCATGCATACTTATAATATGCTCCACATACCTGTAACCCCATTCCTCTGGGAACTTTGCTGTGCAGACTGCCATGTGCTGCACAGCCTCTGTCCCCATATTTGAATGCCGCGTACACACGATCATTTTTTGTGATGAAAAAAAAACGACGTTTTCTGTGAAGTAAAAACAACGTTTTTGAAACATCACTTTTCAAAGACGATGTTGCATACACACCATTGTTTTTTTCACAAAAAGCGAGGTTACGTTCACCACACTTTTCAATTGAAGCTCGCTTCATAACTAGCTTCTGGGCATGCGTGGGTTGAAAAACGTCGTTTTAAACAACGTTTTTGCTACACACGGTGACTTTTTGTGAAAAGCATGTTGGAATTTTTTTTGGGTCGTTTTTTTTAAGACAAAAAACGACGTTTTGCCCACACACGATCAATTTAAATGACGTTTTAAAAAACAACGTTTTTTTTTCATCGCAAAAAACGACCGTGTGTACGCGGCATAAGAATTCTGCCAGTTAGAGGAAGTAAACCCTCTTTGTTTCCTCGTTGTTTCCCTGCAAAGGTAAAGCATAATGGGCTACTATGCATCACATAGTAGCCCATTATGTGACACTTACCTGCAGGAGAAGACTGCAATGTCCCAGTCTTCCTTGCTGGCAGTGAGTGTTCATTCTGAGTGAGTGAGTGAGTGAGTGAGTGAAAAATGTATAAAGCGCAACACATGCAAACTGAATCGCCTCTGGGCAGCGACCATCACGGCATGACCCCGACTTAAAACGGCACAGCGTGCCGACAAATCAAAACCTATTGCAAATACCCAAGGCAAGATACAAATCCAAAGGAGATTTGCTGTCCAAGGACCTCGACTGTGGAATGCACTACCGACCACCATCCGACTAGAGTCGGACCACTTGGCCTTCACGAGAATGAATAAAACTCATCTCTTCTGAGGTCAAGGGTTTCCTTATCAAAGGAATGGAAACAGAGCTCAGAGGCGATTCAGTTCGCAAGTGTTGCGCTCTATAACTTTTTTACTCACTCACTCACTCACTCACCCTGCTTCAATCTGTCGTTTTGGGGGGCCACTGGTTTATCGCACCAGTTATAAAACTTTTTTTTCCAGTAACTTTTGTCTCAGTGGGTAGCTGAGGTAAAGCAGCAAAACAAAAATGAAAATTCTGCAGTACCCAAATACACCACCAGTCACAATGCTGCACAATACAAATACACTATAATATGCTTTCTATATTATAAAGTATATTATAAGTGTATTATACCCCTATATACTGCACACCAAACAATAGTACACCTATACCAGTCCTTAAAAGGACTTTTGTGGACCTGTTAGCTAACGATTTGTGTCACTACAGTCTGTCCCTGCTCCTCACAGCAACCTCTCCCTACACTGACAAAAAGCAGAAAGTATCATACCAGTTCTAAAACTATTTTTTTCCAGTATCGTTTGTCACTGTGTGTAACAAGAGGTTAAGCAGCAAAACAGAAAAAAAAAATCTGCAGTACCCAAATACAGCAGTCACAATGCTGCACAGTGCACAATACAAAATCCACTATAATATGCTTTCTATGTTAGAAAGTATATTATAAGTGTATTACACCCCTATATACTGCACATCAAACAATAGTACACCCATACCAGTCCTAAGAAGGACTTTTGTGGCCCTTTTAGCTAGCGATTTTGTTTCAATACAGCCTGTCCCTGCTCCACACAGCAACCTCTCCCTATACTGACAAAAAGAAGAATGTAAAATGTCCACCAGATCAGGTCTATTTATAAGGTAGGGGGTATATCCATGTGCTAAAATGTCTCAATTGGCTGTCCTGTACCACCTGATGGATGTGTCATGGGTCAAAGTTCTTCTCAATGTAAAATTGCAGACGGGCGCGAATATCGTCAGATGTCCGCCTGTTCGGCGAACCGCGAATGCGCAAAGTTCGCCGTGAACCGACCACCGGGCGAACCGCCAGGCCATCTCTAGTTGTAATGATGGGGTTTGGAAGCTGATTGATTTCTATGCAGAGCGAGCCTGATTTTGTACTCTCCAGCTTTAGTAAATAAACCCCTATGTGTGATAAGGCCCCCAAAGCAAAAACTTTAAGGGGGCTTCTATGTCTTTTAGATTTTCATGAAATGAAATTTCTTAAGTCATACAGACTACTAATTGCTCCTTTAGCAAAGCTATACCAGTTCCCAAAATATAAGTACATTCATTTTATTCCGGTGGATTTACCAAATCATTTTCTAACCAGGTAGCTCAGAGCCCCTTTGGCTTTGGGCAGCATAGCAGGTACATGAACTGCTGAGTTATAATTATACCATTGATCACAAATCAAATCAAACTACCATTAGGCTTAAATATGTATGGCTTCCTTATTTTTATTACAACTTAAAAATCTTTAAAATTCACATGTCAGGACCCAGCATATCATTTATTACACTAAAATTATATCTCATTAAAGGAGGTCTGTCCTGGGAATAATACAGAGTTTGCCATTGCTGACCTCCTTCTGCTATTTCTTTTCTCTGGATTCTGTCATTTACAAATGACTGACACTAATAATGCAGATTGGAGAATTCAGATTCAGAATGTATGTATGCTTGTTTCAAGTAAGTCAGTATGAATACGAAATCAATAGATTCAGCATGATAGGCAGCAAGCATTTTCAATAGGAAAGGTGTGAAATAATACTATATGATTTATAAAGTTTATTGATAATATTGATGTATTCTTTTTATAGAAAATGGGAGGGATGACTAAAATGGGTGCACTAAACCTAACTTCACTATATGCTACAAACTCACCATAGGTTTTCAGCATAGTTGGTATTCATATCATATAGTATGTATGTTATACGTTTGCTTGCCTGAAGCCCCGTACACACGACAGAGAAACTCGACGGGCGGAACACATCGTTCCGCCCGTCGAGGTTCTCTGCCGGCCGTCAAAATCTGCGACCCGCCCATCGGGAATGGCAACCAGACATTCATCCCGACGGGCCGTCGAGCAAATAGAGAACCTGTTCTCTATTTGCTTGACGGGTTTCCCGAAGGGCGGGGCGAGCAGAGAGCGTACACACGGCCAGGGTTCTCGCTGGAATGCAGCTCCCAGCGAGGTTCTCGCTGGTTTCCGGCGAGAACATTGGCCGTGTGTACGGGGCCTAACAGCCATTTTGAAGCACAATGCACGTCCTGATTTATAACTGGTCTCCATTATGATATTACCTTTCACTGAGTACATAACAAGAGTCAAAATAATGGGAGGCAATTAATTTTTTTTTGGAACATATGGTGCTTTAATTAATGACTATAAAGCTGTCCAAGCTAGGGATACAATAAATGAAAAACTAAACTTAGCTTTAGCAGTTACATTGTTCATAGCTCTTTCTCAGGGTAACCGAACGCCCCTCTATGTTAAAGCAGAAAAAAACACTAATCAGTTATTACATTTGTGAAATGTATTACCGTTTAAGAGATATGACTGATTGGATTTTCAGGAAATCAGCTTTGTGATTCAAAAAGTGCTTTATCTATTCTGCCAGAGAGGATCTCTTAGAACAGTGATTGCATCATATCCTCTTCTCTCTCTCTAACTGTAATCGGCCTACATTCCCCATGAATCCTTGGGATGGGAGTGAATGTGGGAGGTACACTAGGCTCGTATTTGTAAACGTGAACTCGCCCACTTCAATATAATCACACCCCTAATTCTGCAGACAGCAAGTCATACATAACCCATGGTATGATCGGTTACAGCCTTATAAATACGAAGAATTTTAATATAAATACAGACCAGTGCAACATGTCAGTGTCCACTAGAGCCGAATGTCAGGGACCACCAGAGCCAAATGTCAGGGACCATCATCGCTGAATGTCAGGGACCACCAGAGCCAAGTGTCAGGGACCACCATTGCAGAATGTCAGGGACCACCAGTGCCAAATGTCTGGGACCTCCAGAACCAAATGTCAGGGACCATCAGTGCCTAATGTCACCAGTGCCCATCAGTGTGGTGTCACCACTGCTTTATCAGTGCCCATTATTGCGGTGTAACCAGTGCAGATTATAAGTGCCCATCAGTGCGGTGTCACCAGTGCTATATCAGTACCCATCATTGAGGCATCACCACTGCCTTATCAGTTCCCATCAGGGCGGTGTCACTAGTGCCTTATCAATGCCCATCAGTGTGGTGACACCAGTGCCTTATCAGTGCCCATCATTGCAGAGCGGGGAGAGTTACAGATCATCGGGATGACAGAGCACATGATGGGCTGATAGGTCTGTATGTGAAAGCACTGCTTGTGGTACAGCGCCACCTCCCTGCACTGAAATTTTGATAGACAGTGCAGAGTGCACTGTTCCAATGTGCAGGGAGGCAGGGCTGTACCACGGGCGGTTTTCTCACATACAGACCTGTCATCCCGAGATGCGCTCTGTCATCCGGATGATCTGTAACTCTCCCTGAACTGTAAACAGATGGCGGGCAGGGGTGGAGTGCTGGCTGGGGGGAGGAGGAGGAGGAGAAGGAGGACACCACCTCTTATGGTGACACAGACCAAGAGCTGTGAGACACCCTCCGCCCACTACAGTGAGCCAGGTGGAAATAGAACTCCCAGCTCGCTTTAAAAGGACTACAAGGGGGCGTGTCAGACCGCTGGCTGTGGTTACTGGGGGGAAAGCAGCCAGAGGTCTTACAAGCAGGAAATCACCAGGCAGTAATGTTTTTCAGCAAAGTTCAGCAGGCAGAGGAACTACAGAGCTCAGAAGAACATTGCTAACATAGTTGGTGAAGATACGAGAACATGGAAAAAAGTTTTTGCCCAGAGTTTTGCTTTATGGAGAATTGGAATAAGGTGGGATTCCACAGTCTTATCTTGCTTCTGTTGTCCTGGTACAGCAGGGTGAGTAAGCATTGGATAGGAAGTGTGTTACTGACAGAATCACCAGGTGAATATAAAGGAAAAAAGCTTGAAAAAAAAAAGACAGCTAATGCATCGATTAGTCATTAGGTTTCACAGTTTTTTTTTTTTTTTTAGCAGATGCACAAAGTTGTACAATAATAATTTCCTACACAAATGGAATAGTTAAAAAAGACGCCAGCAAGGAAAGAGTCAAATTGCATTACTAGGAAGTTGTACATTATTAAGTGCTGCAAAATCAGTAATATCACAGCCTTGGGAGTTAAGAGGTGAGTTTTAAACATAACACATTTCCTATCTTATATATTCAATTTCAGAATGCAATTTTAGATAACACAATTCACATAGCTAAAATTGAAACATCTGTGCTTTATCACAGTATTAGGAATAACTCAGTCATATATTCAGGCCATATTTTGTTTTCTACATTACATTTTATCTAGCTTAAGGTTCAACAGCCCATCTTACATTTGATGATCTAAATGTGGAATGTTATGGATATCACAATAAAATAATTTTGTTTGCATACTTTGGTCTGTGTGCACAATTTATTTTCTGTAACCTATGATTAGAAAAGTTGTTGGACACATTGGAAAATTACTTTGAAAAGAGCTCCTTGAGAATATAACTTTTTAGTTGTCTTTGTGCATACCAAAGAGATTTTTTTTTTTTGTTTAAACTTTTTTGTAGCAGTGGGAAGTGGGACACACAAGAGTAATTAGAACCTGTTCAGTCAAGCAATCAATTAGCTTAACACCATTAAGATGTCCAACCCAAAAAATGGGCATAACAAGGACCTTGACAAAAAGGTAACCAAGTCATCTATAAACAAAAAAAATGCACAATAATTTGTTCAGCCATTGTCTATATTACAATTTAAGTTTTTATGCACTGTCATTATGTAGAAACACAAAGTAGTTACCTTGCTTTTCTATGTTTTTTATGTTTTCAGGACTGTTTTGATACCTGGTGGTAATATGTCACTATCAAAGCTATTGGGTTTTACACTAGTATTAAATAAATCAGAAGAATAAGGCCGTGTACACACCATGAAATAAATCCGATCAAATCGGTCTGACAGACCGGTTTGATCGGATTTATCTGCTGGGATGTATTGGTTTGATCGTGTCCACACGATCAAACCAAAATCCCCGCCAGCAGACAGCGCGGTGACGTCACCGTCACCAGGAAGTAAAACACTTCCGTGCATGCGTCAAATCCATTAGACGCATGTACAGCAGACGTGTCGGACGGACGGGTTCCCAGCAGACAGATTTTAAAGCATGCTTTAAAATCTGTCTGCTGGAAAAATCTGTCTGTCCGCCCATACACACGATCAAATTTGTCTGCTGAAACGGTCCGTCGGACCGTTTTCAGCAGATTGATTGAATCGTGTGTACGCGGCCTAAGTGATTTCTTACGCTGGTTTGAAGGCTGGATTTGCCTATTGATCTAGGCTATCATGATTCATTAATAAAATTCCATTTAAAGCCTACCAATGTAATATCAATTAGCTCTGACCCAGGGTAGTCCAGCCACCATGCCCACAAAATGCAATAATTTCAAAAGCAGGCTCTTCCTAGATAGATACATTGTTATAAGCATATTTATTTTATTATAGAGAAACCCCAAAATTAGGCAAACTACTCATCAATATATTATTGCAGGTGGTTGTATATGCTGCCTACACAAACAGATATGCACCCATGTGAATGTAGCTGTCAGGGCCTGGAACTGAACCCAGGACCTCTGCTGTGTCTGGCAGTAACTTTTCTTGCTAAGAAACCTGAGATCCTGGACAACTCTATGCCTTATTTCTTCGACAACCTTGCTTGTTTCTCTCGAACTTTGAACCCTTTATTCTTCCTATTTAAGCAATGCCTTTGCACTTTGTGTTTACAAAATTATCTTGCACTATCGTGCCAATATCTCGCTTTTGTCTCACCAGCTACCATCCATATGTGGCCACTTGTTACTGACCTTTGGTTTGTTTACTGACTATGCTTCTGCTTGATCCCTACCTGCTATATCTGCTACTGGGCCCCCGGCTTGCTCACCTCCTGATGGGGCAATCCTGAGGACTGTGACCTGATACTAATATGCAGCAAAACCCATCTCTACCATCAGGAGCTCTGGTGAATATCGGTTAGTGCTTAGACCCCAATCCCAATAGTCATGTGAGTCTCTCTACTGCTATAGCTACTGGTCTCTGAGCCTAATTGTGACAGTAGCATTATTCTGCACCATGTTTTTCTGTGGGGTGGCCATCTTGGCAGGGTTTTGCTTCCTCATGTTAGTGTCCAGCAAGAAAACCAATGACCAGTACAGTAGTGACATCACTACATAAATCTCTCATTACAGATGAAAAGTTTACTGCTATTTTTCAAGAGGAACAATTTTGGGCACTGCTTAGGCAGTTAACATTCCTAAATGTTCTGAATATCATAGCAAATCTTTACATTTTGAGTTCCATATCACTTAGGCCGTGTACACACGATCAGACATGTCCGAGGAAACATGTCCGACGGACCATTTCCAGTGGACCAGGCTGAAGCTGTCTGTTGGTCTGATGTGTGTACACACCATCGGACAAAAATCCCCTCGAACCAGAACGCGGTGACGTAGAACACAACGACGTGATGAAAAAATAAAGTTCAATGCTTCCAAGCATGCATCGACTTAATTCTGAGCAAGTGCGGAATTTAAAAAACAAATAATGCACCTCTAAAACAACTGCATTTTTAAAGAAAAGTCTTTTAGCAAAAAAAAGGTTGCTTTAGGTAGGACAGCATGTTACACGTGAGCTTTGACCGCAAATTACCCCAAAACAATTACATTTAAAAAATCCCCAACAATAAGATAAAAGGCATAGGAGGGGTTGATTAAGACCTGGCAATGAGATTTAAAGTTCTGTTTTCTTAATGGACCCTAGATCTCTCATCTGCAGTTTGTCAGCCTTCCCTAACAGCTCCCAATATAATGACATTACAGCTGCTTCACACCCCCCTACCCCCTTTAGGCTCGGTTCACACTGCTGCGCTGCAAATTTGTTCCGTTTTTTTGTCCTGTGTGAAGTGCGAATTTCGGGAGTTGGACATAACTGCGATTGATGGTCTAGTCAATGGAATCATATTGTAAAAAAAAAAAAGTGTTAACTTCCTGTGTACTTCTGTTTTTTTGTGGAGAGTAGTGTGGTGGAATTCGCACACATGTGAACCATCAATGCAATTCCAGAACTATTTACATTGATGTCTATGGAGACTAAATTTGCAAGGCAATGCTGTAAACTCATACAAGACCCTTTTTTTATTGCATCGTATTCGTAGAGTCGCAACGCATGTATGTGAATAACTATCATTGAAAACAATGACTTTATGGATGACATGCTAATTTAGAATGTTTTTGACACATCACATTCGTAATGAACTCGCATTGTTGAGTAACGGTTTCAGCCAAATGATCAGACCAGTGGTGATAGGCAATTTCTACTTTACTTAATAATGAAATTCAATATAAATTGTACAGGAGATCATGTGATCACGGGTATACAGTACAAAACATTAATATGAACCGTAAAGGAAAAAGGATATAACATCTATACTGCAGTTCAATAGGTGGCAGCAGCGTGTTCTGAGTTCAATCGATAGAATAGGGAGCTAGAGAATCTTAAGTGTCCAAGATAGTAATCGTTCAATCAGCAGACTGTGAGCTGAGCAGACCTGTTGGCACAGACTTCACACTGGTGCTGCTTGCTACCGTGTTTCCCCGAAAATAAGACACCGTCTTATATTTTTTTTTCCTCAAGAAATCACGCTATGGCTTATTTTCGGGGGGTGTCTTATTTTTATTACAGAAAATAAAGGTTGCCTACCTGAACCACACTTGCGCTTCTTAGCATTTCCTCTGTCCACCTGTAGACTGAGATTATCGTATTCTGCACGCCATTTTTGGACCATTCGGATATCCAACTTCTTCTCTTTGCAAAAAGCCGTAAGATTCTTGCCTCGGGAGTCCTCCACAATTCCTTTCTTGTACTCAACAGAATAACTCTTTCTTTTTGCACTCATCTTGTCTGGTTGTACCACTACAAGATATCACTACAAGATTCGACACTACATCTTATTTTCGGAGATTCGACACTACATCTTATTTTCGGAGATTCGACACTACATCTTATTTTCGGAGATTCGACACTACATCTTATTTTCGGAGATTCGACACTACATCTTATTTTCGGAGATTCGACACTACATCGCTACGTCTTATTTTCGGAGGGGTGTCTTATATTTCTATCTTGCGTCGAAATCCCGCTACGGCTTATTTTCGGAGTACGTCTTATTTTCGGGGAAACACGGTACTTGCTTCGGTCAGCAGGTTCTGGTGGCTGCAGATAGGGCCAACCCACTTCATGGACAGCTTCCCCGAATGGACTGTAAAAGAGTCCTCTCCAGTGACTGGGGTTTGGAAAGATGCTGCATGCTCTTGTGCTCACTGCTGGTGGCACGCACCCAAGGCTTAACGGGGGAGGACTCAGCACCTGGGAACAGCCCACTTGTCCAGTCACTGCTGTCCCATCAGGCCGGATCTCTTTGAGCACAGGAAGCTGGGTGTAGATGACAATTATATCCCCTGGGCATGTCCAGGAGCTCAGAGGATTGGGGGGAGTTGAGTTAAAGGAACCTGCACCGGAATCTGGACAAAAAGTCATCCCACTACAGCATCAGTGTGAACCGGGCCTTACTGCGAGGGAGCTAAAACATAACAAAACCCTACTATTATCAAAAAGTAAAGGCCCTTGCAGTCCATCATCATTACAGTCAATAAGGGTTGTATTGAAACATTGGGTCACAGCTTGTATTCACCTTGAACCCATGCCCAACCCAAACCTGAAGCTCATTCATACTATGCATCAGACAAATGCAGCACTGGCAAAGATGTTAGTGATTCGGCAGGGTTTTGCAGCTTGCCCAATTGCTTTTTTTCAATAGAATGTTTGGTAATGTCTCTCTTGATTTGTCTAGCAGACACTGGATTTCCCTTTATTTATCCAAACAAGACATTCAAGAGAGTATCATCTTTTGTCAAAATGTTGCCCATGTAATTGGGAATGGTCAGAAATGGCTATTAATAAGCTAATCATACATATGCAGACTAATGCAGCAATATTACCTGGTTAGTTTAAAGGTGTGGGTAAGATCAACAATATTCCTTTCTTCAAAACAGAAAAATTGTGTCAGGGTGGATATGTCGTCAGCTTAAATTTTAAAAACTTTAGTTAAATATCAGTACATTTGTGTAGAATCCTGTATAAACTTTAAATCTAACGTTACTCATTGGTCATTGCTCTATAGTGAAGAAAATTGGGTAATTAGTCTGCCTAATTTTTATAACTGTAATAGATATCATTACAAATAAAGGAAAGTTGATAAATGTGAGGATCTGGAATGAGTGCATTGCCTAAGAAAGAGACGCTATGATTATTCATCATATGATTTCAGCACTGTATTTGCGGTAAAGAGGCGGTACCTGGGCACGCACTACTAGCTACTTCCGGTTTCCTGGTTCTCAAGCTGACGGCGGTGGAACGCACGCCGGCTTCACCAGTTTACCTCACCATCTCTCTCCATATCCCTACACATCTACAGCCTCAGTGCCGGGAATACGGGCACCACTCCAAGTAAGAGGCCACTTGGCACTGTATCTATAGCATTTTTACTACAATAAAAGGTTTTATACTATGGAAGCTGTTTCTCTCCTTCTATGAAATCTGTTATCAACTGGGTTTGAAATCGAGTCCCCCACGGATAGCAGCTGACTTTCAAGCTCATTTGACCTTATTTTAATTAATAGGTCAACACCATCGGGTAAGGAGCCATCTATCCCCACTTGAGGTGGCACTTTGGTGAAGGTGGAATATTTTATTTGGAAGATTTAACACAGAGCACTTCTTAAAGATCAACATTGTTTTTCAGCACATTATTGCACATCTTAATTTTTGATGGACTCTGGGTAGACATCAATTGTCTATTGTTACTTGCACCAATATTGTATTCACTGTTTTGTTATTTATTTGCTTATTTATTGCTGTGGCAGGATTTTCACATATATTGCTCACTTTAATGTTGCATAATTTATGCTCAATATATTAGCAGTTAGCGCCCCTTTTTTTCTACTTGTTCAACTGTATTTGCAGTGGCAATGTCCATTTTGTCCCATTTTGCCTGAAGCACCAAAATTGACCACTTTTTCTCAATCATTATATACAACGTTACTCCATGTAGCAACAAAGCAAGCACCTTTCAAAAGTAGATTTTATATAGCTATTTCAAGTGCATCTGAAAAACTGTCTGTGACAGTATAGAGCAAGCAGGTAAAAAAATTACCCTTTTCATTTGTAATATTGACCTCAGATACTTTACTGTATGGTGAAAAATTCACGTCCTTGAAAGTAGTCTGAACAGAAAACCACAAAATAAAATAACTTAAAGAAGGCTCACCACACATTTTTGTGACTTGTCCCTGAGGGGAAAAAAGTGCGGAGCATTGTTCTGTTTGTATTGGTCTAATAGATCCAGAGCTATTGTGGTTGACAGTGCACCCCCTCATTCCACCACTGTCCAACCATGCTACTCAGTCAGAGACAAATGCCAAATGAGTGGTGGCGTGACAGCAACGCTGTATCTTGGCCTAGGCCAGTGTTTCTCAATTCCAGTCCTCAGGCCCCCCCAACAGGTCAGGTTTTCAGGATTTCCATTATTTTGCACAGGTGATTTGATCAGTTTCACTGCCTTAGTAATCACCACAGCCTTTTCATCTGAGGGAAATCCTGAAAACATGACCTGTTGGGGGGGCCTGAGGACTGGAATTGAGAAACACTGGCCTAGGCCAACAAGGCCCAGGCCTAGGGCAGCACTTTGTAGGGGGGGAACATGAAAAGAGTCCCCACCAGCTTGCGCTATACTTTTAGTCTTATGAGGTGGACTGGGCCGCAAGACAAATCGGTCTGGTGCCCCTATAAAGTGGCCACACTGCTGCCGGTATGATAGGGATGGCGCAGACACATGGGACACTGACATGGTCACCTATACCTGTCAGGTAGGTACCTGCAATCCTTTGATTGTGTGAGTTGTACATATTAGGGAATCTTAATTGTAGTTCTGTTGATTTCTGATGAAAAAAATAAACAGATGGATTTATTTGTTCCTGCCCCCAATCCTTCCTTTGCTCACTGCCTGGACCACTTACCTTCATCACTGTGCTATATGTTTTCTGCTGCACCACTGGCATGGTTATATCCTCTTAGTCCTCCATAAATTTTACAGAAATTGTGCTTAAACTAGAACTATAGGCAACACTTTTTTTCCAGTAAGGGATAGTTACTTTTTTTTGTTGCCATCTGTTTATTTCTCTTTGTTTCCAGCCCCATAGCCAAACAGGAAATCTCTGCAGATTAAAGGGACCCCGCAAGGCCCTCAGAACTAGTGTCCCCACTTAAAATATCCAGGGCAGGTCTTAAACAGGAAGGGGTATGACTTTGATAGGAAGGGGTGGATCATATTTAAATTAGGGGTTGCATGAGTTTAGTCAGGCCTAGGGCAGCACAAATCCTAAATACACCACTGGCTGACAGCAATGGGCACCAGGAGATTGTCTGAGACAAACACTGTCACAATAAAATCATGAGAAGATGTATCTGTTAGGGGGAAGTTACATGCCAATCAATACACACGATCGGATTTTCCGACAACAAATGTGTGATGGCAGGGTTTTGTCAGACAATCCGACCATTTGTATGCTCCATCGGACAATTGTTGGATTTTCCAACAAATGTTTTATAGCATGCTTTAACTACTTCCCGACCGCCCGCCCTCGTTTTATGATGGCAGGTTGGCTCTCCTGCCCGAGAGCCCGTAGTATAACGTCGGCTCTCAAAGCGGCCACTAGGGGCGTGCGCGCCCCCTGCTCGCTCCTGACTCCCGCGCACGTGGCATAAAACTACCCCCTATTTTGTAAACGCTATAACTTTTGTGCAAACCAATCAATAAACTCTTATTGCGATTTATTTTTAACAAAAAATATGTAGAAGAATACGTATCGGCCTAAACTGAGGAAAAAAATATATTTTTTTATATATTTTTGGGGGATATTTATTATGGTAAAAAGTAAAAATATTATTTTTTTTCAAAATTGTCGCTCTATTTTTGTTTATAGCACAAAAACTAAAAACTGCAGAGGTGATCAAATACCACCAAAAGAAAGCTCTATTTGTGGGGGGGGAAAAAACGCCAATTTTGTTTGGAAGCCATGTCGCACGACCGTGCAATTGTCAGTTAAAGCGACGCAGTGCCGAATGGCAAAAGGTGCTCTGGTCTTTGGGCAGCGATATGGTCTGGGGCTGAAGTGGTTAAAACTGTCCGACAACAAATGTATGATGTTGGATTATCCGATCATGTGTACACAAGTCCGTCGGAAAAAAAATCCAAAGTACAATGTATGCTTTGAACCAAAGCTAACCATCGCACAAAATTAGCAGGAGTTGCCCAAAGGGTGGCACTAAAGAGCTTGTGTATGTTGGCTGAAAAAGTTCCACTGTCTGTTTGCATACCAAGTTCACGACCAATGCCTTTCGCACAAAATTCCACTGATTTGTCCGATGAAAATCGGATCATGTGTACGAGGCTTAAGAAAGTCATGTGTCACTGCTCTCTACATACTATGGGGTAGATGTACTAAACCTGGTGCTCTCAGAATCTCGCACAGCTATGCATGGTAGCCAATCAGCTTCTAAAGTCAGCTTGTTCAATTAAAGATTTTGCAAAAATCCTGGAAGCTGATTGGTTTCTATGCAGAGTTGCATCAGATTTTGCACTCTCCAGTTTTAGTAAATAAACCCCTGTATGTCAGTAATCAGGGTGAAAATAGAAATGGAATTGATGACTTGCTGCTGACTTTTGCCAAAAGTGATAATTTGAATATCTATGGTGGAACTGTTCATCTGCTCATGCTGCATATTTTGTGAGGAAAAAAAGCATGATATTTTAAAATGGCTGATGGGTGGATTATGTAGGTAGCACTATGGGTTATATTGATAAAGCAGGGAAAGTGACTTTTACCAAGTATTCACTGATGGTGGATCAATTACTGTTATTTAATTCAGTGGTCATGCTGACTACAATACTGCAATCACTGAGCAGCAAATGATCTCACCTGTGATGTATTTCAGTTATCTTGCAAACCTGACCTGTTAGTGGGCCCTGAGGACAGGGTTGTTGATTCACATCTTTGGTGTATTACACATCAGCTTTGTGTTTAGGCCTTCAGAAGGTTTATTTCACCTTCTGTTCTTTGGGGGGACTGTACCCAAAAATCGCCCCCTTTTTTGCTCGCTTCGGAAGTAACTACAAGACAGACTTCCATATTCTAGCATGTTAAGATATTCTTACCGAATATCTGTCCTAATAAAGTATATCTTTTAAGCCAGGGGTTTACAGTCATGGCACTAACACGCTATTTGTGTCTAAATTTTAGTACATGGATGTTAACTGTCACATATGGTTTTCCTTATGTATTGTGGCCGCTTGTGTTCCCTGGTGGGGCGTGGCTAAGCCTGCCCACCCTTTTGGGGGTGGGGCCTGGCCCTTGCTTACCTCCCAGCTGGGGGGGGGACACAGTCCCTGTCCCCCTTCCCACTGCTCGTGGGGTGCTGGAGCCAGTCCCCGGATGCCCTATCGAGCTTCACCCAGCCGGTGGCGTTCCCTGGATCCTCCCCGATCCAGCCGCGGCACGCATGCGCGGCATCGGGCGTACGCGCGGCGTCTTAACGTCACGTTGCTGTGTCGGGGATGACGACCTTGTCGGGGCTGTCCAGCTCTCCGGGGACGCCGATGGAGCCACACGTGGGCCGCCATCCCGGCAGCCTCAAGCCTCCCCATGGGGGTATGGATGTAGGCAGTCCACCTGCATGTGATCACATGATCACCACACCCACTAAGGGGCATATAAAAGGAGTAGCTCATTAGGGAACCACTACCAGGTTCCACGTAGGCCAGATCAGATGCTAATGCATCTCTGTCCCTATTTTCTAGCACTGTGTCCTTTTCTAGAATGCATAATTGCAGTCTGGTCTCTATAATTATATTTCATTCAATCCTAACTCTTGATTTTATCAGGTAATTATCCCACTTATTCATGTAATTTAAGATTTTTTCACTCTTCACTATACCCACTAACATTATCCCCCATTTCATTGGGGGACTAATTATCCACTTTCCCATTCGCATTTTACTTTCACCTTATTGTTTCCCACTCCAATTTTCACTTTCATTTTCACACACCCATCTCACTATTGGTTTGTCCTAATTTGGCAATCACCCCCTTATCAGTCTATACCCACCACTTTATTCACCTATATTCACTGATTTTTATTATAGCATCTTTCCATTTAATTCATACTCCCAATTATTTATACTTGTATTGGACCCTCCAGTAAGCCATGACCCTCCTTATATATGTTGGCTATTGGCATTTGCCCTTAGCCCTTGTACTACTATAATATATGTACCTATACATTTAATTGGCTGTTATTTCAGCAATTAACTTTTCAACCAACCTACCCATATTAATTATTTTTACTAACTATGGGCCCTTTTGGAGTGTTCTTCTGCAGGTGTCTGCCCCTCCATTGCTCCTGGGGGGTGCTCCTCATGTGGCTCCTTGTAGGTTCCCTGGGGTGGGCCCTCCGCTGTCTTGGGGGGGCGGGGGGGTTCAGGCCCCTCCGGACCTCATAGCGGCCTTTTATGTTATCCATTTCCTGATTCAGTGGTAACTATACCATTATGGCATTTTATTGTTTTATATGCTGTTATGTTTTTTATTCATTTTGAATTTCTACCAACTATATTATTATTTTCTAGAAACTTTGCCCCCTGAAGAGACCGAATTGGTCGAAACGCGTCGGGGCTCAACGATACAAATTTTATATGTACCATCCACGATACAAAACTTCATATGTATTATCCATGTACACGGCATTCAGGAATGTTGACTTGTTATTTATATTATTGTTCCAATTTTCTCTAACCCATGGGGATATCTGGGAATTTTGGCAATAAACATTGCTATATTGAACTTATACGATACTTTGATTATTATGATTATTATTTCTTTCCTTTTTTTACATTGCTGCCTAAAAGCCCATCTGGGGAACTCTTCTCTCTCTTTGTTGACCACTGTATGACATTCAATTATTCTTTTGATGGAGGAATGAACCTGTGTGTGGTGGGAAGAGGATAGACACCAGTAAGTGACTGACTCTGACAAGCTGGATTCTGCCCATTGTACATGTGGGGGGGGGGGGTTATAGTATGGGTGATTATCTGCACACCCACTAGCACCACCTTAGATGAGTAGGAACTTTGTGCCCCTGTGCAGGGAACATTGGGAGCCCTAGCAATGCATTACTGTAAAGCCACTGTGACTAGGGTTGCCACCTCATCCCTTTAAAAAAGAACACATAGTAATTACACAGGTTCTCTGGCTGATTAAAGTGCTAATTAAACTCACTTGGTGCCTTATCGACATTAAATTAGCCCCAGAACCTGTGTAATTACTATGTGTTATTTTTTAAAGGGATGAGGTGGCTACCCTAACTGTGACGCACCTGGCTGAGAGCTCTCATTGGGGGACTAATTATCCACTTTCCCATTCGCATTTTACTTTCACCTTATTGTTTCCCACTCCAATTTTCACTTTCATTTTCACACACCCATCTCACTATTGGTTTGTCCTAATTTGGCAATCACCCGCTTATCAGTCTATACCCACCACTTTAAACACCTATATTCACTGATTTTTAATATAGCATCTTTCCATTTAATTCATACTACCAATTATGTATACTCGTATTGGACCCTCCAGTAAGCCATGACCCTCCTTATATATGTTGGCTATTGGCATTTGCCCTTAGCCCTTGTACCATTTTATTACTATAATATATGTACCCATACATTTAATTGGCTGTTATTTCAGCAATTAACTTTTCAACCAACCTACCCATAATAATTATTTTTACTAACTATGGGCCCTTTTGGGTGTTCTTCTGCAGGTGGCTGCCCCTCCGTTGCTCCTGGGGGGTGCTCCTCATGTGGCTCCTTGTAGGTTCCCTGGGGTGGGCCCTCCGCCGTCTTGGGGGGGCGGGGGCAGTTCAGGCCCCTCCGGACCTCACAGCGGCCTTTTATGTTATCCATTTCCTTATTCAGTGGTAACTATACCATTATGGCATTTTATTGTTTTATATGCTGTTATGTTTTTTATTCATTTTGAATTTCTACCAACTATAATATTATTTTCTAGAAACCTTGCCCCCTGAAGAGACCGAATTGGTCGAAACGCGTCGGGGCTCAACGATACAAATTTTATATGTACCATCCACGATACAAAACTTCATATGTATTATCCATGTACACGGCATTCAGGAATGTTGACTTGTTATTTATATTATTGTTTCAATTTTCTCTAACCCATAGGGATATCTGGGAATTTTGGCAATAAACATTGCTATATTGAACTTATACGATACTTTGATTATTCATGATTATTATTTCTTTCCTTTTTTTACATTGCTACCTAAAAGCCCATCTGGGGAACTCTTCTCTCTCTTTGTTGACCACTGTATGACATTCAATTATTCTTGTGATGGAGGAATGAACCTGTGTGTGGTGGGAAGAGGATAGACACCAGTGAGTGACTGACTCTGACAAGCTGGATTCTGCCCATTGTACATGGGGGGGGGGGTTATAGTATGGGTGATTATCTGCGACTAGGGTTGTAACCTCATCCCTTTAAAAAAGAACACATAGTAATTACACAGGTTCTCTGGCTGATTAAAGTGCTAATTATACTCACTTGGTGCCTTATCGACATTAAATTAGCCCCAGAAACTGTGATGCACCTGGCTGAGAGCTCTCCCCAAGAGTCTGTGTAATGAGGAGAGCCGGGTGTTCAGGTGACAGATCTCAGGTGGCCCTGAAGCGAAAAGAGCTGAAAAAATTTCAAGTGGAGTGCCTCAAAATGTGAACCGGTCTCTGAAGGTGCCTTGTTTTCGACAGAAAGTTAAATTTCCACAGAAATTGACAAAGTTAGCCTAATTGGACTTTGAAATGCTTGTTTGAAGGATCTTGTCACAAAGTCATGAAAAGTTGGTCCCCAAAATCAAAGCAAAACTAAATCAGACAGGGGCACAAAGAAGGTTTTTCTAGCAAATTAAGGGATTAGCACACATTTTTGTTATGTCTGATTTTAGGCTGGATGTTTACTTTTTAAAAGTTTCAATTATTGAAAAGCATGGGCCTTGAAAAAGTAAGAACTCACCGCCTACCAATGAGAAGAGTATAGAGTCTTCTATTGCAGGAAACCTTTTTACAATTGTTTAAAGTGTTTCAATGTGTCTTTTAACAAACAATTGCCTTATAAGTCAAGATAGTATATGTGTATTGTTATGTGACAACATTTTGAATGTCAGTTTTCCTTTGCTTTAAAATATCATAAAAGCCCAGATATAAGTACTAGAAATGTTTTTCTTTTATAACAGATTAGACAGCTGTCGTTTGTAAATGCTTTGCACATCACCTGAAATAAGACAAAGATGAGAGCAACCAATAAGTCATCTTAAACTCGTATTGTAGCAGAACACACTGTGCTGCGCTCTGTTGGCTGGCGGTGCATATTCTGATTCTGCAGCAATAAGACTACACATCAATAGACAATAAATATACTGACATGATTCACTTTAGTAGAGAACACATTCCCTCCTGTTTACCTGCACATTTTTATATTTCCTGTTCTTGGTAACAAAATGCAGATGTTATATATGACATTTGAGAGTTACCTTTCACAGAAAGTATAAGCAATACATTGTTTCACGCTTGCAGTCTTGCCTTATATTTACAGAAAAAAATTTGGTTCCAAGACAATAAAGATAATGGACTTAAATTGGTTCTAAAGGCTAAAGGTTTGTTTTAAAAACCTTTTGTTTGCCCCCCAACCCCCTAAATTTTTATCTGAGCCCTCTCCAATTCAGTGATGTTCATGTTTGCCTCAACTGTATGGGGACTCTCCCTTCTCATTGGCTAAGACAGTGGCGAGAGCCCATTGGCTCCTTCTGCTGTTTATTACAGCCAGTGAGCCAAAGAGGAGAGAGCAGTGGGACAGGGCCAAGCCACAGCTCTTTTTTTTTTCTCAATAAAAGTTTTATTGAGCAAATGCAGAGAACAACATACAAAACTCCAGAGCATATTCAAGCCACAGCTCTAGGTGTCTTATAGACACCTAGATCAGCGGCTCGGAAGCAAGCACGCAGTGGTGCTCCCAGGGCAAGCGGCTTTCTCTGAGGGCACTGCTCAAGGGGAGGAGCGCCATCAGGGGAACTGAAAAGAAGAGGTTGGGAGCTGTCCTGGTCAAAACCACTGCACAGAGCAGGTACAAGCTTTAATATCACTTTAAAAACCTAAATACGATCTTTTATAATCTTATTCCCAATGGAAAGCAGTTACATACTGCATATTTACCTATACTTGCCCATTCCCTTCCATTACCTGGCTGTTGTTTTTAGGAGGAGAACCTTTATAGGGTTGCTTCTCTTGTCATGTGCTAAAGGCCATACAAGTCAGTATCAATGCGGCAGGTGGCTGGTATCTTGGTGCTAATATTAATATAATAATAGTAGGCTGGTATCTTCTGGGAGGGGGCAGCATTTTATCAGTTTTTATCCAAAGAGCATAAAAAATACAAATCTAAGCAGTACTCGCCTTGCATTATTACTCAAGCAGCTGTCACACTTGAACTTGTGAACATACAGTAGCATAAATTAATGGTTACTCTTAGTAGAGTAATGTAGTGCAAATAAACCTCTACTTTTAATGCAAATTGTTAGATAATGTCATTATGTTTTTGAGGGTTTTTTTTGTGGGCTAGCTAGCAAATGTGGTATATAAAGAAGGGGTGGTGGCGCTGTCCCATACCCTGAGTGTTCAGGTATATGTGTGTCAATATGTCACCTTGTATAACCAATAATAGAAGGTACCTGGGTACAAGTGTAAAAGAATTACAGTGACACCGTTTACATCAATAATGCTTATACATAAAGTGATAAAGTGCAAAAATGCATATATGTGTGATAATTGATAAAGTTCATAAATTCAAAAAATTCAAAAAGTTCCAAACATAACATTGAGAAATATGCAGTAATACGAAATTTCTTCAGATATATAGATGGGTGGTACGCTGTGAGTTGTAGTTGGCGGCGGTGCAGTGAGGACCATATAACTACTATCCAACGGATACATCCACCTTGGAGCGACAGCACCATTAGAGGACATCTGCATCCCTCTGTGACTACATACTCGATACCCCTGTAGGGGTGATTGGCTCTGGTGAGTGGGGACCTGGTGGGGGAGCACCGGACCACAGCGTACCACCCATCTATATATCTGAAGAAATTTCGTATTACTGCATATTTCTCAATGTTATGTTTGGAACTTTTTGAATTTTTTTGAATTTATGGACTTTATCAATTATCACACATATATGCACTTTTGCACTTTATCACTTTATGTATAAGCATTATTGATGTAAACGGTGTCACTGTAATTCTTTTACACTTGTACCCAGGTACCTTCTATTATTGGTTATACAAGGTGACATATTGACACACATATACCTGATCACTCAGGGTTTGGGACAGCGCCACCACCCCTTCTTTATATACCACTTACTCAGGTACTCCATTAGTGGGGTATCCTTTTTTGGATTTTCTTCCTAAGCGCACTTTTTCACTTAATCATAGCTAGCAAATGTACTGGGAAAACTTTTGTTTTATTATGTGCTGTGAAAAGCCTTCCATGTGCACCTTACTTTTCAAGCTTTTTTTTTAAATTGGGGTGGTTGACATCTATGCTCAGCTTGCTGGATTTTGAGAGGGGACACATTGAATGCTGGACTTCTACTGTATTCCTGCGCCTTTAAAGAAGAATGTGATGCCTCCAGAAATACCTGCCGGTGCCGGTGCTCCCCGGCCGTAGGTCCCCCAGACAACAAACTTTGCACACTTGTAGAGATAAAGTTGGGCTACATGTGTTCCAAGTTTGGCCAGAACTGGGTTCCCAAAGTCCAGGAGATCAGGCGCAAAAAGGTGACTCGAGTGTAAACTGAGAGGGGCATTTTCAGATTTTTTTTTTTTAAAAACTCGGCTTATACTCGAGTATATACGGTATATTTAAAATGTGTGCAGCTTAAACCTCTGTTATATTGTAAATTGTTAGACAGTGTCATTTTGTTTTTCTTTTGTTTTGTTTTCTTTGGGTTATTTTCTGTTGTCTTTTTGCAGGGTAGCTAGTAAGTACATTGGGAAAACTTTTGTTTGTGCTCTGCAAAGCCATTCCATGTGTGGTTACCATCTTTGTATAGATTGTATAGATATTTGTATAGATTAACTGCAAACATTAAAAGGGAAAATAGGCTAAAATGTATTTTTGCTTTTTTAGTAACTGGGTATAAACTATTCAAATATAGATGTTGTCTTAACAAGGCTGTAACTGAAAAATAAACAAGACAAACAAACCCCATAAAATCAGTACAAGTTATAAAAAAGAAAAACTCTTGAAATGTGGACAACATTCAGTTTTACCTTACATTAACAAATCCCAAACTATTTATGAGGTCCCCAAATGATAACCAAAGCCTTCTCAGTATGTAACAGCTAAGAAGATTATTTTCCATGTTTTATGGGTCAGTTAGGATGATGTAGTGTCAGAAGGTCACAGACTTATTAGGACCAACACTGACTCCTCATGGTATTAAATGGAGTTGTCCAACCAAAACTGATATTTTATTTTTTGGCAAATGCTGGAGAAATAATCCACTTGACATTTTCTTTAATGTCTTGTTATGTTGTCGTTATTAGATTAATTATTTTAAAAATTCATATTTAGGGCTCAACTTTGTATAGCTAAAGCTTTTGTTAAATACAGGGTTCTCCTTTAATTTGATGCTGTAACAATTATTGGTGCAGAGAGGTTAAATTAATAATTGTTTGCTTACTGAGTGGAAATGTCTGACAGTTCTAGTCACATCTTTTATCCTAGTGCTGCTGGAAACGCTTTACATGATTCAAGTGAAATCATTCGTTCAAAACGCTCAAACAGAAATCAATCAGCTCTTGCATTTCCCCCAGGACTCATCAACAAGCACTTCATGTTGTCGGCAATACAATCTGCTGCATATCTTTTTAATTCTGACATGTGACAAAATGTCTTTAAGCACAAAATACCTCATCTAATATTTAAACTGTTTTTATTTGCAGTTGTGTGGAACAATCACACAACAACTGTAATATTGTACTCTACTGCAATCAACTTGTAATTAGCCCTAGCAAAGCATGCCCATTAGTTTAATGACTAAATGTCTAAATTAAGTGAGCTTGAGGGTTTAAAACAAGATATGATTAAGAGTCATTCCATTAGGCCCCATTCAGACTTTGCAAAGTGGGAACGCAAGTTGCATTTCTTGCATTTTTTTGGGCAACCCATACAGCTGAATGTGCCAAAAAAGCTCACGTGCCAAATTTTGGCACCAAGCCAGGTGCATTTGGCAATATACATTTTGACATGACTATCCTGCGCAAACTGACGTCAGTCCGTACGTCGGTCTGTGCATTTTAAACTGCGGGTGCGCGGACTCAATGCCTGCCGAACCTGTTCTGTCAGGGGACAACTCTGAGATCTGCATAAAAAAGGACACAAGTCCATCAAGTCCAACCTATGTGTGTGATTATATGTCAGTATTACCTTGTATATCCCTGTATGTTGTGCTCGTTCAGGTGCTTAGCTAAGAGTTTTTTGAAACTATCGATGCTCCTCGCTGAGACCACCGCCTGTGGAAGGGAATTCCACATCCTGGCCACTCCTACAGTAAAGCACCCTCTATGCAGTTTAAGGTTAAACCTAATTTCTTCTAACTTTAATGAGTGGCCACGTGTCTTGTTATACTCCATTCTGCAAAAAAGTTGTACCCCTATTGTGGGGTCACCACCAGTACGGTATTTGTAAATTTAAATCCTATCCCCTCTAAAGCATCTCTTCTCCAGAGAGAATAAGTTCAGTGCCCGCAACCTTTCATCTTAACTAATATCCTCCAGACCCTTTATCAGTTTTGTTGCCCTTCTTTCGACTCCATTTCCAGTACATCCTTCCTGAGGACTGGTGCCCAGAACTGGACAGTATACTCCAGGTGTGTCCAGACCAGAGTCTAGTAGATTGGGAAAATTATTGCTTTATCCCTGGAGTTAATCCCTTTTTTTTAATGCATGTCAATATGGGACCAGAGGCTGAAAACATATATTAAACTTTTAATAATAAATACACACAAACTGTAGTATGGATAAAAATGGGTGTGGTCCTTTATTATTGGCATAATAATAAATCGATTTATCAATAAAATATTTTCATGTAACCATCGGATTAAATTTACACCAACATAACAATAGCTATATAGTGCCGACGCACGTGCCCGGCGGGCGCGATCACCACCGGGCACCCGCGATTGCTCGTTACAGAGAGAGAATCAGGAGCTGTGTGTGTAAACACACAGCTCCCGTTCCTTTCAGGGGGAGAAATGTATGAACAGCGATCTGTCATTTCCCCATGTCAGTCCCACCCCCCCTTCAGTTAGAACACAATGAGGAAACATAATTAACCCCTTCCTCGTCCCCTAGCATTAATCCCTTCCCTGCCAGTGACATTTTTACAGTAATCAATGCATTTTTATAGCACTGATCACTATAAAAAGGCAATGGTCCCAAAAATGTGTCAAAAGTGTCTGAAGTGTCCGCCATAAGGTCGCAGTACCGATAAAAATTGCGTATCGCTGGCATTACTAGTAAAAAAATAAAATATTCATAAAAATGCCATAAAACTATCCCCTATTTTGTAGACGCTATAACTTTTGCGCAAACCAATCAATAAACGCTTATTGCGATTTTTTTATGAAAAATATGTAGAAGAATACGTATTGGCCTAAACTGAGAAAAAAATATTTTTTTTATATTTTTTGGGGGGATATTTATTACAGCAAAAAGTAAAAAATAATATTTTTTTTTTTTCAAAATTGTCGCTCTATTTTTGTTTATAGCGCAAAAAATAAAAACCGCAGAGGTGATCAAATACCACCAAAAGAATTTTGTTTGGGAACCACGTCACACGACCGCACAATTGTCAGTTAAAGCGACGCAGTGCAGAATCGCAAAAAGTGGGCTGTTTATTAACCAGCAAAATGATCCGGGCTGAAGTGGTTAATTCAGCACACATTTATTTATGTCAAAAGTGGTTTTAGACCAGCTAGAAAACAGCAATAATAAATTATAAACACTTGCAGAATTGCGCCATAGCGATTTGTGGGGAAATTCGTCATAAAAAAATAAAAGTAATGACAGCGACAATTCTGCAACTGAGCAAATTTCAGTGTTTTTGATTTGATCACATTATTGAATAATTTTTATTATAATTATATTATTATTTGTTATAGTTATTAAAGTTATTAATTATTTATAGTTATTTATTATATTATAATTTATGATATTATTTTTCAAACTTTATCATACCCGAGATTTCTACTAGACTCTTGTTTGGACAGATTTAAGTGAGTTATTCCTAAGAATTACAGGCCTACAATGTAAAACGCCAAATTTCCTTGCAAAATAATGGTACCGCTTTCAGCACCTAAAATCTGAAATAATCATACCGCCAGGGAGGTTAATGGCTGTGTTTTTTAGTTATTTTGAGGGGGCAGCAAATTTACACTGTTATACAAGCTGTACACTCACTACTTTACATTGTAGCAAAGTGTAATTTCTTCAATGTTGTCACAAAAAAGATACACAGTAATCAGATATTTACAAAAATGTGTGAGGTGTACTCACGTTTGTAAGATACTGTGTACAGGTGTGTGTGTGTGTATATATATATATATATATATATATATATATATATATATGATATCCAATGGCTGTCACCGCACACAAATCAGGGATAAAAAATGGGCCCGGGTGCACAGCAAAGATTGTAGTACATACTGTATAAACTAAAAAAGACAGCGGCACTCACGGGTCTTGAAGGGTGAATGCACAATGGAGGTTTCGATGAGTCACAAGCTTGTCTTTCTCAGGATAACCTCAGACAAGGCTTGTGCCTCGTCGAAATAAACCGACATTATGTGTTCACCTTTCAAGACCCATGAGTGCCGCTTTTTTTTTGGTTTATATATACAGTATATATATATATATATATATATATATATATATATATATATATATATTAGGGCTGTTACTGATCAAAAATGTTGTGTTTGATTAATCGTTTTTTTTTTTAATCGATTAATCGACTAATTTTGATTAATTGTAACGCACATACAGATCCAACTACTTTTAGCTGATCTCCTTGCAGGCTGATTCCCAGTGCAGCTACCAACCACTGTAAAAATGGACAGCAGGATACAAAACACACACAAAGGCAGCGCTCGATGGGAATACTATTAAAACTTTTATAGTCTTCAAGTAGGTGACCAAATAAATATATTTTACTGGAGATAAAATCGATGTAGCTACATAAACTGTAAAAATGGTGCGAGTAATACCAAACGGTAGCAAAAGCAGTCATAAAAACATGTAGCTAAGTATGATACTGGTATAAAAAGGTGTACAACGATACCACTGCTGAATCCAGATGAGGAGAGGTTAACATCAGTCCGTCAGCATGTAGATGTCCCATGAAGGGAACAATCACAACTCCCAGTGGATGGTTGTAGAATACCAGGTTGATAGAGGGAAGTGATAGAGGGAAGTGTAACAGCCCTTGCGTGTGGCAGATAGTAAGGTCCCGCCGGCATGCAGATATGAAGGCACAGCAAAGGAGCCCTTCAGATGGACACGGCTAGCCCCACCGGTGTCCATGACGTTACCGGATCTCCGACGGAACTCCCTGAAGGCCCAAAAGACGGTGGAGAGGTGAGTACCAATCCAAAAAAAATTAATCGATCAAAAAGATTTTGATCGATCAAAAAAATTGTAGATTAATTGATTAATTAAAAGTTAATTTGCACAGCCCTAATATATATATATATATATATATATATATATATATATATATATATATATATATACCGTATTTATTGGGTTATAACACTTACTTTTTTACTCTGAAAATAGGGGGGTAAACTGTGCCTGCTTGTTATACGTAGGGGTCTGCGGAAAGTCTTTTTCCTGAAACTTCCCTCTTAAAGTTAGGGTGCATGTTATACGTCTGTGCTTGTTATACGCCAATGAATACGGTATATATATATATATATATATATATATATATATATATTGTTTTGTTGTTTTTTTTGCTTTTGTTTTTTACATACATTTAATTTCTTAAATTTCCCAAAAATTGGGACAAATATTGAAATTTCAAAAAATTCACCTTGCCTCTTGCTAAATACCTTGGACTGTATACTTTACAAAAAGGGGTAATTTGAGGGTATTTTCACTGTCCTGGCACTTCAGAGCCTCAAGAAATAAGATAGAAAGTTCATCAGAATTGATACATTTTCAAATATACAGTATATACTAAAATGTGTAGAGTCTATGGGCCAGATTCTGGTAGAATCAGCGGCAGCGTAGCGTAAGCCATTTACACTACGCCGCCGCAACTTACTGGAGCAAGTGCCATATTCTCCAAGCACTTGCTCCGTAGTTTGCGGCGGCGTAGTGTAAATGGCCCGGCGTAACCCCGCGTAATTCAAAGGGGGCGGCTTGTATTTAAATGAATTGTGCACCCGCGATCGAACTGCGCATGCGCAGGCTGGGAAAGAAGCCCAGTGCGCATGCTCCAGCTCACATCGGAAAAAGTCGTTGAAACCGACGTGAAAACGACGTGATCGTCACTTACGCAATGCCCTATTCGCGAACGACGGAAAAAGACGACGCTGTCCCGATGCCATACTTAACATGGCATAAGACGGAACTTCGTAAACTTACCCCTCATATAGCAGGGGTAAGTTTACGCTTACGGAAATGACGTAAACGACGACGAGGCGGCGTAAAAACTTTCGGGAATCAACGTAAATGCCACCTAGCGGCCAGCGAAGTAATTACGCTGTATCTATGCGTAAGTGATTCTAGGAATCACACGCATAGATACCCGGACAAAAAAACAGAGCTACGACGGTGTTTCCTGCGATACACCGTTGTATCTCTTTTGAGAATCTGGCCCTATAACTTTTACACAGACTAAATATTCTACAAAGATTAGGTTATTTTTGCCAAAGAAATGTAGCACAATAAATTTTGGCCTACATTTATGAAGAGAGATTATTAATTTGCAAAGTTGTATATTTCAAAATGTAGGTAAATCTTTGTGTATATAGAAAAAAAAAAACATAAAAGTAGTGACTAAATACCACTAAAAGAAAGCTCTATCTGTATCAAAAAATTATGTAAAAAAATCATCTGGGTACAGTGTTACATGACTGAGTAATTGTCACTCAAAGTGTGACAGTGCTGAAAGTTGAAAAGTGGCCTGGGTAGGATGGGTGTGAAAGTATATGGTATTGAGGTGGTTAAAACAGCAATGTCATTCAAGGATCATACAATTATTTTTATTTTTTTTATTATTTTTAGCTGGTAATCTCTGACACACAACTTTGCATGTCAGTTGACTATCCGTTTTATACAATCTTCATCATATTAACATCAGATAAGTCTTTTGGTGTCTTTAGATTTGAGCTGGATATGTTAAGGACATGTTGTGACTCCCCACCGTGCCCGTATAGTAAGATATCCTTTCAGGCACTCTTTGTAAAATTTTGACCTTGAACTAAGAATCATAAATAACTGATATTTTTACTTCTCTGAGCAGATTTTTAGTTTTTTTACATTGTGCCAATCTCTAGGTACGGAGAATTGGAGTTCTGCAGTACTGAGCTTTCCTGAAGTCCTGTGTGCTGATTATTACCTTGAAGCTGAGCTTCACCCTCCACCTCCACTCCCGTTCATCTGAACCCTCCCCCCCTCCGGTGTCACGTTTGACACCTTTCAGGGGGGGAGGGGGGTGCAGATACCTAAAGACAGGTATTTGCACCCACTTCTGGCCACACAGTCTGTGGGTAGTCTGCCGGTAGGACGTCAGATCCCGTCCCACCCCTGTTGGAATCTGGGAAACACTTGGCTTCCAGAACACAGCAGAAGCCAGTGAGTACAGCGCAGCGCGACTCGCGAATGCGCTGTAGGGAACCAGGCAGTGAAGCCGGAGCGCTTCACTTCCTGATTCCCTCACCGAGGATGGCGGTGGGGACAGCAGAGTGATGATCGATCGCTCGTCCTTTGCTGCGGATGGCGCTGGACTCCAGGACAGGTAAGTGTGCTGATATTAAAAGTCAGCAGCTGCAGTATTTGTAGCTGCTGGCTTTTAATATTTTTTTTTTTTCAGGGGACATCCGCTTTAAGTCCTTGTATCCATTAAAATATATACATCCATTACAGTAAATCGCATAAAAAAAACGTTTTTTTTAAAAAACTCCAGAATAATTCTAATGGTGGAGCTGATTGGTAATTTAACATGGCTCTAAGCATGGGTACTCAACGTGTGGCCCTCCAGCTGTTGCAGAACTACAAGTCCCATCATGCCTCTGCCTTTGAAAGTCATGCTTGTAACTGTCCGTGGCTTACAATGTCCTCTGGGACTTGTAGTTCTGCAACAGCTGGAGGGCCACAGGTTGAGCACCCATGTTCTAAAGGCAAAACATTTTTTCAACCTTACTGCATTCCCTCCTTAACCACTTAAGGACCGCCTACTGCACATTTACGTCGGCAGAATGGCACGGCTGGGCACATCAACGTATATATACGTTGATTTTAGTGCCCAGCCGTGGGTCGCGGGCGCGCGCCCGCGACCCGGTCCGAAGCTCCGGGATCGGGACCGCGGGATTCGCGGACAAGATCGCCGCTGGAGTGCGGCGATCCGTCCCTGGAGCGGAAGAACGGGGAGAGCCGTGTGTACACACGGCTTCCCCGTGCTTCTCTGTGGCCGCAGCATCGATCGCGTCATCCCTGTAATAGGGGGACGCGATCGATGACGTCACACCTACAGCCACACCCCCCTACAGTTGTAAAAAAACACACATCCCCTACAGCGCCACCTGTGGTTAACTCCCAAACTGCAGCTGTCATTTCCACAGTAAACAATGCAATTTAAATGCATTTTTTGCTGTGAAAATGACAATTGTCCCAAAAATGTGTCAAAATTGTCCGAAGTGTCCGCCATAATGTCGCAGTCATGAAAAAAAACGCTGATCGCCGCTATTAGTAGTAAAAAAAAATTATTAATAAAAATGCAATAAAACTATCCCTTATTTTGTAAACGCTATAAATTTTGCGAAAACCGACCGATAAACGCTTATTGCAATTTTTTTTTACCAAAAATACGTAGAAGAATACGTATCGGTCTAAACTGAGGAAAAAAAATGTTTTTTTATATATTTTTGGGGGATATTTATTATAGCAAAAAGTAAAAAATATTGAATTTTTTTTTAAATTGTCGCTCTATTTTTGTTAATAGCGCAAAAAATAAAAACTGCAGAGGTGATCAAATACCACCAAAAGAAAGCTCTATTTGTGGGAAAAAAAGGACGCCAATTTTGTTTGGGAGCCACGTCGCACGACCGCGCAATTGTCAGTTAAAACGAAGCAGTGCCGAATCGCAAAAAGGGGCAAGGTCCTTTACCTACATTTTGGTCCGGGTCTTAAGTGGTTAAAGATAAAAACAGCATTTCAATACCTCTTCTCCCCTCCTCCCTCCACCTAAACACTTAACACTTTTCTCCAGATCCAGGGCTGTCCTCTTCTGCAGCACCCATTCGTTGACTTCCTAGTCTCATAGAAAACACAGGAAGCAACAGGAGCCATAGACTGCTGTCAGTCAAATTCTGTGAGTATTGACTGGGGGGAGGACAGTGTGTGTCTCTGGAAGCACACAGCCCAGCTCAGGAGTGTGCCCACATGGGCAGTTGCAGCAAGGAGGAGTGACAGCGCTAGCGGGGGACTGCCAAACAAGTGATAAGAAACAGCTCTATCATTCCATCGAATTGGTAAGTATAATCTCTTTTCTATTTTAAGAAAAAAAAATTACTTTAGAATCACTGTATTTAACCAATTAAGCCCCGGACCAATATGCTGCTAAATGCCCAGAGGCGTTTTTACAATTATTTTTTGCGTTATAAACAAAAATAGACTTTTTGTTATAAGAAAAATCGATTAAATTAAATTTTAGTCAAACATTTAGGCCAAAATTTATTCAGCCACATGTCTTTAGTAAAAAAAAATTGCAATAAAAAAAGATTAGCTACCTAGCGGCAAAAGTGACACTAATATAGCGATCAGAAAAATGATCGCTTAGTGACGCTGGTAATAGGAGGTGAAAGGGTTAACTAGGGCGGTGATCAAGGGGTTAAAACTTTAAAACTTTATTAGGGGGGGGGGGGTACGGGGGCTTCTCTGAACCTAACACTAACTGCCTGCCACACTAACTGTCACACTGACACTAAATGGAGTGATCAGTACATATATGATCACTGCATTCAGTGACAGTGTGACAGGGGGGTGGGGGGGAGGGGTGATCGCAAGGGGTTAAATGTACTTATGTGTCCTGGTGTTAGTGTAGTGTTTGTGCGACTCACTGTGACTCTTCTCTTCTCTCGGCGGTTTGAAAATACCGCCGAGAGAAGAGCTGCATCACTTCCTCTGCCTATGTTTACATTTTACAGGCAGAGGAAGTGACACGGTGGGGGCTCACGCGATTGGCTGGGAGCGATCACGAGGGGGCGGACAGAATCGAGCAGCCGCCCCCTCAAGTCGGATCGCTCCGGGAGGTAAGCCGCACGCAGCGGAGGGGGTCCCGATCGGACCCCCGACCCGCTAGAAGGCAGGGATGTAAATATACGCCCATCTGCCTGTACGTGCCATTCTGTGGACGTACATAGGCGTGTGGCGGGCGTTAAGTGGTTAAAGTGGATGTAAGCCTAAAAAAAAAAAAAAAAAAAAAAACTCCTGTTCTGCATGATCAAAAGCATAGTGCTGTTGCAGAGTGATTTGTCCCTTTCTTTGATCTAAAATACCTGGTTGATCTTGCCTGTTCCTGTGTCCCCCTGTGTATGCTGACCACTGCAATCATGGCTGCTGATACATGAATCCGTGGTCAATATATGTGCCTTTATCCTCTCATTGTGTGTACACAGTCTCTCCTTCTCTCCCTCTCCCCCTCCTTTCCTACCTATCATTTCCTGTCCGGTGTGTGAGAGCCGATCTCCACCCTGCCTCTCTCCTTCTGCCTCTATTCCGATGTAATACATAACACAATTACTTGTATCCTCTGTTTGTTTTAGCAAGATATTCAGTACAGTATGTCAGTTTTTTTTAAGTTATAATACTAAATACCTTGTTGCACAGTTGCTGCTGTTGTTAGAGCGAGGAAGGAGAGCAGAGGGAGATCACATGACTGCACAGAGGAGCTGTGCTAAAAGATACTCAGGGGTCTAATTAAAAAGAAACACACACATACCACACTTTATATCTTGCTAAAACAGGGAGGCTACAAATAACTGTTATGTGACTTTACAGCCTCTTAAAGCACCTTGCAGCACTCTACAAAGCATTGTGCTGTATTGCAGTACTACAGATAATTGCAGCATGTTCCAATTACACCCGGCACACTGGTCCGCAAGGGCCTAATGGATGCGACTGGTCAGCCTGAATGAGCCTGACTAAGGCAGTCAACCCAAAACAGTAACATATAAGGTAACCTGAAAAGGTCAAACCTTTAACTGGTCGACAATGGGTAACAGTAGCCAGCTCAGGAAAAGTCAGTTCTACTTTTTCAATATTACATATACCGTGCTCAACTAGTTTTGCGCCTGTATATGCGCTTCTTCTGGAGCTAAGACAATATATGTAAAATAAAGTTTGCTGTCAGAGCGGCAGAACACCCCACTGGACATAAACTCTGATGGAGCCGCAAAGTCACAGCAAGCACGGTCCAACCCCAGGATCTTTAATATAATTAAAGAGATATGTAGGTGGTAGGTACTTCTACACCAGGTGATTAAGGTATATAATCACACAGGTCTTGGTTGGTGTAGATCAGATTGTATAGTATATTAGAGCAGATAGGTGGGTCTAACGGTTTTCCAAAATAGGGACATATACAAGGTATAAAGGATCAGAAGATTTGAAAGAATCCTGATGATCAGACCACCAGGGGGCTCAAACAAAAGGGACCTATGGGTTTAAGTTCATCCTGGGGGACCAAGAGAGTATGTTAATCTATTTAAAAAAAAAGTAAAACAATTTTGTGTGTGCCACTTCAAGCCTTTATAAATATGTACATTTTTTTTTATATTTTCAGGAGAAAAACTAGATAATAGTGATTCTTGAAGGAGAACACACATCTAATTTTTTTTTTATATTTCAGCGGTTTTCAATGACAGAGCTATTTACTGTAGATGTCTAAATACAACTGATGAACAATTTTGACTAGCTAAAGAGGGTTGCTAATGTACAATTTAGTAAAATTATTCCTAGATTAAAATTGAACTTGTAGACTGGGCATGCTTTGCTTTTAGGTCATTTTGAACCAGTAAGTGGCATTCTTTGTCAGTGAACATCCCATCGCTGATATCTATTACATGCTAAGTAGGATGAGAAGTCACGTGGATACAATGGACCAGATTCAGAAAGGACTTACGCCAATGTATCTACTGATACACCGCATAAGTCTACAAATGCGCCGTCCTATCTATGCGCCTTATTCCTGAAAGAAGATACGCCTGAATTTTGGCTTCATCCGACCAACGTAAGTCTCCTACGCCCTCGGATCTTGGGCGCATATTGACGCTGGCCGCAGGGGCGCTTCCATAGATTTACGCGTCAAATATGTAAATGAGCAAGATACGCCGATTCACGAACGTACTTGCGCCCGTCGCTGTAATCTACTCCGTTTGCGTAAGGCTTACGTCTGGCTTAACGTTACCCCTGCTATATGAGGCGCAGCTCATGCAAAGGTATGGACGTCGGAACAGCCGTCAAATTTTACGTTGTTTACGTAAGTCGTACGTGAATAGGGGTGGGCATAGGTTACGTTCACGTCGTAGGCATTGAGCCGTCGAATCTTAGGGAGTATATGGGACGTGATTCTGAGCATGCGCGCGCATGTGCCGATTAATCGGCCATTCATTTGCATGGGGTCACGTTTAATTTAAATAGATGACGCCCACCTCCTTCCTACTTTGAATTAGGCGGGCTTACGCCGGCCAATTTACGATATGCCGCCGCAACTTACAGAGCAAGTGCTTTGTGAATACTGCACTTGCCTCTCTAAGTTACGCAGGCGTAGCATATATTTGATACGCTACGCCCACATAAAGCTACCTGAATCTGGCCCAATATCTTATTTTTTCACTTGTAATATGACTGTTAGGGGTTAAGTTAGTCACATTATCAATTATTGTTTTTCTATAGGAAAGGCTTGTAGAAGTTGGTTGCATTGCATTGGCCTTTCACTACTCACCCAAATTACTTCTACAGTACTAATGAGTGTCAAAACACACCCCAGTAATTATGGCCACAGTCAAAGTAACGTGGAGTGATTAAATGTGACAAATCCATTTTTTTATTTTTTTTATAATGTTTGGTAAAATTCTCCAATTAGGGCATATGTGTCTCCAGATTTTATTTTGCAGCAGCGAGGAATATATTAGAAAAAATACAGTAATGTTGTCGTTTTTAGCGCCTATTTACATTATTGTGTTGAGGTAAAGCACAATACAATGTGTGTTGCTACAATGTACATATACTGCAGTACATTGAGGTGCTATTATTTTGGAATGGCACCCCATCACATTAAAGTAATGCAATCCTTTCAAACCATGTTTTATGATGGTCTGTGTGTTGTTATGAATTTGCAGGCTATAAGAATGCCTTAACGTGAAACTCATTAAGATGTGACATAATGCATGTTCATTAGTGCACCACAACATAGCGGATATATCTTTAATCCTTTCGGAAGGGATTTTTTTAGGACTTCCACAGGCAAAATATTACTTCTTTACACTAATCTCACAAACGAGTCATCTGTTTTTAACAATATCCAGGATACAGAAACTTTTATGACTGTAATTTATATTTTAGACTATGTCAATGTGGCTTTGGATTTAAAGAGTTTCCTGTTGAATGTCCATGGTCACTGACCAACTTATACTCATCTACATGTTAAAGTTGTATAGTAGCAGCAGCTCTTGACCTAATGTGCAAGAACACATAGCCCTCATCCAGAGCTGACCACCTTGAGCTCTTTGTCTCTGCCACTTCTTTTGTATCCAGAGTCTTCTTCCTCTAGACACTGAGGAGTGACAAAAGAGTCTGCTCAGTGGAATTACATTACTTTGGTACCCAGCCCCATTCATAGCATCTTGCAGACCTTGTGAGTGGGCCAGAAGTGTACACTACACTATGCTTGCACCATGAATGTATAATACACTATGCTTGCACCATGAATGTACACTACACTATGCTTGAAGCAGTGAAATATTTATAATTGCTGGGCGAATGACAAGAGCTTTTTTAGCAGACGAGACATGCAATTTTCCTGCCATAAAGCTGCCTGGCAATGTGAACAGAATTTTCATGGATAATGGAAAAAAACTGCATGAGTGTGGGGGATGGGTTCTCACATACTTTATACCAGGTCCTTCGGCATGAGATCCTCCACATTCTATATAAGACTCTTCAGTGGAACCCTCTGCAAAAATAAAGAAAAAAAAGCATGAGATAAACCCCCAAAATCCAGATCCTTATCTGAGCATTGAGCCTTTCAGGCCAGAAAAGGGGGCAGACAAGTGTGTTTCCCCCTAAATCATACCAGGCCACATGTCAAAAACATGGGGAGCATGAGGCCCCCAGAAAAAAAAATCCATACCAGATCCTTATCCAAGCATTCTGTCAAGGAAAGGGTGGCAAGTGTTTTCCCCCCATACCATACCAGGCTACATGCATCCAACATGGGGAGAACCTTGTCAGAGAGAACCTCCTTGGCTTCGCACCTTGTCCCCATGTTGATGAGAATAAGGGCCTCTTCCCCACTGGTTGAGTCTGCAGGAGAGGGACCTATTAAAATCTGGAAGCCCCTTTTACCAATAAGGAGGCAACCAGATACCAGCCCCCATGTAAATGAGTAAGGGATTAAAAATACCCCTACTTATTCACAAGAAACGTAATTCAAACACAGTTTTTGATAAGCCCTTTATTAAAAAAAGTCTCATGATGTGGATCTATTTCAATCTTGATGCCCGACCCCTTTTAAAAGAAGAAAACGAATGACCAAACTTGACAACCCCACTCACCAAATGGCAGCAACAACATTATAAGGCAGAAGGCAGGGATAGTGGTGACATGATGTGGTCATATTAACACAATAATGTCACCCCTATCCCCTCCCCTTTGCTTACAAGGCCAGGGATTCTCAGCCATGTAAGCATATGGGCCAGGTAACTTCAGTGGTTGGTAAGGGCGTGGAGGGTGCAACAACCTGCGGCTTCCTTATGTAGCTCTACCCCTGAAAGAACTGCTATAAAGATGCCCAGGGTTGCTTTTTCCAACAGTTGCCCCACAGACGGACATATAGTTACTCTTTGGCTCAGTAAATGTCCATTTTTTTTTGTTGGGGGGGGTGTTTATTTTTGGGTAACTTGAATAGGGTTACATGGGATACTCCAGAAACTATGTACAAATAGGAGGATATTTATCGTCTATAGAACTATGCACCTGTATCGTACTTGAGGATAGTCATTTTCCTCTGTTGAACAGTCCAAGCAAAGTCCTTTCACTGGTAATAGCCTATGCTCTTAAGGACAATGTACACACACACAGCTGACTCTAACACCGAGTGTTGGCCTCAGCCCAAAATCTCTAGGATCTCTCTCCAGTCTGTACTTACAAATTGGTTGTCTCCTTCCAATATCCTTTTGATACTCTCCCCTGTGATGGCAAATAAGATCCTCAGATGACAGTCCCTCAGTCAGCTCTCTGCAGATTCCAGCAAAGCAGGCCTCTAGGTAGCCCACCTGAGGCCTCTGTACGCAGGATAGCCTAAGGGGGTAAGCAGCCCAACCTTAGGCTGTGATCTCCTTCTAAGGAAACAGATCTCGCTGCTCTCTGTCCTAGCTACCCTCTGGTTGACCCTCCCTAGGGAATTTGCCAGGGCTGTATAAATGTTTAGATGCTGATTAGCCTCTTCCTGCCCAGTAATTTCTGGAGCCTTCTGGACTAATCAGGGGGGTGCAATCAATCCTGCAACTACTGAAACACAGCCATGCTGGTTACATTCAGGCAAAACTAAATTTGCCTAACAATGAACAGCAGCTTCACTAGCTACAGTGGGCCATAACTAAACTTACCTAAACCTAGAACCTATCTAGGAGGGTGCTACACTTAGCAATCATTGACAGCAGGAAGCTGACACATTTGCCCATGTCGAATGCCCACACATTCAGACCAAACAGCATCCCTAATGTCAACACAGATAAAACTATACAAGTGTGTTCATACTTTGGAACATCTGACAGCAAATGGCTTCAAAAACACATTTGAATGTTTTTATGTATAGCACATCAAAGTTACATTGTTGTTATTGATTCATCCCCTCTTTTGTTGTATTCTTATTCTTAACTCCTTAAGTCTCTACAAGCTGTCCCAAGCTTTAATTTTTAGCAGGTACCCTGGTGTCGCATGCAGTTGCTACCAATCGTATTGCGGCAAAGAACACTAAGTTGACCCGGCTCACTGAACTTCATGGGAAGTGTCTTTTTTACAGGCTATATCATTGCATTTCTTTCAGACTAAAACCACTGCTCTGCCTATTAAATAATTGCCAATGTCAGTAATTTCTGCTATGGAATATTTGTGATCAATTCTCAGACATGTCACTGTTAATAACGGTGCAGACATTACTTACAACTGTATAGATTGTGCACATCAGCACTATCTAAAGGATACATTTATAACCTCAAAAACAAATTGAAATATGGACAAAGCTGCTTTTCATGCAAATTAACTGCATGATGTAGTCTTCTATCCAGTCTGCAGATGGGGCTCTAATCTCTGCATATTTTCAGCTATGAACTATATTTAAAGAAGTCCCTTCTTTACAGGACTCAAAATCATTGTACAAGTAATAGACAATCAGGATGCAAAAGTATGTAAAACAAGGTAAATTTGCGCTTCCCCCTACTAAAGTGAAAATAAAAAAGTGAAAAAAGTCTGTGCTAGCCGTGCAAAACATGAAAGGAACAGAGGGGTTAACCAGAAAAATCCTAATGCCTACTCCACTGCACAGACTATCAATTAAGTGTTTCCAATTCACCAAAAAGAAACCATAAGTGTTTAAACAGAGAAAACTCTGACAGGTGCTGCAATCCTAAAAGATGATGGAATATACAGCCATTAGAACATGTAAAAGATGGTGAAAGATCGTGCAACCCAAAACAGATATAACATAAATGAATCATGTGACAAAATGAAACATTAATGGAAAATTAAATGTAACATTTAAAGATAAATAAACAAACACATTCCACAGTAGTGTACGTAAAGTGAATAAGGGAAATAAAAGTCCACTAAGTAACACTGGGAAAACATTCTTGACCGGAGGGCAACAATGCAGGATCATCCAAGGATGTAATCCCAAAAGGGACCCATGTGCAAACTGATGTAGACTCGAGTAGATTAGCCCCTTACCGCAAATGTTGGACCTCTGTTTAGGGAGGTGATGCGAGCTCACAGAAATCAGGGATCAATCACAGGAATCCTCGTTGTTTGAACGGAGGGACACAGTACAGGCAGGTCTGTCCTCTGGACTTCCCGGACAATAAAGTATCCTGATCCAACCCGATTTCACAGATACTCACAGCTCTCCCAGGGATGGCATAGTTTGTAGAGATAGTTAAAAGGAAAAAAAGAGGCTTCATGGTGCAATAAGTTTAAAAAGATCGCAAAGACCTCTTTATTGAAAATAAGTTTTAGCTGCCATCAAAGTTTGGCAACTGATTGATTCATGCAAAAAACAGTCTCAAAAACAGAATTAAAATTCCTGGAGCATTAGTATCAGATGTCGCCACGAACCAGCTTATCGGTATGTGCCGAAGCTGGAAGGATTGTGCACTCAAGGAATTTTAATTCTGTTTTTAAGACTGTTGCATGAAGCAATCAGTTGCCAATAATGAGGCTTACCTATAGGTATTGAAAATATCTCCTAAACCTGTACAGTTTAGGAGATATTTCCAGTGGATGCAGCCAGTGAGATCACTGGTGCATGCTCTCTGAAGGAACGGCTCACGGGTGCTGTTTCTTCCGAGCCTGTGGCATGAATGGCGTCTCAAGCATGCATGCGCAGGAGTGACGTCATCACGGCTCTGGCCAATCACACCATCAGAGCCCGCAAACCCGGAAAAAGCTCCAGGAAAGATGTCGGTCATGACAGTGGTGTGCAGGGGACCGCTGCGACAGCTTTGTTTTAAAGGGGAGGTTCACCTAAAAATAAACTTTTAACATATGATATTAATGACAATCGGCTGTTTTTGAAAAAAAATACGTCCGTACATACCGTTTACTAAATGTATTCTCATCGCCGCTTCCGGGTATGATCGTTGAGGCTGGGCATTCCTTATTGATTGACAGGCATCCGACCGACGCATACAGCGTGTCACGAGATGCCGAAAGAAACCGAAAGTCGGTGCGGCTCTATATGGCGCCTGCGCACCGACGTTCGGCTTCTTTCGGCATCACGTAACGCGCTGTATGCGTCGGTCGGATGCCTGTCAATCAATAAGGAACGCCCATCCCTGACCATCATACCCCGAAGCTGCGATGAGAATACATATAGGAAACGGTATGTACGGACGTATTTTTTTAAAAAAAAACAGCCGATTCTAATTGTCATTAATATCATAAATGCAATGTTAAAAGTTTATTTTGAGGTGAACCTCCCCTTTAAGGTAAATTCATAATAAACTAGTACTAACTTATTATGCCTTTGTCTTGCAGGTTTTTTTGGGAGGGGGGAGGGGTTTCAGATGTTTAAGAGTGGGAAGATTTAGCAAATATTTCTATCCAATATCTCAAGAAACACAAAACTTGTACAATCCATCTATAATACTTTATTGAGGTGTTATATGGTCTCATTAGGATTGCCAAAATATGCCCAAAATTATTTCACATTGATGTCAAGGCCGAAAGGTATTTAGGTTTTGTATCAGTTATTTTAACCCAATCTATTTGGTAACTGGGGTAAAGAGTCCTAGAACTCCAGAAATAGCTTTATTTCAGAGAATAGATAGTGAAATTTCTAAAAATTTAAAATGTTTGACCTCGTATACGATGTTGGTTGCTAAAACTGCAATTGCATGCTCCTGGGACCGGTCAGTAGTATCTTTTTGAAATATGTAAGGCAAAAATAAACTAGATTATGTTATATTATGTTATATTACAAACTCCCATGCACTCTCCCCAATACCCAAACCACAAACATAACGTGGAAACCCTGGATACAGTAACTGTTGGTGGATGAATGAGACATTTTCATTGACCCCAATATTCTTCTCTCCCACTGATTCCTTTATCTTGATGGTTAGTATTCTTTTTTTTCTTTACTTCACATTATTTGTTTTTGTTTTTAATTTTCTACATAATAAGCATAAGCACTACAATATACAGTACACACCATCATTTATCAGTGTCATATTTAAAGAGTATTAACGTGTATCAATCCAGCAAGACCAATAATTGAGCACACAGTAATATTTTTACAAAAATTGAGTTTTATTGATATAATTAAGGTTTAAATAATTAGATTATTTGTATATGTTATTATACATAACGCTGACAACCTCTGTCATTGGTGACAACGGTGCATACACTCTGATATATAATGGACTATTTTATACTTTTTGCCATTACTTTCAAAAACTATTAAATAAAACTGCCCCAAAACCCAAACGTTTCTCTTTAACATTATAGAATTAACATTAATAGAATTTACAGAGGGAATTGACGACAAAAAGCAAACAGATGTTTTATGGCAAAACATTTTTTTGCATGTGCATTTTAAGTACAACTCTGAGATCCAGTTCTAATCAATCTTTGGTAACATAGTGACATCATCTGGCATTGGTACTGTCATTTAAATGTGATCTACAGCTACCTTGAATTATCAATGCACTCTGCCCTAATTTGTCTTTGTAAGTCCGAACATCATGGGAATTGGCCTGCAGATCAATGTAAGGATAGCTCAGTACACTAATGCGAGTGTCGTTTTCATGACACACATCTGTGATGATCAGCATAATAATCTGCCCAGTAAAGTAATGAGTAGCAATACTCTGTTTTGACATTGTAATACAGAAAATGCACATTCAAGATCAGAATGAAAGGCAAATGCAAAGTAAAGTCCCAGGGACAATAGAATGTCAGTAAGAGGAAAACCAAATACCACTAATATGTTAGATGACATGTGTGACTTAAAGCGGAGTTCCACCCTTAAAATCACTTTGTTTCATTACATCCAGCATACTGGCGTCAGCGCCAGTATGCTGTTTTTTTTTTTAATGCACGTACTTACTTTATATAAAATCATTGAATTTCAGGCGCACCGCGGAATGTCGCCGCTATAAGGCGTCACGCCTTCCGGAAACAGCCGATTAGCATTCGGCTTTTCTCGGCGCCTGCGCACAGACCCAGGAGCTGACTGCGCAGGCGCCGTATATAGCCGCGTCACGCCCTCCGAAAAAACCCGAACTAGGACCGGCTATTTTCGGCGCCTGCGCAGTCAGCTCCTGGGTCTGTGCGCAGGCGCCGAGAAAAGCCGAATGCTAATCGGCTGTTTCCGGAAGGCGTGACGCCTTATAACGGCGACATTCCGCGATGCGTCTGAAATTCAATGATTTTATATAAAGTAAGTACGTGCATTAAAAAAAAAAAAAAAACAGCATACTGGCGCTGACGCCAGTATGCTGGATGTAATGAAACAAAGTGATTTTAAGGGTGGAACTCCGCTTTAAATGTAAAGTGCTGTTGCCAGCTATAGACAATGTTGTAGAAGTCATTTTTTTGACCTTATAATTGAAAATATAAGTCTAGGCATGCATTGATACCACTTGTAGTGAGTTGTATTGCAACTGTACTATTTTCCTTCATTTTGTAACGTGCTGTGTAAACTGTTGGCACTATATCAATCCTGTAAAATAGCAGCTCGAATACTCAGAATAAATATTGTAGATCATAGTCATGCGCTGAGTGTGCCTGGGCACACCCTAATCACCCCATGCACCAGGGCCCCTGATAAGGCTACAGCCGCCCCCCCTGTACTGGGCCCAGGTCCTATCGGTTCAAAAGGAGGGCTCGGGCACCTGCTGATCAGGAGAACTGGCGGTACTGCCTTATTGCAGACACCGATCCTATTTTTTTTTCTCCCCCTGCAGCACTGTCAGATTTGCCTCATCTTCCTTCCTCCAGCAGAGGGGGGGGGGGGGGATCGGGGGGAAGGGGCTTGTAAATATGTAATTTATAGATAGAAAACCTGTGCTTTCTATTCATTGATCTGTGCAGCTGAGGCTCATTCTTAAAATGTGAGACATCAAGGGTTTGTTTAGACCCCTGATATTTCACCAACAACCACCCCCCCCCCCAACAGAGCAAATTTTTTTTATTTATTTTTTAATACAGTACCACCTTGGTACAACCTGGATTTGCGAGCATAATTTGTTCCAGAAACATGCTTGTATAGCGCTTGTGTATCAAAGCATTTTTTTTTTAGAGTATAAAAGAGAAGAGAGGCACCTCTAAGTGTAGCAATAGGTTGCTAAATGTTGTACCTTCATTAAATGTAACCATATTGCTACACTTGGAGGCTCCTCTCTTCTTTTTTATACTCAGTTGTGACATGATGCTACTCAAGACATTGCTTGTATATCAAGGCAAAATGTATTAAAACATTTTGCTTGTCTTGCAAAATGCTCTTAAACCAAGTTACTCTCAAACCAAGGTTTTACTGTAAATGTAACATTTAAATAAATAAAAATATTGCTTTGATCTCTATAATTTCTGCCATGGCATAGAATCAAAGCCATGGCATGTGCATACCCCTAGCCACTGCTTCTGTTGCTCTGTGTTTGAACTTTGGGGTGCGCACCCTAATGCAATAGGCTGCACACACCTATGCTGTGGATATAATTTGTGTATTTTCACAATATGATGTAACTGAATGAGCTTTTAGGTTTATAGTTCAAAGCTATTCCCCATGATAAGCAAATATTTTCTAACTACAAGAGGCATGTGTATGCTTACTTGCATCTTGGTTTCTGTGTATTTCCTTCAGATCTATGCATGCAGTAATCCAGCATAAAACTTTTCTTTGTACAGGAGCGTCCTGTAAATTACATAGTCATTGCTGTCCTCTCCTTGCGAAGGGTAACTGGTCTCACATGTGCCCCCTTTTATAGCTGGCTAACTGTAGTGGGCCCCTCCCACAGCTCCACTCCCTGCACAACTTTTCTTTGTACAGGAGCGTCCTGTAAATTACATAGTCATTGCTGTCCTCTCCTTGCGAAGGGTAACTGGTCTCACATGTGCCCCCTCCTATAGCTGGCTAAATGTAGTAGGCCCCCCTCACAGCTCCACTCCCTGCACAGGCTATGGGTGGATTTACTAAAGTCAAATAGACTGTGCACTTGCGAGCTTAGTAAATGTTGTAAAGTTCTGCTGGTTTCCGTCATCCGATCATTTGCAAACAAAAATGCATTTTTTTTTCTCTTGCACCTGATTAGTATTTTGTATAAAGGGAAGCTTCACCGCATTCAATAAGCTATGGAGAAAATTAATGCAACTGCACTTGCAAGGTGCACAGGCTATTTGCCTTTTGTAAATTCACCCCTATGTGTAACACAATGATGATGTCACTGCTAATTTTACTGGGTAATATTTAGGATTGCTAAAGCATTTGGTGCCCACAATGTGGATTTAGATCCTTTGTGAATACTGTATATTGTAGTTTGTTTTTGTGCCCAGATCAGCTTGAGTATCACGCCTTCTAGTGCGATTCATTTTCTTTAGGGAATTGTATGAACACAGCATGATGTGCACCAATAGCATTTAATTTTAATGGTCTAGGGAAAGATAGTAGGGCTAATTTACTAAAACAGTAATGACTGTTCACTTAGCTTAGTAAATAAGGTGATGCTGTGTTCATGTTGACTAGAAAATCAAGTCCAAGAAAAATAAAATAAGAAAAACTGGATATTTGCTTGATCATTATTGCATTATTGAAGCTATGAAATATTCAATAGGCTAAGTCAGCAGTCCCTACTCGTTTTAAAATCAACTCCTATGAAATTTTGTTCAAAGTACATTTTTTAGGGGAGGTTAAATGCTAAGGTTTGATTTCCATTCACTCTAAATAAATACCTGTTATTTTTACATATTATTATAAATTTGTGCACAGTCCATTAGCTTCCAAAAATTTGCAGCGCTCTTGACACATAGGCTCATGTGTCTCAGCAAAAATAATTAAATAGAACATTCAGGTTTAATGTAATAAATTAATTGCATACTAAAATGATGAATGCAGCTGTGTTTTAAAGTAATAATTGTTTATTATTACTTAAATCAAGCATAGTTTTTGTCGGGAGTTTCTATCAATCATGGGAGCAATGTGTTCTGTTCAAGAGCAGCTAAATATAAAAATGTAATTTAAACTTAAATATTTACAAATAGCCATAACTGTAGATAGATTAACCCCTTGCACTTCTACTGCTAAAGGGCGGCAGCTGTGGGCAGAATCAGGTATATATACCTGATTCTGCATTTCCACCTGCATGGGGCACACACGCGCCACCAGCAGGCTGCTTCTCCTGTGATAATTCACAGCAGAAGCTGATCTGCGGGTCCCGCAGACTGTTAGTAACACACAGAAAACTGAGATTTGCTTATGTAAACAAGGTTCATGTCATGGGAGCTGTTCAAGAGAAATTTAAAAATGTAATTTGAACTTAAATATTTACAGATAGTCATAACTGTAGATAGGTTAACCCCTTGCTGACCACCCTATAGCACTGCTACAGGGTGGCAGCTGTGGGCAGAATCAGGCATATATCCCTGATTCTGCATTTCTGCCTGCAGGGGGTGCAAACATGTCGTGAATGGGCCACTTCTCCTGTGATAATTCACAGCAGAAGCTGATCTGTGAGGACTTGATGGTCTCTGGCACCCTCTGATTGTTTGTAAAACACAGAGAACAATGTAAACAAGGCTTATGTCAGTTCTGACCGGGAGAAGGGATAATCCTGTGTCTGCAAAGCAGAGACTAGAATCGGTCGAAATAGTGAAAGCATCACACTGTGTGCATAAAAACGCTAGCAAGGCACGCGGTTAATTCTCTGATCGCCCTAGGTATATTACCCCTTCCCAGCCAGTGTAATTAGTACATGAACAGTGCATATTGTTTGCATTGATCACTGTATTAGTGTCGCTGGTGCCAAAAGTGTCAGCTAGTGTCTGATAATGTTCTTCAGTATGGCAGCCCCACTTTAAATCACTGATCGCCACCATTACTAGTATAAAATAAACATTCCATAATTATATCCCATAGTTTGTAGATGCTATAACGTTCACGTAAAACAATCAATATACGCTTATTGGGCTTTTTTTTTTTTACCAAAAACATGTAGCAGAATATATAGTGGCCTAAATTTTGTCAAAATTCTCAAAATGTGTGTGTGTGTGTATATATATATATTAGGGCTGTTACTGATTACTGAAAAAAATTTGTGTTCGATTAATTGTTTTTTTTTATTGATTAATCAACTCATTTTGATTAATTATAACGCACATACAGATCCAACTACTTTTAGCTGATCTCCTTGCAGGCTGATTCCCAGTGCAGCTACCAACAACTGGAAAAATGGATAGCAGGATACAAGAAACACACAAAGGCAGCGCTCGATTGGAATAACATTTAAACTTTTATAGTCTTCAAGTAGGTAACCAAATAAATATTGCACTGGAGATAAAATCGATGTAGCTACATAAACTGTAAAAATGGTGCGAGTAATACCAAACGGTAGAAAAAGCAGTCAAAAAACAAATGTGTACAACAATGCCACTGCTGAATCCAGGAGAGGTTAACATCAGTCCGTCGGCATGTAGATGTCCCATGAAGTGAACTATCACAACTCCCAGTGGATGGTTGTAGAATCCCAGGTTGATAGAGGGAAGTGTAACAGCCCTTGCGTGTGTCAGATAGTAAGGTCCCGCTGGCATGCAGATATGAAGGCACAGCAAAGGAGCCTCTCAGATGAACACGGCAAGCCCCGCCGGTGTCCGTGACATTACCGGATCTCCGACGGAACTCCCTGAAGGCCCAGAAGCTGGCGGAGAGGTGAGTACCAATCAAAAGAATTTTAATCAATCAAAAAGATTTTGATCGATCAAAAAAATTAAAAGATTACTCGATTAATTAAAAGTTAATTTGCACAGCCCTAATATATATATATATATATATATAATCGGTTTTATAGCATAAAGTAAAAAACATTTTTTTTTCCAAAATAGATCTTTTTTTTTTGTTTTTTTAGCGTAAAAGAAAAAAAAACGCAGTGGTGATCAAATATCACCAAAACAAAAGATCTATTTGTGGGAAAAAAAGGACATACATTTTACAGTGTCAAATAACAGGTAAAGTACTGCAGTGCCGTATCGCAAAAATGGCCTTGTCATAAAGAGGCGTAAATATTTTGGAGGTCAAGTGGTTAAAGCGGAGTTCCATTCAAAAATGTAACTTCCGCTTAACCCACTCCTCACCCCCTTACATGCCTATATACATACATTTTTTGGGGGGGAGTGGGGGCTTCAGGAGGAGTGGGACTTCCTGTCCCACTTCCTCCTTCCGCCGAGGGGCTGGTTAGGCGATTAGCGTAATCGCCTATCTTCAGCCCCTCCCTGTAGGCGATCGCAGTGGGTGCCCGGCCGTGAAGCCGAAAGCTGTCACGGCTGGGTGCCCACACTTACAATGAAGACACAGGCCGGGGAGGGGGGGAGAGGAGCGGAGCCCCGGCTGGCGCGTCGATGGAACCCTGGGGCAGGTAAGTGTATGTTTATTAAAAGCCAGCAGCTACACTTTTTGTAGCTGCTAACTTTTAATAAACATAAAAATAGGCTGGAACACCCATTTAAAGATTTGCTAATCCCCCCATTCACATTAAATGCTGACACTACCACAGAGAATTAAATACTGTAATCTTCTAAATAACTATGAACTTAAAGAGGAAGTAAACACTGCCTCTTTTTTTTACATGTTGCTGACCTGCAAAGTAAAGGCATAATATGCTAGTATGCATCACATACTAGCACATTATGTGAAACTTACCTGCAAACAAAGCCCTCGCTGTCACAGCTGGAGGCCCCATCCATCTTTGCCTGTCTTCCTTCCGGGTTTGCGGACGCGTGACATCACTCCTGTGCATGCACATGGGAGCCGCCGGTCATGTCACAGGGCTCTGAAGAAACGTCACAGGCAGGCCGTTCAGAGTGCATGCGCCGATGACGTCATACAGTAAATATCCCCTAAACGGTGCAAGTTTAGGAGATATTTACAGTACTTATAGGTTAGCCTTATTATAGGCTTACCTATAGGTACAAACAATCCAGGGTTAAATGAATGTATCATAAATAATTATTTGCTTTTAATGGCTGCATTATTAGTAGACAATTGACACCTTTCACCAATGGAAACTCGAATGCTAGTAATCTGGGGGTAAAACTTACCTGGGCTGAGTATTAAAATTGAATAATTTCCATATCCAAAAAAACAGAAAATGATGAATAGTAGCAAACAGTTGTCACCGCATAAATGACTGTGCCTGAAGAAAAACCCTCATGATTGGATCATCAAATATTTTTTTTTTTTTAGATGAAGTTTTAAAAAAAATATCAAAAATGTTAACATTAAAAAATGTATATCAGATATATAAAGTGCACAGGATTCCAGGGATGGATCCTGGCTGAGAGGTATGTGCCTACTTTCCTACTTTTTTTGGGTTGTTGTCTCTTTAAGCAGGACAGCAAAAATCAGTTTTACTCAGGGATTTTCATGGGAATGTAGGCTATGCAAAAGAATTGTAAATAAATAAAACACCAAACCAAAACTATTCAAGATGGTGATAAAATGCCCGTGTATATTATAATACAAACATTTAATTTCATTTCCAACTAATTTTTTTTAAATTTATCAATACATAAAATTCTAAAACTTCAAATATCAATCAAAATCTCACTCAGTCATTGAACTCAAGCAAGTATCATAAATAAAATATTCAATAAAGTCCTCCCTTGATCCAATGGATGTCCCCATGTTGATGGAGAAAAGGACCTCATCCCCACACCCCTTCCTCCTTAAAAATGGGGAGGAGCGCTCTGGTGGGTCCCTGAAGCACCCAACGGTGCTGTAACAAGGGTATTTGGCACAATTATAATACAGAAACACACACATTGTACATTATATAATACTATAATAGAGTGAATTACAGGATTTTACAACCACTTTAACTCGGTTCACAATGGGGATTCCTGACAGGCAAGGAGGGAGAGGGGGAGTAAAGCCCTACTGTGACATTTGTTGCCAAAATTAATATAAAACCCGATCTTATTTTCAGGGAAACATGGTACAAGTCAAGTTTACAATCATAGAATTGCCAAGAAACACAAGAAAATCTAATCAAAATATCTGTGTTAAAGTATTTTTAAAGGAACAAATGTTTATAGCATCGTCCATTGATCCTGTCCTTGATTCTTGGTTCAGAATAAATCATTTTTTAAGCTTCAGTATATTATTTAACATGACAGATTCAAAGTAGCCATTTCCTTTTTGCTGTGACCTTCAGCTGCTCCAAATGACAAGTGACTAAAGAAAATGTCTTGCAACACTAACTGGATATTCTGAAATCTTTGCCAGCAATAATTCCGAGCACATATTGTTAGAACAAGACATTCTGAATAAAGAAAAGTGATACTACATCCTTCAAGGTAAACTCAGCTCATATAGGGAATTGTTTCTAAACATTATATATAAATAATTGCACATGAACATCACACAATCAACTAAATAGACATATATATATATATATATATATATATATATATATATATATATATATATATATAAATACCTTGTACTAACTGTGTTCTGGAGATCAAAAAATACCTCATTAGAAAACAATCTTTATATACAGTATGCACTATGCTGAATGAATAGAATATATGATGAGTTATTTAAGTTCAAATGTATTTTAGATATAAGTTCCCTTGTTATAGTGTTAAGCATTATGCTACTGGGTTTTAAAGCTTGTGCCCTCTCAAGATACAGTGTCTCAGGAAGGACTTAAATTATGCCTACCCTTGTAATTCGACCTCTTAATTAACTGATTGTCCTTTAAAACAAGATGCTAAGTGCTTCAGGAGTGAATTATACATCAGGACATCAGGATGTGGACTTTTAATTAAAAGTTTCTGTTAATCCTAAGTCCCACATAGTTATATTTCCATCAAAGTGTGCTTTTCTTGAGATTTGCTTTATGGATTTAGGTTGGAAATAACATTATGGATTTAGGTTGGAAATAACATTATGGATTTAGGTTGGAAATAACATTTGTGGAATCCAAAAAATTGAGAAGTGAGCTCATCAAAGCAAAACATATAATGGTATTATCAGCATGTATTAGAATTTAAACAGTTATATTCCTGCCACAAAACCAGTAATATAGCAATGAATTTATTGGAGTTGCATGACACATAATAAATGAGTCTCTTTTGCCAGTTTCGACTGTTCTGTACAGACTGAGATTATTCAATAAAATTTAATTGCAATTTTTATTAGATAAAATATATTGAGAGAAGTGGAAGAAAAGATAAAAAGGGAGACAGCAGTGCCACTTTACAAACTATTTACGAGGCCTCACCTAGAGAACTGTTTCATTTTTGATGACTGTATCTCAAATGAGCAAAAAAACAGAATAGGGATGTTTCTGTAAGTGTTCAAAATGGCTGTTGAAGTGACATATAAATAAATAATTATGGGGATCAATTTAGAAGCTGTGAATGTAAAAAAGGCAAGAGAAATGTAAAAATAACTTTTATTTGATCCCTACTATAGACATTGAAAGAAGACCACTAGGTGTATGCTCTTAATTCATAACACGATAAGAGTAATATTTAATATTTATTATTATAGTTCTTTAAAGTTTGGAGTATGACAACCCAGACAACTGTGAATCTTTATGGCAGTGGGTTACAGCGCTCAGGATGTCTGCACAGATCACCTACCAGGGGGGTGCAATGAGTCCTTATGAACCTTTGGTAGGTGATAAAAGTAGGGTGTATTATAGAAATCTTTCCCTAGGAAGGCTGCTTTTAAAATGAGGGTGTCGGCTTCTTCACGGAAGGGGAAGGGGATCACCAGGCAATTTTTTGTAAGTATTGGTATCAGCTAGTAGTCTCAAGGCTTCAAGTACATATGTCTGTTGGTCTTGAATTACAATCCTGCCACCCTTATCAGCGGGTTTGATGATGAGATCAGAGTTATTAAGAAAACGTTTAAGAGACGCTCTTTATTGGATTAAGGTTGGACTTGCAGTGTTTTCTTTGGGTTGCTGAATGTTGACATAACTGTTGGAATTCAGCAAACACTACTCTGTAGTAGGACTCTAAATATGGTCCCTTAGATTTGATTGGGAAAAATAATGATTTTGGTTTGAATGGTGTGTGTATAATGGGGGGTGAAGTTACAAGATGTTGGGTAAGTAAATTAAATTCTAGCTCAGAGTCAAACTCGCCAGAATCTAAAAGCAATATACTCCTGTGGGACGTGTCATAGAGAGAAAAGTCTAGAGTAGTCTCGTTAGAGACTGAAGAAGATAGCAAGGACTCTGGCAAGGCCGGTGTCTCTTTGAGAGATTGTATGTGGTAGAATCTCTTAATAGTGAGGTTCCTGATGAACTTGTTAAGGTCTTTAAATAATTGAAATGGATTAGGCTGTATAGTGGGAGAAAAAGTATGGCCTCTACTCAATAATGCGGAATCTTCGGAAGAGAGTATGTGGGAAGACAAATTAAATAGATTTACAGTTCTCATATTTTTCCATGAGAAGATCCTTTTTTGACGATAATCATCCAGGTCCCTATGGAATTTGCCCTGTTTGGTCTTGATGAGAAAGTTCTCATGAGTTTTGGTGTTCTTTTTTAATGTCTCTAACCATGTCGGTGGAAGTTTTTGTTGAAATGCTATAATTTCTAATGATACCATCAGTGTATGGTGTACTAGTTCATCGTATTTGATACGTCTTTGGCTGATAAGGACTCCTATTAGTTTATTCTACTGTTTACTGTTATTCCTCCCCACTCTTAATTGTGGGGGGTATCCAGAAAAGAACAGGTTTTGAGAATTACCAAACCTCTGGGAGAGATTTTGTGTTCTAAATATTTAAGAAAAAATTCATCCCACCATTGTGTGTTTGTGGCGTTGATGAGTCTTTACCTGATGGTGGCATGTTTGTTGCAAGCCCCTTTCTTTTATGTTTGGATTTATGTTTCTTTTATGTTTGGATTTGTTTTCATTCTATATGTAGAACCATATGAAGTTTGGAGTATGTACAGTGCTTTGAAAAAGTATTCCTACCCCTTGGCATTTTCCACATCTTGTCATGTTACAACGAAAAACCTAAATGTAATTTATTGGGATTTTATGTTATAGACCAACACAAAGTGGCACATAATAGAACCACCTCTCGCTGCAATTACAGCTCCAAGTCTTTTTTGGGAATGTCTCTACCAGCTTTCCACATCTAGAGAGTGACATTTTTTCCCATTCTTCTTTGCAAAAAAGGTCAAGCTCTGTCAGATTGAATGGAGAGAATCTGTGTACAGCAATTTAAATTTTGCCACAGATTAGCAATTGGACTTCTCATTCTAACACATGAATATGCTTTGATCGAAACCAGTCTATTATAGCTCTGGCTGTATGTTTAGGGTCGCTTTCCTGCTGGGAGGTAAACCTCCACCCCAGTCTCAAGTCCCAGTCTCAAGTCTTTTGCAGACTCTACAAGGTTTTCTTGTTTTCTTGCCCTGCGTTTGGCAACTTCCAGCTTCCCATTAACTCTGATCTGCTTCCCCGTCACCGCTGAAGAAGAGCATGCCTACAACATGATTCTGCAGCCACCATGTTTCACGGCGAGGATGGTGTGTTCAGGATGATGTGCAGTGTTATTTTTCTACCACACATAGGGCTAGATTCAGGTAGGAGCGGCTTAATTCTAAACCTGCCTAGCATACAGTATTTACACTATGGTGCCGCAACTTTTTCAGGCAAGTGCTTTATTCTCAAAGCACTTGCCTGTAAAGTTGAGGCGGCGTAGCGTAAATAGCCCGTCTTAAGTCAAATTCGGCGGGTAGGGGGAGTGTATTATTTAAAATCCTGTGCCAAACGTACTGCGCATGCGCCAGCCGTGAATTTATCCCAGTGCGCATGCTCCAAATCACGACGTCAATATGCAATGTAAACGACGTGAACGTCACTTACGCAAAGCCCTATTCGCGAACGTTTTACGTAAACGACGTAAACGACGTGAAAAAAAAGCTGGCACGCCCTCCATACTTAACATTGGCTGCGCCTCATACAGCAGGGTTAACATTACGACGGACCTACGCTAACGCAAACAACGTAAAAAAATACGTACGTTTGGGAATCGGCATATTGGCTCATTTGCGTATTTTAGACGGGAACGCCACCTAGCGTCCAGCCTAAATATGAAAATAAGATTCGATGGCGTAAGAGACTTACGCAAGTCGGATCTAATGGAAATCTATGTGTAACTATAAATCAGTCGCATAGATAGGAGGGCTCAGATGCAGAGATAAGACGGCTTATCTGGAGATAAGCCGTCTTATCTCTTTCCTGAATCTGGCCCATAGCGTTTTGCTTTTAGGCCAAAAAGTACAATTTTGGTCTCATCTGACCAGAACAACTTCTTCCACATGTTTGCTGTGTCCCCCACATGGCTTGTAGCAAACTTCAAACAGAACTTTTTATGTCTTTCTTCTTGCCACTCTTCCATAAAAGCCAGATTTGTGAAGTGCACGACTAATAGTTGTCCTGTGGACAGATTCTCCCACCTGAGCTGTGTATCTTTGCAGTTGCTCCAGAGTTACTAAGGGCCTCTGGGCTGCTTCCCTGAATAATGCTCTCCTTGCACGGCCTGTCACTTTTGGTGGACGGCCATATCTTGCTAGGTTTGCAGTTGCATACTCTTTCCATTTTCGGATGATGGATTGAACAGTGCTCCGTGAGATGTTCAAAGCTTGGGGTATTATATTTATACTGTAACTTAACCCTGCATTAAACTTATCCACAACTTTATCTCTGAGCTGTCTGGTGTGTTCCTTGACCTTCATGATGCTGTTTGTTCACTAAGGTTCTCTAACAAACCTCTAAGGGCTTCACAGGACAGCTGTATTTATACTGAGATGAAATTACACACATGTGGACTCTATTTACCAATTTAGGTGACTTCTGAAGGAAATTGGTTCCACTATATTTTAGTTAGGGGTATCAAAGTAAAGGGGGAAAATACACACCACACTTTTCAGATATTTTTTGTAAAAAAAAACGAAAACCATTTATCATTTACCTTACATTTAACAAATATGTGCCACTTTATGTTGGTCTATCACATAAGATCCCAATAAAATACATTTACGTTTTAGGTTGTAACATGATAAAATCCGTAAAATTTCAAGGCGTATGAATACTTTTTCAAGGGACCGTAGGTGTGGCAACACCAGACCACAACATGTACTGTATCATATTGTAACATGTAGAATCATGGTCAAAAAGTTATAGTCTTACTTATCCATTACATTTATAGGTATTCTGGCACTATGGATTAAAGTACAATCCTTCACATAATTACTTGATTACCTAGTCTCCTTGACACAGCTCTTAAGAACTGAACTACAACTCACATTTGAATACCCCAATTTAGGAACAATTCCCAACTTGAGTCATAATTTTTTTCTTTGAAATATATCAAATGCATAAAAGTATATTAGGATGTAAAAGATGCAGGCATTAATTTATTTGAGGACTTTAAAGAGGATATCCAGGAATTTAAGCAGTTTTAAAAACCTGCTGACTTTACAGGGGTTAAGACAAACAAGGTGAATGTCTCTCCTTTATTCACTATTTATATTTTTACTGAGTGCCAGGAGTACAGCTATCCCTATACTTCTTTGTTGGACCTTAGGGTCCCAGATACAGAAGCTACAGATTTGTATGCAGCCACTCCGCCGGCCCCTGTTCTCTTCTTGTCACAGAAGGCTTTGTGTTATTCATTCACATAAAACAAAGCCTTCTGTGAATGGACAGTGGAGAGGAGGCATAGGCAGAGCAGTTGCATTTCTCTTGTCAGATTGCTGAGTAGCATACACCACGTCGGAATTGCCCTCTTATCAACCAGAAGATCAACCAGAAGATTTTTAAAATGACTCCAATTTGTGGAGTTCGTATTTAAGGAGACATTTCATCTCACAAATAATTTAATCAATTGACCATGCTGAAGGTACCACACATTGGAGTAAACATAATCCTCTGAATATAGTGCATCCTCGTGGCACATGATCTCTGCTACATACAAAACACATCTCTTTCACTTTATAGCTGTCTACCTATAGAAGTCTTGGAGTCAATGCATCTACTTAAGGGTGTCCTGGCCCTAACTCTCTCTCCCACAGTTCTTGTTTAAGAGACAATAAATCTAAGTCTCTGGAGGTCATCATTAGGCATCTAAGGGGGCCCTTGCTACCTTTGGAGCACAACGTGGGGCAAAGGCATTGATCCTGCAGCAGTTGCCCATAGCAATTGGCAACAGCTACATCACATTTTCGTCTGGCTCCTAGGGAAAGTGGCAAGTAACATGTTTACTTCATATAGACTAGAGTGTTATTGTGCATTCCAACAATCCAACAATGTGGAGAAGAACCAACATGTCTCATTGCTCATTGGAGAGTATCAACCTGGTCTCTTGACACTTTACCCTAGCGCTGGATAGGATGTATTTCTATGCTTTCTATTCTCTTTCAGGTGTTCCTGAACCCCATGTGTCTTCCTTGGCTAAGGAGAGACAGTGACTTCAGCTTTTATAATCAAGTTAAAGGTGTAATAAAAGGTACAATTTTTTTTCCTAAATAGTTTCCTTAACCTTAGTGCAGTCCTTCTTCACTTACCTCATCCTTCGATTTTGCTTTTAAATGTCCTTATTACTTCTAAGAAATCCTCACTTCCTGTTTTTCTGTCTGTAACTCCACACAATAATGCAAGGCTTTCTCCCTGGTGTGGAGTGTCATGCTCGCCCCCTCCCTTGGACTACTGGAGAGTCAGGACACCCACTAACACACAGTTCCCTTCTCTATATGAAACGTAGAGAGCGTCCTGACTCTCCTGTAGTCCATGGGACTACAGGTAAAGGAAGCTATTTAAGAAAAATGTTACCTTTACAACCCCTTTATTATTTTCTATATTTTTCCAGGTGTACATAATAGATAGATAGTTAGGATATAAGGCTACTGTTTTATATGTCCCCCTTTTATACTGTTCGGTTGGTATGCCACATATAAACTTGTATATATTATCTGCTATTTATATACCTTTGTGTGACTTGTGTGACTATGTATATACACTGTTGTTTTTTTTCATGTGGTACGCCACATTATTTTTTTCTTCTCTCCTTGTTTCCCCACCCATCTCAGTTTTGCCAGGACATCCACTATCAGGCTTGAGAGTTAAATTATTTTTTTGCAACTTTGAGACATTGTTTCCTAGGCAGGCAGAGAATGTATCACCCAGGTGTTTAGGCAGGGTTGCAAGTACATTTTTTTTGCCAGGCAGTAGATGCAGTGGTTAATTGTTAGTAGATCCACCGATTCCTCTCTAGTTCTTGACTTGCTGCACCTTCTCTCTTCTGTTGCTAGGTGGCATTGTGCTGGGGACATTAGATAGATAAGGGTTAGCAAGGTCAGGGTATGAATGTGTAGCAAGGTGTTAAGTTATATTAGGTGTATATATATTAGATGCATTGGCATAATGCAGTGGGTTGATTACGCCACATAAAAACAGTGCATGATGGTCTTTGTGGTACGTAGAGACAGAGACTCAGTTTAAACACTTGTAAATAGACTACAAGTCCCTCAGTGCCACTGTGGCTTGGGAGGACATTGCGCTCATGCAAAGCGTGCTGGGAGAACTGATAAAGGCGGAAGGCGGGGCTTTGTTCCGGTCTCTTGGGAACTGCAGCTTCAAGCAAGAGGAGGCCTGTGCTGAGGCCTGTTAAGAGGGCGTCTAGGCCTAAGAAGCCTTGGCCTAGAGTTGCCGGCACGGGGTCGCCTATCCAAAGAGGGATCCTTGGCATAGAGTGTTGACCTGTGTCCCAGGACAACCAGAGTCGAGTCCACAGCGCCTTGTGACGGCTGTATGGAGGACCGGAGACTGTCAGTTGCGGAGAGACCGGGAACCGGAATACCATAGACGGAGCGTATCGGAGAGGAGAGGCCTAGTTGGGTGAGAGGGCACCTGCCCAACAATATACTAACTGTTTTACGGGAAGTGGTAGCCTATGGACCCACTATCATAGCCTGAACTTTACCATGCCACATGCAGGAATACATCGCATTCAGCAGTGACTGTGTACTATAAGGATTGGCGCCTGTGTTGCCTGCCTGCCACGTTTATGTTGAATGTTTACTTTCTACTTTCATCATTTTATCTGTTGGATTACAAATTATTAACAAGCTCCACCTTAAGCTAGCGAAGACTCCCATTCACCGGAAGGAACTATTCTGATTAGCTGAGCTGACACAGTAGGACACATGTTTGAGAGTCACCCTCCAGGGCAAGCAAACAAGCCTATAGACTCATATACATGGTATTTTTGTACAGTATTTCTGCTCCTGAGAGCTGGGTGAGGCCAGGTAGAGAGGTGCTCCGGTCAGTGGCGTATCTAGGGTATGGCAGCCATGGAAAGTGCCATGGGCACCATATGAAGGGGGCGCTGTTGAGTGGCTGCGCAGCAAGGCATTTACCAGGGTCTGAGGGTCTCTTCTTCCCTTCTCCTGAGCATAGGCAGGATCTCCTTTTCAGCACCTTTGCTAATGGACAAAGGCAGCGCTATCCCTGCTGCGATCAGCCACAGCCCTCCCCTGTTCTTCCAGGCTCTCCCATTCCATCTGGTCGGATTGGCAGCGCACAAAAGAGGAGGAACATCAGTTTCTCCCTCTCCTCTGTGAAAACTGAGGCCTTAGGTGACGAATATTTCATCACTTACAGTATTGGTTCTGCATTTACCTAGCCTTGGAGGGCAGAGATGGGATCAGGGGTCTAATAAACCCCAGATTTCTCCATAAAGAAGATATGTCACTACCCAAGGTATCACAAGGGATGATAAATATCACTTTTTTTTGGTTAAGGTTATCTGAAAGATGGGTTTCAAATGTTTCCACAGGGGCGCAGTTTCAGTGCTTGCCATAGGCGCTATTTTCACTAGATACGCCTCTGGCTCCCATGCTAATAGTGCTGCATTGGAGACATCCCTCAACTGTGTTGTTAAATTGATCTACCTTGTTTGGATTTGTTAATTAAACCTCTAACCATTGACTCTTTCAGGGCCCTGTAGGAAGTCAACTGTGGTGTATTTACTTCTGTGCATTTTCCTCTATTAAGTAAATGCTTTTGACTAAATAGTACTTTGTGTGGAGCCATATTCATTACCGCTTGGACAGGTGAATGGTATCAGGTAATAACAGTCAACTGTATTTTATTATTGTATGAGACCATTGTGGTCCCTACCAGCCAGTGGGGTCCACAATCGTTGTGTGGTCCAGTTGTGCCAAGGGAGGGTTCGAGCCAAACTATTGGGGTGGATAGACAGAGGGTAGACCCAAAATCTAAACCAGCAGCTCCTTCGGGGGTAGTGCTACAAATGGATGGGGTTGCTCAGCCAATTGGTGGGGGTTTCTTTAGCCTCTTGGTCTACTGGCCTCTAGGGGTCAGGGCCCTTGCTACACTATAAATTACTTTTAGCACTGTGTGCAGTGACTGAAGAGCAGCACCATATCAACTCCAGTCACTACATGGGCACACAAAAAAACAATTATTTCTGATGTGCCCAATTCAAGCCACACGTGCCCCATTCAAACCAGATCTGTTGCAGTGCAGAAAAAATGAAGACATACTGAATTTTTCCACTGTGTAACAGAGCTTACCTGATTTCAATATCAGCCAATGCATTGCAGCACCACTGTGGTATATAGAAATGAACATTTGTTAGTTGTTATAACACAAGGCATCACTTCCCATCATTAGAACATAACAGACACCAGCTCAACAAGCTAAAACAGACAGTTTTAGTATACAGACACTTGAAAAAGCCCTTAAAGTGATTGTAAATCTTTTTTCTTTATAACAAACATGTTATGTTTACCTGCTCCGTGCAAGGGTTTTGCACAGAGCAGCCCCGATCCTCCTTAGGTCCCCCGCCAGTGCTCCTGGCTCCTTCCCCTGCCCACATAGCAAGAGCCTTAATCCCAATCTGCACTGTGTGAGTCAGTAGGCAGGCTGTGATTGACAAAAGCAGGGGCCAATGAGTCCAACTGCTGCCTCCATGTCAAGTGAGGGCAGGGAGAGAGAGAGAGAGAGAGAGAGAGAGAGAGAGAGAGAGAGACCCTGCTCTTTGGCACAGCACTGGATTAAGATCAGACTTGTAAGTAAGTATGATTTCTGCACACCTGTGAGACAACATTTCCCACAACCAGACTACACTATGGAAGACCTTAATGTTTTAGTTCTTAATGGGAATTTCAAAATCACTCAGGAAAGGAAAACTTTTGAACTTTGAATAATAAATCTTATTTTATTCAAAAGATAATGGGCAGAATTTAGATGTAGCACTACCCCGAAGGAGCCACTGGTTTATTTGGGATCTACTCTCGTTGGCTCAAACTACCCCTTATTTAAATATCTCGAACCCTCCCTTGACACATCAGGCTGGGGTCACAATAACAGGCACACAGCATGCAGTGACAATATAACAATGAATTACCTGTTGTTATGGACGGTCCCTCCAGATGAGAAAATACATTCCACACAGTGAATACATTTAAATATAAGGGGGTAAGTTTACTGTATAGCAACTTAAGGAAGACAGGCATAGGGTTTAAACACAAACACAACTGGCAAGTAATGAGTCAGACTGATTCGCAAGGGCCCTTGCAGGAATCAGCAATTAATGCAAGTAAAAGAGATCTAAACCTAAGAATGGTACCATTCATCTAAACTAAACAGGCAGTCTATGCTCGCGAGCGCCCTCTAGCGGACAGTTCTACTGGACAGTCAATATCCCGTTGCGGCCGGTAGGTGCACATTAAAACTGTAATCCACAGGTGGTAAATAATAGGGGAAGATTGATTAAACAAAGTATCCTGAACAGCAACGTTGGTGAGTTGGTCACTAGCCAGCATCAATCACTTCAGTATAAAAACTATGAACAGTGAAAGGGGCCTCTAAACTTCAGCTGGAGGCCCTACACGTGTCTCCGGCCTGTGGGGTGACACTAGGTTAACTGTCTAAAGGGAGAGTTTCAAGCTGAGCACGTGCTCTCTCACCCGAGAGGCCGATCTGTCTGAGTTCTTCTCAGAAGGTGTGATGATAAATCACTGCGTCACAGCACAAGGATCCTGGATGAGGGTTCTCCACTGTTTCAGTTGTCAGCCGGGTTGCCTCTCTGATCTCCGGGAACACGGGCTGGATGCTGAAGTCTTGCTTCCTTCTGGATGGCTGGTCTCTTGGTGAATTTAGGCCCTGGCTTCTGGCCTAGAAGCACGGCTGTGCTGTCAGCACCTCTGCCCAGGAGAAGATGTAGATCCCAAGAGGGGGAGAGCAGACTCTCCCTTTCCTTAAATAGCCTCTCATATCCTTCTGAGTGGCTGAGCAAAGTTGTCACATGTTCCAATCACACAGGGCACTGTGAGAAGTGTAGTCTGTTTCTCCTGCTACTTGCAGTCCCACAGTGCATAACTTTCTTAAAGGTATCTTACATATTTACAAGCGTGGATAAAGTTCCAGCGGGGATGGTCTGTCATTAGACTCTGACAGGAGGACCCTGCTACACAGACATGGATTTTCTTAATTATTATCCAACAGTTATACAGTGCCCCTTTGTGACTGTTACACCCCCCCCCCCCCCACACACACACACACTTACCAGTCTATAGCTCTGCCTTATCTCACTAACTAGCCTAGTTTTTTTTCAACCTCAGAGATTGTCTTACTTCAATACTCTGCTAAAATGTTATGTATTAGTACTGCTTGGACCTTGAAGAAGGGGACATACCCCAAAAGCTTGTCCTAAAAAAATGTATGTTAGTGCAATGAAAAAAAGGATCACAGACAGTACTCAATTGTTTCTAATGCATTAAAGCAGTTGTAAAGGTTTGAGTTTTTCCTTTTTAAATAACAAACATGTCATACTTGGCTCCACTGTGCAGTTAATTTTGCACAGAGTGGCCCCGATCCTGCTGTTCTGGGGTCCCAAGGCAGCTGTCTCAGCTCCTCCCCGCTCAAGCTAACCCCCTCTGGAAGAAGCTCTTTCCCGAGGGGGGTTAGCTTTCGGGCGCACTCTTGTGTCATACAGTTGGAGTCCATAGACGCCGAGTGACTCGTCCTGCCCCCCGGCGACCATGTCATTGGATGTGATTGACAGCAGCGGGAGCCAATGGCTGTGCTGCTATCAATCTATCCAATTTATGGCAAGACTCCGTAGAGAGGATGCCGGGGGATGGGCTCAGGTAAGTTAAACAGGGGGGGGGGGGGCCCATGACAGCGAGGTGTTTACAACCCCTTTGAAGGCTAAGTTCACCAATAAAAAAAAAAAAAAATCCAGCTCCCCTATGTACCAATATAGCACCTATTATATAAATTTGCGCTTTCAGTGCTATTAATTGTTAACAGCATGCCAAACACAAAAGCAAACACACATTTTGCCATGTTTAACCACTTTAGCCCCGGACCTGTTTTTGAGATTCGGTGTTTACGAGACTAAAACATTTTTTTTTGCTATAAAATTACTTAAAACCCCCAAACATTATATATTTTTTTTTCTAACACTCTAGAGAATAAAATGGCAGTCATTGCAATACTTTTTGTTACACCATATTTGTGCAGCGGTCTTACAAGCGCACTTTTTTTGGAAAAAAATAACTTTTTTAAATTAAAAATAATAAGACAACAATAAATTTGGCCCAATTTTTTTACATATTGTGAAAGATAATGTTACGCCGAGTAAAATGATACCCAACATGTCACGCTTAAAAATTGCGCCCGCTCGTGGCATGGCGTCAAACTTTTACCCTTAAAAATCTCGAAAGGGCGATGTTTAAAAAATTCTACAGGTTGCATTTTTTGAGATACAGAGGAGGTCTAGGGCTAGAATTATTGCTCTCGGGCTAGAATTATTGCTCTCGCTCTAACGATCGCGGCGATACCTCACTTGTGTGGTTTGAACACCGTTTTCATATGCGGGCGCTACTCGCGTATGCGTTCGCTTCTGCGCGCGAGCTCGTCGTGAAGGGGCGATTTAAAAATTTTTTTTTTTTGTTTTCGTATTTATTTGTATTTATTTTACCAATTTTTAACACTAAAATAAAAAAATTATCACTTTTATTCCTATTACAAGGAATGTAAACATCCCTTGTAATAGAAAAAAGCATGACAAGTCCTCTTAAATATGAGATCTGGGGTCAAAAAGACCTCAGATCTCATATTTAGGCTAAAATGCTAAAAAAATATCAAAAATTTAAAATGTCATTTTTCAAATGACATTTAAAAAAAAATGTCTCTTTAAGACGCTGTTTGGAACTGACGTTTGACGTCACTTCCGCCCAGCAGAGCTACGGGGATGGACGAGGGAAATGTTTTCCCTCACTCGCATCCCCGCTGAACAGACGAGCGCACCCGATCGCCTCCGCCGCTACCGACGGCTCCGGTAAGCGGCGGAGGGCGTGGGAGATCGCCATTATCGTTTACCCGACTGCCCACAGAAGAGATGGATATCTCGGTTGTGGCAGCAGCTGCTGCCGTTACCGAGATATCCATCTTCAAAGTCATGACGTATAACTGCGGTGGGCGGTCGGGAAGTAGTTAAAAGCGGGTTGCAAGTGCTGCAAAATGTACAATAAAAAACACATAACCCACCCACAGCACGCCAAAATTTCCCATGAGCCACATGTAGTGCAGGCTATTGAAATCAACATTTCAGAAATGCGCTACACCAAAAATCACAGTAAAAACGCACAAGCTCCACTTTAAAAAATCTTATGCAGCTTCTCAGGGGCGATTGTTGCATGTAGGGGAGCCCATTCAGGTGGGCTACCCTATGTGTATTGAGTGAAAATGCTCCAAAACAGCCCCCCCCCCGCAAAAAAAACAACAAAAAAAATGCACGTGGGAATGTGAGCTCCTGCTATGCAGAGATGTGAATGGGGCTTGACAGCTGGGGGTTTCCATCCACTTCCGCCTATGTACTTGTATTAAGATGGCCATACACTATGGAATCTGATTGTACAATTCGGTTTTGATTTACCAGAACTATGGAGTACCCACCTATCTATCCATTCACTCTGTATCCAATCATACAGGCCATTGCACTGCATAGTAATGGTAAATCTTAAGGAGATTGTATAATTAGATTGTATAGTGTATGCAGGGGCGGACTGACCATTCGGTCATTCGGGCAGTGACCGAGGGCCCGTGCCACTAGGGGGCCCCATCAGGGTGGCCAGCCTCAGTAAAACTAGGAACAGAATGTAAAAACCAGTGTTTTGGCACCGACATTATTTTGATGTGAAATTCCTGAGATTATAGCTGCCCCGCCTCTGCATTGCCCCCTCAGCCAATAGGAACACGCTGCACACGCCCCCTTCTCCAGCGCGGCTTTTTTGACACAGAAGCAGGAGATTCCGACTGCTGGAGGAGAAGAGAGGGGGAGGCGGGGACACAGCTTGCAGTGTGGGAGGGACTGTCTGATAAGGTAAGCTGGCTGAATTTTACAAGATGGATCCTTGTCAGTGGGTTACCCTAGTGAGCAGAGAGGGAGGGGATGTGTTACCTCTAGCATGGCTCTGAGGCTATTAGATCGATTTTGTTTGTAGGAAGTGCACTACTTCTGGAGGAAGGGCATGTCCTGAATGTCTCCCCAATCTCTATTATACATGCCTACTCATTAGCTGCCCACCACTACACAGGCACAGTCCCCCTCCTCTCCTGTATTATCAACTCTTGTGTCTGTGAGCTGCTGGGGCACTACAAGTCCCAGCATGTCAGGAGATGGGGCAGCAGTGCATTCAATCATGCTGATTTTTGGGTGAAAAATGCTGGTGTGTGTATGTATAATGTGTGTGTATACTGTGTGTGTATATGTATAATGTGTGTGTGTGTTTGTATATACTGTATGTATAGTGTGTGTATATACTGTGTGTATATGTATAATGTGTGTGTATATACTGTATGTATAGTGTGTGTATATACTGTGTGTATATGTATAGTGTGTGTATATACTGTATGTGTATATGTATAATGTGTGTGTTTATATACTGTATATGTATAGTGTGTGTATATACTGTATGTGTATAATGTGTGTATATACTGTATATGTATAGTGTGTGTATATACTGTATATGTATAATGTGTGTGTGTGTGTATATACTGTATGTGTAGTGTGTGTATATACTGTATGTGTATAATGTGTGTGTGTATATACTGTATGTGTATATGAATAATGTGTGTGTGTGTATATACTGTATGTGTATATAAATAATGTGTGTGTGTGTGTGTGTATACTGTATGTGTAGTGTGTGTATATACTGTATGTGTGTGTATATACTGTATGTGTAGTGTGTGTATATACTGTATATGTATAATGTGTGCATGTATATACTGCATGTATAGTGTGTGTATATCTACTTCCCGACCGCCCACCGCAGGTATACGTCGGCACTTTGAAGATGGATATCTCGGTAACGGCAGCAGCTGCTGCCACAACCGAGATATCCATCTCTTCTGTGGGCGGTCGGGTAAACGATAATGACGGTCTCCGCGGCGGAATCGCCGCGAGATCACCGTTATCGATGGCGGGCGAGCGTCCCCCCCCTCCCGCTGCGCTCCCGCGCTCTCCGCCGCTTACCGGACCCGTCGGTAGTGGCGGAGGCGATCGGGTGCGCTCGTCTGTTCAGCGGGGATGCGAGTGAGGGAAAAAATTTCCCTCGTCCATCCCCGTAGCTCTTCTGGGCGGAAGTGACGTCAAACGTCAGTTCCAAACAGCGTCTTAAAGAGACATTTTTTTTTAAATGTCATTTGAAAAATGACATTTTAAATTTTTGGTATTTTTTTTGCATTTTAGCCTAAATATGAGATCTGAGGTCTTTTTGACCCCAGATCTCATATTTAACCACTTGACCACTGGGCACTTAAACACCCTTCCTAACCAGACCAATTTTCAGCTTTCGATGCTCTCACAATATGAATGACAATTACTCAGTCATACAACATTCTACCCATTTGAAATTTTTGTCCTTTTTTTCACACAAATAGAGCTTTCTTTTGGTGGTATTTGATCACTTCTGGGTTTTTTTTTTTTTGCGCTATAAAAGAAAAACGACTGAAAATTCTGTAAAAAAAAAAAAAAACTTGTTTCTGTCATATTAGCAGGTTATTTCTCACACACAGCATATGCATACCACAAATTACACCCCAAAACACATTCTGCTATTACTCCCGAGTATGGCGATACCCCATGTGTGAGACTTTTACACAGCGTGGCCACATACAGAGGCCCAACATGCAGGGAGCGCCATCAGGCGTTCTGGAACACTCAGACCAATTCTGACATTTCTCTCCTACATGGAAAAATCATCATTTATTTGCTAGAAAATTACATAGAACACCAAAACATTATATATGCTTTTTTAGCAAAGACCCTAGAGAATACAATGGCGGCCGTTACAACGTTTTATCTCGCACTGTATTTTCGCAGAAATTTATTGAACGCGTGTTTTTTAAAAAACTGTTTTGTGCTTAAAACGAAACAAAACAGTAAAGTTAGCCCAATTTTTTTTCATAATGTGAAAGATGAAGTTACGCCGAGTAAATAGATACCCAACATGTCACACTTCAAAATTGCGCACACTCGTGGAATGGCGCCAAACCTCGCTACTTAAAAATCCCCATAGGCGGTATTGCAGAGTATCGCGCAGGGTATTGCAGAGTATTGGGGTAGAGTATGCAGGGTATTGGGGTATTGCGAGTATTGGGGTATTGCGAGTATTGGGGGGTATTGCAGAGTATTGGGGTATTGCCGAGTATTGGGGTATTGCAGAGTATTGGGGTATTGCCGAGTATTGGGGTATTGCCGAGTATTGGGGTATTGCGAGTATTGGGGTATTGCCGAGTATTGGGGTATTGCCGAGTATTGGGGTATTGTTGAGTATTGGGGTATTGCCGAGTATTGGGGTATTGCCGAGTATTGGGGTATTGCGAGTATTGGGGTATTGCCGAGTATTGGGGTATCGAGTATTGGGTATGCGAGTATTGGTATTGCCGAGTATTGGGGTATTGCCGAGTATTGGGGTATTGCCGAGTATTGGGGTATTGCAAAGTATCATGCAGAGTATTGGGGTATTGCCGAGTATTGGGGTATTGTCGAGTATTGGGGTATTGCCGAGTATTGGGGTATTGTCGAGTATTGGGGTATTGTCGAGTATTGGGGTATTGCCGAGTATTGGGGTATTGCCGAGTATTGGGGTATTGTCGGTATTGGGGTATTGTATTGAGTATTGGGGTATTGCCGAGTATTGGGGTATTGCAAGTATTGGGGTATGCCGAGTATTGGGGTATGCGAGTATTGGGGTATTGCCGAGTATTGGGGTATTGCCGAGTATTGCCGGTATTGGTATTGCCGAGATTGGTATTGCCGGTATTGGTATTGCCGAGTATTGGGGTATTGCCGAGTATTGGGGTATTGCAAAGTATCATGCAGAGTATTGGGGTATTGCCGAGTATTGGGGTATTGCCGAGTATTGGGGTATTGCCGAGTATTGGTATTGGTATTGCCGAGTATTGGGGTATTGGCCGAGTATTGGGGTATTGCCGAGTATTGGGGTATTGCCGAGTATTGGGGTATTGCCGAGATTGGGGTATTGTATCATGGGTATTGGGGTATTGCCGAGTATTGGGGTATTGCCGAGTATTGGGGTATTGCAGAGTATTGGGTATTGTACTGGGGTATTGTTGAGTACTGGGGTATTGCCTGGGGTATTGTTGAGTATTGTTGAGTATTGGGGTATTGTTGGTACTGGGGCATTGCCGGGTACTGGGGCATTGCCGGGTACTGGGGCATTGCGGGGTACTGGGGTATTGTGGGGTACTGGGGTATTGTGGGGTACTGGGGTATTGTGGGGTATTGTGGGGTACTGTGGGGTATTGTGGGGTATTGTTGGGTACTGGGGTATTGTTGGGTACTGGGGTATTGTGGGGTACTGGGGTATTGTGGGGTACTGGGGTATTGTGGGGTATTGTGGGGTACTGGGGTATTGTGGGGTATTGTGGGGTACTGGGGTATTGTGGGGTATTGTGGGGTACTGGGGTATTGTGGGGTATTGTTGGGTACTGGGGGATTGCTGGGTACTGGGGATTGCAGGGTACTAGGGGATTGCAGAGCTGGGATGTTTTGAGGGATGGCTGGATCTGTGACTGCATTTGTCACAGATCCAGCCACAGCTCAGCTGCTGACACCCCGCTCCCCCCCCTCTCCTTGCACACTGTACAGAGAGGAGAGCGAGGAGAGGGAGGAACCGGCGTCATCAAATGACGCCGGTTTGTTTACAAGTGATCGCGCCGTCATTCGACGGCGCGATCACGTGGTAAACGGCCGCTATCAGCGGCAATTTACCGTGATGCGCCGGGTCTTCTAGACCCGGCGAGCACGGACACTTTCGCGAGCGCGTCCCAGGGGACGCGCAATCGCGGAAGTGCACGAGGACGTCCCAGGGACGTTGTGTCAAAGCAACTCCACCGCGCCGTAGCAGTAAAATGCTTATGGCGCGGTGGGGAAGTGGTTAAGAGGACCTGTCATGCTTTTTTCTATTACAAGGGATGTTTACATTCCTTGTAATAGGAATAAAAGTGATATTTTTAAAAAAAAAAATTATTTTAGTGTTAAAAATTGGTAAAATAAATACAAATAAATACGAAAACAAAAAAAAAAAAAATTTAAATCGCCCCTTCACGACGAGCTCGCGCGCAGAATCGAACGCATACGCGAGTAGCGCCCGCATATGAAAACGGTGTTCAAACCACACAAGTGAGGTATCGCCGCGATCGTTAGAGCGAAAGCAATAATTCTAGCCCTAGACCTCCTCTGTATCTCAAAAAATGCAACCTGTAGAATTTTTTAAACATCGCCCTTTCGAGATTTTTAAGGGTAAAAGTTTGACGCCATGCCACGAGCGGGCGCAATTTTTAAGCGTGACATGTTGGGTATCATTTTACTCGGCGTAACATTATCTTTCACAATATGTACAAAAATTGGGCCAAATTTATTGTTGTCTTATTTTTTAATTTAAAAAAGTGAATTTTTTCCAAAAAAAGTGCGCTTGTAAGACCGCTGCGCAAATACGGTGTAACAAAAAGTATTGCAATGACTGCCATTTTATTCTCTAGAGTGTTAGAAAAAAATGTATAATGTTTGGGGGTTTTAAGTAATTTTATAGCAAAAAAAAATGTTTTAGTCTCGTAAACACCGAATCTCAAAAACAGGCCCGGGGCTAAAGTGGATATACTGTATGTGTATATGTATAATGTGTGTGTGTGTATATGTATAATGTGTGTGTATATACTGTATGTGTAGTGTGTGTGTATATACTGTATGTGTATATGTATACTGTATGTGTATATGTATAATGTGTGTATATACGGTATGTGTATATGTATAATGTGTGTGTATATACTGTATGTGTATATGTATAATGTGTGTGTGTGTGTATATACACTGTATGTGTAGTGTGTGTATATACTGTATGTATAGTGTGTGTATATACTGTATGTGTATATGTATAATGTGTGTATATACTGTATGTGTAGTGTATATGTATAATGTATGTGTATATGTATAATGTGTGTGTATATACTGTATGTGTATATGTATAATGTGTGTGTGTATACTGTATGTATAGTGTGTGTGTGTGTATATACTGTATGTGTATATGTATAATGTGTGTGTATATACTGTATGTGTATATGTATAGTGTGTGTGTGTATACTGTATGTATAGTGTGTGTATATACTGTATGTATAGTGTGTGTATATACTGTATGTGTATATGTATAATGTGTGTGTATATACTGTATGTGTATATGTATAATGTGTGTATATACTGTATGTGTAGTGTATATGTATACTGTATGTGTATATGTATTATGTGTGTGTATATACGGTATGTGTATATGTATAATGTATGTATAGTGTGTGTGTGTGTGTGTATACTGTATGTATAGTGTGTGTGTGTGTGTGTGTGTGTGTATACTGTATGTATAGTGTGTGTATATACTGTATGTGTATATGTATAATGTGTGTGTATATACTGTATGTGTATATATAGTGTGTGTATATACTGTATGTATAGTGTGTGTATATACTGTATGTGTATATGTATAATGTGTGTGTATATACTGTATGTATAGTGTGTGTATATACTGTATGTGTATATGTATAATGTGTGTGTGTGTATATACTGTATGTATAGTGTGTGTGTGTATATACTGTATGTGTATATACTGTATGTATAGTGTGTGTATATACTGTATGTGTATATGTATATTGTGTGTGTATATACTGTATGTGTATATACTATATGTGTATATACTGTATGTATAGTGTGTGTATATACTGTATGTGTGTATATACTGTGTGTGTATGTATACTGTGTGTGTGTGTGTGTGTATATATAGTGCATATATATACTATGTATGTATGTATGTATAGTGTGTGTGCTTATACCAATTGTATGTGTGTTGTATAGTGTGTGTATATACCATGTGTGTGTATGTTTAGTGTGTGTATATACTGTATGTATAGTGTGTGTGTGTGTGTGTGTGTGTATATACTGTGTATGTATATACGGTGTGTGTATATATACTGTATGTATAGGTAGGATGGAAGGTGGCACACTGGGGGGCTCTGCCGTAAGGTGGCACATTGGGGGGCTCTGTCGTAAGGTGGCACACTGTGGGGCTCTGTCGTAAGGTGGCACACTGTGGGGCTCTCATCAGTCAGTCAGTGTTAGTGCTTGAGAGAGCAGGACGCTCTCAAACGAGTCGGCTCTCTCCCAGGGATAGCACAGATTAGGCTGCTAGGCAGGCAGGCTCCTGCAAACCCCTTGCTGCATGATACAATCTGCAGCCCTAGGACCAGCTCCTTCCTCCCCCTGGACTCCCTCTTCTCCAGGTAGGACCCTGTCTTTCTTAGGGTACTCTACCTCCACCTCCCCTGCAAACCGTTGGCGGCCGTCCTTTTCAGGACAAGCCGCTACTACTTGCGGCTCTCCCCCTCTCCTCTACCCCTCATCACCACCCACACCACCATCCACAGTCGGGGGAACCCCCCCCCGCGCCGCCTTTCTGGCTCAGTTCTGCCGCTTCTCCCCGATCCCGCCATCATCCGCGCCGGCCTGCTCACATTCGCGGCCGCGCGGCTTAGGAAAGACCGCGGCTTCAGCCGTGGCCTAGCGGCGCGCCGCTCCTACGCCCAGGAAAAAAACCCTACACAGCCCAAAATACCCCCCCTACCCCTGAAGGATCCCATCCACCCCCCAGTGAACCATCCAGTTCACCATAGCCATCCATCCACCCAGCTGACAACCCCTCAGCATATGCCCTGTGTCTTGGTCTGTGGCCATCTTGGTACACCCCAGAAGCAGAGACACCTCTCACCCCCCCCTTCCTCCTTCACAACCAATACTGCTTGATCCAGGGTTCTTCTACGATCACCTCCCAGGGATCAGGAAGGAATTTTTTTATCCCTGGCCTCCGCACATTGGCTCAGCACGGCCAGGGGTTTTTTTTTTTTGCCTTCCTCTGGACCAAGCCGGGAGAGAGGATTCAATGAATCCCCCCTCCATCGCCATTTAAACATCACAGCCCCCCCCCCAACATCTGCAACTATGGCTCTTTTGCAATATTCTGCAGAAACCATTTGGGGTCTGAAGCGATTCGCCACAGTCTTACCAGCCGTCACCAAAAAGGCCTTAAAATTAGAGCAACTATTGAGAACCGATCGACGATCGACTATCAAGAGTTTCAGCCATTTACCCCAGCTTAAGCACATATCATGTGCTCTGATCAACGCAAGATCGGCAGTAAAACACCGATCAGAAATCCATGATTTCATTCTACAATATGATTTAGACTGCCTCTTTATTACGGAAAGCTGGCTCACAGCCGACTGTAACACCATTCTAGGAGAACTGGTGCCAGAAAACTACCGCATTATAATAGAAAACAGAATAGGGCAAAGAGGAGGAGGCCTGGCGGTGATCCACAGGATTCATCTTGCGATCACCAAACCAGTCCTTCAAAATCCTCTTCCATTCATGGAAACCCTTACCCTGCAACTGCAAGCAAACCCCCAGGAGACCGTCCACATTCTGCTCTGCTATAGGCCACCCGGGCCAAAAACGCAGCTACTCACATCATTGAAGGAGTTTATCTCCACTTATACCCTTAACAGCAAACACCTTTTGCTGCTCGGGGACTTCAATCTCTGGGCAAACTCCTCACAGGATCCTGTTGCCGACGCCTGTATTGACCACTTGGAAGGATTAGGGCTACAGCAACTAGTATGTGGGCCCACACATGTTTCAGGTCACACGCTGGACTTAATTTTCAGACAAAATCTGAAAATAAGCATTATGGAAAATGAACCATTGCCATGGACAGATCACCATGCAATTAAATTCATAATTCCCAAAATCCCCCTATTGAGAAAAACACCCAAGCCGGTGACAATACACTGGACTAGATCTCATAAGAAGCTCCATTCGGAACTCTTCAAATCTACCTTGGGAAATAAAATAAAAATAATCCAACTACTTCTAACAGCCTCAGAAACACTGGATGCCATAAACGCAGCCCTACTACAGTCAGCCGACTTAGTAGCACCGAAACGCAAAACCCGCATCCAGAAAAACAAGTCCGGCTGGTTCAACAACCAACTGTTACTACTGAAGCAAGAGCGCAGAAGAGCGGAAGCCGCTTGGAAAAGAATCGCTTCAGAGGAGAACCTCATCATCTACAAGGAATTAACAAGAAAATACCATAAAGAAATCTTTAAAGCCAAGAAACATAATTTTTATCTGTGGCTATCAATAGCGCTTTAAATCGCCCCCGCGAACTCTTCAAGTTGGTCACTCAGACCATGAACCCAGGTTGCCTGGAAGCCCCCAATTCAGACACCCAAGAATTTTGCGATGAACTATCGGATTTCTTCATTAATAAAATTGAGGGAATTCGGGAAAGCATTCGGCAAATCAATACCCCCCTCAACCCCCGTCCCAACCAACCACATAACATCCACAGAAACCATCGACAATCAACGATGTTCACTCTGGAACCCATCTCTCCATAGAGACCACTAAAAATATCATCGGTACTTTGCAAAACAGCACAGCGCCTAATGATATTATCCCCACTAAACTGCTGAAGGAATGTGCCGACATCTTGGCACCACCTATCACGCAACTAATAAACCAGTCATTTAAGGAAGGCATAGTGCCCTCCCGGCTGAAAGAGGGCACAATCACACCCATCTTGAAAAAGCCTACCCTGGATCCCAAGGACCCAACTTACCACCGTCCCATAACAGGCCTTAACGTTCTCTCCAAGGTAATGGAAAAAGTAGTGGTACAACAGCTGCAACAGCATCTGGATACCCACAACCTACTTGATCAATTTCAATCAGGCTTCCGTCCTGGACACGGAACGGAAACAGCATTGCTCAAAATATGGGATGACGCTCTCGAGGCCGCAAACGAAGGAGAATCCTCTCTCCTGGTTCTGCTGGACCTAAGCGCAGCCTTTGACACTGTAGACCACAAACTTTTATTGACTCGGCTGGCTGAGGTAGCCAGAGTCGCAGAAGGTGATCTACCATGGTTTTCCTCCTTTTTGGAAAACCGATCACAAACAGTGAAATTGGGACCTTTCACCTCCGAAAAACGCACGGTGTCATGTGGAGTCCCTCAAGGATCCCCTTTGTCACCGGTGCTCTTCAACATCTATCTTCGCCCTCTCTTTGAAATTATCAGTAGCCAAGACCTACTTTATCACTCATATGCAGACGACACGCAACTGTATTTTCACATCTGCAACAAAAAGGATCATCATCTCAGTTTAGAGAATTGTCTCTCTTTGATAGAAAACTGGATGACTAAGAGTTATCTTAAACTCAACAGTTCCAAAACAGAACTTCTTCTGTTTCATGCCAGTCGCAAGAGTCAACTGGCAACTACTTGGAAACCCCCGCCCATTTTGGGCCAGATCATCACCCCTAGCGCCAAAGTCAAAAGTCTAGGCGTCATCTTCGACACCTACATGACTATGGACGCACAAATAGGGTCAGTAGTCAGCGGATCTCACCATCTGCTGCGCCTACTACGCAGACTTACCCCATTTATCCCCAAAGAAGACGTAGCAGTCGTGGTAGGAACAATTGTAAACTCCAGATTGGACTATGCAAATGCCCTTTACCTCGGACTCCCTAAGTACCAAATCGCTCGTCTGCAAGTCGTTCAAAATACGGCCGCCAGACTTGTGACTGGGAAAAAACCCTGGGAATCCATCTCACCTTCACTGAGAACCCTTCATTGGTTGCCAGTAAAGGACAGAATTGCTTTCAAAGCCCTCTGTCTGACACATAAGTGCATCCATGGGAAGGCCCCGCAATATCTATGCGAAAAGATAGAAGCCCACAATTCCAATCGCGTTCTGCGATCCACCGACCAAAATCTGGTCAAGGTACCCAAAGCCAGATACAAGTCCAAAGGAGAAAGAAGGTTTGCTTTCCAAGGTCCCAGACTATGGAACGCTTTACCAACCAACATTCGGTTGGAGGAAAACCACCTGACCTTCAGAAGACAGATTAAAACTCTGCTCTTTTAAATGTCAAGAGACACAGAAACAACAAGCGCCCAGAGGCGATTTAGTTCGCATGTGCCGCGCTATATAAGTTTTTCATTCATTCATTCATTCACTGTGGGGCTCTGCCGTAAGGTGGCACACTGTGGGGCTCTGCCGTAAGGTGGCACACTGTGGGGCTCTGCCGTAAGGTGGCACACTGGGGGGCTCTGCCGTAAGGTGGCACACTGGGGGGCTCTGCCGTAAGGTGGCACACTGGGGGGCTCTGCCGTAAGGTGGCACACTGGGGGGCTCTGCCGTAAGGTGGCACACTGGGGGGCTCTGCCGTAAGGTGGCACACTGGGGGGCTCTGCCGTAAGGTGGCACACTGGGGGGCTCTGCCGTAAGGTGGCACACTGGGGGGCTCTGCCGTAAGGTGGCACACTGGGGGGCTCTGCCGTAAGGTGGCACACTGTGGACTGTGATGTATAAGGAGAATGTTGGGACTTTGTTGTAAGGGAGGACTGATGTGAGATCCTGACTGTTGTACTATATATGTTGTTTTGTTTGTTACTTACTCCTGGCGTAACGGCCATCTGTAAACCCAGGGGCCCCATAATCTTCTTTTGCCCGGGGGCCCCATGAGTTGTCAGTCCGCCCCTGAGTGTATGTTGAGCTTTACAGAACCCAGGACACACTTCTCCTGTTTTCATTACCACAGCTCTATTCACATAGGCCAGGCATGTCCAAAGTCTGGCCCGCAGGCCAATTGCGGCCCTCCTTCCGGTTTAATACAGCCCCACTGGTGATTTGGATACATATCTTTTGTGGCCCCCAGGGCACAAAAGATATATACTGTGTTTATCAGTTTAGATTCAGTTTCAGATTACATACAGGATAGTCTCCGGTTTACTCAATGGCATCTATAATAGGAAGTCCGGTCTCCTGTGCTGCCATTGGACAACTGTTCCGTCTGTCATAGGAAGTGGGACTTTGTTTTAAAGAGGCTGCCAATTAAAAAGGAAATTCTCCTGTATCTGTTGGCGCTCATCCTGCCCCCCTCCTTGTCTCCTCCAAGGCTGCAGATGGACATCGATCAGGCTGCACTGATGGCAATGGTAAGGCTGCATTCGTGGCACATGTGAGGCTACATTCGTGGCACATGTGAGGCTACAATGGTAAGATTTCGGGCAAAGGTGGCACATGTGAGGCTACATTTGTGTTCTTTATTTAAAAAAAAAATGCCCTAAAACTTCCCTCTTAAAGTGAACGTGTTATATGCCTGTGTGTGTTATACACCAATAAATGTATATCCAAATAACAGGCTACATTGAGCGGCGCTGAATTCATTGAGGCCACAAAAGGATATATATACACATGTGTATATATATGTATAGACTATATAGATGTGATCTATATATATATATATATATAAGCGATATAGATATGCTTTCATGGCACATGTGAAGCGATTGGAAGTGCTTTCATTGTGTTTTTGGCACATGTGAGGCTGGAATAGTGCATTCCAGCGAGCGGATAGAGGCGACGGGGCAATGCCAATTCTACACGTAAGACTGAAGGAGAAATGAATTCGGGCAAAGGTGAGGCTGCATTACCAGACCCATCCAAAGCACGCCGCCGGCCGGCAAGTGGGGGCGAGAGCGCCCCCCCCTCCTGAAGCTGCCCTCAACATGGGGGGGTTCCTGGGCACTGCGGCCCCCCACCCCAGAGACCCTGTCCCCATGTTGATGAGGACAGGGCCCCTCCCGACAACCCTGGCCGTTTTGCTTCACAGTTGGAAGCCCCCTTTATTTAAAAAAAAAATGTACCCCTACCCATTCCCTGCAAAACAAAAGTTTAAACACAAATAAAAACAGTGTATTGAAATATTTTATTAGTTCCCGGGGGGGGGTGTGTATGATCTTAGAAAAGCGCCCCCCTCCGGTGGGCTTCTGTGGGGGGTGGTGCCGCCGTCTGTTCTTTTCCGCCGCCGGGGGGGGCAGTGAACCCGGCGGGTGCGTGTTATATGTCTTCTTCTTCTTCCTGTGTGGCGCGCGGTGTTAGGGCTGTCTTGTACACCATGCTCCGGTATAAATACGGTATATCCAAATAATTTCGCTGCAGCCGCGCGCCGCCCAAGCTCATGGAGAGCAGAAGAAGAAGAAGAAGACGCCCTCGCAGAAGAGGGGACCGCCGCCGCTAGTACTAACACACGAAGAGCGGCGCTGAAGAAAAGAAGACCCCCGGAGAGCGGAGAAGACCCCCGGAGAACGGGAGAAGAGGAATGGGAGAAGACCCCCCCGCCGCCGAAGACGTCAGCCCGCCGGGTGGTGGGCGCTTTTTCAAAGCGCCCCCCCCGGCGGCGGAAAAGAACCAGAGGCACCCACCCCCCACAAAAGAGGGGGCGCTTTTCTAAGATCATACACACCCCCCCCCCTGGCGGCCAATATATACACATGTGTATTTGTGTTTACTTTTGTTTTATATGTATAGTACCCCATATCTATAGGGTGGGGGGCCGGTATCTGGGGGCCCCTTATTAAAGGGGGCTTCGATCGATCCCGCCCGCTACCCCGACAACCAACGGCCAGGGTTGTCGGGAAGGGGCCCTGTCCTATCAACATGGGACAGGGTGCTCTGGGGTGGGGGGCCGCAGTGCGCCCCCTACCCCAGAGCATGACCCCCCCATGAGGGCATGCTGCCCGACGGCTCGAGGGGGGGGCGCTCGCTCGCCCCCACTCCCTTCCTACCGGCCGGCCGGCGTGCTTTGGATACGGGTCTGGTATATTGTGGGGGGACCCCCACGCCGTTTTTTCGGCGTAGGGGGGTCTCCGCAACCCATAACGACCTAAGGGCCCGTTTGCAGGGGGGAACCCATCCGGATTTTTTTTTAAATCCGGCGGGGGATTTCTCCTTCAGGATTCTACTCCGACGTGTAGAATTGGCGGGAATCCGCGTGGATTCCTGTCGCTTCTATGACGGCGCTACCAAGCTCGGCGCCTGCATGGGGCCGTAGGTGGATCGCCCGAGAAATGGAAGTGACACAAACCACCTAGCCTTCAGAGGAAAAATCAAAACCCATCTCTTCTGAAGGCAAAAGTAACCCCCCACAGCGCAGCACTACCCCTCTACTCAATATTTGCTTTTGGTTGATACACCATTCAGTGCAGAAGCTGTACCCACCCACCCCTCTTTTCCCTGTCCCCCACTCTTGTGGTAAGCGCGGTAATATTCACCCCACCATACTTAGAGAATGGATACCAAAGCGCCCAGAGACGATTCAGTTAGCATGTGTTGCGCTATATAAGTTTCTCACTCACTCAGAAGTAATAGAGCAGTGTTTTCAAACAGCCATGAAGCCAGTGAGATAAGCGTGTGCAGAATAAATGGAAAGCAGTTTTAAATTTGCAAAAGAACATTAATGCAATATTGGTACATAGGGGAGCTGGAATTTAGAAACAAAAAAAGGTGAACTTAGCCTTTAAAGGGGTTGTAAAGGTACAATTTTGTTTCCTAAACAGCTTCCTATACCTTAGTGCAGTCCTTCTTCACTTACCTCATCCTTTGATTTTGCTTTTAAATGTCCTTATTTCTTCTGAGAAATCCTCACTTCCTGTTCTTCTGTCTGTAACTCCACACAGTAATGCAAGGCTTTCTCCCTGGTTTGGAGTGTCATGCTCGACCCCTCCCCTGGCATACAGGAGAGTCAGGACGCCCACTAACACACAGGTCCTTTTCTCTATCTGCAACGTAGAGAGCGTTCTGACTCTCCCGTAGTCCAAGGAAGGGGGCGAGCACGACACTCCACACCAGGGAGAAAGCTTTGCATTACTGTGTGGAGTTACAGACAGAAGAACAGGAAGTGAGGATTTCTCAGAAGAAATAAGGACATTTAAAAGCAAAATCGAAGGATGAGGTAAGTGAAGGAGGACTGCAATAAGGTAAAGTACGCTATTTAGGAAAAACAAATTGTACCTTTACAACCCCTTTATGGTAAAATACCTTTTACCTTTACAACCACTTTGAGGCCGGGTTCACACCTATGCAAATTGAGTGTGGCTTAAACTGCATCCAATACGCAGAACATTTCTAAATACATTGTTTTCATTGAGCAAGGTTCACATATGTGTGAGGCATTCGCACTTGCTTATTGCCAAAAAAACGTGTGCGTATTTTAGGCATTGCGGTGCGGCTCAGGTGCGAATTCATTATCTTCTATGGGTACGCAGCTGATTCGCAGATGTGTTCAGTTCTCTTCAGGATTTGTCTAATTTAGCTCAATACACTTCCCCCCCACTCTCCTCTCCCCTGTAACTTCTCCCAGGTCTCCAAATTCGAAGCTAAAACGGAGCTAATCTGCTGAACACTTCTGTAATCTCTCTGCAGAGATAAGAGAGCTGAAATTCGCACCGTACAAGTGTGAATCCGGCCTAAAGCTGTAGTGATTATTCTACTTTGCCACTGTCATGTTATGCAGTTAGAATAGTTATTTGGCACCGACTTGTACGTGCACAATCCTTTAAGCAATGCCAACATGTCAGGGAATGCTGTGGATAGTACCAGCAAGGTTTTGTACATATACAAATAAAGTGCATAGTGCTCATAAAATGTATAATTAATTACAAATCCAATTCTGAAATAACAGTGATTTTAAATATTTAATCAAAAACAAATATTTCACCAGAAAACAAAAGTCCATAAATCTTTTTGTGATGCAACTTTAATCTTTACACCATCAGCAATGGCGAAAACTCCATAAGAAAAAACCTGGTGGATGTGAGTGAAATTCTGACTCACCAGACTACCATGACCTCTTTAACTAAAAAGAAGGTCCGATGGGGCTTTTTTAACATGTGGGTCTGTGATCTTGCTGGTATATCAGAGGAGATGTGACTGGAATCTTGCAAATACTCCACCGCAGTGGCAATCAGAACAAATGAAAAAACAGGACCGTAGTGTAATACATTTTAGTTTAAAAAAATTGTTTTAAAAACATGAGCCAAATAGCCGCTTACATTGGTAGGTGCCTTTCCTCGGCACTGGAGCTATAAAGCATCTGTCACCAGGTAAATGGAAGGAATAGCCGTCCCGCTCGTGCTGTGTTGATCGGCGTGTGTTCCACCGTGGCGGCAAGACAGAAACCGGCGCATCCCGGTCACGTTACTTCTGGCCACTTCCTGTTTGGTGATGGTGTAAAGATTGATGTTACATCACAAAAAGATTTATGGACTTTTGTTTTCTGATGAAATTTTTGTTTTTGATTAAATATTTAAAATGTTATTTCTGCATTGGATTATTAATTAATTACCGTATACATTTTATGAGCACTATGCACTTTATTTGTATATGCACAAAATGTAATACAATTTATTAAGTTCACAGCGCCCTCTACTATTACACACCCCAAATCAGATAAGTTTAGCACAATTGCACTTTGAGGGGAGCAGCTCATATATATTTACAATTTCTTAGAACTAGCTCATTTAGCTATTCCATAGCGCAAGGTTCTTCTGTTTTTTCAATCCTTTAGGAGTGTACAGTATATTTAGGTAGCGGGCAGGAGGCTAATGCAAATCAGGAAGCCCCTTTAAAGGGGCTTGCAGATTCTGATAAGCCCCCCACCTGCAGACCCCCACAAACCCTGGCCGGGGTTATGGAGAAGAGGCCTTGTCCCCATTAACATGTTGAAGGCATGTGACCTGGTATGGTTCAGGCGGGGGAGGCACTTGTTCTTCCCCCTTTCCTGATCTGCTAGGCTGCATGCTCGGATAAGGGTTTGGTATGGATTTTAATATGGAGCAAGTCACATGGGGCCAGATTCAGGTAGAGTTGCGCTGGAGTATTTCGATATGCGCCGCGTAACTGTGAAGATGCGCCGTCGTTTCTATGTGGCCGTACCCACCAACCTAGATGCGACAGAAAACGGGCCATTTCCGAACGGCTTAACGTTCCGACGCCAGAGTATCGTCAGCGCATAGTTTCGCTTGGCGCATCAGTCGCGACTATTGATTTCCCCTGCAAATATGCAAATGAGGGAGATTTCCCAATTCTCGCACGGATTAGCACCATACTCCGGCTACATGCGCCGCGCATATGTCGTCCGTCCGTCGCAAAGTTATTTCTACAAATGGCTGCTTTATCTTTACTCCAGACGGCCTCAGGTCAGCAGGAGAGCAGCTCCAGCAGCAGCGCTACCGACGAAACTAGCAAGCTGAACAACCACACGTGCAAGGACAACACCTCTGTGTGCCAACATGCCAGGGGCAATCGTGGTCCTAGAACTACTGATGGGTCCCCCGGAACGAAGGAGGCGGGCACGTGAGAGGATATACCGCACGCGCATGAGCCCCTTTGGCATGGGGGATGAGGAGGTGTATCGCCTCTTCAGATTCAGCCCAGATGCAATACTTGAACTAACCACAACCCTGCAGGGTGACATCACCAGCAAGACACACCGCTCACAAGCAGTGCAGCCACTGGTGAAGGTACTGGCAACACTTCATTTCCTTGCAAGTGGATCATTCCAGCGTACAAGTGGAGTGGTGGCTGGGATGTCACAATCCTCCGTGAGCAGATGTGTGCACCAGGTTGTCCCTGCAATCCTCAGACGCATGTCCAACCAGTTCATCAGACCCACCACTGAGGAGCTGCGGCTGAAGGCAATGACAGATTTCTACAGCATTGCCAGATTCCCACACACTGTGGGGGCCATTGATTGCACACATGTGGCCCTACAGCCCCCCAGTGCCACAGAGCACATATACCGCAATCGGAAGCATTGGCATTCCATCAACGTACAGGTGATAGCCGATGCCCAACGCCTCATATGGCACGTCCGTGCCAAACACCCCGGGTCCAGCCATGACAGCTTCATATACCGTCAGAGTCCCATCCCAGCAGAATTCGAGCAAAACATGTATGGGGACAGCTGGCTGGTTGGTGAGTGACATGGGTGGCAGGCATGACTATCCCCTCCCGTGATGCACACCTCACAAGTGGCACATGCATGACTAACATCCTCCTGTCTTTTCCCTTACAGGTGACTCTGCATATGCACTGGGACCCCATCTCATGACTCCTTTCCGGAACCCCCAAACCAGAGGAGAGAGAAAATACAATGAAGCACACATCAAAACCCGTGCAGTGGTGGAGCAAACATTTGGGCTCCTGAAGTCCTGTTTCCGCTGCCTGGATAAGTCCGGGGGGACCCTATTGTATTCCCCTACCTTTTTGTGTCAGATCATCGGTGCATGTTGCATTCTGCACAACTTTGCTATAAGAAAAGGCCTGCAGATTGACATACGTGATGACCTGACCCCCGACCCACACAGTCCCCACCTGCCAGAGGAGAACCAGTCTGCTGATGGAAGAGCAGTCAGGAGGGTCCTCGCCGTAGGCATCTTTGGACACTAAACCAAAACATTTATCACACAGAGAATGCACGCGTGTACACCACTGATGTCCCTAGATCACACACACCACATGCACATCGCATTGGATTAGCCCAAGTCCAGCATGTAGGACTTGGGAGCAGCAAAGCCAGCGTCAAGGCCCCAATGATGTCACTGTCCATTCATACACCTTTCACACATCATTCATACAGCCGTGGTGTTAACTTCACCACCACGGCCGAGGGTGACACCCCTTACTGGCAGGAGTGCCACCCCTTCACATTCACACACCATTCACACTGCAATGTGTGCAGTATCAAAAAATAAAAAACTCATAACCTGAGTATAAATCCAAATAAAATAAAAAAACTCATAACCTGAGTATAAATCCAAATAAAATAAAAAACAAATCATCGGGGATGCCGGGGGCTCCTTCTTGCCGAACCTCTCTGGCTCCTTAGATGCCTGGATGGAGTGGGTGGGGGTGGGGGGGCATCTGGAGGTGGCTGATCCCCGGGTGGGACACTCCTGGCAGGTGTGGCCTGCATGCCCTCCAAGGCCCTGGCTATCCGGCCGAGGTATGTGTTGGTATGGGCCTGCATCCTGAGCTGACGGGTGACCTGATAATGCTGGGCCCGCCGACTCAGCCTCCCCTGGTCCCGGATGGCAGCACTGTTTCCCTGGATGGCAGCAGTGTTTGCCTGTACGGCTGCAGTCAGGTGCCTAATATCCCCCTGCACCTCCCCCAAACTGGTCACCACTGCAGCGCAGTTGCAACTCACATCCTGCACTGCGTTGCTTATCTGGGCAGCGGATCACAGGCTGTCAGCCACTCTGTCCAAGTGCCCAACTATGTCCCCCATTTGTTGGGTCTGTCTGGCGTGATCCCTCGCCAACTGGCCCTGGACAAGATCCGACACCCCCCTGGTCTTCTGGGTCGCCTTCCTGGGGCCAGAAGATGGTTGTCCCCGGGGGGATGGAGTCGCCCTTGAGGGGCTTCCAAGGATGGGGGAGGGGATGACAGACGGCCCTGGAGAAGGGGAGGAGTCCTCCAACAATAAGGAAAAGTCCTGCTCTGCCACAGCAGGATCCTCCACAACCACCTCGGCAGGTGTGGTGTGGGCACTCTCCTCCTCCACCTCGGTGTCTTCACCACCCAGGGGCTCGGGCACACGATGGCATTGGGGGGATGGGGTGGACTGGCCGCCGACAGATGATGGCCCAGCTCCGTGTGGATGACACAAAGCAGACACATGTTGGTGGTCCCACACACTTGGCACATGTACCCTCCCCCCCCCACATGCAACACATCAAATAGGGGATAAAAAACACTTACCTGTCCTGGAGCCTTCCTCCACAGAGTCATATCCAGGGACCCCCTCCACCTGCTCCCTGTCCAGGCAGCGAGCGACCACCTCCTCCTCCGTGGTCAGGCTGACTGGACATGGGGGACCACCACCTGTGCCACTCTCATGCCTCCTGATGGTGGCCACCTTGCCACGGACCTTGCGCCGCAGGTCGTTTACCTTTTTTTGGATGTCACCAGCAGTCCGGGTGGAGTACCCTAGCACATTCACCCTGCTGGCAATGGTGTCCAGGATGGCCTGCTTCCTCTCCCGGCTGGTCTTCCGACTTTTTTTGCCATGGAGGAAATGATTAAATGTCTCCATAGCGGAAATGATCACAGAGACCTCCTGGGCATTAAAGTTGAGGTTCCTCCTCTCTCTGGGGGTAGCGAGAGCAGCCATCACAGCACAAAAGTATCTTCCCTGGGGTGGGGGGAAACGGAAATACTTTTGCGCCGGAATGGCGTTTCCGCTAGCGCTTTTAAACGCACAACGGAACACATTGCGCTGACGTTTGCCGTGAAGTGGTGCCGACGGAAGTTGTGAGCATGCGCACAAGGGGGCGAGTGGAGCCTCACTCACTGCGCATGCTCCGTGGATGATGCGCTGAACGTAAGCCTCTGTGCTGGGCTCCGCCCATCATTTACATATGATCACACCCACTTGCGTCGGGTTACGCCAGCGCATTATCGTTACTCTGGTGCAAGTTTACGCGCAACTGCAATGTGAATAACAGTACTTGCGCCGAAAGTGTCGGCGGAGTAACGTAAATGATAAGCGTTACTCCGGAGTAAAGAAACTCCCATCTACCTGAATCTGGCCCATGGTCTTTACTAAGCATGCAATTTCTTCATGTTAGGCAGCTGGACCCAGTGGCAGTAGAGTAAAGGAAAGGTAATTGAATGCAAATTAAATGTTTAGAGAGGGAAGTAAACACCCCAGGGGAGCTCAAAAAGGTGCCTCCCTCAACAGGATCCAAGGTACCAACACTTCTATAAAAATATAACTTAGAACATTAGTATTTTCCCTTAAGGAAATGATCATCCCCCAAATCCTAATAACAAGGTCCTCAAAGGCCAAGTGAACAATGAAAGCAGTAACCAAGAAGGCTTAAAACACCATTCAGCCAAGACTCCAAGGTAAAGAGGTGGACTTCAAAAATGTCTGCCTTTGTTCAAACTTTTTTCCAATTCAGCTCACAGAATGTAACAAGGTCACTCAATTTCTGGCAAGAAGAATAGATATTTTATGTGCCAGCTAAAATGTTCATATCTTGAAAAATTCAAACTAACATAGCTGCCACATTAATGAACTGTTAAATTTTAATGCATTTCATTTTTCTTCTTGGGTTTAGATATACATACAGTTTTAAGGGTTAGGTTTAGCAGTAGGGATGAGCTTCGCGTTCGACTCGAACCCAGGTTCGAATCGAACATTGGCTGTTCGATTGTTCGTCAAAATTCGAACAAAACAGGTTGTTCGCACCAAATTCGAGTGACGCGTCATGGCCCATAATTCACTGCGGCATTGCGCGCTGATGATTGGCCAAGCATGCACAATGACTCGTATGCTTGGCCAATCACAGTGCGCAAAAAATGGAGAGCAATAATTGGCAAAAGCAAGGGTATCTTTGGCCAATTATGGCTCAGGGCTTTAGCACACGCCCCACACTATAAAAGGTCGCCTGCTTGGCGGCCTCGTGTAGTGTGTTGCGGCGTATGTTAACGAAAAGATCAGTCCTAGAGAGAGAGAGAGAGAGAGAGAGAGAGAGAGAGAGAGAGAGAGAGTTTTTTGTTTACTAGATAGCTAGATAGAGCAGTCAGGCTAGTCAGTTTAGTTAAATTTACAGGCCCGGATTTAGAAACAAGGTACGCCGGCGTATTTCCTGATACGCCGCCATAAATTCAAATGTGCGCCGTCGCATCTTTACGCCGATTCAGAAAGCAAGATAAGCAGAAAAACATGGCTTCAGCCGTACGACGTAACTTGCCTACGCCTGCCTATTGTGGGCGCATAGTTACGTTGGACGCATTCGGCGTTCCCATCAAAAATATGCAAATGAGCTAGATACGCCGATTCACGAACGTAGTTGCGCCCGGCGTATTAATATACGTCGTTTACGTAAAGGCGTATGACCGGCGTAAAGTTACCCCTGCTATATGAGGCGCAGACAATGTTAAGTATGGACGTCGGAAACAGCGTAGAATTGTACGTTGTTTACGTCATTTGCATAAGTCGTACGCAAATAGGGCTGTGCGTAAGTTATGTTCACGTCGAAAGCATTGACTATTTGAGACTATGGATGAACAGACCGACCGTTCGCGCGAACATTTAGAACCCCATTGAAGTCTATGGGACTCGAACGTTCGAATTCAAAAACGATAATTTTAAAGACCAATATTCAAGTTATTGTTGGAAAACGTCTTTGAGAACCCGGGTCTTGCCCCAGGGAACATGTATTAATGGAAAAAAGTTTAACCACTTAAAGACCCCCACACGCACATATACGGCCACAACATGGCTCGTACAGGCACAAGGGCGTAAATTTACGTCCCCGCCTGAGTGCGGTTCGGGGGTCCCATCGGGACCCCCTCCGCGGCGTGCGGGGGTCTCCCTACCTCTGGGAGCGATCCGGGATCTGCGGGCGGATGTCCGTGATATCCGCCCCCCCCGCGATCGCTCCCAGCCAATGGGAGCGCGCTCCCAGCCTGTCACTTCCTCCTCCTGTGTTTACACAGGAAGGAGGAAATGATGTATTCTCTCATCGCAGCGCTGTTTCCCAGCGCTGCTGATGAGAGAAGACATCACAAGTAAGTGTGCACCAACACAACACTGACACACACTCACATAGGCATATTAACCCCTTGTGATCGCCCCCCCCCCCCACCCCCCTGTCACAGTGTTACTGAATGCAGTGATTTAATCACTGCATTTAGTGTCAGTGTGACAGGCACTGTAAAAAACAGTTAGTGTTAGGTTCAGGATAGCCCCCCCACCCCCCCTAATAAAGTTTTAACCCCCTGATCACCGCCCTAGTTAACCCTTTCACTCCCTATTGCCAGCGTCACTAAGCGATCATTTTTCTGATCGCTGTATTAGTGTCGCTGTTCCCGCTAGGTAGCTATTTTTTTTTATTGCGATTTTTTTTTTTTACTAAAGACATGTGGCTAAATAAATTTTGGCCTAAATGTTTGACTAAAATTTAGTTTATTTGATTTTTTTTTAACAAAAAGTAAAAAATAGTGTTTTTTTTTTCAAAAATGTCGCTCTATTTTTGTATATAGCGCAAAAAATAAAAATCGCAGAGGTGATCAAATACCACCAAAAGAAAGCTCTATTTGTGGGAAGAAAAGGACGCAAATTTTGTTTGGGAGCCACGACGCACGACCGCGCAATTGTCTGTTAAAGCGACGCAGTGCCGAATCGCAAAAACACCTTGGGTCATTTACCAGCGTATTGGTCCGGGTCTTAAGTGGTTAAAAAACGGTTGTTTTTTCAGGAGCAGGACCGTTTTTAAAACTTTTTTTTCCATTGATACATGTTCCCTCGGGCAAGACCCGGGTTCTCAAAGACGTTTTCACAGGCAAACTATAGACACCCAGCAGGTACAATATTTAAAGGAATTACATTTTTTTTTTAAGTTAAGCATCATTAAAATCACTGCTCCAGGAGCAGTGATTTTATTGATGCTTAAGTAAAAAAAAAAAAAAGAAAAATTCCTTTAAATATTGTACCTGCTGGGTGTCTATACCTATAACGTCTTTAATCACTTCAATATAGGGCTTTAAAACCCACCTCCTTACCGGGCCTATTCTGGCACTTCTCTCCTACATGTACAAATCATCATTCTTTTGCTAGAAAATTACTCAGAACCCCCAAACATTATATATGTTTTTTTAGCAGACACGCTAGGGAATAAAATGGCGGTCATTGCAACTTTTTATCTTGCACCGTATTTGTGCAATCATTTTTCAAACGGCTTTTTTTTGTAAAAAAAAAATGGTTTCATAAATTAAAAAATAACAAAACAATGTTAGCCCAATTTATTGGTAAAATATGAAAGATGATGTTACGCCGAGTAAATAGATACCTAACATGTCATGCTTTAAAATTGTGTATACTCATGGAATGGCGCCAAACTTCGTTACTTAAAAATCTCCATAGGCGACACTAACATTTTTACAGGTTACCAGTTTAGCGTTACAGAGGATTCTAGTGCTAGAATTGTTGCACACGCTCTAATGCACGCGGCGACACCTCACATGTGTGGTTTGAACAACGTTTACATTCGTGGGTGGGACTTACGTGTGCGTACGCTTCTGGGCACAAGCTACCGGGGACAGGGGCATTTAAATTGTTTTATTATTATTATTTATTTTTATTTTACTTATTTATTTATTTTCTACCCTTTTTAAAAAAAAAAAAAAAAATTTCAATCGCTTTTATTCCTATTATAAGGAATGTAAACATCCCTTGTAATAGGAAATGTGTGTGACAGGTCCTCTTTAAGGAGATATGAGGGGTCAATAAGACCCCACATCTCTCCTCCAGGCTGGAAAGAACGGGATCGTGAAAAAAAATTCACAGATCTCATTCAAACTAGCCGCAAATGCGGTTTGTTTATTTACGGGGACACGGGCGTGACATCATCACATCGCGCCCGGGCCTCAGACGGTCATAGAGATGACTGGTGACCATATGGTCACCAGTCATCTCTATGGCAAACATCCAGCGGATGGCGATCATCTCTCCGGGCCCCCAATGGGACGGGAGAGCCCAGAGAAGCGCCAGGTGGCTGCGGGAGAAGGGGATGTCCCCTCCCGCCGCCTGTAAGAACGATCTAGCCGCTATGATCATTCTTACGTTGCGCAGGATCTCAATGATGCCTCTGGGTGCAGGCATCATTGAGATATCCCCCCGCAAAGCCTAGGACCTCATATGACGTCCACCCGGGATAACAGGTCCCCGTTTTGGACGTCATATGACGGTGGGCGGGTATCAAGTGGTTAAATAGCACAATCACCTGCCTGCCAGTAAATTAGGAAGAACTGATCTATCTAAGCCAGGGGTGTCCAAACTTTTTTCAAAGAGGGCCAGATTTGATGCAGTGAACATGCGTGAGGGCCGACCATTTTTGCCTGACAGTCTTTGAACCATTAAAATTCGGTCTAAGGGCCAGATTCTCAGAGGCGCTACGACGGGGTATCTCAGACACCCCGTCGTATCGCCGTTTTTTTTGCCCGTGTATCTATGCGTGTGATTCCTAGAATCACTTACGCATAGATACCGGTGAAGATCCGCCAAGTGTAAAACAATTACACTGTCGGATCATAGATGTAATGACATCGGCGGCCACTAGGTGGCCTTTACTTTGTTTTCTCATTTGCCTATGCAAATGAGGCTAATACGCCGATTCCCGAACGCTTTTACGCCGCCCCGTCGTGGTTAACGTTTTAGTCCGCGTAAGGTTACCCCTGCTAAGATGTGGAGTAACCTTACGACGTCCCGTCGGATGCCGTCGGATGCCATGTTAAATATGGCCTCGGGACCGCGTCGTGTTGTGCGTCGTTTACGTCGTTTGCGTACGTCGATTCTCAATGGGGCTGGCATACGCTACGATTACGTCGTTTACATTGAGAAAATGTGACGTCCTTTGGAGAATGCGCACTGGGATTTCGTCGCGGCCGGCGCATGCGTAGTTCAATCGGCACGGGGGCACACTTAATTTAAATACAAGCGGCCCCCTTCGATTTACGCGGAGATACGCCGGGCCATTTACGATACGCCGCCGCAAACTACGGAGCAAGTGCTTTGGGAATAAAGCACTTGCTTCAGTACGATGCGGCGGCGTGGTGTAAACGGCTAACCCTCAGCCGCCGCAAATGTACGAGAATCTGGCCCTAGGTGTGTTTGTCCTAACACCAATACACAGCCCAACAAGCCCTGCCTTTGTGGCTGTGTGTGGTGAAGAGTTGAGCTTAGGCATGTTATTTGTATCTATCGATATAGATATCTATATAGATATATATCTTTTGTAGCCCCAACGAATCCCAGCGAGCCGCTCAAGACTAAGGATTAGCTCGGGAGTGTTATTTTATATAAACCTTATATATCACTTAAGGAGAAGTTTCAGGGGGAAAAAAACTATTTTAAATAAAGAACTGTGAAGCAAAATAAGGGTCAGTGCCTATCAATGCAGGCTCCCCATTATCATGAATGCAGCCTCACTATTGCCATCCGTGCAGCCTGATCCTTGCCCATTTGCAGCCTCGGAGGGGACAGGGAGGGGGCGGGACGGGCGCTAACAGATTATATGCAGGAGAGTCTCGTTTTCTCAACGGCCTCTTTAATAGTAAGTCCTGCCTTCTATGATAGACAGAACAGTCGTCCAATGGCAGCCCAGGAGATAGAGCTTCCTAGTACAGATGCCGCTGAGTAAACTCTTGTTATGCCCCCTCCCTGTCCCCTTTGAGGTAGCGCTGATAAATACAGTATTTATCTTTAGTAGCCCGGGGGCTGCAAAACATATATATATCCAATTTACCAGGGGGGCCACATTAAACCGGAACAGGAGCCGAATTCGGCTCAGGCTTTGGCCAATTATGACTCTTCATTTTTTGCGCGCTGTGATTGGCCAAGCATGCGGGACATACAGCATGCTTGGCCAATCATCAGCGCGCAATGCCGCAGTGAATTATGGGCCGTTTTTCGTCACTCGAATTCGGTGCGAACGACCGCTTTTGTTCGAATTTTGTCAAAACGTACAAACAGACAATGTTCGAGTCGAACATACGTTCATTTTGAACGCGAAGCTCATCCCTATTTGCGACGTGATTTTGGAGCATGCGCACTGGGATACGTCCACGGACGGCGCATGCGCCGTTTGTTCGGACCCTCATTTGGGGTCATGGGGTCATGGCTAATTCTAATACAACACGCCTACTACACGCCTACTTTGAATTACGCGCACTTACCGCACATTTACGCTTTTCCGCCGTAACTTAGGACGCAAGTGCTGTGTGAATACAGCACTTGCCTCTCTAAGTTGCGGTGGCGTAGCGTAAAGAAGACACGCTACGCCCGCCTAAAGATACGCCATTCTTTCTGAATCCGAGCCACAGTGTGTAGAGGATATATATATACATCCCAGGAGTTGTACATATATTTACAGTATACACTGTATAGTTTAGCTAGATCAGCTATTCCTATTTGTCAGGCAGTTGATTGTGCAGCTGCAGTCTTCTAACATGTTGTATTGCCTGTGTGCTGTATACAGTAGTTTGCACTTAAACATACTTGGTGTTTACTGCACTTGTGCTGTATAGTTTGCACCTAAACATACATGGTGTTTACTGCACTTGTGCTGTATAGTTTGCACCTAAACATACATGGTGTTTACTGCACTTGTGCTGTATAGTTTGCACCTAAACCTACTTGGTGTATACTGCACTTGTGCTGTATAATTTGCACCTAAACGTACCTGGTGTTTACTGCACTTGTACTGTATAGTTTGTACCTAAACATACCTGGTGTTTACTGCACTTGTGCTGTATATTTTGCACCTAAACTACTTGGTGTATACTGCACTTGTGCTGTATAGTTTGCACCTAAACGTACATGGTGTTTACTGCACTTGTGCTGTATAATTTGCACCTAAACGTACCTGGTGTTTACTGCACTTGTGCTGTATAGTTTGCACCTAAACATACTTGGTGTATACTGCACTTGTGCTGTATAGTTTGCACCTAAACCTACTTGGTGTATACATAATGGGCCTTGATCAGGGATGCATGCACTGTTCTGTCAGCATTTGAGGAGGCCACGAGGATGGTGAGCAGTGACAGTGCATGCATCAATAAGACTGTCCTTCTTATTCACATGTTGGAGCACACGCTGCGTGAAATAATGGACAGGGCCCTAGAGGCAGAACAGAGGGAGGAAGAGGATGACTTCCTAAACTCTCAAGGCCCCCTTTATCCAGACAGTGGTCCTGCTTGCCCGCCTAGCACACAGGAAGAGGAGGAGGAGGAGGAGGAGAGGGAGGAAGATGATTGTGTAACATCCCTGCTATGCAACTACAGTAAAACAATTGGTTTTACAACTATAGAGGTCTCTCAGGTCAACCACCAGTTCTCTCTCAGAGTAAACAGAGAGATTGGGGTTAATTCATCACAACCTCTAGTGGACAACCAACTGAGAGACTGTAGAAGCTTATTCCCTCATAAGCAACTACCTGAGGGGTAAACAGGGTAGTATCTCAGATACAGACAAGGTATTACTCCTAATCTACAAACATACACTATACGTAGCAGGTAATATATGGTACTTGCGGTTCTGCAGAGAGAAGTAGTAGCAGATGATGTAGGGGATATCTGGAAGTCCTAAGCAGGAACAAGCTATCTGTGTATATAAAGGATCTTCAGGTATCAAGATGACTGCAGATGTCCTACAAACAGGAATCAAAGATAAGTCCGGGTCACAGGCCGTGGTCAGGTGCTGGAGAAGACATGGGTATCCAAAGTCCAAGCCGGGGTCAAGGGTTCAGGCAAGCAGCAGTCCAAAAACAAAGCCAAGGGTCAAAAGCCGGGATCAGTCAAGAAGCTGAAGATATAAGCAGGTAGCTTTAGCTCAGACAGGGAGATCAATACCAAAATGAACTGACACCTGTCTCATAGTGAGGGAGGGCTTTATATCCAAGTTAATTAGGCAACGTCCCTCAGCTGGACCAGAATAGAAGTGCAAATAGTAGGGAGATCAGGCAAACAGCATATGGTTCAGCACCAGGCTTCAATGGATAGCAACATAATCTGAACTGAGAGATGGCTCAGAGGCAAGGTGTTGGGATATGAATGGAGAGGTCCCGGGTTCAATTCCACCCTGAGGCGCGACCACGCCTCGCTGTCTGTTTTGCACGATAGGGATCGTGACAGATTGTATCATCAGCATGAAGGTGTAGCCTAGCACTCAGCATCAGCACCAGCAGTGTTCAAGGGATCATTTACAGTCCCAAAGAACCCATGGAGTTTTATGTGGCTGGGATGAGGTGGCTGCGGATCCTGTCGTCCTCAGTGACCCAGAGGACGGTACCACGAATACCTCAGCAAACCTACGCTGCATGGCCTCCCTGATCCTGTAAAGCCTGCGTAAGGATCCTCGTATTCGTGGTATCAAGGAGAGGGATCATTACTGGCTGGCAACTCTCCTTGATCCACATTACAAGGGTAAGGTTGCGGACCTTATCTTGCCGTCGCAGAGGGAGCAGAAGATGAAAAATCTTCGGGAGACCTTGCAGAAAGGTCTGTGCAACTCGTTCCCTGAACCTGGGGGATTACCAAATCCTGGTGCTAGACAACGTGTTGCTGAGGCTTTGGTGAGTCACAGAAGGAGTGGTGGAGAAGGTGGCCGTCTGACCGATGCGTTCACACAATTTTTTAGTCCTTAGCCCCAAGGTATGACCGGTTCCAGCAACCATCGCCAGCGTCTGGTTTACATGGTGCGGCAATACCTAGGGGCAAGATCAGACTTGGACACCTTCTCCACCGAAAATCCTCTGGCTTACTGGGTCTTGAGGATGGATCACTGGCCAGAGCTTGCACAGTACGCAATTGAGCTACTGGCTTGTCCTGCATCCAGCGTTCTTTCAGAACGCACATTCAGTGCTGGTGGAGGCTTTGTGACCAATCACAGGGTGCGCCTCTCCACCGACTCCGTCGATCGACTGATCTTCATAAAAATGAATCAGGCTTGGATCAACCCCAGCTTCCAAGCACCTGATGCTGATGTAACTGAATACTTTTTTGGAAGTGTCAGATCCCTTGGAGACTGCTTATGCTAATGCCGAGTGACTTATCCTGTTATTCTGACTGAATATCCTTTTCCTCAATGATCTTGCTGATTGCTAGTATGAACATTGTTGGTTCTGGGCATCGCCACCAGTGCCTTAGGCCCAATTTTTCTGCCCCTGTTTAACAGGGGCGTGTAATAAAAAATTTTGATGCAATACTTTGCGTGTGGCTCTTTGCTGCGCTCCAATTACAGTATCTGTGAGGGGTTGCAGTGTTGTGGCACCAGCACCAGTGCCTAAGGCCCAATTTTTCTACAAGGGGGGGGATTACAATTCTTGATCTAATATTTCAAAGCAGGGCGTTCCAGCGCCCACCAAGACTAACTGTGAGGGCTTACAGTGTTGTGGCAACACCAACACCTAGGCCCCTAATTTCTGCAGAGTATATACGTCAGGCCTCTACTTTCAAACATCCAACTTACAAACGACTTCTACTTGCAAATGGAAGGCGACAACAGGAAGTGAGAGGAAATCTACCCCTAGGAAGGGAAATTCTCTTCTGTAAAAGGTGTCTCCTGTCCACTGATGCTTTATCACCAATCCTTGTTTCACCAAAAAAAATATAAAAAAAAAATCAAAAAATCATTTGTCATTGGGACAGAAAGTGAGGTGCAATCTTCTGAACAGATGCACACAGACAGCAAAACAAATGTTACAGGGGTGATAATAACCCGTCTCTATGTTTTCAGAAAAGCTTAAAAAAAAGATTTTATGGTTGAAGCTACACTTTAACCTCCCTGGCGGTTTTCCCATGTCTGACACGGGGTAAAAATTTCCTGCTACTATCGTTGATCCCGTGTCAGACACGGGCTCGCCTCGCAGCATCCACAGAGACAGTTTACTTACCTTCTCCGTGGATCCAGCGATGCATCCCCGCTGTGTGAGCGAGCGGGTGCTCGCTCGATTCACACAGCGTCCCCGCGGGCCGCCGATCTCCGTTCCCTGCGACGTTACGACGCACGGGGACGGAGAATGGCGCCAAATTCAAAAATGTAAACAAACACATTACATACAGTACACTGTAATCTTATAGATTACAGTACTGTATGTAAAAAATACACACCCCCCATGTCCCTAGTGGTCTGCCCTGTACACTACATGTCCTTTTATATAATAAAAACGTTTCTTTCTTCCTGCAAACTGTAGATTGCTCATAGCAACCAAAAGTGTCCCTTTATGGCAAAAATTGTTTTAGAGCAGCTAAAAAACAGCGATAATAAATTATAATCACTTGCAGAATTTAGCGATAGCGATTTATGGGAAAATTTGTCATAAAAAAAAAAAATGACAGCAAAAATTCTGCAACTGAGCAAATTTCAGTGATTTTGATTTGATTACATTATTGAATAATTTTTACTATAATTATATTATTATTTGTTATAATTTTTTATAATTATTTATTATATTATAATTTTTAATAAAAAAAAAAAAAAAAATCATACCCGGGATCCCTATTAGACTCTTGTTTAGATAGATTTAAGTAAGTACTTACTAAGAATTGCAGGCCTATAATACATAACACCACATTTCCTTGCAAAACAATTGCAACGCTTTTGGTACAAAATTCCAGACAGAATCATAACGCCAGGGAGGTTAAAGAAGTACCAGTTGAAAATTACAAACAGATTCTACTTAACAACAAACCTAGAGTCCCTGTCTTGTTTGCACCGCCTGTATACTGCTGTGCAAAGTATATAGGGCCAAAGGGGCTTGTAATGAACTGGGGGGAGTGCTGGCGGGGAAACCTATGCTATTTTTTTCAGTGATTTTTATCCATATTGCAGGGACCAAACATAAAGGCGCAAGCAGTCTTAAATTACTTTTTTCTTATAGTAGTCTAATTTTGTGCAGGGACAGTTCTAAACACGTGCCACTACTATAGACACCCAGCAGGTACGATTTTTTAAGGAATTAAAAAAAAAATCACTTTAAGCATCATTAAAATCGCTACTCCAGAAAAAACGCCATTTTTTTCCATTGATACATGTTCCCTGGGGCAAGACCCGGGTCCCCAAACCCATTTTCTGACAATAACTTGTATATTGGGCTTTAAAATGATGACTCTTGAATTCGAACGTTCGAGTCACATAGACATCAATGGGGTTCGATACGTTCGCACGAACGTGAGGTCCGTTCGAAGGTTCGGCTCATCCCTATTTAGAAGGAAGGTTAGGTGCTAAGGATTGGGTGGGATGGGATAAATGTTAGGGTGACAATACATTTTTGGGCATCAGTGATTGTTGGTTTGGGTGATTATAGTGAATTTTCATATAGTTTTCTACAGTTTTATGCACAAATGATGAGTACCAGAGTACCAAAAATTTAAGGACCAGTACTACATAACAGATAATGATGTTTTGGAAGTTTCACAAGTCCCTTCACAAGAAATTGGAAATGTTTCTGACCACCTAGGAAAATATATGTTTCCAACTCTTTTTTTCAACTTTTTCAATATAATGTCTACCATTTAGTACATATGTATTTTTATATAATTATTTTATGTGCTAGTAGTAAAGTATTTCAACTTTATCAAGTTCTATATGTTGGCTTAACTGATGAACAGATGTGCTGCTATAATGCCATATGCTACTAGATATTGTATTTTTTATGTAAGTACCACTTAAAACTGAAATAGGTCTGCAGGGGATTCAATTAAACCTGTCCTTCTTTGCAATCATGTGTTCAAGTGCATGTCCTTTAAAAACACAGCTAAGTGCTTTTTGACTGCTTTGTGTATCTGTTGGTGACAGAGAATTTATTACACAAATAAATTCCTTCTGATGTACCAATAGTTATCACCACTTTGCAGAGAAAAAAGATAAACCAAATTATGGATGAAGATCCAGCAAGATATAAAATAAAACGAACAGAAAATCTTCCTGTATTCATCTGGGAATTTATAGACAAACACATTTATCTAGAAGTTATGCACATTTTTTCCCCCCTAAGTTTGTTCTGGGCTATAAAACTACTAATTTCTTCTCTATACACAATACATTTTCTATACTGCTTATCTAGGGCTACATTGTAAAATAGCTTAAAAATATTGTTTTGATTTTGTTATATTTATAATGCTGAAAATATTTGTTTCCTGCATTTTTTTTAACAGATTTTGCTTGCTGACTGTTTTAAATTAATACTAATTGCATATTTGTGCACTTTAACATAATAGATGTAGCCAAGTAAAAAGTCATAAATAGATATGAAAGCATTAGTGGAAACAAACATTCCAGTTCATTGGGAAAAAAATGTATAATTATCATTTGATCAGTATCTTGAGGTCACAATGCTTTAGAGCATACATTTATATTCTCAACCATGAAACACTAAATTGGGCAAATCCCCCATTATGGTAAAACTAAATGACAAGCCTTTATCCCTACTATGACAGATTCAAATTGGATTGATATATATATATATATATATATATATATATATATATATATATATATATATATATATACACTCCTATATGTTATACAGGCAGTTAACAACTGTTTGATTCAGTGTATTGTCCATCAAAGCTATTTACAGAAGTATTAAAACATAAAAAAAAGGTATATACTCAGCGCCGGCCCAAGACATTGTGTTGCCTGGGCCCAAGAATGAAATGCCCCCCAAAAAAATAACGCCCACCAAAAGGCCCCCACATCCATTATTTTTTATCATGAAAATTAAAGCTAAATATAAATGTATCAGAAAGTCAGATTTACATGCAACAGTGGTTGTGGTGGTAGGGGGTCCAATGCAGCTGGCACTTGCTTACAGTGTCAGTCATGCCTCCAGCGATACCTTTTCAAACATGGGGTCCCTTCTCACAGCAGAAAGCTCCTCCTCGGGCCTCTGCTCTCCACTAACGGAAGAGGGGGTTCCTGGGGTAGTGGATGGGACTTCGGTCTCCACTGACACTACCCCAGAAAATGGTACAGGACTGGGACAGGAGGATGTCGGCTTTGCTTTGCAAGCACCGGGGGATTTTCACCTAACACCAGTGGGTGGGACTTCAGTCTCCACTGGTATACCCCAGGAATGGGGGCAGTTGGCCCAGACCCCCAAACAGCATGATGGACTGAGCCCAGTCCAGGCCTCTTCCCAGCGGCAGGCGTGTTCTCTGAGAGAGGCAGAGGATGGCGGGGTGAGTAATGCTCAGTTTGGAGCAATTTATTTGGGGTACAGTATGGATACCAGCATACTGGAACTACTGACTGACTTCGGAGTCAACCCGTTTGGGGTTCCTTCCTGTGTCCGTCTCCGACCGAAAGGGGAGAGATGTAACGGAATGAACTGTGACAACCAGAGACTTTGGAAGGATGAGAGATACTCCTGTGCCAGCGGCACTAATAACTCCTGGGTCTAAGTCCACCCTGTGCCCTTTTGGGTGTAGGGTGGCTAATAAACTCATACTTCATGTATTACATGAGATGGGATATCATTGATACTTCATATTGCAGGATAGACTGGAATATTACAAGTGGTTCATGTTGACTCTACCAGTCAAAAGAATGACTCTTCAATGCTTAGCTAAGGCTATTAAAATGCTAAGTGAGGTCTGCTCCTGACAGACCTTCAAGATCACACGTCTCTCTTCAGATGTATTGAATTAGCATGTCAATTATGTTTAGTAAAGGTTAATTGAATTCTATTGATATAGGAATGTGATGTGTCTCGTTAGGGTCGGTGCCGAAATGTCTGCTAGAGAATTTAGCCCCAGTGTATGATTAGGGGGGTGGAGAATGCATTGTCCTGTGATTAACTTTAAAATGCTGTACTGGATATATAAGCAAGCTAAGATACCATTAAGGCCGCGTACACACGGAGGGACATATCCGATGGAAACGGTCCTCGGACCGTTTTCATCGGATATGTCCACCGGGCTATTTTGGTCCGATGGCGTGTACACACCATCGGATCAAAATCCCCGCCGGCAGACAGCGCGGTGACATGGCGGTGACGTTGACACCGCCACGTCACCGCACCAGGAAGTAAACTACTTCCACGCATGCATCGTGTTTTAAAATGTGTCCGCCGATCAGACATGTCCGCTAGCCCATACACACGATCGGATTTGTCCGCTGAACTGGTCCGTCGGACCAGTTTGAGCGGACAAATTCGATCGTGTGTACGCGGCCTAAAGTGTTCATACATTTTGAAACCAGAGAGAACAGAGCGGTCAGTCTCGTTATTCTGGGAAATGGAATGGATCATGTCTGCCGATTTGTTGGTGTGTCGGATAAGCTTGTCGTGGGTGGATGGAAGGTTGTAAACGGTGGTTACCGTTACACCCACTAGGGGCTCTTCGCACAGGGGAGGAGAGAGGGATACACAGCGCCCACTCTGCTGCTTATTTCACGAGGACCTTTTGGGCCAGTAGATGCAGAGCACCAGTGTGTATGCACAATGGCGCCGATGTGATGTCACCAGCTGTAAATGATGCAAGATGTGGGAGGCAACGCGGCCATCATTTCTGGCTGATGACATCACGGCCGCCCCATTGTGCGTTCCACTGTAGAAGTACACACCGGTGCTCTACAGGCCTGGATGCTCCCCGTAAAATAAGCAGCTAAGTGGGCAGAATGTGCTGGCTGGTGGGCGAGAGTTTGCTACCCCTTGAAAGTGCTGCATGGAACCCATGGTTCCACCGGGTCCCAATGCCGGGCCGGCCCTGTATATACTGCAGCTTATCAATCCTTAAATGTGGTTGCTACATTTATTTTCTTTTTTTTTTGGCTTTTTTGAATAATCTGTTAACACACTTCTTGTTTTTAGGTGTCTTCTCTCTGGATGAAGGAGCAATGGAGACACCTTTGGACAGCAGCAGTGTCAACCTGGGGAGAGGGCAGTGTTAAATGCACTAGCAGACTTAAATTACTTAAAAGACAAACAAAATAAAACTAAAGCCCAGTCAATGTTGTTAAAACTGTTACAGCAACAGTGTTTTACATAAATGGGAAAAAGCTAAGCATTGTAAACACCCCTATCAATGTCAAATTGTTTGGTTCAAACCTCTAACTACCACTTTGTCTGGACAGTTTGGTCTGTTAAAAGAAGTTGAAAAATAGAAGCCTTACTGGCCGGAATCAACTGGTGGGAAAATAAAAGGGAAAAAAAAAAACTCAAAACAGAAAACAAATGCAGCCAGTACATTCAAGAACTGGTTAGCTGCATAATATTATTATTAGCCTCCTCACTCATTTTCATATTCTATTTACTCCTAAAGTTTGCCTTATTGGTCATTTAGGCAAGGAGTACCGACCACAATATGCAAGAATATTTTTATGAGAAGAATTAAATTATACATGGCTAGTAAATCCAGAGCTCTTGTGTGGATAAACTGGCTCCTCCCATTATATTCCCCTGGAAACATTTGTAAATCAGTTGATTAAAAATACCAAGATCGGTCTTTTTGAATACTTTCCATTTTTTTTAACCACTTAAGACCCGGACCAATACGCTGGTAAATGACCCAAGGTGTTTTTGCGATTCGGCACTGCGTCGCTTTAACAGACAATTGCGCGGTCGTGCAACGTGGCTCCCAAACAAAATTTGCGTCCTTTTCTTCCCACAAATAGAGCTTTCTTTTGGTGGTATTTGATCACCTCTGCGATTTTTATGGTGGTTTTGCGCTATATACAAAAATAGAGCGACATTTTTGAAAAAAAAAAAACACTATTTTTTACTTTTTGTTAAAAAAAAATCAAATAAACTAAATTTTAGTCAAACATTTAGGCCAAAATTTATTTAGCCACATGTCTTTAGTAAAAAAAAAAATCGCAATAAAAAAAAATAGCTACCTAGCGGGAACAGCGGCACTAATACAGCGATCGGAAAAATTATCGCTTAGTGACGCTGGCAATAGGGAGTGAAAGGGTTAACTAGGGCGGTGATCAGGGGGTTAAAACTTTATTAGGGGGTGTGGGGGGGGGGCTATCCTGAACCTAACACTAACTGTTTTTTACACTGCCTGTCACACTGACACTAAATGCAGTGATTAAATCACTGCATTCAGTAACACTGTGACAGGGGTGTGGGGGGGGGGGCGATCACAAGGGGTTAATATGCCTATGTGAGTGTGTGTCAGTGTTGTGTTGGTGCACACTTACTTGTGATGTCTTCTCTCATCAGCAGAGCTGGGAAACAGCGCTGCGATGAGAGAATACATCATTTCCTCCTTCCTGTGTAAACACAGGAGGAGGAAGTGACAGGCTGGGAGCGCGCTCCCATTGGCTGGGAGCGATCGCGGGGGGGGCGGATATCACGGACATCCGCCCGCAGATCCCGGATCGCTCCCGGAGGTAGGGGGACCCCCGCACGCCGCGGAGGTGGTCCCGATGGGACCCCCGAACCGCACTCAGGCGGTGACGTAAATTTACGCCCTTGTGCCTGTACGTGCCATTCTGTGGCCGTATATGTGCGTGCGGGGGTCCTTAAGTGGTTAAATGGTGTCGTTAACATCCAGATAAATCGTAAGAGATGTCAAGTCATCGCTTCCGGGTTACCATAGCAGAGATCTGATCAAAGCCATTACCCGATTTTTATGCGTCTCCGTCTAGGGTGTTAACGTGCCAGCTGGTAGCTTGAGCCTGAAAGAGCCATGGAAGGAGGCAGGAGAGGGGGTTGTCCCTTCCCACTGCTTGCAATAGCAATTGAGTGACTAGTTAGCCGCTCTGATTGCTATTACAAGAGAGCTCTAAAAAACAGCAGTCATCACCCCAATTTAACTACTTGAAGTCAAATGATGTACTAGGTATGTGATTTGGTGGCATGTAGTTTAGCTTTCTTTCTTTATTTTCACCTGGTGATCTTGCAAATAAGTCTGTTGATTTTCAACAGAAAAAGCTTTCCCGCAGCTGTAACAGTTAGTGGGTTGAGACAAACCATTTACCACTTACAGGGGTGCTTACAATGATCAGCGTTGGTATATTAAAAGCTCCATTAAAAAAAAAAAAATAACTGTTCGCTGTAACTGCTTAAAAAGTGTTAGCTGTTGTTAGCCTTTAATTTGTTAGTGTATCTAAAATCTGCTAGTACATCTTACACTCCCTGCCCCACAGACTGATAATACTTTTAATCAGGCATGCCCCATGTGCTCCTTCATCCAGAGTAGGGGCACTCTAACACAGGAGGTGTGTTACTGGCCAGATCACCAGGTAGCCACCACATCTAATAATTGATAAGTAGGGATGAACCGAACAACCCCCGGTTCAGTTTGCAGCAGAACATGCGAACAGGCAAAAAATTACGAACACCGTTGAAGTCTATGGGACACGAACATGAAAAATCAAAAGTGCTCATTTTAAAGGCTAATATGCAAGTTATTGTCATGTATCAGAAAATACATGTCGCTAAACTATTAATAATATTTTTGTGATAAAATTATAATGTCAAATATTGAGAAAAGTCCCAAGTGCCAAATATAGCAAACAAATATAAAGTCCAAAGAATCCAAATCTCCTGAGTAAGTATAAGTCAATGTGTCAAAAATTGAAGAGACCACCACCGATAGGAATTACCGTAAAGGATGTACGCTTACCAGAGGGCAAGCATATAAAGCTAGCAGCTGAAACCCCAGCCAGGGCCTTTAGATCGGAACTGCCACCAACATCAATGGTTAAATCCTCCAGGTCCCCGTGGATTGATAGTTGGCTCCCGGAAAGAAGTAAGGCTCACAATAGTAATATATCGTTAAAAATATCAAATTTAATATAAAAATTGAACCTACAGAAATGATGTCTTTAAAAGCATAGAAAGAAATGCCAGCCGGCTCTCACGAACGCCCATCCTCATGGACCGTAACGCCACACGTCAGCACGTCTCCTTGCCCATTGTCATGTATCAATGCAATTTATTTATTTTTTTAAACTGATGTTTTTTCGGGAGAAGTGACTTTAATAATGCTTAAAGTGAAACAATAAAAGTGAAATATTCCTTTAAATTTCGTACCTGGGGGTGTCTATAGTACTACACTAGGGGGCGATCAAGGGGTTAAAAGTGTTCCCTAGGGAGTGACTCTATCTGTAAAAGGAGGGGACTCACACTCTGTACTGGGAACACACATCGGTCGCCTCTCCTCTGACAGGATGTGGATCTGTGTTTTTACACACAGTGCACCCCCTAGACCGCCGGGAAGCCCAGGACGTTATATGACATCCACCCGGAGGGAGAGAAGATTCCTGCTGACGTAACGTTACCATGGCTCGGTAAGGAACTGTATAATAAACACAGCTTCCCCGTTCTTCACAGTGGCAGCTTCATTGATCGTGAGTTCCCTAAAGTAGGGAAACACGATCAATGATGTCACATGTCCAGCCCCGCCCCCCTACAGTTAGAAAAACATATGAGGTCACACATAACCCCTACAGCGGGAAAATTTTCACAGTAAACAATGCATTTATATAGCATTTTATGCTGTGAAAATGACAATGGGCCCAAAAATGTGTCAAAATTGTCAAGAAAAAAATCACTGATCGCCGCCATTAGAAGTAAAAAATGTTTTTTTATAAAAATGCAATAAAACTATCTCCTATTTTGTAAACACTATAAATTTTGCGCAAACCAATCGATAAACGCTTATTGCGATTTTTTTACCAAAAATAGGTAGAATAAGTATTGGCCAAAACTGAGGGAAAAAAAATTATATCTTTTTGGGGGATATTTATTATAGCAAAAAGTAAAAAAAAATATTGAATTTTTTTCAAAATTGTCGCTCTATTTTTGTTTATAGAGCAAAAAATAAAAACCGCAGAGGTGATCAAATACCACCAAAAGAAAGCTCTATTTGTGGGAAATAAGGACGCCAATTTTGTTTGGGAGCCAAATCGCACAACCGCGCAATTGTCAGTTAAACCGACGCAGTGCCGAATCGCAAAAACTGCCCAGGTCCTTTACCTGCATAAAGGTCCGGGTCTTAAGTGGTTAAAGGGGGCTTCCAGATTTGGATAAGCCCCCTGCCCACAGACCCCCACAACCACCGGGCAAGGGTTGTGGGGATGAGGCCCTTGTCCCCATCAACATGGGGACATCCTCCCCATGTTGAGGGCATGTGGCCTGGTACGGTTCAGGAGGAGGGCGCTCTCTCATCCCCCTCTCTTCCTGTGGCCTGCCATGTTGTGTGCTCGGATAAGGGTCTGGTATGGATTTTTGGGGGGAACCCCACGCCATTTTTTTTATTTTGATTTCGGGTTTTCCTTAATATTCATACCAGATCCAAAGGGTCTGGTAATGGACTAAGGGGGAACCCATGCTGTTTTTTTAATGACTTTTATCTGTATTGCTGGGACCTGACAATTTATTATAGCCACGAGTATTTTTAAACAAGTTTTTTTCCTTTAGAAGTGTCATTTTGTGCAGGGACTTTTCTAAGCATGGAAAACATGCGCTACTTAACAGGCACCCCCCCCCCCCCCCCAGGTACGAAATTTAAAGGAATATTTCACTTTTATTGATTCACTTTAAGCATTATTAAAATCACTGCTCCCGAAAAAAATGCAGTTTTTCCCCTGGGGCAGGACCTGGGTCCCCAAAGACTTTTTTTGACAATAACTTGAATATTAACCTTTAAAATTAGCACTTTTGATTTCTCCCATAGACTTTTAAAGGGTGTTCCGCAGCTTTTCGAATTTGCCGCGAACACCCCAAATTGTTTGCTGCAATATACTGTATTACATTTTTTTGTTTTGAGTTTAAAGAAATTTGTAAACTTGTAAATGGTAGGGGTACGAAGTGTGTTCCCGGTTTACCTTAATGCTATGCATTAAGGTGAAAAATCTTCTGAACCGCAGCAGCGGCTCTGGCCTCCCTTTTACTTACCTGAACCCGATCTTTCCAGCAACGAGAATGGGCTCAGCAGCTCCAGCTGCTGTCTTGTGTCCTCATTGGATAGATTGATAGGAGAGTTGGGGGCAGGGCCGAGTCAATGGAAACAGCAGCAGGACTCAAGAGCATGCCTGCACAGGTTCCCCCATGGAAAACTGCTCTCTGTGGGGCCACTCGAGAGGAGGAGGCGCCAGGAGCGTCACCGGGGGACCCCAGAAGAGGAGGATCAGGGCCTCTCTGTGCAAAGCCCTTGCACAGAAGAGGCAAGTATGTTTGTTATTTAGAAAAAAAAAAAAACTTTACTATCACTTTAATACCACTTTAAGTTTCACAAAATATGGGCTTCCTAGCATAAGTTGATGCTGAATTGATGATAATAATCCCACAGACCTCCTCTATTTCAGCTATTTGAATTCATGGAGCTAATGTATGCAGTGCTTAGTTTGATTTGATGTTTTATGTAAATAACACAAATGAGACTGTCATTGTTATCACATTGTTTTATCATTCACATTTGTCTGATACATGGTTTTCTTTTCCTTTCTGTATAAAGAACTAATTGCATAAATAGATATATTCAGTAACAGAGTTTACAAAATGTATTTGAAATCAATAAAAACTTTTCAGTTGAAAGGAATGTTTGATCTATTTTTGTCATTTGTTCAGCTGTTGTACTGATAGCATAAAAGGCCCAGCCTCGTACATGAAAAGGCTGGGGGGAAAAAAACACTGGTGAGCTTCCCAAACAATTAATGAGACTTCAGCTGTAACTTTAAAAAGCTAAACATATAAAACCTATTGTCTGGTTATTATATTCAATGCAGATAACCCTCAATTGCTTCTGTTGTGTACAAGAATAAGGTCTAAAGGGCCCAATGGTGCAAAGGACCTGTACTTTGTTAGATATTTTAGTTGTCAGTTTGTTTTAGAGTTTGCTAGGGGAAGTTCCAGCACTAAAATTACTTGGAATTAACAATTCTTAACCATTCTTCCTACTAACCACCTATACAAAGGGAGATTATTTTCTTTGAGTACCAATGTAATAGAGCAGCCTTCCTAATGAACGACAATATAAAGAGGTTCCTTCCCCTCCTGACCTCCAATATGAAGATGTCCTTTTCCCACTGACCACCAATGTCATGAGGGTCCTTCTACCTCTGATCTCAAATATGAGGACTACAGACTGGCCAAAAATGTAATGGGGTATTACACTAACCACCAGCGTTAGGCCGCGTACACATGACCGAATATATCTGCTGAAACTGGTCCGCAGACCAGTTTCAGCGGACAGATTCGATCGTGTGTGCGGGCTAGCAGACAGGTTTCCAGCAGACAAAAGTTTTAAAGCATGCTTTAAAACTTGTCTGCTGGAAAGCCGTCTGTCGGATATGTCCGCTGTTTAGTACGCCTCACCAGCGGACCGAAATCTCCCTGGTTTGGTGACGTGGCGGCGTCAACGTCACCGCCACGTCACTGCGCTGTCTGTCCGCACGGATTTTGGTTCGATCGTGTGTACACAGAGGAGATATATCCGATGAAAACGGTCCAACGGACCGTTTTCATCGGACATATCTCCTCGTGTGTACGGGGCCTTAGGGGAAGGTCTATAAGTAGCAACAAGTGCCAAGGGTGTGTGCAACACATCTCTTGTTGGGTGACAGGGATCCCAAGGCTGCCATGTCCATCTGCCATTTTGTTACTAAAATTCTGTGCCGTGCTGTGATGCCAGTGCACTACAACCCCCTCAGCTTCCATATTAGTTGAGGGCAAAGCTGTGCAGCCGGTCTCAATATTATCCATTTACTTGTCCAGTGGCTAAGGGAGACCAACCAACCAACCATAAGTCCCTGTGTATGGAGTGACAGGGATCATGTTGGCAGTGCTGCATCACTTTCTCAACCCAGCATCACCCACAGCTCCTGGTATCTCTGCTGGCAGGAGCAGGATGCCTTCCTTTACACTAAAATGAGCTGTGAGGAATAACAGAAAAGGGTTACAGTCAGTGTTGGAAGAGGGTTACAGGGGGCGCAGAGGTGAACAGTGATGAAAGAAGATGGCAGAGAATGCAGAAGTGAGCAGTGTGAAAATAGGGTTGCAGGGGATGCAGAAAGAAGCAGTGTCAGAAGAGGGCGACAGGGGATGCAGAGGTGAGTAGTGTTGTGTTGGAAGAGGATATAGATGTGAGCAGTTTTAAAAAATGTGCGCAGGTGATACAGAGATGAGCTGAGTTGGGCAAGGGTGGCAAAGGGTGCAGAAGATGTAGTGTTGGAAGAGGTTGCAGATGTGAAAATTGCTGGAAGAGGGTTGCACAGGGTGCAGGGGTGAGCAGGGTTGGAAAAGGGGTGTGGGGGTTGCCACCAGTGCTGGGGGTCCACTTTGTCTCAAAAGCTGGGTTTGGACTGTTAGGGGCTGCAGTGCCCCTCTTCACCTGCAGCAGAGGGGAAATCATACCTGTAACGGTCACCACCGTTTACAATATTCCATCAAGCCAAGACCACTTATCCGACACTCCGACAACCCATGCAGACATGATCCATTCCATTTCCCAGAATAACGAGACAAGCAAGCTCTGTTACTGGTTTCAAAATGTATGAACACTTTTAAAGGTAACTCTCGACTGGTTATATACAGTTTTAGACCCCAAGTGAACAATGAATCAACTCCACCCACCACACTACACAAGGAACTTAATACACACTCTCTTAGACAACGACATTCAGGTTAGTTAATTATTAGTCATTCCCCAGATGTCCCGTCCTTGACAATAAGCTATTTAACCGGATACACAATGCACAGACGTCTGACCTTTAGAGGGTGCTAAATCACAACACATCTCTATCATCAATAGATTCTTCACACCAAACAGGGTCATAAGCATACACAATGAAATATCTAGGAGCAGACTCAATTAACACCTCAAAAGCATGTGTCCCCACTTTGAATGAAAACACTCCATTGTCCTGTTGGAGTCAGACTTTAACAACTTGTAATATTTCAAGATATCCTGCATTACATCAATTATCATTAATGTCCCATCTCATGTAATATATGATATATTTTCTCAGTCACCCTATGCCCCTATCGGCATTGGTGAAGCTGGCACAGGAGTACATCGCATTCTTCAAAAGTCTCAGAGTATCACGGGTCATTCCGTTACAATACCGATTACAGGAGTGGCACAGAGAATGAGGGAAAAAGTGACAGCATGGGTGAATGGATAAATCCTACACTCAAAGATGCACATTATTTTCCTCCTGATTTGTTGTTTGTTTCTAGTCTATTTTTTGTAAACATTTTTACACATTTAACATATACTGTATTTGCTGGCGTATAAGACTACCTTTTACACTTAAAAAAAAAACTGGCCAAAAAGTAGGGGTCGTCCTATATGCCGGGTCAGCTACTTGGAAGCCTGCTGGATGTGCAGTAATACTGTATGTAGTTTCAGCTACATACAGTATATACCGCTTAGCCAATCCCGGTGAGCGATGTATTTCAGTAAATACAGAACCTGCTCGGATTGGAGTAACAACCTCTGCTAATCCCAGCAGGCTACATATAGTAGCCTGCTGGGATTGGCTTTGAGAGTCAACGAGGCGTGGGCTTATGTTACAGCCTCTGCCAACCCAAGCAGGCTTTGTATTCATTAATATAATACATTGCTTGCCGTGATTGGCTCCAGCTCTAGCTAGAAGGAAGAAGAATATGGCTCCCACAAGAATGAAGAAGAATATATGGCTCCAGAAGGAATAAATGTGAAGCATCGGAAGCTTTGGAAGGGGGGTCATCTTATACGGTGAGTACAGGCAAAAAATCTTAAACTGCTGATCCATGTGGTTGTACTGCCCAAACTGACAACAAGCCCTTGCTTCACATCTGTGTGGCTGCATGCTGCATGTAGGACAGCTTGTTCATTTCAATGGGCTTCCCTACCTGCTAAAATGCAGGGAAAGAAGTCCAAGACCTTTTGTTAAATATTGCGCCACACCAAAAGCACCCCATCTTTGCCAATGTGTGAGGTACCATTAAGAATTAATGGCATCCCTAAAGAGCAGAGCATTTCTCTGTGTGTCAGGAACAAGTGCAATCTTACGCGTGTTCCGCGACACACAGTAATGTGAACCAAGCCTTGGAGAGGGGTGCCTCAAGACAAAAAATACTTTTCAAGGGCACTCCGACTGGAAAAAGGTTGAGAAACACTGGTCTGCAAGAAAATATCACAAAAATAAAGCCTTGTTTATCCTTAAATAAACAATTTGCTGTATGTATTACCATGTTATCTTGCAATGACAACGTTATCGCCAAACAAACACGTCCATGGCACATTTGCAAAAACTACATGGGTCCATAGGGGTGAACAGGTGAAAACGTAGGTAAGCACACTACAGCAATATCCTGGGAGTGTGGGAAAAAACAGGGTGCCTGAGTTCCTTACAGATTTAAAGTTTTGTATCCAGACTGAATGTTGTTTAATGAATTGTAATTTGGCCACTGGGTGTTAAAAAAAGATTGTTCTGGTACCTAACCTCATACAGGATCTCCAAATCTTCCCCACACACTCCTATGTGTTGGAACAACAGGAATGCTATATCACATACTTTGGAATTGTCTGGTTATAGCTACTTTCTGGACAGAAATATTTTGATTTCTTACACAAATTCTGAAGTTCACAATACCCCTATTGCTAGGCCTGGCTATTTTATCTCTCGGCATAAAAACAATACCAACTGATATTATAAACATAGCCATTCATATTCTCCTAAGCACAAGATTAGCATTAGTAAGCCATTGGAAGGAATTGGCAGCTCCTCTGATTCGTGAGGTTATAATGACAACCCACACACACGCCACATACACAATGCTATTTGCCTCCACGCAAGGTACATACCATAAAGTCACCTCTCGGTGGAAAGCATGGTTGGATTGGTACAAAATATCCTTTATAGACTAAATGTGCACTGTACAAAGTCGGAAACTCAACACAAATCCATTGTTGTTTTCTTATATTGTTCTGCTATTTTGTGGCATAATCTAGTTAAAAGTGTATTTTCTTGTCTTTTCACACCCTAAGGCTGCATTCACACCTGAGCGTTTTGTCGCCTGAAACGCGACGCTCAGAAACGCTAGAGGGGAAGAAATACATTATTCCCTATGGACATTGTTCACATCTGCATGCCAATACGCCTGATGCCGAACGCCTGAAGCTCAAACAAGTTCCGGACCCTTTTTTGTTGCACGAATCGCGCGGTTTGGGCGTATTTGAGCATTTCCATTTCCCATAGAAAGTAATGGAAACTCTTGATTCAAGCGACTAGCGCGACAACGAGCGTTTGCTATGGGCGTTTCTTTGCTTTAATCAATAGAACTTTTCACCCAGGCAGAAGATAAAAAAAATCTACCAACATAGCAACAAGTGATGAAAAGATGATAGTTTTTCCAATTGGCTAAAATAAAAATGTCAAAGTACAAAAACGTCGGACGATGCTGTATGCAAACGCGTAAATAAGCATGAATACGCGTGACAAAACAACGGAAAAAACGCCAGAAAAAACACCGCAAATCGCCTACGCTTAGGTGTGAATGCAGCCTAACACTAAACCTAATTCTTATGCTGCATACACACGGTCGTTTTTTGCGATGAAAAAAAAACGTTGTTTTTTAAAACGTCATTTAAATTGATCGTGTGTGGGCAAAACGTCGTTTTTTGTCTTAAAAAAAACGACCAAAAAAAAATTCCAACATGCTTGAATTTTTTGTGTCGTTTTTCAAAACGTCATTTTTTGTTTCACAAAAAGTCACCGTGTGTAGCAAAAACGTCGTTTAAAACGACGTTTTTCAACCCGCGCATGCCCAGAAGCTAGTTATGAAGCGAGCTTCAATGGAAAAGTGTGGTGAACGTAACCTCGTTTTTTGTGAAAAAAACGATGGTGTGTATGCAACATCGTCTTTGAAAGTGACGTTTCAAAAACGTTGTTTTTTACTTCACAAAAAACGTCGTTTTTTTTCATCGCAAAAAACGACCGTGTGTACGCGGCATAAGAATAACTAAGAACATGTGAAGATGTAATACATGGGTCTTCAAACTATGGCCCTCCAGTTGTTCAGGAACTACAATTCCCATGATGCCTAGTCATGTCTGTGAATGTCAGAGTTTTACAATGCCTCATGGGATGTGTAGTTTCGTAACAGCTGGAGGGCCATAGTTTGAGGATCCCTGATGTAATATATAGACCAAGAAGAGGTCTTGACTGGCATAAAGAAACAGAATGTATAACCTTTTATATGCATCTTTGAATATCATTTATAAGCAAGTACAATACCTCTAGTGTCCTTCACTTTTGTAATGTTTACTTTATACACCAATAAAAAATGATTACAATTAAAAAAAAAAGTGTCTGGGTGTGGAGTATTTGGCTTTATTATCATACACATTTTCCCTGGTTGTCTATTCACTATTGCTTCAGCCCACATTCTCTAACTGGAACCAGTGTCCTTAGCAGACAGACACCAGCGCCAAGAAGAAAGTGAGGGAGACGGGAAGGGGCCGACAAGCCTTCGTACTATCGAACAATAGAAATGTTTTGTCTGTTGGAACAACCTTAGATTTGTTCATCAAAAGTAAAACACTACTGTATTTACCTTTTTTAAGTCAGACCAGTACAAGCTAAATAATTAACATTCTCTACTGATTTGGGCTGTCCTTTTAGCTAACTTAAATCTCAACTCCAGGTTCATCACCAGATGTGGGGTTCACGTGGCTGCCTGCCTCCTAGCAACCATGGATGCTGCGTAGGCTGGATGACCACATCCTAGCAACTGTTGATATCATTTGTTACTAGTGTTAAGCGGAATACGCCATATGATTTCGCGATATTGCGCGAATATATAGAAGAATATTCGCGAATATTCGCTAATATCGAATATTCGTGATATTTTATCCAAAAAAAATGATTGCAAAATTCTCATAAACGGAGATCATTTCCTGTATTATTAAACTAATATGCACTAAACACTAACTCTACACTAACTCTACTTAAAAGAAAGGAGAATAAGGGGGCAAAAGAAGGGCGGAGAAGATAATCGCGCAATATTCCTATTGCGCGATTATCTTCTCCGCCCTTCTTTTGCATCAGAGCCAATCAGAATAACTTGAATATTCGGCAAAGGGAATATCGCGCAATATTCCTTTTGCCGAATATTCGAGTTATTCTGATTGGCTCTGATGCAAAAGAAGGGCGGAGAAGATAATCGCGCAATATTCCGTTTGTCGAATATTCAAGTTATTCTGATTGGCTCTGATGCAAAAGAAGGGCGCATCAGAGCCAATCAGAATAACTCGAATATTCGGCAAAAGGAATATTGCGCGATTATCTTCTCCGCCCTTCTTTTGCATCAGAGCCAATCAGAATAACTCGAATATTCGGCAAAAGGAATATCGCGCAATATTCCTTTTGCCGAATATTCGAGTTATTCTGATTGGCTCTGATGCAAAAGAAGGGCGGAGAAGATAATCGCGCAATATTCCGTTTGTTGAATATTCAAGTTATTCTGATTGGCTCTGATGCAAAAGAAGGGCCGAGTAGCTGATGCGATTCTTTTATGTTGCCGAAAATTCGCAATGCGAATTTTCGGCAACATAAAAGAATCGCATCAGCTACTCGGCCCAGGGTCTCTCTCTAATCATACCAGCAATGCTTTTAGACGTCGATGGAGATCACTAGGATGTGATCTGTTTTAAAAATAAATTTGAAAAAATACGAATATTCGCCGCAATATTCGAGTTATTCGCGAATACTCGAATATGCAATATTCGTAGCGAATATTCGCAATGCGAATATTCGTGAGCAACACTATTGGTTACTAGGATGCTGGTGACCACCTGATCATTGTTTGTTATGGTGCACCATATGGACATGGTTTGCCATACAAATCAATGACAGTTTACAAAAAAGAAAAACTACATGGGGTTCCTTCAAAAATTTATATTAGACCCTTAAATTGTATATCAGTTTCACATACTTGTTACATCATAGCTTCCAGTTCAGTTTACTCTGTAAAATATGACCAGGATACAAAAAATACAAAATGTAGTACTTATTGAAATGAAAACTTCCACCATAAGTATTCAAAATACTGAAATGGCATATTCATAACTTGCAAATATGACAGATTTTTTTTTTAGTTAGTCTGGTACTAAAAGTTGTGATATTTTCTAAAGCATAAGGAGAAAAAAAATACTAAGACTGCAGCAGCCAGAATGTGGAGTTTTTCACTTTTGTTTTCAAAGACAGTTGTAAAGGTTACATTTTCTTTAATAACCACTTAAGCTCCGGACCATTTTGCTGGTCAAATTCTGGGCCACTTTTTGAGATTCGGCACCGCATCGCTTTAACTGACAACTGCGTGGTCGTGCGACGTGGCTTCCAAACAAAATTGACGTCCTTTTTTTCCCACAAATAGAGCTTTCTTTTGGTGGTATTTGATCACCTCTGAAGTTTTTATTTTTTGCGTTATAAACAAAAATATAGCGATAATTTTGAAAAAAATGCAATCTTTTTTACTTTTTGCTATAATAAATATCCCCAAAAACTATGTGGCGCCCATGTACTTCAAAGTACGGGTGCTAGTGAAATTTAGGGGAACGATCAGAGTGTAAGTTTACTCTGATCTTGATTTTGACTATGTTAGGGCTTGGCTGTGCTGTGGGCTCATTCTGCTGTGCTTGGGGTGTTGTTCCACCCCAGGACAGCAGGTGGCAGCAGTGGAGGCTGAGGTTCGGGTTCTCTTTTCTAGCAGCCAATCGGGAGGCCTGGGCCTTGCTGGGCATGCTGGGAGAGCGTACTTATGAAGCAGATGCCATTTTGGTTGGTCTTGTCTTCTGGTTCCTGGTGCGGCACCCACCTTTAGGGTGACCATACGTCACTGCGCCCCAGGCGTTATGGCCTACCTGGCCGGGGCATGGGTGCTACTCGGAGTTCCTGGTTCCGGAGCCAAGCTGGTCCGGAACACCTTGAGCACAACGGGGACACAGTGACTGACTGGGTTCCCACCATTGGAGATACCAAGCGAGTTGAGCTGTTCGGTGGGGAGTCCAGTTGAGGGACACCAATGGTCCAACAGCACTGGAATGAACCATCGGGGATCGAGGTACTGGACACTGAGGGATTGATTCCTCTCTCAGTCAGTACCCTGGCGACATTTGAAGGAAGATTCAGGCAAACCTTTTACTCAGGAGGAGTAAGGCCTGTGGCAGAGGCGCTTGTCTGACGGTCATTCAGAAGAGCCTGTGGCAGAGGCACCCTTCTCAAGTTCGAGTGATATTCTGGCTGCCAGGTCAGTGAGAGAGACCTGTCCAGGTACGCTATACCCACTCAAGTTGGAGTGGCGCAGAAAGACTGATTGTTTGTGCAAAAGTTATAGCGTCTACAAATTGAGGGATTTTTTTATGGCATTTTTATTAATATTTTTTTTTTACTAGTAATGGTGGCAATCAGTGATTTTTATCATGACTGCGACATTATGGCGGACACATCAAACACTTTTGACACATTTTTGGGACCATTGTCATTTTTACAGCGATCAGTGCTATAAAAATGCACTGATTACTGTGAAAATGACACTGGCAGTGAAGGGGTTAACCACTAGGTGGCGCTGTAGGGGTTAAGCGTGCCTATGGATGTGCTCTAACTGTAGGGGGGATGGGCTGTGCGTGACAAGACAGTGATCACCGCTTCCGATTACAAGAAGCGGTGATTAGTGTCATTGTCACTCGACAGATACTTGTTATATCAGCATCTCCCCATTTTTCCTCACTCTGAGACGATTACGGGTATTTCCGCGGCGATCGAGTCCGCGGGATGCCCGCGCCCACAATGCCGCTTCCTTAAAGGGGATGTATATATACATCCTTCTGCCCAGGAGTGCCATTCTGTCAACGTACAAATGTGTGCAGCGGTCGGCAAGTGGTTTAAGAATAAGCATGGTATACTTACCTGCTTTGTGCTCTGAGAGGCCTCAAACCTTCTCTCAAGCCCCCCCCCCCCCCCACCTGTGCTTTCCACTGCTTCTCTTCTGTGTCTGTCCCCATAGTAGCCACTTGCTATGTAAGTAAACGTGTAGGCTCTTTCCTGTCCATAGACACAAATAGATTGGCTCAGCCCCATCATCACTCCCTCCACACAGAATTTGACTGACAGCAGCAGGAGCCAATGGCTCCTGCTGCTGCCTCTGTGTCCTGTGAGGAGAGGAACACAGACCAACACTGATGCAGATGGGCAGCACAACAATGAATTGAGATAGGACTCAGGTAAGTATTATGGGGAGGCAAGGGGACAATAAAAATAGTGGGATTTTTTTTTTTTACCTTAATGCAGAAAATGCATCAAGGTAAAAAAACTTTTGGCTTTATAACCACTTCCAATGAACAAGCTGAAGTTGGAAGGTAAATGATTACTGTGTAAAACTGCTCCGGATTCTGTCTGCTCCAGTTTTGTAAATTCCCCCCAATGATATGCATACAATATCTAGTAACATACTGTCTTCAGCAAAGTCTTGAATTTTACTGAATAAGGCTGGTTATGTTTTACAGCTATGTGGAAATTAAACTGTTCAGCAAAGAGTAAACTAATACAGAGTACAGAATGTATTAGAAGCCCTCACATTTCTAAATATGATTTAAAATCCTATGTTACCTTTGGTGATGTGGTCCTCTATCATTAAAATCCCAAACACAAGTAAAACAGATGTCTATGAGTTGGGATTTTGGCTTTGAAGCCCTTCTCGGGGCTGTGTTTCAAAAGATGTGTATGGAGCAGCACACACAAAGCCATCTCGGGAGTCTGTTTCATACTAAAGGAGCATGAAGGTCATTTTTGCATTTCTCCGAACAAACAAATACAGGAAAGAATTTGGGTGTTCTTTGGACATGTTTTAAGATTGTAGTGAGCATGTAGATATCTTTTGCTCAGTGTTTTTGTTATATAACTAAGGAAGCAGACAATGGAAAACCCCCAACTCCTATCACTTGCTGTATCTACATAATAAAACACTAATGCTTGGATTGATAAGCCATTTGGTATAACCTTTCATTATATTTTAATCAACTTTAAAGTTTTCTTAATTTTGCATACAACAAAAACAGTCAATAAAAGGACCCTATCACCAGGCCAATTTAACAAAAACTTCACATAAAATGTAAGTACATTTTATACATATTTTTCACCTGTAAAAGCCACCCGTGTAGACATTTAAAGAGAGGAGCAGATCGGAACACTATCAAATGTCACTTAAAGGGTTAATAAAGGAAAACAAATGTTTTCTTTAAAATAACAAACATGTTATACTTACCTCCACTGTGCAGTTCGTTTTGCACAGAGTGGCCCCGATCCACGTCTTCTGGGGTCCCTCGGCAGCTGTCTCTGGTCCTCCCCGCACAAACTTACCACATTCATGCGAGAGAGCTTGCATGGTGATTAGTCCTTGCGGGTGCGCTTCCGTGATACAGCGAGCAGCCATAGTCGGTTAACTGTATCACTCGGCCCAGCCCCTCGGCATGCCGTGTCACTGGATGTGATTGACAGCAGCGCCCGCCACAGAGGCCTGCCTGCCAGAAGCTACGCATCAAGCGGAGCTTCACCCTGACATCGAAAGGGTCCCCAGCGGCTTGCTGGGTCTCAGATCCTAAGATGGGAGCTGTACGGTGGGGGATTGGCTCGGGAGACCCGAAGGCAGAGGTTATCCACGAGGCCTAGGCGAATCACCGGGGATCCGGTCATCACTACATGACAGGTACACTTCAACTGTCCTCTGATGACTCTAGAGAAGTGACTTACTGGGAGGATCCATTAGTTCTACCCCTTTGAAAAGTATGGAAATTCCTCAGGCCTGTGGCAGAGGCACTAATTCCTCCCAGTGACTATTGCAAGTGACCTTTCGGCTGCCAGGCCCAAGTTAAACGCCTGTCCGGGCACTTTACCCACTCCGACGGGAGTGGCGACGATTAAGTGTGACTGTACTGAGAGCAAGCTGCTCTCTATAATATCAAAGGCCTGATACTACAGTTTCCTTCCGCTCATCAACCTTTCTCTATAGTGTGCCACGTTAATGTTGGCCATGTTGGGCCTTGGAATAAAACGTTAAAAACGCACTCTTTTTTCACTTTCCACAAGTATTCACCCCAAGACAAGTATATTTGGTAACTTAACCACTTAAGCCCCGAGCCTGTTTTTCAGATTCGGTGTTTACGAGACTAAAACAATTTTTTTTGCTATAAAATTACTTAAAACCCCCAAACATTATATATATTTTTTTTCTAACACCCTAGAGAATAAAATGGCAGTCATTGCAATACTTTTTGTCACACCCTATTTGCGCAGCGGTCTTACAAGCGCACTTTTTTTGTAAAAAATTCACTTTTTTAAATTAAGAAATAAGACAACAATAAATTTGGCCCAATTTTTTTACATATTGTGAAAGATAATGTTACGCCGAGTAAAATGATACCCAACATGTCACGCTTAAAAATTGCGCCCGCTCGTGGCATGGCGTCAAACTTTTACCCTAAAAATCTCGATAGGGGACGTTTAAAAAATTCTACAGGTTGCATTTTTTGAGATACAGAAGAGGTCTAGGGCTAGAATTATTGCTCTCGCTCTGACGGTCGCAGCGATACCTGACTTGAGTAGTTTAAACACCGTTTTCATATGCGGGCGCTACTCGCGTATGCGTTCGCTTCTGCGCGCGAGCTCGTCGGGACGGGGCGATTTAAAACATTTTTTTGGGGGTTTTCGTATTTATTTTTATTTAATTTACCAATTTTTAACACTAAAATAAAAAATAAAATAAAAAAATGATCACTTTTATTCCTATTACAAGGAATGTAAACATCCCTTGTAATAGAAAAAAGCATGACAGGTCCTCTTAAATATGAGATCTGGGGTCAAAAAGACCTCAGATCTCATATTTAGGCTTAAATGCAAAATAAAATAAAAAATGTAAAATGTAATTTTTCAAATGACTTTAAAAAAAAATGTCTGGGCGGGACTGACGTTTTGACGTCACTTCCGCCCAGCAGAGCTATGGGGACGGATGAGGGAAATGTTTCCCTCACTCACATCCCCACTGAGCAAGGGAGAGGACCCGATCGCCTCCGCCGCTACCGATAACGGAATCCGCCGCGGAGACCGCCATTATCGTTTGACCGACCGCCCACGGAAGAGATGGCTACCTCGGTTGTGGCAGCAGCTGCTGCCATTATCATGATATCCATCTTTAAAGTGCCGACGTAGAATGACGGTGGGCGGTCGGCAAGTGGTTAATACGCCGACCCTGAAATCAACCAGCGGCTCCTTCGAGGGTAGCGCTACATAAGAAATTAAAAGTCAGCTTCAAACAAATCACAGCAAACATCACTGTTTAGTTGGCTCTGCAGTGCTAGGCGGTCATGGCAGACCTGAGGTGTGTGCTCAGTTGGTAATGGCTCACCACACTCCAGATTCCCGGTTCCCAGTAACGGCAAGTTGTCTAAACAGCAACGGCGTCTCTAGTCAGTGAAGCTAGTATTTTTTTTTTACTCCGATGAAAAAAGTCTGGTGGGGCCCACACACGATCGGAATTTCCGATGAAACAAGTCCATCGGTGTGTACGTGGCATAAGACATTTCTCTTTCATTCATTGACAGACACAGCCTCTTACATAGTTACATAGTTACACAGGTTGAAAAAAGACACAAGTCCATCCAGTTAAACCATAAGAAATAAAATAATATTATCATACAATCACATAAACCCAATTCTATACCCACAGTTGATCCAGAGGAAGGCAAAAAACCCTAGCAAAGCATGATCCAATTTGCTACTGCAGGGGAGCAAATTCCTTCCTGATCCCCAATGAGGCAATCGGATGTTCCCCAGATCAACTTTAATTATAAATGTTAGTGCCTCGTTATATTATGTACCATTAGGAAAGTATCCAGGCCTTTCTTAAAGCACTCTATTGAGTTGGCCAGAACCACCTCTGCAGGGAGTCTATTCCACATTTTCACAGCTCTTACTGTGAAGAAACCTTTCCGTATTTGGAGGTGAAATCATTTTTCCTCTAGACGTAAAGAGTGCCCGCTTGTCCTCAGTGTTGACCGTAAAGTCAATAACTCAACACCAAGTTCACTCTATGGACCCCTTATATATTTGTACATGTTGATTATATCCCCCCCTTAATCTCCTGTTCTCAAGAATGAATACATTCAGTTCCTCTAATCTTTCCTCATAGCTGAGCTCCCCCATGCCTCTTATCAGTTTGATAGCCCTTCTCTGCACTTTCTCCAGTTCTTCAATATCCTTTTTGAGAACTGGGGCCCAAAACTGAACTGCTTATTCCAGATGAGGTCTTACTAATGATTTGTACAGGGGGGCAAAATGATCTCTCTCTCTCTCTCTCTGGAGTCCATACCTCTCTTAATACAAGAAAGGACTTTGCTTGCTTTGGAAACCGCAGCTTGGCATTACATGCCATTATTGAGCTTCTGATCTACCAAAACCCCCAGATCCTTCTCCACTACAGATCCCTTCAGTTGTACTCCCCCTAGTATGTATGATGCAGGCATATTCTTAGCCCCCAAGTGCATAACTTTACATTTATCAACATTAACCTCCCTGGCGGTATGATTCTGTCTGGAATTACGTACCAAAAGCGGTACAATTATTTTGCATGAAAATTCTGCGTTTTATACTGTAGGCCTGCAATTTTTAGGAATAACTCACTTAAATTTGTCCAAACCAGAGACTAGTAGACATCCCGGGTATGATAAAGTTTGAAACACAAAATCATAAAATTATAATATAATAAATAACTATAAATAATTATAACAAATAATAATGTAATCATAATAAAAATTATTCACTAATGTAATCAAATCAAAATCACTGAAATTTGCTCAGTTGCAGAATTGTCGCTGTCATTACTTTTATTTTCTTATGACGAATTTCCCCACAAATCGCTATCGCTCAATTCTGCAAGTGATTATCATTTATTATCGCTGTTTTCTAGCTGCTCTAAAATCACTTTTGACATAAAGGGACACTTTTGGTTGCTATGGACAATCTACAGTTTGCAGGCACAAAAAAAATGTTTTTATTATGTAAAAGAACATGCAGGGCACTGGGCAGACCACTAGGGACAGGGGGTGTGTGTACTTTTTACATACAGTACTGTAATCTATAAGATTACAGTATTCTGTATGTAATGTGTTTGTTTACTTTTTTTAATTTGCCGCCGGTCTCCACCCCCGTGCGCCGTTACGTCGCAGGGAACGGAGATCGGCGGCGCGCGGGCACTGTGTGAGTCGAATGGAGGACGCCACTCGCTCACACAGCGTGGATGCATCGCTGGATCCAGGGACAAGGTAAGTACAGTACCATGCCTGGATACAAGGTAAGCCAGCGCGCGCTGCAGGCTCTGCATATTCACCCCGAGCGCGACTCGGGGATATTGATATTTACATAAAAAATCCACCCCGAGTCGCGCTCGGGGATACCGGCAGGAGGGTTAAACCTCATCTGCCACATAGTTGCCCAATTAGACAGAGCATTGAGGTCGGCTTGTAAATTGGCAACATCCTGTAAAGACGTTATTCCACTGCATAGCTTGGTGTCATCTGCAAAGACAGAATTTTTACTTTTGATCCCAGACCCAATATCATTTATAAAGATGTTAAAAAGTAAGGATCCAAACACTGAACCAGCATTCATATTTTTTGACCAGTGGTGGCCCGTCCATACAGGATGCAAGGGTGCCGCCCTCCTAATCCATGCGCCTGGCCCCTTATCTACATGCAGGGCGTCGGATACATGAATTCCAATGGGGTTTTCTTTTTTTTTTTAGAAGCATGTGATTAGAGGCTCTAATTGGCTTTAAAAAAGGGTGAGCTCTGTGCGCGGAGCACTGTGTTCTGAGCCCACCCAGTTGTGTGACAATAGTGAATATTCGCTATTGCCTTCCTGAGTCTCCTCCCGACAAATTAAGAACCAAGTCCTGAAGCCAAGAAGGAGGAGACGCATGGTGAAGCTGCCGCCTAGAGGAAGCGCTGTCCGTGACCTACATGGGTAAGTGCGGGGCTGGTTGACAGACCGACCGATGGGGGGTGGATGGTGGGAAGATTGTTTGCCATCTGTCCCCAAAAATATAACACCAGATGCCACAGTTTTTGACCATAGGATTATACTGCTCCCTACAGGAGTAGGACACTAGGCAAAAAAAAAAAAAAGAACCTGAGAACCACCTATGGGCAGTCCTAATAAGTAGAAAACCCCCTTCCTACTATAGGCAGCTAATTTTTTCCTGCTTAGTGTAAGAGTAAGATCCATGTGGGAATAAAGTCATTATGAATTGTACAAATACTGTGCAAAATATTATTATAGGAAAAAAAAAAACATATATATATATATATATTAATATATATATACTGTATATATATATATATATATATATATATATATATATATATATATATATATAGTGCAAAAAGCTGCTCAGATTTTCTAAACAAATCTAGCTCATCTTTCACCACGAAGAAAAAGTATTACCAAGAAGATTCACCAGACGAGAAATGCGTTGGTTGGGGCCTCACACATAATCTTATTCCACAAGTCAGCCTGACTGCTTGGACCTGCTGGTTGTTTGTAATTCCTTATAAATTGTAAGTGTTATTTTATAATATTATTAAAATCTTGGTGAAATACTATGTGGATTTTCCTCTGTAATTTAACTTCCTCCAAGGAGTCTATCCTAGCTTAGGCGATCGTGGAACCTTTGCACGCAAGTTTGTGGTGTATATGGCTACTATGCAGCAAGGCACCTAATGCTGTTAAGAAGCTCATTTAAACACTTGTGGTGATTCCTTTCGGGAGCACTTTTTCTTCGGTGGTGTAGGTTACCATAAATTCTTAACGGCAAAGAAAGATGAACTATTGCTGTTTAGAAAACAGTCTGAGCACCGTTTTTCACTTTATACATATATTTTTTTATAATAATATTTATTTTGCAAAGTGTTTGCACAATTCACATGGACTTTATTTTGCACAGACATGTGAATTTAGAATGTTTATCGTATTCTTAACCACTTGCCCACCAAGCCTGTTTTTCAGATTCGGTGTTTACGAGACTAAAACAGTTTTTTTTGCTAGAAAATTACTTAAACATTATATATATTTTTTTCTAACACCCTAGAGAATAAAATGGCAGTCATTGCAATACTTTTTGTCACACCGTATTTGCGCAGCGGTCTTACAAGCGCACTTTTTTTGGAAAAAATTCACTTTTTTGAATAAAAAAATAAGACAACAATAAATATGGTCCAATTTTTTTATATATTGTGAAAGATAATGTTACGCCAAATAAAATGATACCCAACATGTCACGCTTAAAAATTGCGCCCGCTCGTGGCATGGCGTCAAACTTTTACCCCTAAAAATCTCGATAGGCGACGTTTAAAAAATTCTACAGGTTGCATTGATACAGAGGAGGTCTAGGGCTAGAATTATTGCTCTCGCTCTAACGATCACGGCGATACCTCATTTGTGTGGTTTGAACACCGTTTTCATATGCGGGTGCTACTCGCGTATGCGTTCGCTTCTGTGCGCGAGCTCGTCGGGATGGGGCGTTTTAATATTTTTTTTTGGTTTTCTTATTTATTTTAAATTAGATTATAATTTTATACACCGAAATAAATAAAAAAAAAATATCACTTTTATTCCTATTACAAGGAATGTAAACATCCCTTGTAATAGCCATGACAGGTCCTCTTAAATATGAGATCTGGGGTCAAAAAGACCTCAGATCTCATATTTAGGCTTAAATGCAAAAAAAAATAAAAAAAATTAAAATGTCATTTTTTCAAATTACATTAAAAAAAATGTCTCTTTAAGACGCTGGGCGGGACTGACGTTTTGACGTCACTTCCGCCCAGCAGAGCTCTGGGGACGGGTGGGATTTTTCCCTCACCGCTGAGGAGCCGAACGGACTCGACGGCAACGGTAAGCGGCGGAGGGCACGGGAGAGTGGCGGGAAGGGGGGGCCCTCTCCCGCCACCGATAACGGCGATCTCGCGGCGAATCTGCCGCGGAGACCGCCGTTATCATTAACAGAATTGCCCACAGAAGAGATGGATATCTCGGTTGTGGCAGCAGCTGCTGCCGTTACCGAGATATCCATCTTTAAAAACAGGACGTCTTTTTACAATGAGGGCAAGTGGTTAATGCACTTTTATTGTGTCTTTTAGGTGATTTATTAACTTATACCTAGCACAAGGACACTTTTAGTTATTGTTTGGTTGGAGCTTGTTACACATGATTTAGATGCTGCTGTCCTTTAGTTTACTTGCATTTTTATTGTATTTATTTTAGTGCCGGTTCTCACATATGCGATGTGGGAACCAGCAAAATTCCTGTACAGGTTCCCGGATCGCATTTCACTCTTTGGCTGTTCACATTGATATTTGCGAACCACTGCTGGTGTCAATGTGCAGTTAGTGACACCCTTAGATTTGTTTGCAGATGGAAGTGTAAACTGTGAAATGATGAAGGAATCGGATCGGTTAGGTGTGAACGCCCATGCGATCCAATTCCAGTGCGGACCTATAAAGTGTCCTGCACCATTTTTGTGAAAATACGATTTTCACATTGAACAGACATTGCATGTGATCTACACAGCAATGCGGTGTGAATCACATGCAATGTCTGTGATTGCACAAGTGTGAACACGCAATTTTTTGTCACTAAAGTTTTTTGCAAGCACATGAATATTATTTTGGGTCTATTAAGATCCCTATTGGGATTTCCCTGTGAGGATGTTTTATCAGCAGCCAGGTTGGGCAACAGGCTGTATAATCTAGATCCAATAGTCACCCTAGCTTGTCCAGTGAGGGACACATATTACCAGGCACCTCATGTCCATGTCACAGTGTTACCCAGGGTGACAACCTACCCACCTTGGGCAAATCTGTCTCAGGAGGTTTACCCGCAACTCCAACTCTGACTGTTGTGGGGTGCGGGTACTCCCTGGAACGGTTGGCTCAGTGGGGTCTTCTCCTCCCTTCCAGGCCTGGGTCCCTTTTTGTCAGTATACCCTCTCCCCCTGGGCCCTCCATTGCCTTGGATCCACTGTCAGCAGCCCTAAAGTAATTTGTCTCCCTTGTGGAAGTGGCGTTGGGTGCAAGGCAGGTAAGAAATGTACCCTCGCTTTCTCCCTAAGATGATTCTAAATCAGAGTCCAGCTTGGCTCTTGTGGGCCCAGGCTTTACTGTGTGCCTGGAGGACATGATACCTGATTCCCCCGGTAGTGATGATTAATCCTCTGCCACCAAAGTGGTGCAAATACAGGCGCTGGTGGCCTCATTCATTACCTCAGTGCTGGGAATGTTAGAGATTAGGGATACTTCAGGGGCTACGAGGAAGTGTCTGTCCCCTTTGGTACTCACAAGCCAGCTCATTTCACTAGATTCTTTCCTTTTCCTAGATATTTGGATATGTCTGTGTACAGGGATTGGGCGCCTGAAGCATCTTTTTGTAGTTCTGAAGCAATTTGTGGTATGTTGCCCCTTGGGAAGGCACTTCTGAGGAAGTGGTCCTTGCCTACTTTAGTGGACGCTCCCATCTGTAGGTTACCCAAGGCAACCATGATACTGTTGGAGGTGTCTCCTTCCTTCAAGGTTCCTGTGGACCGAAAGGCAAAATTGGTCATTAAAACTATGTTCACAATTGCCTGTTCAGCATTCCATGCAGTTTTGGCCATGGGCCAAGGCCCTGGTGTCTTAGATGCTTATTGAATGGGCCAAGCTCTTATAACCGGTGCTGCATTAGGAGCAGGTGTCTCCGCTTTACGTGGAACTGGTGGACCAACTGGTCCATGGCCTAAAGTACATGTGGGTTTGTCTTTGGATGCACCCCCTTTGTTTTCCAAGTGCTCTTGTGCTCTTGGCAGTAGTGCATAGCTGGGTTTTCTGGCTTAAGTGTTGGTCTGCAGACCAGACCTCTAAGAAAGCCCTGGCTGACTTACACTTCCAGGATGAGAAGCTCTTTGGTGCCATCCTAAATGGCATTAACAAGAACCTTATGGGCAGGAAGAGTACTTTCGCCTGAAATCCAGTGACCCTTTCATCTCCAAGGTTTCTTCGATAAGGAAACCAAGCCCTTAGAGGCCCTTAAGGGGGCACCAAGCATTCCTGGCCTCACAAGTCCGCTAAGCCAACAGGAAAGGCCTCCTTGGCACAAAGGATTTTTTCCCTACCCAACTCCAGGGTGGGGGATGCCTCAGTGGTTCAAGGAACCCAGGGATGCTTTCCGACAAGTGCGAACTGATCCTGCCAGGCTACAATATTGAATTTCATTTATGTCTGCCAAACAAGTTCTTTCCTTCCAATCTGTGACTCTCCCTTATGTGTTTGCAGGCCCTTTACGGGATAGTGAAAGCTCTGCTGCTTCACTGGGTGATAGCTCTAGTCCCAGAACCAGAGAGATTTCAAAGGCTTTTACTCCAACCTGTTTACAGTTCTGAAAATTGAAGAAATTCATGTGATACTGATCCTCAAGGCTCTGGATTACTTTGTGCAAGCACTGAAGTTTGGAATGAAATCCATTTTCTTGGTAGTGGCCTCTTAGGTAAGTGGTAAAACTGAGCCCATAAAATGAAAATCAGTGAAAACAAGTAACAGTGTCCATCATAAATGATTAGAATCAAAGGTTGAGGATGTTGCCCAGGTTGACAGACTTCCCTGGAAATATATCTTCAAAATAAAAGTGGTGTGTCATAAACACCAAAAGTGTTGGACCTAACTGTCAGCGACAGTAGATCTATCAGGCTTAGTGGTTCCCAATGGCTGGGTAGGCAGAATATCCAAGAGATCCAGTGGAACTCCAATGCTCGTTGTATGTATCCCAATGAGAGTAGTCGAAGATGGAGACACTAGACCAAGTTGTTCAAGACCAGTGTTCAGTCTGCCACGGACGTTCAAAGGGACTCCAGGAGCCAAACAGCTCGAGGGTACTATACTCAGTAAAAACTAAGTCTTGATAACCCCCCAGGGGTAGTAATAGCCAAATAAGGAACCCAACAAAACTTGAATGTATGGCATATGGAAAAAACAAAAAGAATGGAAGGATTGTTGCGATTGTAAGATGATAAAGGCCAAGCAGGAATGTCTGCAAAACTGCATATACTGTATGGAAAAGGAGATGTCAAAAAAGACAATTCCTGTGTAAAATCAGAAGCTTTCAGCAGTAGAGTGAACGGTCCCATGTGAAGTGAGAGTGGCCTCCACAGTGGCCTCTTTGCACCAGGGGAACTTTCTGGCCTCTATAGTCATGAAGGATGCATATTTACACTGGAGTTTTAAACCCTTTTTTTGGGGGGGTTAAAAGTATAACAGTTGATAGATCAGCTAGGAACAACTGATTAGTAACATTTAGTATACCTACGATTTACTAAAATAAATTAATAAATACATTATGTGCATGGAACTTAATATTATTCTATTTATTCTAAATCGTGTTCTATTTTAGGCATCAGGGGCATGATTTTCCTATTTGTAGATATATTACTTCCTATGATTTTCTCAATTTAAAAATAAACTTTGGTGTTTGTTTTTCTGAACAAAAAACCTTAGTCAGTGTTTGGCTTAACCTAGGCAACATAGAAAAAAATATCCTTCCAAAAAGACTCTTTTTGATATGCCAGATCGAGTTTGCATTTTAAAGCCTTCATGATAAATGTGGTGCCTACAGCATTACAAAGCTTCTCTGGAGAGTTCTGCCAGATGGAGGTCTATTGCTGCTGAATGCCTGGAACCCAAATCATTTCACTGAACTGGTGCCGTACTGAGTTATGGCAAGTCCCAATGCAGCACTGCTCAGATAAGGAGAACTGCTTTAGGTCTTTCAGTTTGTGTCAAGTTATGGGTATTTGTTTTATCTAAATGAGATGTTAGTAGTTCAAATACTAGTTGAATGGCAAAACTATTTTATTAAGTACTTTTAAAGAATTTTATTGTATCATGCTGCTGTGGTAATGAAGGTTAAAGATGCAGAAACAGTGTATGTGTGCTAATGAGAGCTCGGGGGTTAATTAGGAAACCTGTTTATCTAAAAATAGAGTAAATGTTCTTTTTCACCCCGAAGTCATGGCAGGAAAACCACCACAGTAGAAAAACATAAGATAATTAACCAGTTTTTCTTTTAACATTACTATCATTGCTGTGACTTCCCCTATACTTATTTGGTTATTTTAAATCTTAAACCAAAACGACCTTTTAAACATCTTTTTTTACGTCCTGGGAACTTTTATTTCTGAGCGTCTATGACATTTCAGTTTATTATTCACTATTTAATGCAACTGTTTTACTTATGGATGAAGAGAAATGAAGTATACATAAAGAGCCAATCATGTGGAGACACACTTAAAAAATGAGTTTGTTTTGTTAATAATTAGTATCTGAACACAGGTTCATTTTTTTCTGCACTTCATCTCACCCCACCTCACACATCAAAATAGATGTATTTGTATTTTTTTTAAAGACTCATACTTACCTAGGTGGATGCAGCATCAGACTAATGCTGCATCTTTCCCACAACGCCTCTAACACTGAGAACCAAGTGGCCGAAGATCGCAGGCCCAAACCTGGACCGGCTCTGTGATGTCAGCCCGCTGTCTGTTAAAAACATGTCACAGCAGTGCAGACAGAACTGCACTCCCATTATATTTAGATTACTGTGTACAACTTTATAAAAATGTATGTTTTTCATTATTATAATTGCTGCTGTTGTTCTTCAAAACAATTAAAATACCATTTATATTTGCCATAGAGTCATTTTATCACTCACTACAAATTATTTTAGTACCTTAAATGACATACACCGAGCATCGAATGTACTGTGAATTTTCGTACAAATTTTCTAGGAAATCTAATAAAATGTACTAGCGTACAGCAAGCTTGAGAGAGACTGTGTTCAAATCTACTACAACTGATGAGATGATATAAACTCTGTACAGTATAGACAGGATTAACCACTTGCCCACGGCGTCATAGTAAAAATACGTCATGATTTTAAAGATGGATATCTCGGTAACGGCAGCAGCTGCTGCCACAACCGAGATATCCATCTTTTCCGTGGGCAGTGCTGTACACGATAATGGCGGTCCCAGCGGCGGATTCGCCGCAAGATCGCCGTTATCGGTGGTGGGAGAGGGCCCCCCCCCCTCCCGCCGCTCTCCCGCGCTCTCCGCCGCTTACCGGAGCCGTCGGTAACGGCGGAGGCGATCGGGTCCTCTTGCTGGCTACGTTGGGATACGAGTGAGGGAAAAATTGCCCCCACCCGTCCCCCACAGCTCTGCTGGGCGGAAGTGACGTCAAAACGTCAGTCCCGCCCAGCGTCTTAAAGAAACATTTTTTTTTTCTGAAATTTGAAAAATGACATTTTTTTTTTTTTTTTTTGCATTTAAGCCTAAATATGAGATCTGAGGTCTTTTTGACCCCAGATCTCATATTTAAGAGGACCTGTCATGCTTTTTTCTATTACAAGGGATGTTTACATTCCTTGTAATAGGAATAAAAGTGATAATTTTTTTTTTTAATTTATTTTGATGTATAAAATTATAAACTAATTAAAAAAAAATAAGAAAACAAAAAAAAAAATGTAAAACGCCCCGTCCCGACGAGCTCGCGCACAGAAGCGAACGCATACGCGAGTAGCGCCCGCATATGAAAACGGTGTTCAAACCACACAAGTGAGGTATCGCCGCGATCGTTAGAGCGAGAGCAATAATTCTAGCCCTAGACCTCCTCTGTATCTCAAAAAATGCAACCTATAGAATTTCTTAAACGTTGCCTATCGAGATTTTTAAGGGTAAAAGTTTGACGCCATGCCACGAGCGGGCGCAATTTTTAAGTGTGACATGTTGGGTATCATTTTACTCGGCGTAACATTATCTATCACAATTTTTGTCTTATTTTTTTATTCAAAAAAGTGTTTTTTTTTTCAAAAAAAAGTGCGCTTGTAAGACCGCTGCGCAAATACGGTGTGACAAAAAGTATTGCAATGACTGCCATTTTATTCTCTAGGGTGTTAGAAAAAAAAATATATAATGTTTGGGGGGTTTAAGTAATTTTCTAGCAAAAAAAACAGTTTTAGTCTCGTAAACACCGAATCTGAAAAACAGGCCCGGTGGGCAAGTGGTTAATTATGGTAAGCACAGCTACCCAGCCCCCCACAAGAGGACTAAACTGAATATTTTCTCGCTGTTCCAAAGAGAACAACTTAAAAAAAAAAAAACTGCAATTATTTTATTTATTTATGGGGGGCATGTAACCAATTTAAAGTAGGTATCACCCTATTTTGCTGCAAAAATGTAAATACCTTTCAAAGCAGGAGTAAACACAGCATGGACAGCTAAGCTACAGCTAAGTTTATAATAAAGCTTACCTGGATTATCTGATAAACGTCCATCATTTAGGAGATACTGTGGTGGTGATTTACTAAAACTGATTTAGAAAAATCAAGTGCAACTGTGCATGGTAGCCAATTGGCTTCTAACTTCAGCTTGTTAAATTAAGCTTTTGACAAAAAAGAACCTGGAAGCTGATTGCTTTCTATGCAGAGCTGCACCAGATTTTACACTCTCCAGCTTTAGTAAATCATCCCCTATATTCACTGTTATTGATTATTATTATTTTTAGTTTCATTTTTTGGCGCCGCACTTCCTCACTTTAACTCCTCTGATCTGCCTCCTCCCCCCTCCAGTGCCACATTTGGCACCTTTTGGGGGAGGGGTGAGCGGGTACCTGTTCTTGACTTCCATGGCGAGATCACTCAGAAGTTCGGCCCCCCTTCTCCTTCCCCCGCCACCAGGCCATTCAGAAAGTACAGCATGCTTCATACATGCGCAGTAGAGAACTGGATGTGAATCCGAAAGGCTTTACTGCCGGTGTCCCTTTACCACAAACAAATGCCGGCGACAGCACCACCTGAGAGCCAATGGAAATATTGGCTGAGGTGCCGACATCGCTGGATTCCAGGACAGGTAAGTGCAGAGGCGTATCTAGTTAAAATAGCGCCTATGGCAAGCACTAAAACTGCACCCCTGTTGAAACTCATCTTTCAGATAACCTTAACAAAAAAAACAGCTAACAAAACTAGTGATATTTATCATCCCTTGAGAAACCTTGGGTAATGACATATCCTCTTAATGGAGAAATCTGGGGTTTATTAGACCCCTTATCCCTCCTTGGCCAGGTAAATGCAGAACCAATACTGGAAGTGATGAAATCTTCATCACTTAAGGCCTTAGTTTTCACAGAGGAGAGGGAGAAACTGATGTTCCTCCTTCTTTGTGCACTGCCAATTCGACCAGATGGAATGGGAGAGCCTGGGAGAACAGAGGAGGGCTGTGGCTGAACGCAGCAAGGATAGCGCTGCCATTGTCCATCAGCAAAGGTACTGAAAAAGAGATCCTGCCTATGCTTGGAAGGAGAGAAGAAGAGACCCTCAAACCCTGGTAGGTGCCTTGCTGCCCAGCCACTCAACAGCGCCCCCCTCGTATGGCGCCTATGGCACTTGCCATGGCTGCCATACCCTAGATACGCCACTGGGTAAGTGTCCTAATATTAAAAGTCAGTAATTACAGTTTCTGTAGCTTCTGACCTTTCATTTTTTGCTGAAGGGCGGAACTCTGCTTTAAGTTCAAGAAGAAGGTTTTTCTTTTTTATGGAGGCGTTTACTACTGCTTTAAAATGTAAGCAAAAAACCTTGATTTTATTATGGTCCAGTCACTACTTGGTTTTTACATCTCTTAAACCTTACAAGATTATTTAAAAAATATTTCAAGAAGTCAGTTGTATCACAGTAGCTGCAAGAATGTGCTCTACACTTTGTTTTGATTCATTTTGCTTATGTGTAATGCACACCATGACATAAAAACACAATACTATGTAATGTTTTGACATACAGTGCTGTGAAGTATTTGTCCCTGTAACGGTCACCACCGCTTACGACCTTCCATCCACCCAAGACAAGCTTATCTGACACACTGCGACAATCCTGCATACACGATCCATATCAATTCCCATAAACAAGACGAGACTCAAGCTCTGCACTTGCTTCCAAAGATATGACCCCTTTTCTTGATATTTTCTCAGCTTCTTATACAGTTTCAAGCATAATGCAGTTAATATAGGAAAAGTGGATACGGTGCTGGATGATTAGAAGAGCTATGTTCAGTGGTTGCAGATTAAGCTCAAAATTAACATAAACAACAAAGGTTATGTATAAAGTAAATTAACACAAAAAACAACTCATGCGGTACGTGAACAATGTAAGTGTGTTGAAAAATTGTATGGTGAAAAAAAAGTCCTTAAATGGTGTCCAATCAATCAATCAAGAAAAGAAATTCCAAAGGAAAGTCCAATTAGTCATCCATATGTGTGGGGTGGGAATAGAATGAAACCGATCCACCATGAAAATGCACCCAGGTGAGGTATTGTAGTCTCCTTACCATGTGTTATGACCGCTATGTGGGTCACTCTGTGCGCGGGGGATTTAAGGTCTCCCTCCTGACCCTCTGTACTGTCACTGCGGTGTTTCTCAATTGAATCGCGATGTTAACCGGAATGTAAGAGAGAAATAAGGACCATAGCGTGATACCAGAGATTGATTTATTCTTTCAAAAAGATAAAAAGCTAATGCACTCACATTTGATGTGTTGTATAACAAGCGGTATTTCGAATGTCATAAAGCCGGCGGCTGATCGTCCCTCTCCTGCTCGATTCCGTTCTGGCTTCCTCAATAGGACCAGCGTGATGGCGTCGATACAGCAAGCCACACCTACGCATTTCGTCACCACGGACGTCGTCTGGGATTGGCTGCGTACGTTGCGTCATCACGCATTCCCTTAAATAGTCGCGATCCGCCATTTTGACTAAGGGAAATCGGAAGCGGAAATAGGGAAAGAAACGAACGATACTGCAGCACAAAATTAAAGGCTGCAAAACAGAGCATGGAGAACAGTGGACGAAAAATGATACTGCCATCTTGTGGCAATATTAGTGAAGAGCCAGAAATCGAGAAAGCGAGCAAGAGTGAAGAACTGGTCAGCCGCTACTTCTACTTAAATATTACATACACAATCTAGCAAGTGTCCATATCTATGATGTATATAGATACTATAATACGAAAAGTATTAATGCTATAATATAAAACTAATTAAAATAAAATAAAAATGAATTCATTATTATAAAATTAATGTACTAAATGTAGTATATGATAAAAAAGGCCAAAAAATGTTCTTTAAAACCATTGACTGAAACAACAAAAATAAAAAATCAGGCATTGTTAATAAAGCAATTAATGTCCCAATCCACATTTAACCCATGAGGTAAATATGAACACATGTCAAAAATCCATCTTGTTTCAATCTTAGAGATAGCTCGTACTTTATTAGTACCTCTCCAATGTGGGCGGAGCTTCTCAATAGGAACAAATAAAGTGCCTTTTATTTGGCGATCATGGTATTTTGCATAATGTTTGGATAAGTTGTGTTTTGAGAATCCACGGTTGATATTCCCCACGTGTTCCTCCAATCGGATATGCACAGCTCTTTTAGTGCGACCCACATATTGTTTTGAGCAGGGGCATTGGATGAGGTATACGACACATTCACTAGAGCATGTAATAAATGAATCAATGTCATATACCTTACCAGTATGTGTGGATTGAAAAGTTTCAATTTTACGCCCTTTGAAGGAATTAAGTTCGCATATTTTACATTTACGACATGGGAAAAAGCCCTTCATAGTTTGAAAGAAGGATATTTGTTTGGGGGGGTCTATGATATTAGGAGCAATTTTCTGTCTCAGAGAAGGTGCTCCCCTGAAAATAACCACTGGACGTTCGGGAATGACAGGGCCCAATATTTTGTCATTCCTCAAAATGTTCCAGTGTTTATTAATTATCTTTTTAACTAGAAAATGTTGATTCGAATAGCCCGTAATCATAGAATATCCAAAGTGGTTATCTGGTGGTTGATTGACAGTGCTCTTCTTAGTGAGCATCATATTCCGATCCATATTGCTATCCACCTGGATAGTATCATCTACTTTTGTCTCTAGATACCCCTTTTCTAAAAACCTTTGTTTTAAAACTTGTGCCTGTTGTTGGTAATCAGTCAGAGAGGTGCAGTTCCGTCTTAATCGTTGGAACTGGCCCTTAGGTACTGCTGCAAGCCAACTAGTATGGTGGCAACTGTTCAGAGGGATGAACGCGTTGCGATCAGTGTTTTTAAAATGTGTTGTAGTAATCAGTGTCCCGTTTTTAATTGAGATATTGAGATCTAGAAAGTGTATATGGGACTGGCTTGTTTCATATTTGAGACAAATCCCTCTATCATTGGAATTAAGTCCATTAAAAAAATTCTCCAATGAAGGTAAATCTCCTTCCCATAAAACCAGAATATCGTCTATATTTCGTTTCCAGAGACGTAATTCTTTGGGCGGGTTTTTATCGATAACTTCCCTCTCCCAGTAGGCCATAAAAAGGTTGGCGAGGCTGGGGGCAAACTTAGCCCCCATTGCCACGCCACAGTTTTGAAAATAAAATAAACCGCCAAACCAAAAGTAATTGTGGCTTGTAGCAAAAATCAAAAGATTGGTGATAAAATCTTTCTGGATCAGTGACAAGGTTATATCTTGTTGAAGGTAGAATTTCACTGCCTCTAGACCATGTTGTTGCGAGATAATGGTATAGAGGGAAGTAACATCCGCTGTTGCCATGATGAACCCTTCTTTCCAATCTACATTAGTCAAAAGATTAATGACTTGTGTAGTGTCACGTAAATATGATGGTGTCACTGTGACTAACGGTTGTAGGAACTCATCGATGTATTTGCCAATTCTGGCAGTGACCGAGTCCAGTCCGCTAATGATCGGCCGGCCGGGCGGGTTAATTGTGCTTTTATGCACTTTAGGTAAATAGTATATGACCGGCACTCTAGGTGCTGATGGTACTAGGTGCAATTTCTCCTTTTTGTTCAAAACGCCCAATGAATATCCTTCATTGATCAATGCAAGGAGTGCTTTCTTATATTTGACTGTGGGATTACATGCCAATTTGATATAGGTAGTGGTGTCAGACAAAAGCCTGTGCATCTCATTTAAATAGTCAATTTTGTTTAAAACAACAACTCCTCCGCCCTTATCAGCAGGTCTGATTATAATGTCATTACGGGCACAAATTTGTTTCAGATTGCTCTGTAAAGTGTAATTGCCCCTGTTTTTGGGAATTTTTATAGCAGTAATGTCTTTGAGAACCATCTCTTTGAATGTCAAAATAGAAGGAGCCGTAAAACTGGGGGGATTAAATAAAGATGCGTTAGCGAACTTGGTATGCTGTACAGGGATATTCTCACCTGTTCTATTTGTAGTGTTCATGCCAGAAGATTCTGATGTTAGTGTCTGAACATTAATTGAGGAAGCTAATTGACTAGAATTTCCCAAAGGGTTAAGCAAGAAATGACGTTTGATGTTCATCTTGCGGATAAACTTGTGGGCATCAATGAATGTCTCGAACTTGTTTAATGTCCGTGGAGGTGCAAATTTGAGCCCCTGGTTGAGAAGATGTTGTTCACCCCGTGAGAGCTGTGCTGAGCTTAGATTGAAAACTCCATTGATAGTTATTTCTTCTTTCTTTTTGGACCTGACCCTCCTCCCCCTTCTAGTTCCCCTCTGTCTTCGTGGCCCCTTTTGGGTCTCTGGTTGGCCAACTGAAAAAAACGACGGGAGTCGTCAGGTCTATTGGATGTGGGAGGGGTTTCATATTGCATCTGGCTGGGACCAGTAGAGTCTACAGTATATTGATTAGGATGTCTGGAAATGATGGGATCGTCCTCAAAGCCATCTTCATAATGTTGTGAGAGAGGAGCGAATCTATTGTGCGCCAGGGTAGAATTATTCCTCTGTGCAAATTGGGACGGGTGATTTCGGAAGTGATCCCGAGGGTCCTCTCTCAACTGATCGTACCCATGTTGTCTGTTATAGGGAGAATTATAATAACGCCTAGGTTCGCTATGTTCCCTATGCGTCAGGTACTGGGGGTATGGAGATCTCCTTTGAGGAGGTCCTGCCCTATAAGGTTCTGGGTTCCTAACCTGAGGTGGTCTAGACTCGGACTGACCCGACTGTGTCTTGTACTTTCTCGGTTTATTTTTATTCTTGGGTCTTACTGGGGTGTGTCTCTGTTGCGTATGTAAGGAATTATGAATGTTATGCGCAACAGCTCCCGCATAACTGGTATGGGTAGAGACTAATGAGGGGGTATTAGGAGGAGGTTGGGTGTGATTTTGAATCAATGCAGAGGGGAGTGGATTAGCCGCACTGTCCACACCCTCTGCATTTAAATTTACCTGCCATTTGAAAACCACTTTATTCAAATAGTCTGAGAAATCACGATTGTATTTCTTCTTTTTCTTAGTTTTCTGCTCAAGATCTTCCTTTTCAAGAAAAATCTTAAGCTGATCAGACTTTTGTTTATAAAACTCTTGTTCTTTTAACGGTATGAGTTTTTCCCTCAATAAAGTTATTTCTTCATTCAGTGACTTTAGTTTAGAATGTTTTTTTTCCAAAAGAAACTGTAGGAATTTGACCCCTGTATCGTTAAAATAGGTGTACCACCCTATGAGATCATTCTCACCCTTTTGTGGGCTTACTTCCCATCTAAGGCTACGGGGGACCATTTTTTGAGCAACATATTGTTCCAGATAAGCAATATCCCAACTGGTATGTAGTTCAGAGACCAATAGATTTTTTAATCTGAGAAAAATACCTGTTATTTCATCAGATGGTTCAGTATTACCATCAAATACACCTTCTACATTAATAGTGTGTTGAGACCGGTAATCAAAAATATCCATAATGATATGGTATCAGCAGCAATGTTGTTGTATCTAAATAAACAATTAAAAAAATTCCGGATGGAAACACTGCGCTAGACAGAACTGAAAAGAGTGAACTAAAGAATAATACTTAGTATTAATATAGGAGCAGCCAGTATCAATAATTGGTGATACAAAAAAATTAAACAGAAATATAGGAAAAGTGGATACGGCGCTGGATGATTAGAAGAGCTATGTTCAGTGGTTGCAGATTAAGCTCAAAATTAACATAAACAACAAAGGTTATGTATAAAGTAAATTAACACAAAAAACAACTCATGTGGTACGTGAACAATGTAAGTGTGTTGAAAAATTGTATGGTGAAAAAAAAGTCCTTAAATGGTGTCCAATCAATCAATCAAGAAAAGAAATTCCAAAGGAAAGTCCAATTAGTCATCCATATGTGTGGGGTGGGAATAGAATGAAACCGATCCACCATGAAAATGCACCCAGGTGAGGTATTGTAGTCTCCTTACCATGTGTTATGACCGCTATGTGGGTCACTCTGTGCGCGGGGATTTAAGGTCTCCCTCCTGCCCCTCTGTACTGTCACTGCGGTGTTTCTCAATTGAATCACGATGTTAACCGGAATGTAAGAGAGAAATAAGGACCATAGCGTGATACCAGAGATTGATTTATTCTTTCAAAAAGATAAAAAGCTAATGCACTCACATTTGATGTGTTGTATAACAAGCGGTATTTCGAATGTCATAAAGCCGGCGGCTGATCGTCCCTCTCCTGCTCGATTCCGTTCTGGCTTCCTCAATAGGACACGGTGCAGCGTGATGGCGTCGATACAGCAAGCCACACCTACGCGTTTCGTCACCACGGACGTCGTCGTGGGGATTGGCTGCGTACATTGCGTCATCACGCATTCCCTTAAATAGTCGCGATCCGCCATTTTGACTAAGGGAAATCGGAAGCGGAAATAGGGAAAGAAACGAACGATACTGCAGCACAAAATTAAAGGCTGCAAAACAGAGCATGGAGAACAGTGGACGAAAAATGATACTGCCATCTTGTGGCAATATTAGTGAAGAGCCAGAAATCGAGAAAGCGAGCAAGAGTGAAGAACTGGTCAGCCGCTACTTCTACTTAAATATTACATACACAATCTAGCAAGTGTCCATATCTATGATGTATATATAGATACTATAATACGAGAAAAGTATTAATGCTATAATATAAAACTAATTAAAATAAAATAAAAATGAATTCATTATTATAAAATTAATGTACTAAATGTAGTATATGATAAAAAAGGCCAAAAAATGTTCTTTAAAACCATTGACTGAAACAACAAAAATAAAAAATCAGGCATTGTTAATAAAGCAATTAATGTCCCAATCCACATTTAACCCATGAGGTAAATATGAACACATGTCAAAAATCCATCTTGTTTCAATCTTAGAGATAGCTCGTACTTTATTAGTACCTCTCCAATGTGGGCGGAGCTTCTCAATAGGAACAAATAAAGTGCCTTTTATTTGGCGATCATGGTATTTTGCATAATGTTTGGATAAGTTGTGTTTTGAGAATCCACGGTTGATATTCCCCACGTGTTCCTCCAATCGGATATGCACAGCTCTTTTAGTGCGACCCACATATTGTTTTGAGCAGGGGCATTGGATGAGGTATACGACACATTCACTAGAGCATGTAATAAATGAATCAATGTCATATACCTTACCAGTATGTGTGGATTGAAAAGTTTCAATTTTACGCCCTTTGAAGGAATTAAGTTCGCATATTTTACATTTACGACATGGGAAAAAGCCCTTCTTAGTTTGAAAGAAGGATATTTGTTTGGGGGGGTCTATGATATTAGGAGCAATTTTCTGTCTCAGAGAAGGTGCTCCCCTGAAAATAACCACTGGACGTTCGGGAATGACAGGGCCCAATATTTTGTCATTCCTCAAAATGTTCCAGTGTTTATTAATTATCTTTATGACATTCGAAATACCGCTTGTTATACAACACATCAAATGTGAGTGCATTAGCTTTTTATCTTTTTGAAAGAATAAATCAATCTCTGGTATCACGCTATGGTCCTTATTTCTCTCTTACATTCCGGTTAACATCGCGATTCAATTGAGAAACACCGCAGTGACAGTACAGAGGGTCAGGAGGGAGACCTTAAATCCCCGCGCACAGAGTGACCCACATAGCGGTCATAACACATGGTAAGGAGACTACAATACCTCACCTGGGTGCATTTTCATGGTGGATCGGTTTCATTCTATTCCCACCCCACACATATGGATGACTAATTGGACTTTCCTTTGGAATTTCTTTTCTTGATTGATTGATTGGACACCATTTAAGGACTTTTTTTTCACCATACAATTTTTCAACACACTTACATTGTTCACGTACCGCATGAGTTGTTTTTTGTGTTAATTTACTTTATACATAACCTTTGTTGTTTATGTTAATTTTGAGCTTAATCTGCAACCACTGAACATAGCTCTTCTAATCATCCAGCGCCGTATCCACTTTTCCTATATTTCTGTTTAATTTTTTTGTATCACAAATTATTGATACTGGCTGCTCCTATATTAATACTAAGTATTATTCTTTAGTTCACTCTTTTCAGTTCTGTCTAGCGCAGTGTTTCCATCCGGAATTTTTATAATGCAGTTAATCACAGGACAATGTAGTCTCCACCCCCCTTCACACCATGGGGGGCTTCAATCACCTTAAAAGGCATTCAGGTAAGCTAATTATGTAGACACGTCGGCACCGCATTATCAATAGAGTTACAGTAACTCAGAGAGCATGACATTCCTGTAGACAATGACATGCTAATTCAGTACATCTGAATGGAGAATTTAACACATTGTTTTAGACACAATAAATCACACCATCAAAAGGTCTTACTGATGCAATTGTGTCTATATTGAATAGGCAACAGCTTGTGATATCTCAAGACATCCACTTTGTAATATTCCAGTCCTGCAATATGAATTATTATTAATGTCCCATCTCATGTAATATATGACTTATGATTCTTTGTCACCCTATGGCCCTAGTGGACATAAGGTGACCCTAGACATAGGAATATCTCAGTCTGTCACTGTTCATTCCGTTACATCTCTCCCCTTTCGGTGGGAGACGGACACAGGTGGGAACCCCGAACGGGTTGACTCCGAAGTCCGTCAGTAGTTTTCCAGTCCTCCAATGCTGGTATCCATACTGTACCCTAAATAAATGGCTCCAAACTGAGAATTACTCACCCCGCCAACCTCTGCCTCTCTCAGAGAACACGCCTGCCGCTGGGGAGAGGCCTGGACTGGCCCTAATCCCTGGAGTCCTTTCAGCCTCTGGAGAGAAGGCAGGGTGGCTGGGCTCAGTCCATCATGCTGTTGGGGGTCTGGGCCAACTGCCCCCCCTTCCTGGAGTATACCAGTGGAGACTGCAGTCCCATCCACAGGTGCCAGGTGAAAACCCCCCGGTGCTTGCAAAGCAAAGCCGACATCCTCCTGTTTCAGTCCTGTACCATTTTCTGGGGTTGTGCCAGTGGAGACTGAAGTCCCATCCACTACCCCAGGAACCCCCTCTCCTGTTAGTGAGGAGCAGAGGCCTGGGGCACTCTGCTCTGTTGCCAGCTCTTCCGCTGGGTTGCTGTTAGTGGAGACCACAGTCCAATTCACCACCACAGGGAACCCCTCTTCTGTTAGTGAGGAGCAGAGGCCTGGGACACTCTGCTCTGTTGCCAGCTCTTCCGCTGGGTTGCTGTGAGTGGAGACCACAGTCCCATCCACTACCACAGGGTCCCCCTTTCCTGTTAGTGAGGAGCAGAGGCCTATGACACTCTGCTCTGTTGCCAGCTCTTCCGCTGGGTTGCTGTGAGTGGAGACCACAGTCCCATCCACTACCACAGGGTCCCCCTCTTCTGCTAGTTGGGAGCAGAGGCTTGGGGCACCCTGCTCTGTTGCCAGTGATTTAGCTGGGGGTAAAAGCTTTACCACCTCAGCTTGTTGCTGGAGAGAGGGGCCAACCCCCCGGCTCTCTGGAACTCCACACCATCCGCTTCGGCTTTAGGGATGAAAATCTCCATATTTTCCACTGCCGATTCATCAGCCAGGATTTCACAGTTATCTGACCTTTCCTCATAGTCCCAGGCAATGGAAGCCCCATCCTGCTGCTGAGCCGAGTCTAGCAGCTGTCTGTAGGCGACCTCCAGCTCCCATTCTTGAATGGCCAGAAATTCTAAATCTTCCTTTGACCAATGGCCTCCCGAGATATTCAATTTTTCCTCTCTGTGCTCCATTATGTCCTCCAAGCGCCACTCCCGATCATCCCCGAAGTCGGGATCACTGGACATCCTCCAATACAACAATCCCAGGCCATCATAGTCATAGCCTTCTGTGGGGCTGTCATCCGCTGACCACAGGCACTCTTGGGCTACATACCACCGGAGGGCTCTGTAGCTCTCGTCCAGCTGCATCTCTGCCCGGATCAGCCTGCTTAACTCTGCTATCCACTCCTGCTTCGGTTGTTCCCCCAACAACAGCATTCGTACGTCATACTGCGTCCAGTACCTTGCATAGATGGAGGGCAGGACCTTTCCTTGGTGTTGCTGCTCCAGAGTTAATGCTTCCTTCCAGAGTTGGCAACGAATCACATCCGACCATCACAACAGGACCTCCTCTGATACTGGTCCTCTATGCTGTATCCGCATCTCTTGTAACCTCATTTGGAATTCCTCCTCCATGGAGACTGGTATCTGCACCTCCTCTCTCTTTTAGTTGGTGCCGCTGTGCCTTCAGCTGCTGCAGCACTTATTTGCTGTCGCAAGGTGGCATCTACAGCCGCTATAACCCGGTCTATGATCACCGGTGGAGGATTAGGACCATATTGTGCCAGTCCATGTTTAACAGCCCGATCAAAAAATTCTTCCTCAGGTGTCCTGTCTGTTACGCTGGGCCTCTTAGCTCTATTCATTTCGACTAGTTCTGCGATAATGTCCCTTTTCTTACGGTTGCTGGCGGTCTTCCCCGGCTCTCCAGTAAGTCCATGAGGGAAGAGAGCTTCATCCGTTCATACAGCGTCTCCATTGTCCTGTGTCCTTGTAGCCGTCCTTCTGATGATGGAATCATCCCACTGCTGCTAACCAAATGTAACGGTCACCACCGCTTACGACCTTCCATCCAACCACGACAAGCTTATCTGACACACTGCGACAATCCTGCATACACGATTCATATCAATTCCCATAAACAAGACGAGACTCAAGCTCTGCACTTGCTTCCAAAGATATGACCCCTTTTATTGATATTTTCTCAGCTTCTTATACAGTTTCAAGCATAATGCAGTTAATCACAGGACAATGTAGTCTCCACCCCCCTTCACACCATGGGGGGCTTCAATCACCTTAAAAGGCATTGAGGTAAGCTAATTATGTAGACACGTCGGCACCGCACCGCACCGCATCAATAGAGTTACAGTAACTCAGAGAGCATGGCATTCCTGTAGACAATGACATGCTAATTCAGTACATCTGAATGGAGAATTTAACACATTGTTTTAGACACAATGAATCACACCATCAAAAGGTCTTTCTGATGCAATTGTGTCTATATTGAATAGGCAACAGCTTGTGATATCTCAAGACATCCACTTTGTAATATTCCAGTCCTGCAATATGAATTATTATTAATGTCCCATCTCATGTAATATATGACTTATGATTCTTTGTCACCCTATGGCCCTAGTGGACATAAGGTGAGCCTAGACATAGGAATATCTCAGTCTGTCACTGTTCATTCCATTACAGTCCCCTTTCCTGTTTTTTTTTGCATATTTCTCACATTTAAATGATTCAGATCATCAAAAACTTTTAATATTACACAAAGATAACCCAAGTAAATCCAAGAGGCAGTTGTTAAAGTATTATTTCATTTATGAAGGGAAAAAAGCTGTTAGAAACTGTCTGGCCCTATGTGAAAGAGTAATTTCCCCCTCCTATGCTGAATCATGAATGAACTGTGATTAACCCCATTTTTTTGGAAAGCTGAGTTAAATTTCACTTGCCACACCCAGGCCTGAGCACCCCAACAGATCACAAAAAGCCACACATCATGCCCCAATCTAAAAAAAAAAAATCAAGAACAGATTAGAAACAAACATTTATCAGTCTAGAAAGGGTTTCAAAGCCATTTCTAAGGCTTTGGAACTCCAGTCACCATTATCCACACATTGAGATAACTTGGAACAGTGGTGAACCTTCCCAGGAGCAGCTGGCCTACAAAAATTACTCCAAGAGCATGACGACAACTCATCCTGGAGGTCATGAAAGATCCCAGAACAACATCTAAAGAACTGCAGGCCTCACTTTCCTCAGGTAAGATCAGTGTCCATGGGCAAAAATGGCATCCACGGGGAGTTCCAAGGCCAAAGCCACTGCTGACAAAAAAGAACACAAAGGCTCATCTCATATTTACCAAAAAACATCTTGATTATCCCCAATACTTTTAGGCAAATATTCTGTGGACTGATGAGCCAAAAATTTACTTTTTGGAAGGTGTGCGTCCCGTTGTGCGTCTGGCATAAAAAATAATACAGCATTTCATAACAAGAACATCATACCAACATTCAACCATGGTGGTGGTAGTGTGATGGTCTGGGGCTGCTTTGCAGGGTTAGGACCTGGACGACCTACCATAATTGATGGAACCATGAATTCTGAGCTTTACCAGAAAATCCTAAAGAAGGATGTCCGGCCATGAATTTGTGACTTCAAGCTCAAGTGCACTTGGGTCATGCAGCAGGACAATTATACAAAACACAACAGCAAGTCCGCCTCCAAATGGTTCATACAAAGCAACATGTAGGTTTTGAAGTGGCCTAGTCAAAGCCCAGACTTAAATCCAATTGAGATGCTGTATCATGACCATACACAGGCTGTTCATGCTGGAAAACCAATGTGGCTGAATTAAAATAATTCTGAAAAGAAGAGGGGGCTAAAATTGATCCACAGCAATGTGAAAGACTCATTGCCAGTTATCGCAAATGCTTAAATGCAGTTGTTGCCGCCAAGGATGGCACAACCATTTAGTAGGTTTAAGGGCAATTACTTTTTAACATAAAGCCAGACAGGTTTGGACAGCTTTTTTGCCTTAATAAATGAAACCATCATTTAAAAACTGCATTATGTATTAACTCAGGTTATCTTTGTGTAATAATAAAATGTGTTTGATGATCTGAGTCATTTAAAGTGTGACAAATACGCCAAAAAAATTAAATCAGAAAGGGGGCAAATACTTTTTCACAGCATTGTAAATAGTTTTCATGTGATAGAAAGCTTATGTTTGTATAAATAGACAAGAAACGGGGTGCACATGCCCATGCACCAATGACCAATAAGAGAGAATCAACCTGTGTTGGTTATACATAATGGAAAGAAAAAAGAAACAAATTAGTGTATGTGTATATGGAAATGGGAATTATATTGATTCTGTAGGAGAGCAGAAGATAGGAAGATACCCCAGTGATGCTAATATGCTATTCTTTTTAGGCCTTACCCTATGATATAGAACTTTCAAATATAAAATCACTAGTTATAGGGAGGCCTCCACTGAAAATTTGACTGGACAATTATTGTGGGATGGTGGCTTGCATCCAAGCCACTCAGTTTCAGTCACAAAGAGCTCTTATGACTACATAATAAACAGTTTGTTCACCATCCCAATAGACCATGATGTGACGCCCCAAAGCATGAAAAAATAGGTGCAAAAAAAATACTGCATCTCTACATGTTTCGCTCCCTAAATGAGCTATGTCAGGAGTACCAGGTAATACACCAACATCAAAATAATGAGACAAACAAACATATAAGGTCCATGGTGATGAAAGAAAAATGGCTCTTAGTTAGAACTCTTTCAGCCCCTCTTTCTCCCTTTCGAGCACACCAGACCTTAAGTTCCATGTACACCTCAGAGCCCAGCTCCCCTCCCCTCCTTCATCTCACTGACATAGATGCAGGGCCATTTTTCCTTTTGGAGACACCACAGACACAGGGCCATTGTTTTATTTGCCACTGTTTGCCCCATACTGTGTTTGTGCACTTATTTTAAATTCTTAATTTCACTGTGGTGTATCATAGCTATTATTATTTCAGTACATGTCACATACTGTACATTACAAACATTACCCCACAACTAGCTCCATCCACTCTTTCACCCAGTGGTGAAGGGGGATGCAGTTTGCCATATTTGGCCTGGGAACTGAATGACCTTGTCCCAGCACTGTGTGTAAGTGTGTGTGGGGGGGGGGGTGTACACACTATATAGCCCACCACACTGCAATTCACTCTAATGGAGCTCTGTATAGCAATGAGAATAGTACTTTTCAGTACTGTATAGTATAGCAGCAACTATCTCACCCTGTAAATGCTCTGCAATTTCTCTCTATCTGCTCCCAGTCGCCAAACAATACTGACTGTGTTTATTGCAATGCTGACAGTAAAAATAACACTGTTCAGCAGAGCTGTATAGTAGTATATCCCTCTATCTGTGATCTCTCCATATCTACTCAAGACTCACACTGACAAAAGGCTACTGGGAATTCAGAATTGAATTCAGAACATAATGAAAACCTTATGATTGGCCCTGCAACAGTTTAGAGGCCAGGAGGTGCATTATTGTCAATCAGTTGCTATAGTGACAAATAGCTGGATTTGTTCGCTATTTTCCTGAAGCTCATTCTTACTCCTTCCCATGCAAGACTAGCCACAAGTTGGTCCCTTATTATCAATTGAGAAGCTATCATAGAAGTAGCATTTCTACCACATATGGAATAAGGAGATACCATGGAAACCTGTGAGTACCGTGTCCACAGTTTTGACATACTGTATATCTCCTAACTGTACCTGATTTACAGGGACTGTCCCTGATTTTGAGGGACTGTCCCTGATTTGGAACAATGTCCCTCTGTCCCTTATTTTGGTCTGAGCCATATAGTTTATAATATATATACGTTCCCCAGTGACGACGTCTATCTGAGACGAAACGTGTGTCAGGAGGTTGACGCGCTTAGGCCATCGCAAGTGGACTGGCGATTGCAGGCTGGCCAGGTTTTATTCTATAGATGCCTCTTTTTAACCTGGATGCAGCCTTAACATTTTACAATTGTAAGTGCAATTTTAATTAAATAAGACTTTGTGCGGTACTGTATCACACTATTGAGTGTTTTATATTTTTTGGACACAATTGGATGTCATTTCCCTCGAGTGTTTGGAGTACTCCTAGTACATATACCTCTACCGGTTGGTGGAGTGCGGCTGAATTCTGCATTAACATCCTACAGGCTGGTGTATAGCCTGCTTCTAGTAAGCAGGTCATCTATGTGGTGGTGGATCATGTCGTCTTTGTGGTGATTGTTTGGGACCCTTCCTTTGTCATCTCCCTCAAGCGAGTCATTTACACACTACTTTGGATTTTTTTTGGTTATTTTACTAATTCTTTTAAAGACTTTCATCCTGATTAAGCACTTAGTATATTTTTCACAGATATATTTTTCACAGATATATGATATTGGACCACATGATATTGTGCCTCCCTTTATATAATAGTGTTTTTCAATTCATTATATTAGCGCAGCTTTGTTCACATTTTCACTGATCTATATAATTGTATAAAAAAAGGCACTTTTTATCTATCAAAAAGTGTTTCCCAGTGCTAAACCTTTCATCTGATTTTGAAATTGCTGCATTTTTTAAATTCCAAGAGCCAATATAAAGGAATAGTAGTGGTAAAAAAAAAGCACTTGTGGGTTTAAAAAATCTTGTTTTTTTGCAAAATTCTCCTTTAAGGGCGTGTGGCAAGGGGTGTGTCCTCTGCCTGCATACTTTTTCTGCAAGGTGTCCCTCATTCTCATCTCAGAAAGTTAGGAGGTATGTGTTTCTATTGGCTTATAAATGTATGCTTCACCTAAAAATGCAAAAACAAACAACCAGTATCCATAATTTGTGTTTAAAAGACAAATAATTAGTATTAATGTCAAAGATGCATTAGATTATAACTGGAGTACACTCTAACTTGCAGATCAAGATGATTTATTTTGAACATTTGGTCAGTGCTGAAACATGGGGGCCATTTTAAGGACTTCACAACCAAGGACTGCCCCTGGAAATCATGGACAGTTGGTAACTGACTCTAACCTTATCCTAAACTTTACTTGTGTAATGAAATATAAAAGTGATAAGCGCTAAAGTAAAGGTGAAAACAACATATAACTGAATTGGAGCCTAAAGCTCTGTGCACATGTCAGTGATAAATGAACCAACAGGTTACAATGGGAGATACACTCCCCACAATGACAAATAAGTGCAATACTAAAAATGTATTTATATATCAGAAGAGAGTCTATAGATAAGATGGTGAAGTAGAACTGATGAATCTTCTGGACATGGTAAACAAATCAAATACCTGTCTCTTATTGCCCTTACCTTCAAAGGTGGTGTATAGGTATGTAGGGCAAACGGCTCCTTCTACTGCTGTGTCCACGCCGCTCTTTAGTGGTAAATCCTCCCGCTGTTCTTGTGATAATGGGGATGGGAAATCCTGAGATCTAAAGGCTCATAGTGGAGAGCCAGACATGGGGCAAAAAGAGGTGCCAAAATAGTGAAGCCCGTAAGACAAGGGGAGGTGGTGATGGTTTTAATAAAAATGGACTCTTACAGGAAGGGGATATAAAAACAGCATGTACTGAGTGATAGGACGCGGCGATACAAATGACGTCTTACGTCTGCTGCCCTCCGGCTGATTGTGTGTATCACGTGGTTGCAGTTCCTACGGCGATACGTCACGTGTCTCGTGACTTCTTCAGGGATCCCTTTTAGCTAGAGCTGCTTTAGTACACCCGTTACTCAATTTGACTTTGTCAACATTTCGTTACTCGCAGTAGCGCAATAGATTCACAACATTCACATTTACTTGTGTAATGAAATAGTGAAGTAACACAATATCAGACAGGACCTCATAACCTAACCATTTAAACTTTTTATTAATTACTCAACTGTTTTGCAAATAAAAACCTCAAATTTTAAGCTCTTATACTTAGAAAATAGACCAAACTTGTTCCCAGTACAATGCTAATTTCAAACACCACTGTGAAATTATGATATATTCAAGAAATTAGGAATATATTTGAATGTAATGTATAAAAAACAAGCTGGGAAAAAAAATATTCATCAAGGAAATATTCAGGCAAAAGAATTTCAGATATTCAGCCTCAATGGGATCTGAATGTTTCAAGCAGTTCTTGAATATGCACCTCACAAAAGACTACAGGGGATAGCTGCAATGAAAATGTGAATCAATATACAATCTTACACTGAAATTGATAGCGCCCAAGTTTTGTAATCATGGAAATGGTAACTTTTGCAATCACAAAAAAAAAAAAAAAAAATCTGTTATTAATGCAATTAGTGAATTACCTGTACTGGAGCAGAAGAAGCCCCTTAAAGCGGAGGTTCACCCTAAAAAAACATCTATTCACCATTACATCCAGCATACTTTGGATATGTAAAGTATGCTGGACTTTTTTTTTCCGGGGCACATACCATTTAAAAGTTCTGTTTTACCCGGCTTCCGGGTTCTCTCCCAGCGGAGAATAGGCATTCCTAGCCAGCGGTGTAGATGATTGACGTGCTGTTATGGCAGGTCACGCGTTCTGAAAATATCCGAGCTGGACTCGGCTCTGTACGGCGCCTGCCGTGTAGAGCTGACTGCACAGGCGCCGTATAGAGCCGAGTCCCAGCTCGGATATTTTCGGAACGTGTGACGCGCCATAACAGCACATCAATCATCTACGCCGCTGCATAGGAACGCATATTCCCCCGCAGCAGAGAGAACCCGGAAGTCGGATGAAAAATAACTTTTAAATGGTATGTGCCCCAAAAAAAATAAAAAAAATCCAGCATACTTTACATATCCGAAGTATGCTGGATGTAATTGTATATAATTGTTTTAGGCTGAACCCCCGCTTTAAGTTAGTCACAAAAGAGGCAATGTTAGCCAGTGTAGTACTACCCCTACAGGAGCCAATTTGATTTTAACAGGTTCTCTCCTCAAACAGTGCAGAGGCAGCCAGCCACAGTGAACAGTCCATTCACCCCAGCTCATTGAACAGTCTAGGGAGTTGTGTTTTTGTACTTCTTGGCTGGTTAAACGTATGATGGGATTAGGGGTGGTGTGAGATACTCCAAAAGTGCTAAATCACCATTCTGTAGAGGAAAATTTCTCTCTCTCTCTCTCTCTCTCTCTCTCTCTCTCTCTCAACTGTAGCAGCACACTTTTTTCACTCACAGCTGGGAACCATGACATAGATTGTAGATCAGGCATAGCTAGGCTGGAACAGTCTATAGGTTCATAGCTGGGGATCATTAAGTAGCTTTAAGGTGCAGCAGAAAGGAGGCTCTACTCACACAATCCCAGAACAGGATTAGTTACTAGATGCAGCCTCCTATACAGTAATTCAGCATCCAACTCCAGGGCATCAGGAACAAGCAGCCCTCTCCCCCTCTCAGCTCATTGATCTATTCCCTCAGGGCAGCGGTAAGCAACCTCGGCCCTCCAGCTGTGATGAAACTACAAATCCCATCATGCCTCTGCCTCTAGGAGTCATGCCTGTGATTGTCAGGGTCTTGCAATGTCTCATGGGACTTGTAGTTTCAAAACAGCTGGAGAGCCAAGGTTGCCTACCCCTGCCTCAGGGGGAAGAAAGACATGTCATTGGGGTTCCACACTAGTATTTAACATAGGGTGACCAGACATCCCCGGTTTCAGGGGACAGTCCCTGGATTGAGGACACTGTCCCTGGACCAAGTCTGTCCCCAGTTTTGTCCCCAGATTGGATTTGAACAGGGGCTGGGGCAAATTTAAAGACAGTCAGTACAAAATTAAGAAAAAAATCTGAATTACACACACTGATCCTCGGTTCCTACTAGCTTAGGGGGGTCTATTTTTTTCCATTATCTGAGCCCCTTTCTGATGATCATGTGCTGGTCAGAGCGGAGGGAAAATTCTTTAGTTTCGTGTGCATGCTCATTCAGCTCTGCTCTCATGTTCTTTTGCCTTGGCTTAAGTCCCAGCCAGTCACCTGCCTGCTTATCTCCTTGCCTTCCCTGGCAGAGTGATCTTCCTCTGCTCCCCACCGAGTAGTAGCCGGGGCTCAGAGAGTAAGACTTGAGAGGCTCCAAGGTGGGCGGTGGCAGCGACAGGCAGAGAGTCACTGATTGCCGCCATTAGTAGTAAAAAAAAAAATGTCCCTGGATTTCATATTATAAATCTGGTCACCTTAATTTAACAGCCCTCCTGCCACTAACTAAACACAAATCCACCAGGAATTGCCTAGGCCCTGCTCAATATTCAAGCCTGTCATTTGACTCCTCCTTCCCTAAGCTCTAGAAACTTCTAGAGGTAGAGGGAAGAAATCATACATCTAGCCTGCAAAGCCCTGAACAGACCAGACTAAACAATTACTTCTCCTTTAGGTACAGCAGGAGCCAAAAAGGTAATTTGCCTAGCAGCCTATCTAGGAAGGTCCTACACCAGTCTATAACCTTGTTAATATCCCTTTTTTCCCCCTTATACATATAAACATTTACAACTCTGTTTATATACAACTTCTTTCTAATCAAAGCATACCTGAAAAAGAAGACAATACTCACCTCTCCTGCTGGCTGCGCCACTGGATGCCACTTCAGGCCTGGTTCACACCTATGCATTTTTAGTGCGTTTTTAGTTTTGCAGAAACCCACTACAGTTTATTTAACATGGTTTTCTATGGGTCACGTTCACATCTGTGCATTTTTATGGAATGGGCCAGGGACCAGCAGGTTGTTTTTTTTATTTCATAGACTTGAAAAACATGTATTGAAAAATGCTAAATGTACACCAGAATATCCCTAAAGCCTTGTACACACAATCGGTTTGTCCAATGAAAACAGACCGATGGACTGTTTTCATCGGACAAACTGATCGTGTGTGGGCCCTATCGGTTTGTTTTCCATCGGTGAAAAAAAATAGAACAAGCTTTAAATTTTTCCTATGGATAAAAAAATGATAGTCTTATACACATGCTCAGAATCAAGTCGACGCATGCTCGGAAGCATTGAACTTCATTTTTCTCAACATGTCGTAGTGTTTTACATCACCGCGTTTTGGCACGGTCGGATTTTTGACCCATGGTGTGTAGGCAAGACTGATGAAAGTCAGCTTCATCGCATATCCAACAAAAAAAATCCATCGGATAAGATTCCATCAGATATCCGATCATGTGTATGAGGCTTAAAGGGTCACTAAATGAAAACATTTTTTTAGCTAAATAGCTTCCTTTACCTTACTGCAGTTCTTTTTTCATGTCCTCATTGTTCGTTTTTGCTATGATGTTGCTGTAATCCTTCTCTGTTCTGGACACTTCCTGGTTGTCTGTTTCCTGATGAAAAAAGTCATTGGAGCTTTCTCTCTGTGGTCACTAATCAAGGAGGTGTGATTACTGTGTGTCTAAAACCCCTCAGAACCAATCACTTTCGTTTTACAAACCATCACTGCCCTCTATTGGATCTGTGTCTCTGTACATCACAGAAGCATGAACAAGCATGCAAAAACGAAACTGAAACTACAGGTACATTATATGATTGATTTTTATCTATTTTTAATATTTTTTAAAAGGAATCAGTTAACTAATATGTCTCTATACCCTGTAAACAGTAATTTCAGCAAAAAATAAAAAAATGTTTTCCTTTACAACTCCTTTAAGTCCTCTGGCAAACGGACATTCCAATATTGTGTATTTCCTAGACCTCCACAGCTGTCACTGGTTCCTCCATACATTCAAAGAAAAAGGTCGGAGGGAGGAACCAGTGAGGGCTACTGGAGAGGAGTAGATTAATACCAACAGAATTTATGATTTCACCCAGATTTCACAAGATTGGAGATTTTCCAGGATTGGAGCAAATTTGATGAAACAGGCAGCAGGAAAGGTATGTACAATATTATTTTTCAGGTATGGCATGATTTAATAACATTTGTATAGTGACAGATTTAGTCCGATATTTCCTCTTACTGCTATCTTGTTGCAAAAAAGACTTTTGACAGATGAATTCCAATCTATCCCAATAAGTTAGCGTACAGTTGTATTGCAGTGCCCCATATCGTGACTGATGCCAAATCCTGTTAAATATGTTTTTACTATATGATGATGGATAGCTTGTAGCTGCACTTGTATATTCACTCAAATATTGTGAAGGCATTAGGACTCTACTGTATTTGTATTATTTTTTGTAAAGAGTCTTCTACACGGTTTACTTAACATATTAGTTTTCAGTACAGTTAGTTTCCTGCAGTAATTCTTTTGTGATTAAGTGCTGAACACCAAGGCGTAGGGAGTACAGCACTATAACAGGGGTAGGTGATATTATAGCATCATAGTCAGCAAGGTTACAACTCTATAATCACTTTATCTTGTCCCAATAAATTTAGTTTGATATATTTGTTTAGGAAAATTAGAGTACCAGTAACCCTGCATGCTTTGTATAATAAATACATGTTAATGGTTGAGCCTGCAGTCTCTGATTACTGAAACATATACCTTGTTTTATTAGATAAGATGCATCTTTCTGTGCAAACCAACAATTCCCCAAATAAATCCAAAGTTTTTAATTGGTACAAATAAACCATTGGAAAGATGTATTGCATATGTCCACAGCCAGAGAAAACGATTTGCTGTGCTTTACAGAACTCTTCATCATTCATTCATGAAGCATAATAGTCCCTTTAAGTGTCTGTAATTATGCCATGTATTATGCTTTTTGAATGATTTGTCATTTATAGCAGAAACCATGCCTATACAAATTAAGATTCTACAGAAACATTTTTTCTTTGCTATTTTAGCAAAGTGTGGCAACTGAGTGAAGGAAAGTGACTGTTTATCATCAAGTGTTTATAGTGGTGTCAATGAAAATTTAACTGGGAGGATGCATAGGTGTTGAGTAGAGTTAACATAAGGGTGGAAAAAAACACACAGGTGGCCGAAACACCTAGTGCATTACCCAGGAATTATTAAAGAAAACCAATTAGCCAATAAAATACTCACAAAGGACAGAAATGACATGCATAACAGCAGACTCTGAGGCTGCGTACACACGATCAGACCGGTCTGATGAAACTGGTCTTAAGACCAGTTTCATCGGACCAATTCGATGGTGTGTACGGCCTATCGGACCGTTGTCCGTCGGACCAAAGTTTTAAAACTTGCTTTAAAATCTGTCCGACGGACACCTGTCCGTCGGACCAAAACAATGGTTAGTACACAAAAGCATCGGACCAAAAACCCGCGCATGCTCAGAATCAAGTCGATGCATGCTTGGAAGCATTGAACTTCGTTTTTTCAGCACGCCGTTGTGTTCTACGTCACCGCGTTCTGGCCTGATCGGATTTTTGGCCCGATGGTGTGTACGCACATCAGAGCACTTCAGTGTGGTCCGATGAAAATGGTCCGTCGGACCATTCTCATCGGACCGGTCTGATCGTGTGTACGTGGCCTGATTGTAAACCAGTGTTTTAGGGATGCGTTTTAGGGACGCACACCCTTCCTCAGAGCTCAAGCCAACTAATGTTCACCTCCTAATAAATGCACCAGGCATCCTACAGCTCAACCCTCCAAAATGGGACGGGGTGTTGCAGCATCAGACAGGGTGAGAGAGGTCATCATAACAATCCTAAATAATGTGTTCAACAAATACATGTAAATACATATATATATATATATATATATATATATATACACACACACACACACATTTCCAATGAAAAAGGAGAGAAAGGGAAGTTGTTGTTCGATAATTAATATATTTAATATATACATTTGGATAATGGAATGGTTACCTGTAAGTGCAACTCAGTGTTCTTCGCTGAAAAGATTACAACCAGCACTCATAAATGGATGTTATATCTATATCCCAAGAGAAATATGCCCCTCTTCTGAGGTGTCCCCTCTTTCATGGCCATAGGTGTGCGCAGCCTGTTGCATTAGGGTGTGCACCTGAAAGCTTAAAAACATGGTACCAATCTCTCACTGTTCTCATTCAGAAAGGGAAGGGGCAGGTACATGACATTACCCCTTTCCCCACTCATCCTGAAATATCATCTATGTGTGCCCACTGCAGTAGCCAATGGGAGAGGAGGGAAGCCAGCCATGCTGTGGGAGGGGGCACCAGGCAGCAGGGGGAATCTGTACTGCAGGGAGTGATTAGGGTGTGCCTGGGCACACCCTGTGCGCACGCCTATGTTCACGGCATAGTGTGTCTTCAAGGTGAGGTTTCGGGTAAATCAATTAAAATCTATAAATAGTTTGAACGAACGTGGAGGCACAAAACGTAACTCTCTTTGAAGTAAGAATATTTTTTGCCGTCACTAAATTTTAAAGAGGTATGATTAAAGATCTTGATGGCAGCATATTTTCCTCCGAGATTTTTTCTCTGTTTATGCTTCGTCCCTCCTTGCTTTACCCTTCTGTTTTTTCTGATCGTTTGCTTCTGTTGACACCCCCCGTGGGTGGGGTTGTCTCTAAAAAAGAAGAGGGATGGTAGTGGGAAGTGTAGACAATGTAATGGCAGGGACAGAGGTGCTAGATGCTGGGATGCCCCCGGGACAGAGCCTTTTGGACAGGACTGAATGCTAGCCTCTTGCCTACTGATTATAGGCCCTAGTATTTGAGGGAGCTACAAGCATTTAGGAAAATGTTCTGGTATAAATATGATGGACTCCCAACACCCTGACTGGGTATCTCCACAAGAAGCTGCTTCCTAATGCTCTGAAACATGAGATGAGTTAGGCCTCGTACACACGATGAGATATGTCCGCTCAAACTTGTCCGACGGACAGTTTAGAGCGGACATGTCTCATCGGATTTCGGTCCGATGGCGTGTACACACCATCGGATCAAAATCCCCGCCGGCAGACAGCGTGGTGACGCGGCGGTGACGTTGACGCCGCCACGTCACCTCTACGTCACGCACCAGGAAGTAAACACTTCCGCGCGCATGCGTCGGATCCGCTGGTTTCCCGTACTAACCAGCGGACATATCCGACGGACAGGTTTGTAGCGGACAAATTTCAAAGCATGCTTTGAAATTTGTCCGATGGACAAACCTGTCCGCTAGCCCGTACACACGATCATCGGACCGTTTTCAGCGGACAAATTCGATCGTGTGTACGCGGCCTTAATCTGGCTATAGTTACCCCAAGAACTAGGCAACACCAGTTTTGGAGTAAACCAGAATAAGAACTATTTATTTGAACAAGAATACAGGCTTTCAAATTTGCTAGACTTTGTACTAATCAGATTGGCTTTAAATTAAATTATCTGTTTGTTGATATTAGTATCCCAGGTTTAAAAATCAGGCAAATGGGTAAATGAATCCAACTCATCCTCAACAGCCTTGATTTGTGTACATACTTTCTGAATATACCTCTCCTGCTGTTGTATGATGGTTTCAATTGATTTCCTGCTGCACTCCCTGGAATAATCATACCATTCATCTCTGAGATTCTTCTCAAAAAAGATACATCCTTTTGTGATTCTCAATCCCCTGGTTGCATATTTCACTTCTATGGGCCAGATTCAGGTAGATGGGTGAATCTTTATTTTAGAGTAACGTTTCTCATTTACGTTACTCCGCAGAAACTTTAGGAGCATGTACTGTTATTCACAAAGCACTTGCTCCTAAAGTTGCGGCGGCATAGCGAAAATGAGCCGGCGGAATTCACATTGGGCGTGTATTATTATAACTAGGCGCGATCCCGTGGCGAACGTACTGCGCATGCGTCGACTGTCAGTGCGCATGCTCCAAATTCTTTCAGGGAATGTCAATGACGTCAATCCCCATTCACGGACGTTTTACGCAAACGACTCTAATTTTTTTTTTTTCGATGCGATGACGACGGCCATACTTAACATAGGATACTCCACTAGGGGGCTGCTTTATCTTTACGCCGCATATCTCTTACGGAAACGTCGGAAAGTCACTGCGTCGGGCACGAATACGATCGTGAATTGCTGATTCTCGCTGATTAAGATATTCTCGGCGTTAATCAGCAGGAACGCCCCCAGTGCCATTTTTTAAATTGTAGTTCCGATACGACCGCGTAATACAATTACGCCGCTCGTATAGGAACTCCAACCCGGCGTTTCTTGTTTTCTGCTTACTGAAAACAGAAACGCCGGCTCAAAGTGATACTCCAGAGTAACTCTACCTGAATCTGGCCCTATGTATTTTTGTAGGGACAACACTGGACTCACTGATCTCATATTCAAGAAGATGTTTTAATATGTAAAATACATCCTTCCTCCTTGTTAACAGTGCATTGGTGGCATTGAGGTGTATTTTCAACCGTAGAATCCACCCTAGCTTTTTTACATTTTACAAAATAAATAACACAGTTATTAAATTCTTTAGCAAGTGAGGTCCTTCTAACCAGTCTCTCCTCCACAGAAAGAACCGTCCTTAGCTACTTGTCTGACGACCACCAGTTCCCAATGAACAGGTTCAGTCTTGAGCCGCTGGAGAACTCCAATAGTGACAAATGCAGAGAAAGATAGTGTGTGACTGTGTTTCCTCAAATGCTTCAAAGGTGCAGCCCTCCTGCAATCCAACCATATACTGCAAAAAAAAAAAACATGGGGTGAAAACGCCTAGTGCTTTACCCAAGATTTATTAAAGGAAACCAAACAGCCAATAAAATTCTCACAAAGAACAGAAGTGACATGCATAACAGCAGACTCTGGTGGTAAACTAATGAGACAACGAACAACCAGATGATGGCAGATGATTTCAGAAATGCATCCCCTTTCTCACAGCTCAAGCCAACTAATGTTTACCTCCAAATAAATGCACCCACTCAAAATTGGACGGGGTGTCACAGCATGAGACAGGGTTAGAGAGGATGGATACATATTAAATGGGGGCAAGTGTGTTCTGCTTTTCTGTTTAAGAAAACTTAGGGGGCCATACACATGTGCTGAATATCAGACAGCATTGGCCAGTTCAAAAGAAACATTCAGCCTGTGTGTACGGCAGCCAGTGCAAAAAAAAAAAAAGAAGGTCTGCCGATCGGCACCTAATCAGCGCTCTCAGCCAATAGCTGAGAGTGCCGACTGTTGTGTTTTTGAGAAAATACAATAGCTCAGCAGGGGAGATCCATTTCTAAACATTGGATTGTTACAACAGTGGCTCCTCCTAAGCTTTTCAGTTTTTTTTTCCGTTCAATAGTGTGTACCAGCAGGGCCGGCCTTAGGCCTTTAGGCGCTCTGTGCGAGAAAGCTTTACAGCGTCCCCTAGTGACCACGCCCCACAGTAACCACGCCCCTCAGTAACAACGCCCATTAATAACCACACCCCTCAGTAACAACACCCTTTCAGTGTCCACACCCATTTCTCCAATACCGGCTACAAAAACCAGATTACAAGCTATGATAAAAATACAACTTTTATTCACATGGTATAATAACGCCACCTATACTGCAAATCACACGCTAAAATAACGCCACATATACTGCAAATCACATGCTAAAATAACGCCATATATACTGTATATCACACGGTATAATAACGCCACATTTAAAGTAAATCACACGGTATAATAACACTACCTGTAAATTTACAATCAAATATCAAACATAATTACAATAAAAAAAATGTAACTTTTGAATTTACTGTTCCTTTAAGAAACACCCTATTTAAATAAGAAAATACAAAACAGACATTAAGCAGTACACTGCATTTATAAAAAAAGAATTTACTTACAGAAAAAGGTTTTTACATTTGCTGCCTGCGTCTGTGGATTCAGGCCCTCCTTTGTCTTCTCAGTGCGCATGGCATATGAGCTCCTCATCCCTGCTCCTCATAGCAAGGCAAGGACAGCTGCCCACGCCGTCTTTCCGGCAGAATCCGCCTGTGGCTTGCCAGGCGTACCTAGAGCATTTGGTACCCAGGGCGTATCCTATATCTGCCCCCCCCCCACGGTAAAATGAAAAAAACACCCCACTGTGCCCCCTGCATCCTTCAGTATCGCTGTCACTACTGTGTACCCCTCTCCACAACTGCATTTCTGGTCCCCTCTACATTACACAGCACCCTGCACCGCTGGACCCCTCTACATTACACAGCACCCTGCACCTCTGGTCCCCTTTACATTACACACAGCACCCTGCACCCATTTACAATACAGAGCACCCTGCACCACTGGACCCCTGTACATTACACAGCACCCTGCACCTCTAGACCCCTTTACATTACACAGCACCCTGCACCTCTGGTCCCCTTTACATTACACAGCACCCTGCATCACTGGACCCCTCTACATTACACAGCACCCTGCACCTCTGGTCCCCTCTACATTACACAGCACCCTGCACCCATTTCCAATACAGAGCACCCTGCACCACTGGACCCCTGTACATTACACAGCACCCTGCACCTCAAGACCCCTTTACATTACACAGCACCCTGCACCTCTGGACCCCTTTACATTACACAGCACCCTGCATCACTGTACCCCCTTACATTACACAGCACCCTGCACCTTTGGACCCCTTTACATTACACAGCACCCTGCACCTATGGGCCCCTTTACATTACACATCACCCTGCATCTCTGGACCCCTTTACATTACACAGCACCCTGCACCTCTGGTCCCCTTTACATTACACAGCACCCTGCACCTCTGGACCCCTTTACATTACACAGCACCCTGCATCACTGTACCCCCTTACATTACACAGCACCCTGCACCTTTGGATCCCTCTACAATACACAGCACCCTGCACCTATGGGCCCCTTTACATTACACATCACCCCCTTACATTACACAGCACCCTGCACCACTGGACCCCTCTACATTACACAGCACCCTGCACCTCTGGTCCCCTTTACATTACACACAGCACCCTGCACCCATTTACAATACAGAGCACCCTGCACCACTGGACCCCTGTACATTACACAGCACCCTGCACCTCTAGACCCCTTTACATTACACAGCACCCTGCACCTCTGGTCCCCTTTACATTACACAGCACTCTGCACCACTGGACCCCTCTACATTACACAGCACCCTGCACCACTGTACCCCCTTACATTACACAGCACCCTGCACCTCTGGACCCCTTTACATTACACAGCACCTTGCATCACTGGGCCCCTTACATTACACAGCACCCTGCACCTTTGGACCCCTGTACATTACACAGCACCCTTCACCCTTGGACCCCTTTACATTACACAGCACCCTGCACCTATGGGCCCCTTTAAATTACACATCACCCTGCATCTCTGGACCCCTTTACATTACACAGCACCTTGCATCACTGGGCCCCTTACATTACACAGCACCCTGCACCTTTGGACCCCTATACATTACACAGCACCCTGCACCTTTTGGACCCCTTCACATTACACTGCACCTCTGGGCCCCTTTACATTACACATCACCCTGCATCACTGGACCCCCCTTACATTACACAACACCCTGCACCACTGGGCCCCTTTACATTACACAGCACCCTGCACATCTGGACCCCTTTACATTACACACAGCACCCTGCACCTCTGTACCCCTTTACATTACACAGCACCCTGCACCTATGGGCCCCTTTACATTACACAGCACCCTGCACCTCTGGACCCCTTTACATTACACACAGCACCCTGCACCTCTGGGCCCCATTACATTACACAGCACCCTGCACATTACACAGCACCCTGCACCTCTGGGCCTCTTTACACTACACAGCACCCTGCACCACTGGGCCCCTTAGATTACACAGCACCCCACAGCTCTGGACCTCTTTACATTACACAGCACCCTGCATCACTGTACCCCATTACATTACACAGCACCCTGCACCTTTGGACCCCTTTACATTACACAGCACCCTGCACCTATGGGCCCCTTTACATTACACATCACCCTGCATCTCTGGACCCCTTTACATTACACAGCACCTTGTATCACTGGACCCCTGTACATTACACAGCACCCTGCACCTCTGGGCCCCTTTACATTACACAGCACCCTGCACCTTTGGCCCCCTTTACATCACACATCACCATGCATCACTGTACCCCCCTTTACATTACACAGCACCCTGCACCTATGGGCCCCTTTAAATTACACATCACCCTGCATCTCTGGACCCCTTTACATTACACAGCACCTTGCATCACTGGGCCCCTTACATTACACAGCACCCTGCACCTTTGGACCCCTATACATTACACAGCACCCTGCACATTTGGACCCCTTCACATTACACTGCACCCTGCACCTCTGGACCCCTTTACACCACACAGCACCTTGCATCACTGGGCCCCTTCACATTACACAGCACCCTGCACCTCTGGACCCCTTTACATTACACACAGCACCCTGCACCCCTGTACCCCTTTACATTACACAGCACCCTGCACCTATGGGCCCCTTTACATTACACAGCACCCTGCACCTCTGGACCCCTTTAAATTACACACAGCACCCTGCACCTCTGGGCCCCGTTACATTACACAGCACCCTGCACCTCTGGACCTCTTTACACTACACAGCACCCTGCACCACTGGGCCCCTTACATTACACAGCACCCCACAGCTCTGGACCCCTTTACATTACACAGCACCTCTGCACCCCTTTACATTACACAGCCCCAGACATGTTACACAGATGCCCCCCTAACAGTTCTGGACCCCCTGCATGTTACGCAGACCCCCCTACAGTGCAGACCCCTCCCCCTACAATACAGACCCCTCCTTACAATACATAACCCCCCCTACAATACAGAACCCCCCCTACAATACAGTACCCCCCTACAGTGCAGATCCCCCTACAATAAAGAACCTTCCCCCACAATACAGAACCCCCCATCCCCCTTCAATACAGAACCCCATCCCTAAAATACAGATCCCCGTCCTACAATACAGACCCCCCCTAAAATACAGAACCCCACCCCAAAAATACAGAACCCCCACAATACAGAACACCCCCCCAATAAAGAACCCCCTAAAATACAGAACTCCCCCCCCCTTCAGACCCGTAAAGCAGGCACAGATAAATTATGTACTTGCTGCGTGCTGCACACACAGCACAGTGCAGACAAGGGGGAGGCAGCTTCACTGCTCGGCTGCCTGTGACTGAGACAGGCACAGGCAGCCGAGAGTCGAGACTCATCAGATGTGCGAATCTGCCACAGAGTAGGGGGATCGCTGCGGCCAGGTCCCGAGTGTGCCGACGGCTCGCCGCCCCCCCCCCCCGCAAAGCTAGGCATCCGGTACCACGCCATGCCATTGTCACCCGCCAAAGTCCTCTGCAGTCGCGCGCGGGGGGGGGGGGGGGGCGCCGGCGGTTATATCGTCTACAAATTCTGGAATAGTTTTATTGTTTTTTAGTAATATTTTTTTGTACTAGTAATGGTGGTGATCAGCGATTTTTATCTATCATGATTCTATCATGATTATGGCGGACACCCCGGACACTCTTGACACATTTATGGGACCATTGTCATTTTTACAGCGATCAGTGCTATTAAAATGCACTGATTACTGTGAAAATCACACTGGCAGTGACGGGGTTAACCACTAGGTGGTGCTGTAGGGGTTAAGTGTGCCCAGGGATGTGTTCTAACTGTAGGGGGGATGGGCTGTGTGTGACAAGACAGTGATCACTGCTGATTACAGGAAGCAGTGATTAGTGTCATTGTCACTAGGCAGAGTGGGGAGATGCTTGTTTACATCTCTTCGTTCTTCCTCACCGTGTGATGATCGTAGTCGGGCTGACAGAGGTCGTGGTCGGGTGCTTGGCACTGGCGGCGCACACGAGTCCACAATGCCACTGCCATGACTAAGCACTGAACTAGTGTGAAACGCGTCGGCTGCTCTTTTTCCTGATTTTTTGGCTGTATTCTGTGATGCATTTCTATTGATTTTACCAATAAAGACAACTTAAGAAGTTCCTTTGGAGTGCCGCTGTCCATCTCTTTAGAAATGTCTACATTTGCCTAGTGCATTGCCAGCACCCTTGGTTTCCTGAGAAGTTCCTAATTGCTCATTAGACACACCTGGAGCGGTGACTCCCTTCCCTTGCCCAGGAGTGCCATTCTGTCAACGTATAAATGCATGCAGTGGTCGGCAAGTGGTTAAAGAAACATGAGAACACTACACACCCAGCACATAGCACATGGTAGGGAAGGTGCCCAGTGTGTCCCTGGACCATTTTTGCACCAGTAACAAACAAATGGCCCCTGCCCCCACCTATAACCTACCTTTACAGCAAGGAGCACATGAAAGGGCAAACGCATTAAAAGTCAAAAACATAACATTCCATAGCTCAACTCACCAGCCAGTCTGCTGACAAACCGAATTAATCTTTCCAACTGATCTGGCCATGGATGTAAGGTCTGTAGGGTGATATTGTCCAACAGCCATCTATACCAACACATGTATGCTTGCATTGATCATCTTGCTAATATTCTTTGTAGTAATAGACTTATTTATTAAAGGTAAGACTAATTTGAAGGTTAATTCTATATCAAACATGTTATTTACATTTTTAGTGGATATGGTTGAGTTGAACCACCTGCTTTTTCTGCCAATCAGAGGCTTCTGTAGTGAGATTTTGGCAATGTGATGTATACCTTGGCTCCTTTTATAATGTATATCCAGAGAAGGAGCCATTTTCTTTCAGCTGAATATGTTGATTTGACCTTAACTTTTTGGGGGGGAGTAACACTATCATCTTATACTGTAATGTCTGAATTGTAAAGGCTAAAGGCTAAACTGTAAATTCCGGTGAGGATTTTTATTTCTGTAATTATATAAGTTTCCAGGGTACAGTTTTCAACAAATCCATAAATATGAAATATCTATTTTTGGTGACGTTATTAAAATGACGTTAAAAGTAATGATGAATGGCACCATGAAATTAACATTCAACAACTAAATAATGACAGCACATTTTTTTGGGGTGCCATGGAACCTCACTGCATACTTAAAGTTCATATGCAATTTAACAAATACAGACAAACACATCTTTGTTCACTATTATTTGCTGAAAGAGATACACAGAAATGTCACTATCCCTTTTTTTAACACTCGAATAAAGATGCAGAGAGCATTTTGATAACAGTAAAGACTCGAGCAAAGCATATTAATGTTAAAATATTTTACAGTGGCAGTTTCGGTCATTCAAAGAGCCAAGTCAAACAAATTTCATAGCCAAGCATTTATACTAAACATCTGGCTTTGTTGGTAACTATGGCAGTTTGCCTCTACTGTGACTTATTTAAAGCTTTTTACAGAAAAGGGGATATTGATTCTTAAAATGTCAGAACAATTTTTTTTAGTTGGCTATAAATAGGATTCTTGTAAATGTCGAGTAAGTCTTTAGATTTGCATTATGTTTTCTGCCTTACTTGTATCATGCATCCTATACACAATAAACAGTTGTTTTACCCATAATCAGTATTGTTTACATTCCCATAAACTCTTTCTGAAATAATCTGGTTGATGTGTTCAGAGCTGGTAGAGATTTGGCCAGAATTATATATTGTATGCTTTCTGCTAATGTCCATGAAAATGACTGGACTTTTCTGCTGAACCACTGTCCATAAAAGATCTGTAGCAATAGACCCTGATTTCAAACATTGCTTGCAGTATTTGTATTGTTTCTGCTGTCCCAGTGGGTAATAAGAGACACCTCTCTTCAGTCTATCAGTATTTACTGTAATTGCTGGGTCCTAACTAGGGATGAGAAAATCGGCATGGGTTCAGTTCATGCTCCTTTTACTGAGCCCATCGTAAAAGCTAAAACATTGCAAGCTTTAGGCTTAATGCACACTAGAAAGCAAAAAACTGCTTTAGAAATAATGGCCAAAAATAGTATTGTTTTAGCTTTTTTTGCCAACATTTAGCAGTTTAGCCTAGTGTGTAAGCTACGTTTAGTAGCGGTAGCATTGAGGAGCCAGCAATCACCAGTGTCTTTTACAACCAGTGAATAGCTGTTTTTTTAAGACGCAGGCTGGTAACACAGCTGCCGCGTCCTTAATATCTGATGAGTCATCAGCTTTGACAGCTGAATGTAAAAAAACGGAAAATTGTATACTCACCTTTCCGTAATTTTCCTTTCCTGACGCATCTTCATGGCAGCACACACTGGGTTGTGACTCCGCCCCCACAACCTGACAGGATTGGTTAGCTATAAATTTGAAGGGGAGACGCCCCGCATCATTCTCTGTATATATGATCATAAAACAGCAGGGTGGGCATCTGTGTGCTGCCATGAAGATGCGTCAGGAAAGGAAAATTACGGAAAGGTGAGTATACAATTTTCCGTTTTCCTGACGCATTCATGGCAGCACACACTGGGATATAACTCGCCAGTCGGGAGGGTGCAAGAAAACAGTAATATTTATTCTTTATAGCGCTGAGGAATTGGCTCTAAGAACAGATCTGCCGAAGTCGACGGTAGCCAGGAGAGCAGAATTCACTCTGTAGTGAGAAATGAAGATGTGTTGGGAAGACCAAGTTGCTGCTCTGCCTATGGTTTCCGGTGAAGTCCCGCAATATGCTGCCCAAGAAGTGGCCTCTGCCCCTGTCGAATGAGCCCTAATGCCCTCTAGGAGGCGTAAGTTGCTGGATGGAATAGGTCTCTTTGATAGCTTTAACAACCAAGAGGTAATGGTACGGGAGGTAGCTGGCTGACCTCGTCTGCTCCCGTGTGGGATAATCAAGAGAGAATCCGTCTTCCTGAGATGTAGCTGTAACGTAACTGGAGATGGTAGACTTGACATCCTAGTCATGGGACTCGCCCCTCTCATTAGTAAAAGACGAAAGGACGATGTCCTGGTTATAATGAAAGGAGGAAGTTACCCTTAGATAAAAATGGTCTGAGGGCTTCAGAACCACTCTGATAGGGAAGAACACTGAATAGGGGTTCCATAGCCCTAAGTGCTTGTATCTCCGACGCCCTCTTAACTGAGGTGATAGAAATACGGGAAGCCATCTTCAGAGCTAGGTTCCACGGTGAGACTAAGTTGAATGGAGAAAAAGGTGGATTGGACAGGGCCTCGAGTACTACACAGAGATCCCCTGTTGGAAAGGCTGGCCTCCTAGGTGGTCTGATCTTACGTAGGACCTGAGGAACAGAGTGACCGGATGATGAAGAGCCCATCTAGTACCCGTCATGGCTGAAAGTGCAGATACTTGCACCTTCAGGGTACCCAAGCCCGGGCCCTTGTTAAACCCTGACTGAAGAAATTCAAGAATTTGAGATGGGATTCCAATCTTTGCTGCGATGACACGAACCTCTCCCAGATCCTAGTATAGGTGACATCAGTGGAGCTCCTTAGAGCTTGTACTAAGGTTGATATTACCTCCTGAGAGTATCCTAGTTCCCCTAACCTAGCCCTCTCAGCTTCAAAGCTGGCAAATGCAGCTTCTCTGGGCTGGATGGAAGAATTGCCTCTGATGTATGAGATCCCAGGTTACTGGAAGATGTATTGGAGGCCCGCGTACCTACAGTAGTTGTAGCAGGGTCGTAAACCATGGCCTCCTCAGCCGGAACGGTATTAGTACAATAACTGTGGCTGAGGACTTCCGAAGTCGGGACAGGAATCTTGTAATCCGAGAAGTTGGAAGAAGAATGTACCCTAGCTCGCAGCTCCATGGAAGAACTAGGCAGTTTGTCCCTTCAGGTAATGGAAAGTGGGCTCTGGACAGGAACCTCTGACACTTGGAGTTCTTTGGCGTGGCCGCTAGGTCGACTTCAGGTACTCCACAAGTTTTCGTAAGAATGGAGAATACCTGTTGGTTCAGGGACCGTTCGTTGTTTGAAAGTGTCTCTCGGCTTAGGTAGTTGGCCAACGAATTTTGTGTTGCTGGGACGCATACTCCGCACAGATCTAACAGGTGCACTTGTGCCCCTTCCATTATGGGCGAACTTCCTCCTGAAGCGTGCGACTCCTGATGCTCCCCTGTCTCTGGATACATGACACCGCTACTTGTTGTCCATCCTGATCAGGACACTCTTCCTCTATAGAAGAGGCGCAATGACCAGGAGGGCCTGAAAGGCTGCTCTGAGCTCTAAAATATTTGACACTATGCCCTGAGTCTGAAAATGCCACTGTCCTTGGGCTACTCAGTCTAGATAGTGTGGACCCCATCACCCCTGGCTGGCGTCCGATGTTACTACTTCTGGGCTTGGGGGAACTTTTGGAATGGACTCCCTGAGGTCGGACGGGTGTGTCCACCACCATACTAATTGCTTTACCCAGTTCGGGATGTGAATGGTTTGGAGTATTGACGTTCTATTCCACTGCCTGAGAAAGGAGTTCTGTAAGACTCGCATGTGCCACAGGGGCCACTGTATCAAGGGTATGGATGCTGACATGGACCCCAGGGTACTGAGGCAGGCTCTGACAGTTAGACGTCTGGATGATAGCAGACTTTGTATCTTCTGGAGCAAGGGCTTCAGCCTCTCTTGAGGAAGTTGCACTCGGTACAACCTGGTATTTTATCCTGCCCCTAGGAACACCCTAACTTGCCGAATGCTCTGGGTGCTGAGGCGATGCCGAATGGGGGGCACCAAATTGGAAATGGGATCGATCGATTGAGAACCGAAGGGACCTCTGGAAGGTAAGATGAACTGGGATGTGAAGGTAAATGCCCGAAAAATCTAGAGATAGCATCCAGTCTCCCACGTCCACTGACAACAAAATGGTCTGAAGGCTTTTCTGTTGAAATTCTTTAGGTCCAAGACTGGACGTAGATCCCCGTTTTTTTTTTTTTTGTACCAGAAATAATCGGGAATAAAACCACCTCCCTTTCTGGTGCGGAATTTCTTGGTAGGCTGGAATGTGTTCCCTGGCAATGTGCCCAAGAATTTCCAATTGTGACCGGTCTTGATAGAGGATAGTGTTCATGGATCTGTTATACGAGTTGCCCATATCCGAGCGAATCTCTTGAGTCTGGTGCTCACCTGAGCTGGGTGGGCAGACGGACCCTCAAAAAGAACTTCTGCTGTTCCCCAGCTGTGATTGGCATACTGTATCTACATGAAGGAGGGTCGAGTCTTCCAGTCCCTCCTAAATTCCCTGCCGGGGCGGTCGGATCTAACATCCCTGTACTTGACAGGAAGATCACGCCTGTAAGCGGGGCCCTTCTGGGGCTCTGGTTTTCCTATCGGAGAAATCAGCCCAGACTTTCCCCCGGTAACCTTGGAGATGGCCGAGTCCATCTTTGTGCCAAATACACTTGAGCCGCCATATGGAATTTTGCACCAGTTGATTTTGACGCTGCCTTCGCTATCCAGGGTCTCAGCCATAAGGCTCTTCCCAGCCATGAAGTCGCCCCCTCAGGAGCCGTAAGCCAACTTAATTTTCCTGCAGGGAGGAGAATATCTTCCCCTGGTCGGCTCCTTCTAGAATGGGATTCTCAACATTAGCTGCCTATGCAGCGATAGTTTTAGCGACTGCCGCTGTGGTGATAGCGGCCTACAAGCGGCTCCTGTCGTGGAGCAGGCTTTCTTCAGTTCTATATTGATTTTATGATCAAGAGCGTCCCGGAAAGTAACTGCGTCTTCAATCGGTAGAGAAACGTCTCTAGCGAGTCGCATTAAAGATGAATCGACCGTAGTTGCATTGATCAAAGAATCGATCTTAGACTACCACAAGGGGTACAATCTGCAAACTTGTTGCTCATACTTGGCCGCTTATGCGACCCCCCCCACTTATCCTTTATGAGGTTCTCCAGCTCTTCGATGAAGGGAAATTATTCAGGACCCCCTTTTCAGCACCGGGAAATATTTCTGAACCTTCAGAAGTTCTGCCATAACCTCCTCCCAGCCGATCGCTTCCTTGAGTGAATGGGCAAATGGTTCAACCAAAAGGAGACAGTCCGACGCCTGCTCACACTCCTCATTCTTAGAGAGGGTTTCTGCAGCCTGGCGTAACGGCCGGGGCGATGTGCTTGGGGAAGGATCGCCCACATATGATCCCTGTGGCGATTCTCCTAGGAGCTCAGTATCTACTCTGGCCTCTGAATCCTTGGTTACTTTGATGAAGCACGAGCGGCAGGCCGATTCCCCTGGCAAGGATGGCGCCCCGCATATTTGGCAAACATTTGCCGTGGTGCGGGTAAGATAGCTCTGTCTGGGATGAAGGTAATCGTCTGCGGTGGGACCGACTATGACGGGAGTGCTGTGACGCGAGCGGCTATGCCTTGATTGAAGAAATCAAGAGGGTAACCTTGAGCGATTTCTTGCGCCTTCTGCCGGAAGCATGGCTGGAATCTCCCTCTGTGCCGCAAACTTGCGTCTCTTGACCCGATAGGGCTACCAGAACTGTAGCGTCAGTGGCCAGGCTCTCTTTTATGTCTCCCCTCTACTTACCACCTTCTAGACGGCCTCTATACCTGTGCTGATGGTGGTCTGCGAGGGCAATGGCCCCCATGAGGATAGCAGAGAGACAGCCCGAAAGGTGGGGAAAAAAAAAAGAGAGAAGGGAAAACATTACAATAGGTCCCCCCCCAACATTTCTATTTATTAAATTAATATAATAATTTTATATACATATATCTATCCCTTTTTTTTGGATTATATTAATTGTTTAATTATGGATACACTTTCTTCTATGGTATGTTATAAATTAATATATAAATGTATTGAATGAATGAATGACGAAAACCTATACAGCGCGGCACATGCAAACCGAATCGCCCCTGGGCGCCCGTATAATATCTTCTATCCTATTTATTCCTTTTTTTTTTTTTTTTTTTTTTTGTGTGTAATCAATTAGCCCAGGCTGATCTGGGACATGCCTGCACACACCTGGTGCAATCTTCACTCTGAGTAGAGCAGAGCAGCAGTGCGGAAGCCAGAACTACAGAGCAATAGGACTGTTTCTTTTTTCCTTTTTTTAATGCCGCACGCATCTGCAGAAGCGTCCCGCTCGCCCGGCGCCATTTTGGAAGAGGGCAGAGGAGACAGGCAGCGTCATTACTGAGCTGCGCGCATGTGCAAAGCACCAAGGGGTACGCAGCGGTGACCCTGAGAGCATGGGGTGTCAGAGGAACCACAGGGCTCAGCAGAGCTGAGAAAAAAACAACAGGCAGACAAAGGTACAAAACGGACTAACCTTAGGTGGTAAATGTAATGATACAAATACCTTTGTGGAAGCACACACTGCACTGGAAGGAAAGACAGAGCGAAAGTGGGGACCACTGCGAGATTTGAAGCTTCTTTAAAGCTTGTTACAGATGCCAGTATAATTCCAGAGCCCCTGAGACCACCAGAACGGGGTTCCCACCATAAAGCTCATTTAGAGACTGTACAGGAGGGACTTCCAAACAGGAGAGGCTGAACCTGCTGGGGCGATTTGCGGTAAGAGGCATGCTTTTTGCTTGTTCATTCAATCTTGTCAGGTGAGGATAAAAAAAGAGAATGATGCGGGGCGTCTCCCCTTCAAATTTATAGCTAACCAATCCTGTCAGGTTGTGGGGGCGGAGTCACAACCCAGTGTGTGCTGCCATGAATGCGTCAGGAAAAGCCTTTGCCGGAAATAAAAAACTGAGGGGGTGGTGGGTGGGGTCAAATGACTGTCCTGTCAGGCTGCATGCTCGGAAAATGATCTGGTGGGGAACCCTAAGCCATTTTAAAACATTTTTGGGGTACTGGTCATTGGTTGTGGGGGGTTTACAGGCAGATGGCTTATCGGAATCTGGAAGCTAGCATTAGCAAGGGGCCCCCCAGATCCCGCACCCTCATATGAATGAATGGGGGTACATAGTACCCCCTACTCTTTCATCCCCAAAAAATGTGCAAAAAAGACAGTAGTCAGTTTCTGACAAGTCCTTTATTAAAAAAAAAAAAAAAAATAGAAAAAATGTTCCCTGGTGGTAATCCATCATCAATCACGCCACCCACTGCCGACCCAAAAATAAAACACCTCTGCTTTTAAATCATCCATTGTTAGGTGCTGTGGCCGGCCCGCTCCTTAACAACCTGCTATTCACTGGCTGTAAAGCAGCCCTTGGGGGTCAAAGGATGATTTGCCAGGGGGTCACCAAATTATGGGCTTTTCCTGAAGCCCGCAGCCGCCCACTCAGCCACCAATTCACTTCATGGCATGGGTGGGGGGCAGAGACTAGAAGTCAGCTGACATGAGGAATGTGAAGTGGGAGAGGCTGGAGGAGACCCTATCTCCTGATTTCAGCGTTGGTGTCACTTCTACGAGACACTACAAAGTCTGAGATACCGTGAATGCGGAGATACAGTGAGTAACATTACCTGTGATTATAGTTGCCATTAAAAGTCCCCACTTCAGTTCTCAGATCAGCAGATGACCTTGATTAACCACTTAAGGACCTTGGGTGTTTTTTAGATTTGGTGTTTGCAAGACTAAAACAGTTTTTTCTGCTAGAAAATTACTTAAAACCCCCAAACATTATATATTTTTTTCTAACACCCTAGAAAATAAAATGGCGCCATTGCAATACTTTTTGTCACACCCTATTTGCGCAGCAGTCTTACAAGCGCACTTTTTTTGGAAAAAAAACACTTTTTTTTAATTAAAAAATAAGACAACAATAAATTTGGCCCAATTGTTTTATATATTGTGAAAGATAATGTTACGCCGAGTAAAATGATACCCAACATGTCACGCTTAAAAATTGTGCCCGCTCGTGGCATGGCGTCAAACTTTTACCCTTAAAAATCTCGATAGGCGACATTTAAAAAATTCTATAGGTTGCATCTTTTGAGCTACAGAGCCTCTAAATATGAATACTGTGAAGTAATGTCAATTATAATGCAGAGCATAATCAGAGGTTCATGGGTGCAATGTTGGGCTCCTACAGGCATTTTTTTCCAGCTTTCTTGCCCCTACCCACAGTTGTGCTCAAAAGTTTGCATCCCCTTGGAGAATTGGTAATAGAATGTACCATTTTTAAAGAAAACATAAGTGAGCAGGCACAAAACATTAATTTTCTTTCTTATGGGTTTCATATTCAACTGTAGTGCATAACAAAACAGAATGGCACAATCTTAAAACAAAACATGGCAACAAGTAAACACAATAAATAACCCTTATTCAAAATTCTGCATACCCTTAATTCTTAATACTGTGTATTTCCCCCTTTAGTATCAATGGCAGTGTGCGGTCTTTTGTAATAGTTGTCTATGATGGCCCTGGATTTTTGCAGGTGGTATAGCTGCCCATTCATCTTGGCAAAATGCCTCCAGGTCATGCAAAGTCTTTGGTCATCTTGCATGAACCACATGTTTGAGATCTTCCAAGAGTAAGCTTGATGATATTAATGTCAGGAGACTGTGATGGCCACTGCAGAACCTTCACTTTTTTTGGATATAGCCACTGGAGGGCCCGGCCCTAGGTTTTGTGCTTAGAGTCATTGTCATGCTAGAAAGTCCAAGAGTGTCCCATGTGCAGCTTTTATGAAGAAGAAAGAACATTTCTGCCGGTATTTTCTGATAACATGCTGCTTTCATCTTGCCATACATTTTCCCAAGATTCCCTGTGCTTTTAGAGCTCACACACCCACAAAACATCAGTGAGCCACCACCATGCTTCACAGTGGGGGGGTTGTATTCTTGTCGCTATAGGCATTACTGTCTCCTCTCCAAACAATGCTTATGTATTGTGAATGGGAGTGATTGGTGAGTCCCAAGTTGCATCCGGCACCTTATCCCTATGAAAATGGTATAGGGTTGAAGAATGGGGGATTATAGCGGTGCCTTAAACAAGTCACAAAAATAATTTATAATCAAACCCAAAAATAAGTATAAACATTTTATTAATATTACAAATGGTTTAAAAAGAGACAATGAAAATCAAATAGAATTGACATAAGTTGTTACATAAGTCCTGACATGTTTCGGCAAAGCGTTGCCTTCTTCAGGGGTGTGAGTCATTCAATGTATTTCATATAGTCTAATAAAAAATATATACATATATATAATTAGTTCAAGGTGTACAAATAGACTGAATGTTTCAAACAAAGGCTACATTCTCGGAAAATGAACAAGAATGGATCCGAAGTGTGGAATTAACCATTGCAAAAGGCTGAGTGCCAAAACCAGAGCTGTACCTACCCCAAATCTAACAGGAAGCAGAGCCAAATGTAGAAGAGGATGTGACCATAAAGCTCTATTTTGGTCTTGTCACTCCAGATTACAATGTGCCAGAAGTTGTGAGGCTTGTCAAGGTGTTTTTGGGCATATTGTAAAGCTTCTTTCTGGCAACTTGTTCAAGTATTGTTGTATTGTGCTCCTTTAGACAACCGCACAATTTGTGTCCATTGCAGTCTGTATTTCTTCTGGGATTATCTGTGTTTTTTTTTTATTTGTATCCCAAAAAAATCTTCTAGCAGTTGTGGCTGCAATCTTTCTTGGACTACCAGACCTTGGCATCATATCAAAGCGATTTCAACTTCTTAATAAGTGATTGAACAGTACCAACTGGCATATTCAAGGCTTTGGATATCTTTTTATATCCTTTTCCATCTTTATAAAGTTCCATTAACTTGTTACGCAGGTCTTTTGACATTTGTTTTCTGTTCCCTATGGCTCAGTATCTAGCCTGTTCATTGCATCCATGTGTGAGCTAACAAACGCATTGCCTATTTTTACACAGACACTAATTGCAATTTCAGGAATTACTTATTTATGAACTTTTTTTCACTGTTGATTATGTAGTTTTTATACTTTTGTTCACTGATTATTTATTTGAATTTATGGTCACATATTATTCACTCAATATCCAGCGCTACACTTTTTTTTGTATAACTTAAAAAGGCCACAGATGTGAGAAATGAACCTTTAATTGGCATTTTAACCTGTGTGTGTCACCTTGTGTCTGTACCAAAGCCAAATATTTCAGGGTATAAAAGCTTTTGATAAGGACCATTTGGGTGATTTCTGTTATCATTATGAAATTTCTATATTTGCCTGCTCAACAGACTAAATAATACAATTGTGGGCAGTATGCCCATTGAACAGTAATCTATATTGTTTAGAGCGCGCTCACCCTTCAAAGACAAAAAACACCTTAAATAAGTGCAGTAATAAACCAGTTAAAAAAAAAAATCTTTAGACAGTGTCAGTGCTGAAGATAAATAAATACAACTGATACACATTTTCTTATATAGAGTGCATGTGCTCAAAAGAAGCGCTAAAATTATGTGTTCATGCGCTACTTCCTTATTTTTCTGTTCAATGTCGCTCCTGCGTTGACAAACCACGGCATGTTACAATTTTTGAAAATCCAATAAAATATTGAAACGGAAAAGAAGCGCTAAAGTGATGATTTCCTCCTATGTAAAATGAGATGCTTCCCACCGCCAACACTCCACTTCGTGCAGGTTTGTGCTCTGACCTCAGTGGGTCCTGTCATGGATCGTGAGATATTAAAGTGTTTCTACGTGAAATCCAAATTCATGTATTGCAGAAGATGAGACATTGTGGAGTACATATTGCAAGAGATACTGGAAGTGGCTTAATTTGTCCTGACTAGGTCACTAGGACAATGACCCTTCAATGCTTGGCTCCGACTAGTGAAATAAGTTGAGCCGGGCTTGTGAGAGACATTTTATTGTCCAGTGTGTAGAGGTGTTAACTGTTGTTCTGATTGCTTCATTGTAGTAATTACCCCCTGGGGGCTTCTGTCTCAACACACCTAGGCAGGCTATTCAAGCTTTGGGACCAATCTCTGCTGAGACATTTTGAAGTCCTCATTTGCATGGAAGAGGACCTGAGTGAAAAACCACAAATGTACTTTACAATTGACCAATAAAAAAGCGGTTGTTGGGGGCAGGATGTTCCAAATTCTGTATAAAAGTGTGCTGTGTACTTTCAATAAAAAATCCCGGTTGAACATACATACAACTCGCTTGGTGTGTGTTCTTCATGGATCCAATCGGCACATAGCTGTAGGTTGGATTCCGGAATCTTGGATGACTGGACCATCAGATGTTGCAATCTGCAAGCTGATCGAATAGAAGCAGAGAAGTGTCGGGAGAGCAGGACCTGGGCGAGAAAGGGTCTCATCACATTGGTGGCAGCAGTGGGATTTGCTCTCCAGTTACTGGGACAACTCCAAACCACCACCATAATTGACCAGCTATGCAGCCTGCAGGAAAACCATGCTAAAAGACTTGCTTGAAGAGCCGTGGAGGGACTGGTGGGAGGACCAAGGCCACCCTGATCATTACGCTACCCGAGATGGATCAGAGGGATGGTGATGCAGGACCCCGGTCGGTTGAACACTTGTTCCAGCAGCGAGTTCAACAGCGGTTGGCATTATATGGTGCTAACCCTTCAGAGACCGCCAGACAGAATACCATTAGAGACCTCCAGCGGCAGGATGAGAGAGAACGAGAGCGTCAACAGAGAGAACAAGAGCGGCAACAGGAGCTGAGAATTGCAGAAATACGGCGATCGGTGACAACGCCTAAAGGAGCAGCCCCAAATGAAAGAAGAGGAGAGGTACAGATACCAGTAACCATGGAAGAGGAATTCAGAAGGAGGTTGCGAGAGAAGCAGATACAGCACAGAGGACCAGTAGCAGAGGAGGTCCTGCTTGGATGGTCTGATTCGATCCGCTGCGAACTCTGGAAAGAAGCGCTAGCCCGCGAGCAGCGACACCAGGGAAAAGCTATCCCCTCCATCCATAGAAGGTACTGGTCACAGTATGAAGTACAGATGCTGTTATTGGGGGAACAACTGAAGCAGGAGTGGACAACAGAGTTAAGCAGGCTGATCCGGGCAGAGATGCGGTTGGACGAAAGCTACAGAGCCCTCCGGTGGTATGTAGCCCAAGAGTGCCCGTGGTCAGCGGATGACCGCCCCACGGAAGGCTTTGACTATGATGGCCTGGGATTGTTGTATTGGAAGATGTCCAGGGATCCCGACTTTGGGAGTGATCGGGAGTGGCGTTTGGAGGACATAATGGAGCACAGAGAGCAAAGACTGAATCTCTCGAAAGTGCACTGGCTACAGGAAGATTTGGAATTTCTGGCCGTTCAGGAATGGCAACTGGAAATTGCCTACAAACAGCTGTTAGACTCCGCTCAGCAGCAGGGTGAGGTTCCCTTTGCCTGGGACTATGAAGGAAATATCAGCTGACAACACTGAAATTCTGGCTGAAGAATCGTCCATGTGGCAGGGTAACAGTGTGCTTTGCCAACCTGCCCCTGCAGCTATGGACCCGGAAGTCTTGTGGCGGATGCAGCAAGTGTTGACTGGCCTTGATGATCCTGTTTCTGCATGGGATGATCTTGAATGGAGGAATGTGCCTTGTCCAGCAGTATGGCAGTGAATTGGCAGTGGAAAATCCGGAGATTGCCATTCCCAAAGCCAAAGTTCTGACCGCAGGGCCGAGTTCTGCTAACCTCTGCTCAGTACCTATAGCATCTTCTGGGTTACATGGACAGGAGATGGTGAACTTCCATCCCCAGACCCCAGTTGCAGAGACAGGGGATTTGATAGATTTTTCGGCTGAGGAAGAACAACCTGATGAGCCTCCAGCAGAAGAGCTGGTATCAGGGCCAAACTTCATTGTCCTCTGCCCAGCACCAAGAGCAGTATTTGTGGAGTTACAAGGAACTTCCCCGGCTGAAGCGCTGGTCACCGGACAGAGGGATGAAGACCTCTGCCCCACCCCTGTGGCAGTTCCGGAGGCTCAGGGTGAGAAGATGGCGATCACTCCCCAGCCGCAGATTACAGAATGTATGGACTGTTCAGAGGATGTTATGGATTATGCACCCCCAGCAGAAGTGCTGGCAACAGGGCAGAGTGCCAGCCATCTCTGCCCAGCACCGGGACCAACTGTGGAGTTCCAGGGAACCGGGGCGGTTGGCCCCCCTCCCAGCAACCAGCTGAGGTGGTAAAGCTCTTACTCCCAGCGGAATCACTGTCAGCAGGACAGGATGCTACTGGCGGCTGCACCCCACTACAGCTTGAGCGAATATCGGTGGATGGGACTGTGGTCTCCACTCACAGCAACCCAGCGGAAGAGCTGGCAACAGAGCAGAATGCCCCGGGCCTCTGCTTTCACCTAACAGAAGAGGGGGTTCCTGTGGTAGTGGATGGGACTTCGATCTTCACTGAATCAACCCCAGAAAATGATACGGCCCTGAGACAGGAAGATGTCGGCTTTGCTTTGCAAGCACTGGGGGATTGTCACCTAGCACCAGTGGTTGGGACTTCAGTCTCCACTGGTATACCCCAGGAATGGTGGCCAGTTGGCCCAGATCCCCAACAGCATGATGAACTGAGCCCGGCCACCCTGTCTTCTCTCCAGCAGCTGAAAGGACTCCAGGGAGAAGGGCCAGTCTAGGCCTCGCCCCAGTGGCAGGCGTATTCCCTGAGAGAGGCAGAGGATGGCGGGGTGAATAATGCTCTGTTTGGAACAAGTTATTTGGGGTACTGTATGGATACTGGCATTGGGGGACTGGAACTACTGACGAAGTTCAGAGTCAACCCATCTGGTGTCTCCTACTGTGTTAGTCTCCTGCCAAAAGGGGAGCTGTGTGCCAGACCTAGCCGGGACAGGGGCTTTTGGAGAGGACTGAATGCGAGCCTCTTGCCGTCCGATTATGGGCCAGGGCCTCAAACCACGAAGGCGGATGGTTTATCCCGGCAGACAGTCCTGGAACCTTAAGACTACTTTTCCAACATCCTCTAGTGGACCCGTTTGGGTCCCACTGCGGCTGTTGGACTACTTCCCAGGGGGAGTAATGTCATGGATCGTGAGATATTAAAGTGTTTCTAAGTGAAATCCAAATTCATGTATTGCAGAAGATGAGACATTGTGGAGTACATATTGCAAGAGATACTGGAAGTGGCTTAATTTGTCCTGACTAGGTCACTAGGACAATGACCCTTCAATGCTTGGCTCCGACTAGTGAAATAAGTGGAGCAGGGCTTGTGAGAGACATTTTATTGTCCAGTGTGTAGAGGTGTTAATTGTTGTTCGGATTGCTTCATTGTAGTAATTACCCCCTGGGGGCTTCTGTCTCAACACACATAGGCAGGCTATTCAAGCTTTGGGACCAATCTCTGCTGAGACATTTTGAAGTCCTCATTTGCATGGAAGAGGACCTGAGTGAAAAACAACAAATGTACTTTACAATTGACCAATAGAAAAGCGGTTGTTGGGGGCGGGATGTTCCAAAGTATGTATAAAAGTGTGCTGTGTACTTTCAATAAAGAGTTCTGGTTGAACATACAGACAACTCGCTTGGTGTGTGTTCTTCAAGGATGTTGCAATCTGCAAGCTGATCGAATAGAAGCAGAGGAGTGTCGGGAGAGCAGGACCTGGGCGAGAAAGGGTCCAAACTCACGAGATGGAGATGATCCCTTTAGCATATGCCAAAGAGTGTGCAAATTAAAAAAGAAAAAAACACTCACATTTTCTGGTGCCCACCCTGGCACCCAGGAATCATCTGCTTGTTGTTTAAGTATGAACTACCAGGGGCGTGGCCAGGCAGTGGATGTAGCCGGACGCAGCTAAAGTGCGCTCACCCTTCAAAGACAAAAAAACACTTTAAATAAGTGCAGTAATAGACCAGTTAAAAAAAAAATCTTTAGACAGTGTCAGTGCTGAAGATAAATAAATACAACTGATACACATTTTCTTATATAGAGTGCATGTGCTCAAAAGAAGCGCTAAAATTATGTGTTCATGCGCTACTTCCTTATTTTTCTGTTCAATGTCGCTCCTGCGTTAGCAAACCACGGCATGTTACAATTTTTGAAAATCCAATAAAATATTAAAACAGAAAAGAAGCGCTAAAGTGATGATTTCCTCCTATGTAAAATGAGGTGCTTCCCACCGCCAACACTTCACTCCGTGCAGGTTTGTGCTCTGACCTCAGTGGGTCCAAACTCACGAGATGGAGATGATCCCTTTCATGCGTTACTTCCTTATTTTTCTGTTCAATCTCGCTCCTGCATTGACAAACCACGGCATGTTACAATTTTTGAAAATCCAATAAAATATTGAAACAGAAAAGAAGCCCTAAAGTGATGATTTCTTCCTATGTAAAATTAGGTGCTTCCCACCGCCAACACTCCACTCCGTGCAGGTTTGTGCTCTGACCTCAGTGGGTCCAAACTCACGAGATGGAGATGATCCCTTTAGCATATGCCAAAGAGTCTGCAAATTAAAAAAGAAAAAACACTCACATTTGCTGGTGCCCACCCTGGCACCCAGGAATCATCTGCTTGTTGTTTAAGTATGAACTACCAGGGGCGTGGCCAGGCAGTGGATGTAGCCGGACGCAGCTGAAGTGAGCTCCGCCGAGAATTCTTGCTAATCTCCTGTGGAAGATATCGTTCATCGATCCAAAGCATACCGGTGTGCCCCTTACAAGCCCGGGATCACGCACATACCTTTCCCGATGCTCCTGCTCCACGATGTCGTCCGCCAAGCAACAACTGGTGAACAAATCTGCAGAGCACATGTTCCAAAATGGCGCGTATGCAAGCCGCACAGCCAAGGAGACGCAGCGCTAGGGAGCGGAGAAGCTGTTCTCTAAACCACCACCGAAGGATTCGGTGGCCTCCTCCAGTACTCCGGAGGACTCTCCTGGCGGGGGTTCCGAAGTGGATGATACAGTACCCCTGGAGGACTCGGTGCAGGCTGGTTTACTGTGGGACACAATGAGTACCCCAAACCCCAAATCTACTAGGCCCCAGGCCCCAGTGAGCCCTGTAATAGAAGGGGAGCCCACCCTGCGGGACATATTTGCTGCAGTGACCTCATGTAACATGTCTATCGGGGCCCTTACTACGGAAATAAAGATCTCTTTCCTCAGACAGGACGCCCAAAAGATGAGGGAGAGAACCTCCGCACTGGAGGAGAGGGTGAGTGCCATTGAAGACAACCTGGGGCCTATGCAGAGGGATCTCTCCTACAATAATCACTTAATTGACCAGCTTTTTTCTTGTTTGGAAGAATTGGAAAACAGAATGAGGAGAAACAATGTGAGAGCCATAGGTCTGCCTGAAAAAATGGAGGGGAAGAATCCTGTCGAGTTCATAGAGAAGTGGCTGATCGCCGCATTTGGGAGAGAAGCATTTTCCCCCATGTTCTCGGTTGAGCGAGCCCACAGGGTGCCGTCAAGGCCTGGACAACCAGGTGCACCACCAAGGCCTTTTTTGTTTAAACTCCTGCACTATCGAGACAGGAATGCCATCCTGTACAATGCCAGAATTAACCCGTCTGCTCTAAAGATAGACAATGCCAAAGTTTCCCTGTTCCCAGACTTCTCAGCCGAACTCCAGAACAAGAGGGCCAAGTTTCTGGATATTAAACGCCGCCTGAGAGGCTTTGAAGTGAAATATGCTATGTTATACCCTGCCCGACTGCGAGTGGAAGTGTTTGGCTCAGTGCAATTTTTTGATTCCCCTAATACTGCTGTACAGTGGCTTGATCGAGAGGAGCAATCGCTTAGGGAAGCTAGGGGTAGGCGCCCGACAGATAGAGCCTGAGGAAGAGGCACGCATGCCTCGAACGCGCGCACCGCCCTGTGACCTAACCCGGAACTGAAGCTCAGCTGCCTGCGCTCCACGGCTGCGTTCCATCACGCTGTCCCATCGTGTCCATACAGCTCCCTGTCTGACCAGCGCTGGAATACACTCAGGGACACCTATGGACTTTTGGATCAGCTGACAAACTGTACAGCATTCTCCTTTACAGTGAGAACCCAGAGCATTCAGCCATCACAGGATTACCAACATCAGCTGAGCACACCCACCCCGGAAGCCAGGCACAGATGACACCTTTTATGCCCATGAACCCTGCAGCCTTGTGAGTAGTATCCTCATAAGAATTGTTTTGTTTTGTCACAGTAATAAAAAGTTACTACGCTTAGAGGGCGCCGCTTTTTGTTTTTCTTTTTCTTGAGAGGATGCAATACTCCTACATGCTGGATCGTTTCTACAGCTTCCGCTTTGCCTGTTGCTAGGCGGGAATTCTGTTCACTTTGGTTGCTGTGGGCTGTTGAGAAGTTTTAAGACACTTTGGTGCGCTTCCACTGTTGCCCCCAGAAGGGTCGTATCGGACCCTACATAGTTCCATTGACTGAAGTTGCCCGGGCCCTGTTGGCCGAATTGCATTTGTTTCATTTGAAAGAAGGATACACCGTGACTTGTTCCATGACTGCCACCCTTTGTGTTGCATTGTCTCTTTTATTTACCCTGGTCCATAACCATTATGCTTGTGAACTAGCATTCCTAACTCTTGACCTTTGCTTGTCCGGATCCCATGAAACATTGGCTATCCCAGCCCTGATAATTAATATCTGGTTTATCTATTATTCCTACCTGCGCCTACATTACCTATGCATGTTGTTACATTATTATCCTGCTTCTATACTGTATGCTCTACAATGTCTAAGGTAACAAGATGCCTTTCATGGAATGTCCGTGGCCTGGGTACCCCGGTGAAATGAGTGGAGGTGTTGCGTACCGTTAAGAGGCTGGGCGCAGAGGTGATATGTTTGCAGGAGACCCATTTCTCACCGGGGTCCACTCCAAAAATAGCTTCCAGGCAGTTCTGCCACCAATACCACTCCACTCATACCGTGTACTCGAGAGGTGTGAGTATCCTGATTCGGCGAGGTACCCAGTATACATATATATAAAAGCTAAGATAGACCCCGATGATAGATATGTCTTCCTGTATTGTTCTCTCCTAGGGGTAAAGTGTGTACTGGCGGGAGTGTATATTCCGCCACCGTTCTCATCCAGTGTTATGAAGATGCTGGTCGAGTTTGTCTCTTGTCTTCCTGGTATTGCGGTGCTGGTACTCGGGGACTTTAATAATTTCCTGGAATATAAGAAAGACAAATTTAAAGCTACTATGGGAGGGGGTGTTCATGGGAGGAAGGGCCCTACACCTTTTGCTCGATTGGTTGCTGAGCTAGGTTTAACTGATGTATGGAGAATGCATAACCCTGATGCAAAAGTGTTTTCTTGTCAGTCGGCCTCAGCTGGGGGACTATCAGGTCTGGGAAATGTTCCTCTGCTGCCCTTGGTGAGGTCCTCTCAATATCACCCAAGACATACATCTGACCACTCTCCATTTACGGTGGACCTGGGTCTGGGGGTGGAAAGGGGAAATAGCCTCTGGAAGCTCAACCCATTCTGGCTGTCTCTCCTCTCAGACTCTGACCCGCTACCCCTGCTCCTTACTGATTTCTTTAGAGTTAACACAGGGTCTACTGATATACAGATTGTTTGGGATGCTGCGAAGGCATATATGCGTGGCCAACTCATTAGAGCAATTAATGGCATTAAAACTAACACTAAGGCCCCGTACACACAAGCAAATAGATCTGTTCAAATCGGTCGGACAGACCAATTTGAACAGATCTGTCTGCTGGGATGTATTGGTTTGATCGTGTACACACGATCAAACCAAAATCCCCACCGGCAGACAGCGCGCTGAAGTGTCGGTGACGTGGCAGTGGCGGTGACGTTGACGCCGCCACGTCACTGCACCAGGAAGTAAAACACTTCCGCGCATGCGTCAAATCCATTCGACGCATGTGCGAGCAGATATGTCTGCTGGTTAGCGTACTAACCAGCAGACATATCGGGCCGACGGGTTCCCAGCCGACAGATTTCAAAGCATGCTTTGAAATCTGTCGGCTGGCCAAATCCGTCTGTTTGCCCGTAAACACGATCGAATCTGTCTGCTGAAACGGTCTGGCAGACCGTTTCCAGCAGACAGATTTGATCGTGTGTACGCGGCCTAAGAAATGGGAAACTCAAGTCCTAGCAGACGCCCACCGTTCCGAAATGGACTATGTAGCAGATCCATCTGATGATAACAAAAGGAGATGGTTAGCCTCTCAGACCATGCTTAAGGATCTTTCGTTGCAGCTAGCAGAAAACAAACGGTTATTTCTACAGCAAAGACATTTTGAAGAGGGGGGAAATACAGGTCACCTACTGGCGATCCTGGCAAAGTCCCAACAGCCACCTTCACATATTACTGCGGTCACAGACGCTAGGGGGGAGACGTGCCACTCCACACAATCCATCATTAATTGCTTTAAAAGCTTTTTTCAGGATGTCTATACATCGAAGGTTAGCCCCACTACTGAACAAATACATGCATTTCTGGATAAATATCAAATGCCGTGCCTCCCTGCCTCGGAGATGGCCTTGCTTAATGCCCCCCTTACCAGGGAGGAGCTCCTTGAGGCTTTGGCACTGGCACACAATGGGAGGGCACCCGGGGCTGACGGTCTTCCCTCTGAGGTCTATAGTAGATACTCTGAACAACTCATCCCCGTTCTATTGAAAGTTTACAACACAGCTTTTGAGACTGGTAGACTCCCTCCCTCCATGGATGAAGCCCTCATTGTGGTTCTGCTGAAGCCGGGGAAGGATCCTCTATCCCCTGACTCATATAGGCCTATATCCCTGTTGACGTTTGATGTAAAACTATTGGCCAGGGTCCTGGCTACTAGGCTTTCTAAGTGTATCCATCATGTAGTGCATAGAGATCAGTCGGGATTTATCCCCACTAGATCGACTGCTCAGAACCTACGTAGACTGTTTCTTAATTTACAAGTACCAGTGGATAATCCGGGTAATAGGGCCATCTTCTCCTTGGACGCGGCCAAGGCATTTGATGGTGTGGAATGGCCATATTTATGGGAAGTGCTGAATAGGTTTGGAGTTGGTTCTTTCTTTCTGAAGTGGGTCCAATTGCTATATAGTTCTCCAAAGGCACGAATGAGAATTAATGGTGAAGTCTCAGACCCCTTCCGGCTGTTCGGGGGGACACGGCAGGGGTGTCCGTTATCTCCCCTGCTGTTCGCCCTGGCACTGGAACCTTTGGCGATCCATATGCGAGCCTCGCCCGGCATAACTGGCTTTTCCAGGAATGCCGGGCAGGAAGTAGTTTAATTATTCACAGATGACACGCTCATATCCACTGGTACTCTGAAGAATGCGATGTCCTTTATCGCAGACTTCGGGGACCTGTCAGGTTTCAGCATCAATTGGCACAAATCAGTTTTCATGCTCCTGGACCCCTTACCAAATCCACTCCCCGAATGTGCCAAGGATATATTGCTAGTGAAAGACTTTATGTATCTAGGAATTCAGGTGACACCAGATCCCACCCAGTACCTCTCGCTGAATCTGACCCCGTTACTACTTAAATTCAGGCAGAAGTGTGCGGTCTGGAAAAAACTCCCCCTATCGGTCACGGGTAGAGCGAATCTCATAAAAATGGTGTGGGCCCCCCAACTATTGTACGTTTTTCACAACTCCCCAATCTGGATATCACATAAATGGTTCGCTCAGATTGATGCTCAGTTCAGGGATCTTAACTGGGGCGGGAAGGTGGCTAGAATTAGTCTCAAAACACTGCAATTAGCTAAAGATCAAGGGGGCATGGCGGTTCCACACGCCCGATATTATTATGTAGCATCGTAGATACAACACTTGGGGAATTGGGGCGAGGTAGATGTGGGAGATCCGATACGATCACCACTGATGCCATTGGGATCTACTCTCGCTATATCATATCTGGAGGCAGGGCTCCCACACCTAGAACAATCGCTTCCTACTGTCATCTTACTAAATACCCTGTGGAAATACATTAGGTCAATTTTCAATATTAAGGGGATATTAAGGGGATATGTCACTTTACTCCCATTTGGAACAATTCCCATTATAGAGAACTCTTTAAATTGGAGGGTTTTAGGCAATTGACTAATGCAGGAATCCACTACATTGCTCAGATGTTTGAGGGCTCAGTCCTAAAGTCCTTAACAGACCTGGAACGCGAGTTCCCACTTACTAGAACGCAATTCTACAAGTATCTGCAGTTGCGACACGCAATACAGAGTGAGAGCAGGCTATCCCCTGTCACGGTTGTAAAACACCCATTGCACAATGCCATCCTAATGAATAGAGAAAAGAAGGGAATGATCCAGTAGTATGCCTCCTTGGGGCTCTCGAGGTGCCTTCACTCTCCCCTCATGGCCACACAGCTGTGATCCGGCTGCTCTATGCTGCCCGGAGAGCCATTGCTAGATTTTGGATTACTTCCAGAGTACCTACAGAGGGACTATGGGTCAAGCTTGTGAATACCATGTTGATACGCGAAAAAATTACATATCAGCACAGAAATGCATCCGAAAAATTCTACTCAATGTGGCAACCTTGGCTGGACAGTGATAATGGTTCACAGAGAAAGGGGGGATAGGGCAAATGTCTACAGGGTATTATATAATACATTGTGACACGGTTGTGGGTTCAGGATCACGGTGCACTGGACCACTACGCAGACTGTGCTTTATATTGATACGTAATGGTTATAGGGGTATAGTAAGAGGCAGATATTGAAACGGACTGGACCATATGTTCAGGGAAGAATTTGAGACCTTTAGTAGTGATCTCAGGGAATTTGAAATGTTTGGATCGCAAAGGGGGGGGGGGAATTCCTCTCTCACTATTTACATGCCTTGAATAAGTACGTAATCTACTTGTTGTATTCTTGTTTTATTAATATGCATTTTTGTCATTGTAGTGTATGTTTATTCTGCCTCAATAAACTATTTTCTTGATAAAAAAAAAAGTATGAACTACCACCGCTCCACTCCATGAGCTGGCTCGCTCTGATCTGCAGTTCATAAACCCGAGAGGACGTGCATGCTTCTACACGTACATGTTTCGTCTACATGTGCTTGAAAAAGGAGTGCGCCTAGTAATCTATGGCGCATGCTCCAAAATGTCGTCGCCTCTGTCGCTGCCCGTGATGTCATTGCACTTCCATGCAGTGCTCCAAACTTGTTCCTGCTGTCCACATTACCCAGACTTCCTGGTTCTCAAGCAGACAGAGATACAGAGGACTGAGAGACATCATACACGGTTCACATCTGTTGCGGATAATCGCCACCTTATGGGCCAGTCAAAACTTGTATGCCAAATTCACAGATTTTATAATGTAAGTGAATAATGCACCTATTGTCAAATTAAAATTACACATGGTGGTGCCTTCTTTCTTTTTGTGTTCCATCCTCTGTGATGACCTTTAGGCTGGGTTCACACATATGTGAATTGGTTCTGGTTTTGGATTGTATGAGTTCAATTCTATTTCTGTGTCACTTTGTTGCACGTGACACTGATGTGGAATGTACCTCAGTTTGAAGGTAATTCATGAAATTTTTGACACACAGGTTTCATCGACAATCACACTTTTACTGATGGTTAGCTTGTTTGTGTCTTGGTGTAGAATTCTGTATCCCTTTTGAGATTCACTGTACCCCACAAGTACGCCTTCTTTTGCACAAGCATTCCATTTTGTAAATTTTTCTCATTTGGTTTTCCTGGTAGTAAATTTTGGAGATAGCATGCAGTCATAATTGCCTCCCTCCAGAACTGGGATACTATAAGGCCGCGTACACACGATCAGACCGGTCCGATGAAACTGGTCTGCAGACCAGTTTCATCGGACCAGTTCGATGGTGTGTACGGCCCATCGGACCGTTGTCCGTCGGACCAAAGTTTTAAAACTTGCTTAAAATCTGTCCGACGGACACCTGTCCGTCGGACAGATTCGATGGTTAGTATGCAAAAGCTTTGGACCAAAAACCTGTGCATGCTCAGAATCAAGTCGACGCATGCTTGGAAGCATTGAACTTAGTTTTTTCAGCACGTTGTTGTGTTCTACGTCACCGCGTTCTGGTCTGATAGGATTTTTGGTTCGATGGTGTGTACACACATCAGACCATCAGACCACTTCAGCCTGGTCCGATGAAAACGGTCCGTCGAACCAGTTTCATCGGACCGGTCGGATCGTGTGTACGCGGCCTTACAGTTCATGTGTGTGTAAAGGTAGGGTTCCTGATACTTCTTGTAATATAGTGTATGTATTGTCTCATCAACTTCTATACTATTAGAGATTGTGCTCTGAGCCTTTTGTTTTTTCTCTAATCACATATCTGAAAAGTGTTCTGGCTTGACCTAATTTATAAATTTCTACGTACCTTCTCATATTAGAAGCATTTTCACCTTGAATTTCCAAGACCGATAGTTCTGGTTTGCCAGACTTGCAAATAAAAGCTTTGTTGCAGCTATGTTACAGGCCATTTTCTGCTATTCTCTTGTAGTCTTCTTTCTGTTGCTGTATCTTACACTTCTTATAATGCAGCTGACTATCACTGAGCATTATGGTGGGTGTTTGGGCTATGCCTGGGCCCATAACTTGTTAGAAATTCTGTATATAGTTCTACAGAACAAACAGACAGTGTACAGTCCACATGGGCTTTGCTACTTAACTGCCGACAGAACAGGAAACTTTAACCACTTACGGACCGCCCGCCACAGAAATATGTTGACTGTTCGAGTACCGTTGTTATGGTAGCAGATAGATACCATAACCCTGGTATCATTTTCTTCAGCGCGCGGTCCGCTACAAGAAAAAAGTGGTCTCTGCGTTGGATACGACACAAGATCACTTTTATCAGTGGCGAGAGAGGCCCCCCTCCCACCGCTCTCCGTAGCCGTTGGAAGCGGCAGAGTCAATCTTGTCTGTCCTCGGCCTGGGTATGGAGACGAGTTAGGGGAAGATGGCCTGTCTCCATAACTTTGCAGGGCGGAAGCGACATCAAAACGTCACTTTCATCCAATGCTCTTCAAGGGACATTTTTTTTTTTAATTACATAATTTTCTTTTTTATTGCGTTTCAGTCTAAATATGAGATCGGAGGTCATTTTGACCCCCAGATCTCATATTTAAGAGGACCTGTCATGCTTTTTTCTATTACAAGGGATGTTTACATTCCTTGTAATAGGAATAAAAGTGACCTATTTTTTTTAAAACAGTGTAAAAATAAAATAAATAAGAAAAACAATTTTTTTTTAAAAGAGCCCCATCCCGACGAACTAGAACAGAAGTGAACGCATACATGAGCAGCGCCCCCATATGAAAACGGTGTTTAAACCACACATGTAAGGTATCGCCATGATCATTAGATCAACAGCAATAATTCTAACCCTAGACCTCCTTTGTAACTCAAAACATGCAACCTGTAGAATTTTTTAAACGTTGCATATGGAGATTAAAAGGTAAAAGTTTGTCGCCATTCCACGAGCGGGCGCAACTTTGAAGAGTGACATGCTGGGTATCAATTTACTCAGCGTAACATTATCTTTCACAATATAAAAAAAAATGGGCTAACTTTACTGTTGTCTTATCTTTTTATTCAAAAAAATTGTTTTTTTTTTTCCAAAAAAGTGCACTTGTAAGACTGCTGCACAAATACAGTGTGTGACAGAAAGTATTGCAACGATCGCAATTTTATTTTCTAGGGTGCGGCCCAGAATCCCCTGCTGGCATCATTTGTTAGGAGGAAAGAAGAGAGGCGGCCGGTCACATGAGCGGCACTCGGAAATAAAGTATACATGGGCATTTTTTTAATACAGAACAGACACTGGAAACATTGTACTATCTAACACAGGGGATTGCCAGAAACTGATAAAGCTATTATAGCAGCAGAAGGGGAAAGGGTGACACTGTCACAAGCTGACAAGCAGAGAGGGAGGAGAGTACAGAGAGAGAGCAAATGACGGAGGCATGTAAACTGACCACGGTGTTAGGGCTCAGCAGCCATGAAAAACCTTGGTCAGTTTATAGTGGGGAAGACAGAAACTGGCAGGATCAGTCAGGTATTTGAGGAGATAAAGGGAGGGGGCCAAATGACACAGCATAAGCACTGTGCTGTTATTCATGCTTTAACCACTTGGCGCCCAGGGTACATCATATGACGTCCTGGGCTTTGTGGTGGTACTGTATATCTGAATGATGATGCAGCTACAGGCATCATTCAGATATTGCCGGTTTCAGCCGGCGATTCCCTGCACCATAAGAACAATCATAGTGGCTGTTCCACCACTTGATAATTCTTACGAGTAGCGCAAGGGGGCGTCCCCCCTCCCGCCACCCTCCGGTGCTTCTCCCGACTCACCGCTGTGATCGGTGAGTGGGAGAACGGATCCGCTGGTCCCAGATGATGATCACAGAGATTTCCGGCGGACCAAATGGTCGTCGGAGTCTCTTTGATTGCCGGAGGCCGGGCGCGATGTTATGATGTCACTCGGGCTTTGCATTAAAAAAAAACAGCTCCGCTTTGACTGTAAAACAGTGATGTTTTTTTTTTAGGCTTCCCAGCCTAGTTGTGAGATGTGGGGCCTTATTAATTCGTCCCCTTTAACTGGCTCGAATCCTCCCTTGACACACCGGATGGGTACAATAGTATTGTGGCCCCTACTTAGCTGGAGCCACAATAGCATACATGAGACATGCAATGATAATACAATAATGTTGTTACCTCTTCTTTTGTTGGCGGCTCCCAGGAATAAGCACACGTCTCACAATATTAATATTCAAACAAAGAGAATAACTTTACTGTGAATATGGTAAAGAGATGTAAGGGGGTTGAATGATCAATAATAACACACAGGTATTAACACAAAAACTCTGCAAGGGCCCTGTCGAGAGTCGGCAAGTAAACAAAAAGGGGTCTAAGCTAAAGGTAACACTATTTAACTACAGTTACTATAGGCAGTCTATGCTCCCTCTAATGCGCAATCCTGCAGAACAGTTAATGAAAAAGAGTTACTAACCAGGCCTGGTTCAACAGCTCCAAAGGATCCTTAAAAAACACAGTCTATGTTGCAGCTGTTGGACCCCCCCCCCGTACATGCGGCGGTCCGCGCGGCTGCAGGAGCGATCCGACAAGTGGGGGCGGCTATCCGTTTTCATCCGCCCCCTCCGGATCGCTCCCAGCCAATGCGCGCGCCCGCCTGACCTGTCACTTCCTCCTCCTGTGTAAACACAGGAAGGAGGAAGCGACGTGATCTCTCCCTCGGCGTTTGTTTCAAGCGCCGCTGAGGAGAGATCACTACAGAACAAGTAAGTCCTGCACCAACACTACACTACACACACACATTTAACCCCCGCGATCGCCCCCCCCCCTCCCCCCTGTCACAGTGTCACTGAATGCAGTAATCATGTATGATTACTGTATTTAGTGTCAGTGTGACAGACAGTGTGACAGTCAGACAGTCAGTAGTGTCAGGGTAGCCCCCCCCACCCCCCCCAATAAAGTTTTAACCCCTGATCACTGCCCTAGTTAACCCTTTCACTCCCTATTGCCAGCGTCACTAAGCGATCATTTTTCTGATCGCTGTATTAGTGTCGCTGTTCCCGCTAGGTAGCTAATTTTTTTTTAATGCGATTTTTTTTTTACTAAAGACATGCGGCTAAATAAATTTTGGCCTAAATGTTTGACTAAAATTTAGTTTATTGGTTTTTTATTATAACAAAAAGTAAAAAATATTGATTTTTTTTCAAAAATGTCGCTCTATTTTTGTATATAGCGCAAAAAATAAAAATCGCAGAGGCGATCAAATACCACCAAAAGAAAGCTCTATTTGTGGGAAAAAAAGGACGCGAATTTTGTTTGGGAGCCACGTCGCACGACCGCGCAATTGTCTGTTAAAGCGACGCAGTGCCGAATCGCAAAAACCCCTTGGGTCATTTGCCAGCGTATTGGTCCGGGTCTTAAGTGGTTAACTTTGTAATCCAAGAAAAGGGGGTAGGGAATGAAATAAACTCAGTCAATAGGATAACGATGAATACAAATGATGATAGACTGATCGCTAGCCAGCGTCAGCCAATTCTGTGGAATAACTCTCAACTCAATAGGCCTCTCCTGTTCAGTCAAAGATTAACACGTGTCTCCAAACTATGGAGTGACACTAAATTATCTGTCAAAGTAGGGGGCTTCGAAAGGTGGGCATGTGCCCTCTCACCCGAACAGGCCCAATCCGCCTGAATCCTTCTCAAAAGCTTGTCGGTTAATCACTGCTCCGTAGCACACGATCTCCGGTGTCAGGCTTTCCACTGTTTCAGTTGTCAGCTTCTCCAGTCTCCTGGAACACGAGCTGGACACTCTTGGTCTTGCTTCTCTAGGATGGTTGGTCTCTCGATGAATTCAGGCCCCAGGCTTCAGGCCTAACAGCTTGGCTGTGCCGCTCTACACAGCTCCGCAGAGGAGAAGAGGCAGGTCCAGAGAGAGCGAGAAACAGCCCCTCCCTGTCCTTAAGTAACCTCCCCCAAGTCTGTGCGATGGTGTCACATGTTCCAATCGGGCACGACATTGTGGGAAGTGTAGTCTGTTTCTACTGAGTGTCAATGGAGTCCATAATTTACTTTTTTTTTTAAAGCATGAAACTGTTTTTCCCCCAAAAAATTGTTTGAAAAATTGCTGCGCAAATACTGCGCAAGGTAAAAGGTTCAATGTAATTTTCGTGCAAACAAAAAATAATTTTTACATGTAGGAGCGAAGTGTCAGAATTGGCCTGGGCCTGAAGTAGTTAAAGGGACAGGATCTTTTTTTTTTAGGGTAACAAATGCTTTAATTCACACTGTATGTGTCAGAACTGACTTTTGTGAGTGCCATACTGTTTTTCTCCAATAAAGTTTTTGGTAAAGAATATCAATTCATACACATCGCTGGAGCGGATGAAAACAGAAATAAGGAGAGTGTCTTGTGTTATGTACAGTGTGTATTATATATTTCCATGCACTATTTGGCAGTTTATAAGTTAGGGCACGTTAACTATATCTTCCTCACGCTACTATAATTTTATTTTATTTTTTTCTCAGAATTCCTCTCCTAATACAAATTGTGGGGAAATCTCCCATTAGGGGCGCATATAGCAATAAAAATATGGAAAAAAACTCAAACCTTTTCATGCTCTAGCCAAAATAAAATAACACTTCCATACAGGGCATTTTCATCCCCTTCCTGCCCAGACCAATTTTTATTTTTCAGCGCTGTCGCACTTTGAATGACAATTGTGCGGTCGTGCAAAGTGGCTCCCAAACAAATCTGACGCCCTTTTTTTCCCCACAAATAGAGCTTTCTTTTGGTGGTATTTGATTACCTCTGCAGTTTTTATTTTTTGCGCTATAAACAAAAGAAGAGCGACAATTTTGAAAAAAACACAATATCCTTTACTTTTTTATTTAATAAATATCATAATTTAAAAAAAAATATATATATTTTTCTCAGTTTAGACCGATACTTATTCTTCTACATATTTTTGGTAAAAAAACAAACAAAAAAACGCAATAAACGTATTTGATCGGTTTGCGCAAAAGTTCTAGCGTCTACAAAATAGGGAATAGAATTATGGCATTTTTTTTTTTTTACTAGTAATGGCGGTGATCTGCGATTTTTATTGTGACTGTGACATTGCGGCGGATATATCGGACACCTTTGACACATTTTTGGGACCATTCACATTTACACAGCGATTAGTGCTGTAAAACTGCACTGATTACTGTGTAAATGTGACTGGAAGGGAAGGGGTTAACACTAGGGGGGGCTGAAGGGGTTAAATATGTTCCCTAAAGTGTGTTCTAACTGTAGGTGGAGGGGGACTCACAAGGGGAGGAGATCGATGTGTGTTCCTCTGTACTGGGAACACACATTGAACTCCTCACTACACACACAGATCCATGGTCCTGCCGTGATTGCGGGCAATCGCGGGTGCCCGGCGGAAATTGTGGCCGACGGGCATGCGCACCGGGGTCCCAAGCAATACAGCGGGGGTGAGCGCGTGCTGCCGACGGCGCGCACCCCCTAGCGGCCAGGAATGCAAAGACGTCATATGACGTCCACTCTGAAGGACGAATTATTGAGCCCCAAATAAAAACTTTGATAGTGCCCCATGCTAGCTCCTTCTGCAATGGCTTGCAGTGCCAACTGTGATAATGCATTCATTGATTTTACCATAAAATATATCTAAATCAAGGATAGACTGTGGGACAGCTGTCAGAATAGTCAGTACATTACATGAGACCAGTGCTGTGGATAAAAGTTGTAGTAGCAATATAAAATACTGTACTTGGGGGCCCCCCGATCCGGCTGACAAGGTCCAGTCAAATGGATGCTGCTGACTAGTGAGAGTTCAGGCTTGGGAAAGGTTCCTCCAGCCCCTGGATATGACACTGAGCATGTGCACTCAACTTCTTTGGTCGACCATGGCTGGAGTGGAACCTGTCCTGTTAAACTGCTATATGGTCTTCGCCCCCATGCTTCAGTTCAGTTTCAGGGCCTTGGTAATCTTAGTATAGCCCAGGACAGGGCTCAAAATTGCGTCCTGAGTCCTTGTAACACTAACGAGTCACGTGACACCAGGGAGGGAAAATGGCTAATTGGACATTTTTACTTAGTCCCCATACACACGAGCAGACAGATTTGTTCAAATCGGTCGGGCCGACCGATTTGAACAAATCTGTCTGCTGGGGACATATTGGTTTGATCGTGTACACACGATCAAACCAAAATCCCCGCCGCCAGACGGCGCGGTGACGTGGCGGTGACGTTGACGCCGCCACGTCACCGCACCAGGAAGTAAAACACTTCCGCGCATGCGTCAAAACCATTCGGCGCGTGTGCGAGAAGACATGTCTGCTGGTTAGCGTACTAACCAGCAGACATGTCGGGCGGACGGGTTCCCAGCCGACAGATTGGTAAGCATGCTTTCCAATCCTTCGGGTGGCCAAATCCGTCGGCTCGCCCGTACACACGATCAAATCTGTCTGCTGAAACGGTCTAGCAGACCGTTTCCAGCAGACAGATTTGATCGTGTGTACGAGGCCTTAGGGTTCTACTCACTTTTGTTGCCAGTGGTTTAGACAATAATGGCTGTGTGTTGAGTTATTTTGAGGGGAGAGCAAATTTACACTGTTATACAAGCTGTGCACTCACTACTTTACATTGTAGCAAAGTGACATTTCTTCAGTGTTGTCACATGAAAAAAAAAATAATATTAATATTTACAAAAAATGTGGGGGTGTACTCACTGTTGTGAGATACAGTATATACTATTCGCACTTTGTGTGTTACAGCTTTCTAGTTCATAAGGTGCCCTGGAGTAATCCGGTCACTAATAATAAACAACACCCCCTAATATGTATTTATTCTGAAGCAATGCAATCTAATTAACTGTTGCTTGTGATCCATTGGTTTCTGTTTCTAAAGAAAAAATAATTGTTTTCTGCTTTTCTTTCAGGAAATCTCTAAAATGAGGATTTTTTTAACCACCCCCAACGACTTCAATTAGCTATGATTTGCATAATTAGCAGATAATAGATTGCAAATTACACTGCTTGTGGAAACAATGTGATATGCTTAAGGACAATGTTTGTGTCCTACTGATGTATCTGCTCATTGCTTTTTGAACAGGCTGTTTTATACAGTTGCTGGAAATACATTATTCTGACGAGAAAAGATGACCACCTTCAAATACCCTCTAGGATTAAGTTGTTTTCAATAGCCCAGGCATTTTAGATGAAACTGTCACCAGAGTATTGAGATTTTGCAAATGGAAGTCAAGAAACATGCAACAAAAATGTCTTGTCCTTCCTTTCCCGATTGATTGTTGAACAGGCTGATTTATGAGATTAAAAGATGTCTAATCTCATGCCAGAACAACAAAGAACTGCCGCTATATTTCTTTAACGGTCAAAAACTCCAGCATCTCCTTGTCAATGTCTTTGTATCAATCACAAGAACAGAGACACCTCTCTTTCATTAGATTGCCACTCCACCTGTGAATAATGTCATTGGTTGACACCAGCAACTAGTGGAAAATATATACATGCATGTTGATTTCAAAGTACTATATTTGTGACAGGGAACACATCCTTAGCAATTGTCTCTGAGCAGTGAACCTGAGAAGCAAAATTGAATTTACATTTGAGGACACAAGCTCCAATTATTACCAAATATTGCCCTCTTCTATGAAAGATGTCATACAGGTGAATTTGTTCCCAAAAAGTATTTTGATATCTTTATATAAACCACTGAATACCAATGCTGAGCTGAGCAAGTTGTACTTTATACTGTATATGGGTATGTGTCTTGTAGTGACATTGTGCTGGCTGATGAGGTTAGTAGTTTGCATAAGAAAAAAATACATATTTTTTTTCAACAGTGAAAGAAAGATAACTTAATTTTTTGGCTACAGTACAGTTCACAGGAAGTAACAACGCCATTGCATTTCTAGCGAGATCAACAGGTATTTTGTGTACTTGATGAAAATGTTCTCAAAATAAACTAAAAATAATCAGCGCAAACAATCCTGAGTAAATATTAATAATTGCATCTGTACACTCAAGGCCAATTACACAACACCTTCAAATAAATTAATAAATGAAAATAGTGCGGCACAAAAAATATTCATATATTAAAAAAATATATAAATCATAAAATAATAGAAAGTCCAAATACATTTCCATAAAAAGTTCATAAAAAAGATCTGGATGGTGCATAAAGATGGCTCTAGATTAAACATATAATGTGAAGCAACTCCACCATACACACAGATGGCCGCTCACCTCAGGACCATGACCCCCTGAACCAACAGAATAGTCAAACAAGCATTGCCTTGAAGGGATCTAATAGTATCCCAATGGTCTGAGTGGATCTGTTCTGCCAATACTATGCTTGGCTGAGGTATAATTAGACAGACAGCTAACTCTTCTCCCTTAAAGCGGAGTTCCACCCAAAATTGGAACTTCCGCTTAACCCACTCCTCACCCCCTTACATGCCACATTTGGCATGTAATTTTTTTGGGGGGGAGTGGGGGCTTCAGGAGGAGTGGGACTTCCTGTCCAACTTCCTCCTTTCGCCGAGGGGCTGGTAAGGCGAATAGCTTAATTGCCTTACTGCAGCCCCTCCATCCCTCCCTGTAATCCCCTCGACTCCCTGTAGGCCTGGGACACGTCACAGGTCCCAGGCGATCGCCTGTCCAATTGGACGGCGCAGTGCCGCTCGCGAATGCTCAGTGCCACTCGCGCATGCGCCCTGGCTTTCCGGCCGTGAAGCCGAAAGCTGTCACGGGCAGGTGCCCACACTTGCAATGAAGATGCCGGCCGGGGAGGGGGGAAAGGAGCAGAGCCCCGGCCGGCACATCGCTGGAACCGTGGAGCAGGTAAGTGTATGTTTATTAAAAGCCAGCAGCTACACTTTTTGTAGCTGCTGACTTTTAATAAACATAAAAAACGTCTGGAACACCCCTTTAACAACTCATTGATACAGGCGCAAAGTCCTTTTTCAACTTTTATTGCAGGGAAGTTAGAGTAAAACTAGATCAAAATAAATAACATACAATCAGTATACACAATATAAAAAATAAACAGTCCTAACACACTAGTCTAGTCTAACTAGGAAAAAGCATATGAACATACCTGCGATGTTTCCATAAGGCTGATATAAGAATTGCAGCTGAAAAGGTGTGCAGTTCTCTGGAGCAGATGCATGTATGAAAAAGAAAGCTGTGTCTCACACCTCATAGTATAGAACAGTGGAATTATGGGAAGCTACGGTGGCTTATAAACAACAATCTCTATCTACCTTCTGGTGAATTATTAACAGATACTAAATATGTAAAGAGCCACTAGATGGTGATATTACAATGTATTATACTTAACATTAGCATATTTGGCAAATAAACAAAGGCACATAAGAAACCTTGCTGAAAGCATGACAGGATCCGAGACAGTCAGTTCCTCTGTAGGATTGTGGCTAATCAATATAAGAGCAAATAGAAAGAATCTGGCACTTCAGGCAAGTCTATTTAAGTGCGGGAGACTATTGTGGCTCCGTAGCCGCTGACAAAGTCCTGGCCAGGACTTAATGCATACGGGGGAAGGAGCCACGCATTGGTGTCACCCGCGGCTATCTTGCTGGATTAGATGTGTATACACAGAGCGCTCGTTTGTGCACTTGAAATTGCACTGAAAGTGCACTTGAAAGTGCAGTCGCTGTAAATCTGAGGGGTAGATCTAAAATGAGGGGAAGCTCTGCTGATTTTATCATCCACTCATGTGCAAGCTAAAATACTGTTTTTTTTATTGTCCTTGCATATCCCCTTCGGATCTACAGCGACTGAACTTCCAAGTGCACGTTCAGTGCAATTTCAAGTGCACTTTGCACTTGTAGTGCAAAATGGATTTGCATTTAGCAAATAACCCTCAATGTGTGCTAAATGCCATAGAAGTGGTGTGGATCCAGCCTTAGGATTTTATTTTGTTGCCATGCATCCTGAAGAGGTACGCTAAAAAAACTGAATTATTTATGCATCCATGAGTTACAGAAATTGTGAGCACCTTTGTATTTCTTGCTTATTATTATCATAGCTAAAGTACACATCTCATAGACAAAAGCGTACTAACTACTCAAGTAAAACCAGACCACTCAAAATAAAGTTATGACCTTATCAGCTGTTCGATCATTTTTATGCAAAAGAGCATATTGTTTGTACAGTCTATACCTGAATGAGCACATTTACACGCATCCACACCTGTAAAATTCGTAGTTTGTTCTTATTAGAAAATGCAAATTGCTGGCAAACAAAAGTCGGGTTCTTGGTCACTGTCTGTTCAGCCTATTAATTAACTCCCCTAAGACTCAAATCTATTTTGCTACAGGCAGTGACAACCAGTACTGATGATCCCTGTTTGCATTGCAACGGCTTGCTAGCTTGGATAGTGCAGAGTTTAGAAATATATTACATTCCTAGGAAAGTATGTGTGGAAATCCCTCTTGGACTGACTCCATGGGTGATCTGGAGGATCTGAACCCGCAATCTATATCAACTTATCTATTACAAGTGGTTAAACAGAATCTTTGTGTTAAGGGCTAAAAACAACATGTATTTAAAAAATATATAGAAATCATGTTTAGTCTGGTAAATTGCATTAATATTGTCTCATACCTGAGGCCAATTTGATGAGAGGGCTTGCCTTGCGGCTAAGTGCCAAGCACCCCTGAAGGTGAGAACGGAGAGTGCTTGGCTCAAAGAAGCATGGGTGCTATTTCCAGTAGGTGGATCTACTGGAAGCTGCTTGCAGCACAGCGGAACTGAATATCTGTCAGTTAGTCTGTCAGGACAGATGGCAGGATATCCGTAGCACCTGAAGATGTAGTAGAACCAAGACAGTGACCACAGACATGGTGGCACCAAAGGAAGAAGTAGGATCAGGCTAGTAGGACCCCACTGAAGAAGCATAGTCAGAATGGGAGCCAAAGTCATACACAGGACAGCAAGCCAAGGAGTAGACAGACGCGTGGTTAAGAACGCGAACCAATGCCATTCATAGGGATCCAGTGGAGCAAGCAGAAGGGTGATAAAAAGCAAGCCAGAGTCATACGCGGTAGAGTAAGCGAAGCAGAGACCTTAGAGCAAGCCGAGGTCAAAACCAGGTTTCAGGCAGCAGAGAAGTCCAGTGCAAATGTTCACACTTGTTTGTGAGCATGTGCGCATTTCTTCACAAAAGAGCACAACCATGTAAAGTATTGGCAACTATGCCAGGACTTTTCCTCAGCACATGCACATTCCAAATAGAACCCTGACAAATACTAAAGACAATACCCAAAAGGTGTGAAGCAGCACCCCCAACCTATCATGTGAAAGAGTAAACCTGCATAAAGAGGGGGCAGAAAGGTGATAAACTGTACCTAAGTGGGTGTCGCATAATGTACTTAAAGCAGGCGTTTCACTAGAAATCAATATCTGCCTATTTATTCGGGTCTACACACATGGCAAAATTCCCACAAGCATTGGGGGGCTAACAATTAGGCAGACCTTGCTTCGGTTTGCTTTAAAAAGCTGGATTAAGACTACACAATATGCAGATCTAAAATACTAAGAATAGCCGGCGTATCTTTTTTTGCTATTCAGAAAAGAAGATACGCCAGAATTCTGCTAATATACGAGCGGCGTAATTCTGTTACACATTTACATGAATCACGCCCCCACTTCAGAAATTTGAATTACGCGCTGTTACGACGGGCACTTTACGCTATGCCGCCGCATATTATGGAGCAATGGCTCTCTGAATAAGGCACTTGCCCATAATATTTGCGGAGGCGTAGCGTAAACACCATACGCTACGCCACCGGAAAGATACATCAAATGTATCTGAATCCGGCCCAGAATGTTTAAACTTAAAGCCATGTTCCTCTTTTGGGACCTGTGTTTCTCCAAGAAGACAGTGAGAAGGGGGGGATAGAGTAGGCACCGGATGTGGCAAAAAATACCCAACCATGCGAAAGGCAAAAAAAAAACCTTTGTCTTCTGCATGATCGGATGATGGAAGTCAGCAGAGCTTCACCCTATTTACTAAGCTTTGGGGAATATTCTGTTGGACAGTTTAACTTCTTGCAAAGTGAACATTTTACTAAAACTGTAGTAGTTAGAATCTGGAGCAGCTGTGCATAGTAACAGATCAGCTTATATCCTAAGATGGATCAGTTAAGCTTTAACCACTTGCTGACTGTATTACTTACATATAGTAAGAGAGTATATCGGGGGTAAATTTGGGACTTTAAATGAGACATGCGGGAATACACGTCTTCGTCCCTATATCTAGTACAAATAAGAAGGGGTTTGGGACTATGCATTAGGTGGGTATATCTGAATAAGAGATACTGTAAGTTAATGTTTAAACAGAAACAATTTGTTGTTAAAAAAATGACACAATGACACGGTATAAGCACAAATGAATGAGCTAGTCGGTCGCATAATTTACAGACCATATACAATGAAAGCAGTATTCGTAATATAGCAAACCCATAGTATAGTGTGGAGCAATGATCCTTCATCTAGTAAAAACACTTAAAATACACAATGATATGGTGAAACTCAAAATGTATGAAATCAATAAAATCATCTATAAGGAAAATAGGTCATACAATTTTGCCAACGCGTTTCGTTCATATTACACTTTTTAAAATCTACAACATGAGTAAATCAGTGTTATCCAATGTTATACCCATCTATTCGGAAGAATATATGCATAAATAAAGGAAAGGAAGTAATAGCTCACCCCTGTTGGATACTTACATTCCAGTTAATTATAAAGCATATGAGACCAGAGCATTGAGGCTGCTAAAGATGTCAGTCCCGGTAACTGAGATAAGAATCGGCAATGGAAAGACCGGGCCCACAACTTGATCACCATAAAGAAAAAAATATAGTGATATGTGTGGGTTCCAGTGCTGAAAATGAATTAAATCAGGTGTACTATAAGTATATATAATATAAACAAGACCAAGGATAAATCCAAGGAAAGATCCAAGCTTTACTCACAGGCCAGCCTGCTGACAACCAAATCAACCGATCTAACAGTATGCGTTAAAACAGGGGTTTAGTCTGCACACATTCACAAATCCACAGAGACCCGTCACGGCACCCTGGTATCTGTGGTCCTATCTCTAGCTTATGAGAGACTCCACAATGGAAGCACATGCATTCTGATGGATAGGTGGAGGTCAGGTGGACTGAAAAGAGCCCACCCCTTCTTAAGGGTACAGGGACACACTGAACACCAAGCAAATGGCACAATGGCTGCAAAGGTGTCGGCGTGTTGCCTGACCAGTATAATAGTAATATTACAACAACAACAAAAAAAGTATATATAAGTATACATAGTAATATTGCTCAAGAGTAACTAAAACCCAACACCAAGAAATGAGATAAAAGTGTGAACAGAATATGGAATGCTGGGTGTCCAAAGAAGACCATGATCATGATGAAAAGAGACATAAACATATACATTATAAAGTTAATATAAAGTAAGAGTGTAGAGCTGTAAGGTGGCTCTTCTGCTCAGGATCACATACCTGGTACATGGTCCTGCACCTCGGGGGTTCTGGGGCGTGCATGCATCCGCCGGTACCCGCTGATCATTACATAGAGAGTCAAAACAATGCTCTGCCTATGTAAACAAGGCAGATCACTGTTTTGTCAGTATGGAATGCATTGATCATGTGCTCCTGAAAAGTAGGAACATGGATCAATGCCTTCCCATAGTAAAAGTACCTCCCACACAGTACACAGGCACAGGCTAGGCACACAGTAATTGCCCCTGATGTTAATCCCTTCCTAGCCATTAGTACAGTGACATTGCATATTTTTAACACTAATTAGTGTATTAGTGTCACTGGTCCCCAAAAAAGTGACAAAAGTGTCTGATTTGTCTGCCACAACATTTCTGTCCTGCTACAAGTCGCTAATCTAGTAATAAAAAAGATAATGTATAAAAATTCCATAAATATATCCCATCATTTGTAGATGCTATAACTTTTGCACAAACAAATCAATATATGCTTATTGGGATGTGTTTACCAAAAAATTGTAGCATAATACATAATGGCCTAAATTGATGAAGAAATTTGAAGAGATTTTTTTTTTCTAGGATATGTTTTATAGCAGAAAGTAAAAAAAGTGATGAACCAACAAAAGAAAGCTCTATTTGTGGAAAACAATGGCATACATTTTATTTGGGTACAGTGTAGCACAACCACACAATTGTCAGGTAAAGCAACACAGTGTTATGTATTATGATCCATACTGCTAATCATTACAATATTTTCTTACAGACAGGCATTTTTTCTAAATCTACTCCATTCTTCAAACAGACATACTTTTGCTCGTATGAAGTTTTGTAGATTAACTGATTGCCGCCCGCCCAACTCCAAATGATGGAGGGGGAATGCTGCCCTCTTTCTGGGACAACATCATATGATGTCATCGCTGGACGGCCGGTATTGTGTGCCCGCGAGTGCTAGGACACTGCACCACCCCGATCTCTGTAAAGAGCCGCGGCGGTGGCTCTTTGACCATGTGATCGGCTGTGTTCAATCACAGCTGGTCACATGAAAACATGGAAATGCCGGTAATTGCCTCTTATCGCCTCAAACTGACAGAGGGACATCCAGACATGTAATCAGAGCACTGATCATCAGCGCCCTGATTACAATACAGCACCACCAGTTCCAGCAATCAGTGCCCATTAGTGATCTCAGTCAGTGCTGGCTATCAGTGCCGCCTATTAGTACTGCCCATCAATGCCCATCATTTCTGCCCATCAATGCTTATCAATGCCACCCATCAGTGCCCATCAGTGCCGACCCATCAGTGCCTATCAGTGTTGCCTATCCATGCTGCCTATCAGTGCCCCCCGATGCTGCCTATCAGTGCCCATCAGTGCCGCCACATATCCATGCCACCTACTAGTACCCATAAGTGCAGCATATTAGTGCCTCCTCCTCATCAGTGCCCATAAGTGCTGCCTCATCAATACCCATAAGTGCCACCTCATCAGTGCCGCCTCATCAGCACACATCAGTGAAGAAGAAAAAATACTTATTTACAAAATTTACTGACAGAAACTAAGAAAAACTTAATTTCCTGGTGCCTCCATGGCAACATACCTGTGACAAGCTCCGCCTTGGCTCCTCCCTCAGGACTAGTGAATATTATAAAAGAGTTGGTTAGCACAGCCCCCACATTCTCCTTTCTTTCCTCATACCTCATGGCAGTGAATTATGGTCGTTTGTCCTTACCTCCTGCATTCGGCAGCTTCCGTCCGGGTTCAAGCCTCTCCCGGACGCGGTCCCTTCTCTTGGGCAGCTAAACGCGCTTATAAGGTAGGGAGTCCCTTCTGTAGGATCTTTTGGGACAAGCAGTTTGTCTCTTAACCAAGAGCTCTATCTGCACGATTGTTTAGGCATTTGCTCAGTTTTGGCAACAGAGGTAGCAGCCATTCCTGTGTTTCTTTTTTTTTTTTTGTTGTTTGTTTGTTGTTCCAGGTTCCCCCAAACTTTCCTTTACTCTGGTCTTCCCCCCCTTTACCTTTCTAGTCCCCTGTAGCTTTCCAGCTCCTTAGGAGCCGCGCTCGCTCGGCGGCGGCGTTTTATTTACTTTCGGCGTCTTTCGTCGCATTCTGCGCATGCGCCTGCGGTGCGCGTCTTCCGGGTTCTCGTCCCGTCGGTCGGCGCATGCGCGGTGGATCCGGAGGTCGCAGTGGCCATTTTGGATAAGGGCAGAGTGACGCCCTTCGCCCACAGAACGTCAGGCACAAGACTGAGGCACTCTTCGCTTCTCTTGATCCATCCAGTGACCTCAGTGAGACGCCCAGAGGCTGCAGGAGGAACTACACATTCAGTAAGCTCCAGGGAAATGGTCACTTTTCTTCAGGTAAGTAAAGGTAAAAATATATATATTTCTTTTTTTCAGGTGGATATGTGTACTTAAATATAAAAGAAAAAGAAGTATAGGTTAAATAGAAATTTTAACAATATTAAAAGGATGAATACACAAATAAAATTAAAATATATATTTGTGTTTTTCGGGAACTTATAAAAAAAATAAAAAATAATAATAATAATAAATAAAATCGCACCATTTATTCAAAGATAAACTCCCCTTAGCCAATTTAGGATCTGATCACTTCTCTATTTTTTTTCTTGGCTGCTACTTCTGCTAAACCACCCAGCATGAGCACTTCGCCGCCTGTACAAAGATCCTACTCTACAGTTGAGGTAAGGACCTACGTCCAGGTAAGCTTACAGATCTAAAAAAAAAAAAAAAGAGTGCACTGAGGCTGTTACCTTTTTCAGCCCTGTACGCCAGAAGACGTCTAAGAGGACCTCAAGGCGACATGAGGACTATGGCGACTCTAGTCCCAGTAGAGACGGGTCGTCCAGGCATGGAGATCATAAGAGTGGCAGAAAATAAACGCCGTCACTCACGCTCTTTGAAGACGAGATCTCCGAGATGTCAGGCCCGTGGAGCTACCCCATTTCCAGATAAGCTGATCTGGCGGAGTTGCCCACTGGGCACAGGGCCAAGGCCTGCAAATGGTGGACCTACTTAAATACACAGTAGAGAATTCCCTTGCGGAATTGGGCCCCACAATGCCCCTGCAACAACCGGCATTTCCTACTCTGGAGTAATCGGCTGAGGCATCCATTCCCGGGCCATCTTCAAGTGAAATCTCGCCCGACACCTGCCTCTTCCTTTAAGCATCAGGAAGAGAATGCTATCTCAGGGCACCTCTCTGATGACCTGGAGTCCTTTGTTTTGTTTTCACTACGGTCCAGCCTTATGTGCAGGCGGTAAAACAAGCGATCGGCTGGGAAGAGACTGACACAGAAGTCTAAATCGTGCTTCCCCTTTTCGCCTCCAAATTTCCTTTTCCCTCATGGGCAAAATCAGGAGTGTCATTGAGAAAGAGTGGAAGAGGACGGGGAGAGAATTCTCCATTGTTCGAATAGGAGAGCTATATCTCCTCAAAGGCCGTTTCCGCAATGCTCTAAAGCCATCCAGTAGTCGGTGTAACGGTGGTAAAGTTGGCAAAGAACGTCACATTGCTTATGGAAAACTCGGCTTCACTTCGGCAGAAGGTTGGATCTTGATCTCCCACCAGATGGTGGGCAACGCTTGTAAGCCTGCGATGGCTCTGACATCAATGTTCAACTCCCTATACGCCTGGACACATGTTATAGAGTGTGCAATCCAACTGGATATCCCAAGGGGAAAATCACCAGGGCCTTAGATGAGCTAGAGCTCTCAGCAGATCTTATTGGTGAAGCCGCGATCGATTCATTTCTATGCTCCCCTGGGTCAATGCTCCACATAGTTATGGCCAGACGGGCCTTGTGACTGGAACCATAGTTAACAGATATTGCCTCAAAACAGAGACGGTGCAAGATATCTTCTGACGGGAAAGCCTTGTTTGGGGAGAAATTGGATAAGGCCATCTCTCGCATCAATGGCGGGAAATTAGGCCTGTTACCCCAAAACAGACGACCCAGGTGCTCCAGGTCATTCGCACCAAGTCTTTTATACTCCAAGGACCACAGACAGTCCAGACAGAAGAAAGGCTGTAGGCAAAGCTAGAGAAGCAAGCAATCCACCTTTCTCAAGACCCGTATACGGAAGCTCATGCCTACCCCCCCACAGGATTCTGCTAAATCCTTTTTTCATCCCAAGGGGGCCAGACTCAAGTACTTCGTGAGGATCTGGGTACAAGGTGCAGGGATCCGTGGGTAGTCTTCACAGTTAAAAATGGTGACTTCTAGACTCCCCCTCCAAAATAAATAAATAAATACAACTTTTCTTTCCGACAAGGGTGTCGAGGTTCCCCAGAAAATCAGAAGCACTACAGCGATTTCTTCCCTCCTGTGCAGGAACAGAAAGCAGTGGTTCCAGTACCTCTATCAGAAAGATTTTACTCCACCCTGTTTCTAGTTCCCAAGAGAAACGAAGGTTCGAGACCCTTGATAGACCTGAAGAGTCTAACTCCCTAAAATCTTCCTAGGAAATTCTAAATGGTTTCGCTACAAACGATTGTTCGTTTATTCCAACCGAGGCATCGGATGTTATCAATAGACTTGCAGGATGCTTACCTGCATGTACCTGTACTACCTCCTCTCCAGAAATATCCAAGGTTTGCAGTGGGGCATGTACATCTTCAATTTTGAGCCTTCCCATTCGGCCTTTGCACATCACCAAAAGTCTTTACGAAGATCCTAATTGCTATCATAGCCCCTCTAAGAGAATTAGGACTCTGAAGTATACCACTACAGGGGTGACCTTCGTCCCCTGGTGAAGAATCCAGCCCAATTAGTGGAACAGAACATTACAGTATACTTCCCGCCCCAAAGGTAAAGTCCACTATTCGACAGATGAAGGGAGTCAGTGTGGCATCCTACCTGTGGGCATTGAACTGTCTGAGCCTAATAGGTCAGATGTCGTCATGCATCACTATGGTATTGGCATTCAAAACATTTCCAGCCAGAGTTTTTGAGGCGGCAGAACAGACCGTATCTATCTCAACCCATACACCTGACGACCCTGATGCCCAGGAGTCTACATTGATGGATGGAGAAATGCACACTTAGGAAATCACATCACATCAGGACATGTCAACTGGATCACAACCACTACCGATACCAGTGCAGCCAGTGGGGGCTCACACTAAATCCAGACCTCAGGTCAGGGAAGATGGTCCTTCCATACAACATGCCTGGTATCGAATATCGAAATTCGAGGTACAGGCAACCCAGGGCTGCAGTGTCTTATAGACATCGACAAAAAGGAACGAACAGCAGGACCTGCTGAGGGAAGTGGAAACAATAATCCTTTGGGCGGAAAGGAATCTAAAGACCTAAAAGCAGCCTATCTGCCCAGTCATCTCAACTCAAGAGCCATCCACCTATCTCAAGGGTTCGTTGATTCCAAAGAATGGTTTCTGCACCAAAGATTTCAACTACATAGTGGACCAGTGGGTCCCCTCGTGCCGGACCTATTTGCAACAGCATTCAATTCCAAGATTTCAAAGTTCATCACGAGGCCTCCTCATCCCCAAGCGGAAGCAGTAGATGCGATCTCTGCAATCGAGTCTATGCCTTCTCTCCAAGGGCCTCTCATTACAAAGCGCCTGTGAAGCCTCATGGTAGAAACCATGACGGTGATAGCAGTCCTACCGCACTGGCCAAGACATCCTTGGTTTCCTACAACAATGTACCTAAATACCCAGCCTTCAGTCAGGGTTCCAATAATACCTTTCTCCCATCATAGGTACGTCGCACCCATCCAATTCCCCACAGGTTGGACCTTCACATCTGACAGATGAAAGGGAAAGGTTCCAATCCCTATGGTGTCCCAACAAAGTTATCGCAACCCTGCTCAGGGCAAGAAAGCCATCCACAAACAGTTTATATGATAGACGTGCATGGTTGCGTTGGTGATAGGGTTGGGAAGGGACTCGAGTCCATCCGGTGCAACCACAAACAAGGTGCGGAACAAGTTCTGGGCCTTCATGATCTGCAGAAGCTGCGTTACAGATTCTCCATCATCCTCTCAAATTCTGAATGCTTGCAGGCAGGCTTAGACCTAGGTCTTGCTTGAATACACTAAGGGTGCAGGTAGCGACAATTTCAGCAGCAACCAGTTAAAATGAACAGAGGATTCATTAACAATCCAATTTTTCAAAGCCGTCAAAGTTCGGACCAGCAACTAAACAATCTTTTCCACTCGGGACCTTGCTATGATCATAGAGTCCTTAGCCAATCCACCTCTTGCCTCTTCGGAGTCAGCATCGCTTTGGAATCTAACCATGCAGCTATCCTTCTTCATAGCCATAATCTCTGGCAGACATGTTTCCAGAACTCCTAGCTTTAGGAGCGGATTATAATTATATCCAGGGCTTTTTTTCTGGGGGAACTTGGGGGAACTCAGTTCCACCACCTTTGGTTCAGACCCTTTGGTGCCTGCTCACCACAATCACTTGTAAACACAGAAGTCTGGTTTCTGTGTTTACAAGTGCCAGCTCTTCACTCTGTGTAACCCCCCTGAACTCTGCACTCTGTATTAGTGCAATTCTGGTATTTAATGCCCCTTTAAGACTCTTCCACTGTTTGTGAAATCTGAACGGGGTCGTGGTTGAGTTCCTGCACCTATTTTCTGAGAAAAAAAGCTCTGATTATATCATATTCTATCCTGACAGAGTGGAACTCGGAACTGTACGGGGATCTAGCCCCAAGGTCATAGCATCCTCAAACATGTCAAAAACTTGGACGCCTCCAACATTTTCAAGACAGGACTCAGGTTCTCTTCACGAGCTGAACATTGCCTCCACTTTCAGATACCATCCGCAGACTACTTCCCATTAAAACGTTACTGCACTTAGATTGGGCGCATCCTTGTTTTCTTTGTCTACCATCCGCAGGCTACGGCATCCTTTAGGGACTCTACCAGGTTGTTTGTAATCCCCTAGGTCGAAAAACAAAGGCAGGGAGGCGTCAGCAAGAACAATTGCTTTGTGGCTCGTCCACAAGGTGTACGGGGCAAAAAGACTGCGATCCACTTTGGTAGCCTGGGCGCACTCCACCAGAACCGTCTCTGCCTCTTGGGCAGCAAGAGCGAGTGTGTCAATTGAAGCTATTTGCAGGGCAATGACGGGGGCGTCCCAACATACGTTTCGAGAAAATGCACCGAGTGGAGCTCTTTTCATCGGTGGAGTCCGGCAGACAGGCGGTTAATAGGACTGTGCTTCTTCTTTAAATGATGATAATAAACTCTTTAATAAACCTCTAAGCATCATCCCACCCATCTCAGCTAGTTATTTGTCACAGGTATGTTGCCATGGAGGCACCAGGAAAACAGAAAATTGTACCATACTTACCGTAATTTTCTTTTCCTGGTGCCTATCCATGGCAACATACAATCCCACCCTCGGTATTCTATATTACGGAGAATGTGGGGGCTGTGCTAACCAACTCTTTTATAATATTCACTAGTCCTGAGGGAGGAGCCAAGGCGGAGCTTGTCACAGGTATGTTGCCATGGATAGGCACCAGGAAAAGAAAATTACGGTAAGTATGGTACAATTTTCTGTTTTTTTTTCAAAATGTTCAGTCTATTTTTTTTAAATTTTAGTAAAAAAAAAAACAGCATAGATTAAATACCACCAAAAGAAAACTCTATTTGTGTGAAGAAAATGATAAAAATGTCACATGGTTACAGTGTAGCATGACCACACAATTGTCATTCAAAGTGTGACAGCGCTGAAAACTGGCCTGGGCAGGAAGGGGGTGAAAGTGCCCTGTGGGCAAGTTGTTAATCATTCATATTTTTTTTTTCAGCCAGCAGATAGGGTTTACCATACTAAATGTGACTACTATTTACAAAGCTCAATGGCTAAAGCTCACACACAGAGCTGAATGAGTTGGAGAAGTCAGAGGAATGCAGCCTTTAAATGAGAGCTAGAGAATCTGTAAGCATAGTGTGAGTGGTGGTGTGAGTGCACTCTGTATTAAATGTTTAAAAATAAAAATAAAGATTGTATATAAATTTAAAGGGGGTGCTTACCCATTTTATATAACGGGGAACACTTTTAAAATCCTTAAAACCCTTAACAGAAATTAGGAAAACAACAAATCAAGCTGAACTAAAATTGAAAATTCAGTAGCATGAAAACATTTTTTTCACTTTGTCTTATCATAACATTATATGTGGAATAAAATTCACATTGAAACCTTAACTGCGATCATAAATTCATAACTGGGGCATTAAAAAACTAAAGTAAAGTTGGGTGAAGTGAAATTGCATATTTTTACACAAGCCTAAATATGCCCTTCCTTCAGGTCCACTACTTTACTCCATGTGGGTCCTCAACATTTTGCTCGATGTAAATCCAGGGTTCTCTATCTTATATCTTCCCTTTCCATTTTCCGATTCTCAGAGATGTGGGAGGTGATTTACTAAAGCCAAATAGACTTTTCACTCTGCAGGGGAATTTCCACTTCATAAAATAATTATCCCTTAACTTAGTCAGGAGCTGATCCAGGATCTAGTCTCAGGAAAGACACTGCCAGAAAATATGTTTTTTGGAGTAAATTTATTGGGGAAATGGTTGGTGTTGTCGCTTTAATCATCACGGCACCAAGGTTGTTATAGTGTCAGGATGATTGAAGCGCATTATTACTATTATTACATTGTTATAAAAAATGAAATAGTTCAACTCACCATAATGCAGAATAAGTGGGAGCCCTGAGTGTGTCACAGTCGCCTGCCACCAAATGCGGATTGGCACTTGCCACATCATCTGCCGCCAAATGCGGATTGTCATTTGTCACATCGCCTGCCACCAAATGCGGATTGTCACCTGCCACATCACTTGCCCCCCAGCAGAGAGATGATGTATTTCTCTGCTGCCGCGTCTGCCTACACAGTAAGGGTGGAACTCCAGGGATGCAGGCGGGCGCCGGGCGGTGAGAAATTATGTTACCTCTCTTCTCCCCACCCACTGGCTCCTTGATTGACCAGCAGCCCTCTCAAACACGTGCCGTACAGCTGCTCACCTGCTCTATCACCTGCCCGGTCATCAACGGAGCCACCGGGCACACCTGCTGTCTCTCATCAATAGAGCCACTCGTTGGCTGTCTCACCCACGATGCCGCCCGCCGGCTGTCTCACCCGTGGTGCCTCCTGCCAGCTCTTTCACCCATGGTGCCGCCTGCCGGCTCTCTCACCCGCGGTGCCGCATGCCCACTCACTGTCTCACTCACCCGCATTCTCGGAGGGGGCAATTGCCCCGTTACCCCCCTGGATCCATCCCTGAACTTAGTTAAAGTTTAGTTTACTTTGTAAAGGTACATTTTTTTTTTGCATATATCTGATATACATGCTACATACATTGGGGATTTATATATTATTTCCACCCAATTTGTTTCCCCTGTTTTATACATACCAATTTTCGTCACTTCCTCCTTTACAGCCCCTTTCGATTTCCACAGCTTCCGGGTATTGGAGCGCGCTTTCTGCCACTACGAAATATGTGCATTAGCATTGCTGCATTTTCCTGGCTGCTTGAACGAGAACGAGCATGGGAGGCGGAGCTACGTCTTATACAACTGAGGCTCACGTTTTTCTGTCAATATCTCGCCACAGGGATGTAGTCCATGTGGAGGGAGCGTGCACGCACATGGTAACCCTCTTCAGAACGGCTCTGCTGACTGGACAACCATCTAGGAAAACAACAGGAAGTGTGGAAAACGGACCCCAAAAAAAAGCATTTTAAAATGAAAATGTAGAAAAAGGTAAGTAAAATCACACTACACTACTTTAACCACTTGCCTACTGTGCACCTACACCCCCTTCCTGCCCAGACAAAATATAAGCTTCCGGCACTGCGTCGCTTTAACTGACAATTGCGCGGTCGTGCGACGTGGCTCCCAAACAAAATTGGCGTCCTTTTTTTCCCACAAATAGAGCTTTCTTTTGGTGGTATTTGATCACCTCTGCGGTTTTTATTTTTTGCGCTATAAACAAAAATAGAGCGTCAATTTTTAAAAAAATGCAATATTTTTTCCTTTTTGCTATAATAAATAACCCAAAAAATATATAAAAAAAATATTTTTTCCTTCAGTTTAGGCCGATACGTATTCTTCTACATATTTTTGGTAAAAAAAAAATGCAATAAGCGTTTATCGATTGGTTTGCGCAAAATTTATAGCGTTTACAAAATAGGGGATAGTTTATGGCATTTTTTTTTTTTTTTACTATTAATGGCGGCGATCTGCGATTTTTTTATTGGGACTGAGACGTTATGGCGGACATTTCGGACACTTTTCTGACATTTTTGGGACCATTTACATTTATACAGTGAACAATGCTATAAATATGCATTGATTACTGTATAAATGTGACTGGCAGTGAAGGGGTTAACCACTAGGGGGCGGGGAAGGGGTTAAATGTGTGTCCTATGAGTGTTCTAACTGTGGGGGGAGGGGGGTGACTGGGGGAGGTGACCGATTGTGTCCCTATGTACAAGGGACACAATCGATCTCCTCTCTCCCTGACAGGGACGTGCAGCTCTGTGTTTACATACAGAGCTGCACGTCCCCGCTCAGTTACTGAGCAATCGCGTGTGCCCGGCGGCGATCGTTGCCGCCGGGCACTCGCACGGGATCCCCGCCCGCGGCTTTAAAGGGACATCACGTCATATGACGTGATGTCAGGATAATGGAGTCGTCTGCACGCCATCATTTGACGGTGGGCAGATGACAAGTGGTTAAAGGAGTAGGATAAGCAAAAAAAAGCCAAAGGTTTAGTATCACTTTAATGTGGTGAAAATTTATTTTGAAAAGAATACCCAATTATTCACAAGTAAAATAAAGAAAAAATATATTTTTGCTTGCACAGAATTGGATGATAGAAGTCAGCAAAGCTTCACTGCATGCAGTAATCTAAGGTAAAAGTTCCTTGTTAAAGAAAAGGACCCTTTGCAAAGTGAACTATGTGTCTATTTGCCTTTAGTAAATCAACCCTGGAAGTCTTTCTCATTGCCATTAATACATCTTTTCCTTGGCCTACCCATAACCTTGTCTCCTTTCTCTTTATAAATCTTAATATTTTTCTCTGTCTTCTATTTTGTCTACATGCACTATTCAAGTCATTCTATAAATCTTCATGTGTGTTACAAAGTCTGGTTCTGCTTAAAAGTTTGCTATTTCCTCATTCGTTCTTATCCTCTAGAGTCCATTTCACATACTGCTTCATACATTTTCCCCAACACCTTCCATTCCTATACTTGAAGCAGCTTCATATCCAACAGTACCAAACACCATTTTACAGATCCATATGTTACAGTTGATCTAATTATAGCTTTATACATTTTTGTTCTCAAAGTTTTGGGCACTGCTTTTAATTCTGATACTAAGCGAATTGAAAAATAGCATGTATTTCCTGCTTTTATTCTAGACTTAATTTAATTTTTTACTTATTTTTCCCTGTAATACTACGTAACTATGTTTCAAAAAGTGGGGTGGGACTTTAATTGTGCCTCGGTGGAGTATAAGCAAAAAGAAGTAAAATACTAAAATTATAGAAAAATATAAAAGTTTTATTTAACTTGTAATAATAGATCCTAAATATGAAAATTGATTGGTTTTTCACATTTTATAATTTCCTATTTTAATGTTATTTATGGCTGTTCTCAAAAGCTGTCTGGTATAATCATATAGTTTCTTTCCTGATTACTTTTAGGCCTTATTTTCTAACTCCTCTAATTTAACGAAACCTCTTTATAACAAGATATATCTCATCTGTATATGGTAGACAAAGATGGATTATTCTAGTATGTCATGCGACCATACAACCTTCTTTAAAATTGAACCCCTGGCAATTATAAAATACACAAACGAATGCACTTCTGTATTCATTAGTACATTAATAAATACATTAATAAATATATTTTTTATTTAATTACATGTAGTTTAAGCATGTAAATCTGACCTGGCTTGAGCCTTTTAAAAACCCCTGTACAGAAATAATCAAATTTTAAGAAGAAAAATAATAATTGTGCTCAAGTACTCAGGTGAAAATAAGGAGCAAACTGATAGAAAGAGAGAGCAGATTGACAGAAAGATGGGCTTATCAGTCGACAGTTTATCTTTTCACTTTCCGGCTAGAGGCTGGGTGAGGGACAAGACCTGAATGTTTTAATGAACTGCCGCAACAAGAAAAAGACAGAGCAGTGCTGTATAGCAAAGCTGTGAATATCTGTGGATAAACAAAATACAACTCCTTTGTTAGGTAAAAAAGAGGGGCAGGAGATCTGATTCTTGCTGCAATAACATTACAAATCTTCTCTCTTGCCCAGTCATAAATCCTGACGGGAAAATCGAGAATCTGCTCTCCCGTACACACAAGCAGGTTTTCCAATGGGGAAACTTCGATAAGTGCTTGGTCTATGCTCCAACTGAGTTTTTCCAACGGGAAAACTGCCAAAAAGGAAGTTTTTTTCGTTCACACGGCTGGGTTTTCCGGCAGGAGAAAGGAGAGCAGGTTCTCTTTTTTTTGTCCTCCGGGTTTTGGGCAGTTTTCCTGTCAGAAAAACTGCGAGGAGCATACACACAGCCGGGAATACCGTCAGGAAACCCGTTCTTGTGTACGGGGCTTTAGAAACAGTTGGCTGATAATCTCATCTCGCTCTGTACAGGGACTTCAAGAGGTTGATGACAATAATAAGCTGAATTAAGGTGTGTCTTTTAAATCTGCTTTAAGTTAGGCTTCATCCACCATAGACCTGGTTGGGTGGTGTAATTTAATATTATGTACTCCCCCCTTCCCTGATGTACTTACCCCCATGAGTGATGTGCTGTCAGTGCCCATGCAGATGATGTAGCAATTTCCCCTTCTTTCTACAGCACTTTCAGCATTTCTGATTGTTCAGCGCCAGCATCTCCCTGATCGATCCCAGAAACACACCACCTAGTGGGGTGGTATCATTTATTATTATGTTCACCATATTTTGTATTTACATGCCCAAAGTGTAAGTTCACCTTTTCACAGAAAAAATGAAAAGGTGAACTAACACCATATGCTCTCCCCACTCCCTGGTCCCCGCAGGAACTTATCTCCATAAGCGATGAGCTGCTCACGCAGCTGGTTGAGTGATCCAGGAAGTTGAAATCCATGCTCTTCTCCTCCTTCTCTCTTCTGTGCTTCCAGGATAGATCAGATTGATTCTGATTGGTCAGTGGTAGCACAGAGCATTACTCTGTTTCATCTCAGGAATTGTTACAGAAAAAGGGAGAAGATAAAGGATTTAATATTCCTGGACCACTGCACCAGCTGCATGGGCACTGATAGCTCTTCACTCACTGAGGTAAATGCATCAGGGGGGGAAAGGGGGACTGGTGAAGGTGTATAGTATTAGGCCCTGTACACACGAGGAGACATGTCTAATGAAAACGGTCCTTGGACCGTTTTCATCGGACATGTCTCCTGGGATATTTTGGTCTGATGTGTGTACACACCATCAGACCAAAATCCCTGCGGAGAGAGAACGCGGTGATGTAGAAGTCACCGACGTGCTCAATCCAGGAAGTTCAATGCTTCCACGCATGCGTCAAATCAATTTGACGCATGCGCAGGATTTCGGTCCGCTGGTTAGACGTACTAACCAGCGGACATGTCCGACGGACAGGTTTCCAGCGGACAAGTTTCTAAGCATGCTTAGAAACTTTTGTCCGCTGGAAACCTGTCTGCTAGGCCGTACACACGATTGGACATGTCCGCGGAAACTGGTCTGCGGACCAGTTTCAGCGGACATGTCTCCTCGTGTATACGCGGCCTTAGAGTATCTTTCAAATGTGTTCCTAAAAGGTAAATTAACCTTTTAACAAGATGATTTAATCCACGGACATGCTCATTTTTATTAGAGTTGCAAGGTGCCACGATAATTACTTTATTGTTTGGTCTCCTCTCTTCAGGATAGATATTCAGTTATTTTCTACACTCCCCATCAAACCAATCCATCATCTATTTTCATAATAATTTTCTAGAGATTGAATTAAGACTTTATTTTCTGTCACCTTACCTCATTTTTTTATCTAAAGTTTATTTTTATATATTCTTATTAGTCTCTATTTGATATTCCTTATTCAGTTTTTTTTGTTTTAACTTATTTACAGTAAGACTCCTTTCACACTGAAGAGTTTTTCAGGCGGTTTAGCGCTAAAAATAGCACCTAAATACCATCTGAAAAACTTCTGCCCTGCAGTCTCAGTGTGAAAGCCCGTGGGCTTTCACACTGAGATGATGCGCTGGGGGGTACCCAAAGGCATATCTAGTGAAAATGGCGCCTATGCCAAACACTGAAACTGCGCCCCTGTCAAAAAATTTGAAACCCGTCTTTCAGATAATACTGTCAGTATATACAGGCATATAGGGAGAACAGTAGGTTAGTGGTTGGGACTTGCCTCACTTGGTTTGAATCTGGGCCAGGAAGTTATCTGCATGTAGTTTTCATGTTCTCTTGCTGTGGCCACACTCCAAAGCCATGCCGGTAGGTAATGGTCCCCTGTCTGTATAAAGTGGCAATCTACATGGGTGATCACCCCATATCCAAAAAATTATTAAAGATGAGTGATGGCCCAAAATCCGCCAACAGCTGGACAGGACTGAATGGAAGTATACATAGATATGGGTAGGGTCCTCTGTGATTGTAGGGTCAGTGTAGAATGTGATCAGCCATGTACACTGCCAGTCTGTACACAGGGTACAATAGATATTGGTAGGGGTATACCTGCTTCTCAATGCTCTCCTTGCCCTCGCTGCCCACTATGGGTGGGGGGGATCCTCTCACAGCTGGCACCCTCCAGCATGTCCAGAGGGCCAGGTGCTCTGCTCTCCCTCGAAGCAGAAGAGGGCAAACCACTTTTAGTGCTAACTGTTGGTCTTGGCCTCCTTTTTGCTAAGTTGCCCCCTCTTGGTGCCCTCCTTGCAGGCCAGGAGAGCCAGGTACAGAGCATAACCCCCATAACCCTCGTTATAGCACACACTCTTCTGCATGATCCCGAGCCATAGGATACTTGCTTGAGTGTTGCGCAACGGTGCAATCAGTGCCGGCACCCCGCACCATCTATCCCCGCCAATCACTCCGATCGCTGCACAAGTGGCCCCTGAATCTCCCGTTGCTGCGATGTCACTCAGTCTTCGGTGCAACAGTGGTATCGCTAGCTTTCATATTTAGGAATTTAGGGGGGGCACATGGGGGGACAGAAACAAAAGTAGGGGGCCCAACTATAAAATATACAGTGCCTTGCGAAGGTATTCGGCCCCCTTGAACTTTGCAACCTTTTGCCACATTTTAGGCTTCAAACATAAAGCTATAAAACTGTAATGTTTTGTGAAGAATCAACAACAAGTGGGACACAATCATGAAGTGGAATGACATTTATTGGATATTTCAAACTTTTTTAACAAATAAAAAACTTAAAAATTGGGCGTGCAAAATTATTCAGCCCCCTTAAGTTAATACTTTGTAGCACCACCTTTTGCTGCGATTACAGCTGTAAGTCGCTTGGGGTATGTCTCTATCAGTTTTGCACAGCGAGAGACTGACATTTTTGCCCATTCCTCCTTGCAAAACAGCTGGAGCTCAGTGAGGTTGGATGGAGAGTGTTTGTGAACAGCAGTTTTCAGTTCTTTCCACAGATTCTTAATTGGATTCAGGTCTGGACTTTGACTTGGCCATTCTAACACCTGGATATGTTTATTTGTAAACCATTCCATTGTAGATTTTGCTTTATGTTTTGGATCATTGTCTTGTTGGAATACAAATCTCCGTCCCAGTCTCAGGTCTTTTGCAGACTCCATCGGGTTTTCTTCCAGAATGGTCCTGTATTTGGCTTCATCGATCATCCCATTAATTTTAACCATCTTCCCTGTCCCTGCTGAAGAAAAGCAGGCCCAAACCATGATGCTGCCACCACCATGTTTGACAGTGGGGATGGTGTGTTCAGGGTGATGAGCTGTGTTGATTTTACGCCAAACATAACATTTTGCATTGTTGCCAAAAAGTTTTATTTTGTTTTCATCTGACCAGAGCACATTCTTACACATGTTTGGTGTGTCTCCCAGGTGGCTTGTGGCAAACTTTAAACAACACTTTTTATGGATATCTTTAATAAATGGCTTTCTTCTTGCCACTCTTCCATTTGTGCAGTATACTACTGATTGTTTTCCTTTGGACAGAGTCTCCCACCTCAGCTGTAGATCTCTGCAGTTCATCCAGAGTGATCATGGGCCTCTTGGCTGTATCTCTGATCAGTCTTCTCCTTGTATGAGCTGAAAGTTTAGAGGGACGGCCAGTGGTCTGGATTCTATTTATCATCATTAGTCATTTAGGTCAACATTGGATCATTCAGAGATCCTCACTGAACTTCTGGAGAGTTTGCTGCACTGAAAGTAAAGGGGCTGAATAATTTTGCACGCCCAATTTTTCATTTTTTTATTTGTTAAAAAAAATTGAAACATCCGATAAATTTCGTTCCACTTCAAGATTGTGTCCTACCTGTTGTTGATTCTTCACAAAAAAATACAGTTTATATCTTTATGTTTGAAGCCTGAAATGTGGCAAAAGGTTGCAAAGTTCAAGGGGGCCGAATACTTTCGCAAGGCACTGTGTATACATATACATATACACACACACACTGCCTTGAAAAATTATTCATACCCCTTGAAATGTTCCACCTTTTGTCATGTTACAACCAAAAATGTATTTTATTGGGATTTTATGTGATAGTCCAACATAAAGTGTCAGGTTAGGTGATATACAGTAGTGCCTGGTTAGGGTGGTAGAATGTCAGGTTAGGGTGGAAGAGTGCCTGGTTAGAGTGGTAGAGTGCCTGTTTAGGGTGGCAGAGTGTCTGGTTAGGGGGGGTAGAGTGCCTGGTTAGGGGTGGTAGAGTGCCTGGTTAGGGGTGGTAGTGCCAGAGTAAATACATGACAACATGACTAGATAACAGAATACTGGTCCTGTTCCCCTCTTCCTGTCACCTGCATTAAAACACATCTATGACTGCTGCTGCAGAATCTCCCCCTCCCTGAAGTAAACATAAAGAAAAAACACTCACATGGCTGCTGGCACACTGAGAACTAATTCTGGGCTTCTTGTTTCTGGAAGTGGAGTCAAAATGTGGCGGGTGGGAGAAGCTGCAACTTGGGTAAAGTATTATTAGCTGACAAGATGAGATGCAAATACTCCCCCCCCTGTGATGGTCGGGAGTCGGGACACTGAAATATCATCATGCAGCTGAGCATCTCTGTTGTCCATAGCTGAGCCCTTCTCCACACAGTACAGAGCGATTCTCTGTGTGTCTATCCCTCCAGCAGCGGAGAGCTTACAGGAGGGAAGGGAGACACATAGAGAATCGCTCTATAATTGGCACAACTATTGTTGTAATTGGGGGGGGCACAGCTGTGCATCAACTCTGTTTTTCTCATGTGCAGAAGCTTCCTCCCGCTGCCCACCCGTTTACACTGCAGGGTCAGGGAGAGTGAGCGCCCACCACCCTGCAGGGTGAACATTGGGATGTGCCAAGGGGGGAGTCACCTGACCCACACACTAACATGATTTCAGAGACCTTCCCGGAGAGAGGGGGGAGAACTGACTGTGTGCTTTGCTAGGGGGTCATCTCTGAGCTGTGTGTAGACTGCCAGCCACTCACCAGTGCCCCCTTCACATGGCGCCCATGGCACTTTCTATGCATGCCATAGCCTGGATACGCCACTGCGGGTACCATTTCAAAAGTCCTGCCAGCAACATCTTGAGAGGAGCGGTGTGTTTACTGCTCCTCCACCGCTCCTTCCTATTGAAAACAATGGGACACTGCGGCTATACCGCTGGCAATGCGTCTCTGCAGAGGCGCATTGTGGGTGGTATTAACCTTTTTTCTGCCGCTAGCAGGGGTTAAAACTGCACCGCTAGTGGCCGAATACCGTCACAATTCTGACGGTATAGCGCCGCTAAAACCTAGGGGCCTAAATCTTTTTTTTCTTATTTTTACTTGCTCTCTTTACAAGATATTTTGTCTGTTTGCTCCTCTTAGGCCGTGTACACACGGAGGGACATGTCCGCTGAAACTGTCCGACGGACCGTTTCCAGCGGACATGTCTCCTCCGGATTTTCATCCGACGGTGTGTACAGTTCACAGAAAAAAGAGAGGTGTTCCGGCGCTCATAGTGACTGGAAGCCTGGGAAACGACAATAGTACTGGTAACTAGAACTGTACCTATGAAAAAGAGTCTCACTGATGGATATATTATGAGGAGGCAGCCTTCCTGTAGAGGGTGTCCATGACCTCTGTAAATATTTGGAAAAAGAAAGAGGGGGTGGAGGTGCCAACTCAAAAAATAAAAAATGATCTTAAAAACAGCAGTCTACTTAAAATCTGAGTATAGGTGTCTACACACCTATACTCACATTTTAAGTAGACTGCTGTTTTTAAGATAATTTTTTATTTTTTGAGTTGGCGCCTCCACCCCCTCTTTCTTTTTCCGACGGTGTGTACACACCATCGGATCAAAATCCCCGCCGGCAGACATCGCGGTGACGTGGCGGTGACGTTGACGCCGCCACGTCACCGCACCAGAAAGTAAAAAACTTCCACGCATGCGTCGAATCCATTCATTAGTGTACTAACCAGCGGACATATCCGACGAACATGTCTCCGGCGGACAAATTTTAAGGCATGCTTTAAAATTTGTCCGCCGGTCAGACATGTCCGCTAACCCATACACACGATCGGATTTGTCTGCTGAAACGGTCCGTCGGACCAGTTTCAGCGGACAAATTTGATCGTGTGTACACGGCCTTATACTTCAGACACCTATATTTTTTTCCCCCTGCCTTCTGTCAATTGCATGGTAAGTTGTAACCATGTTTAACATCAAAGTACCCCTTGTTTGCCTTAAGCCTCATACACACAATCGGATTTCCATCGGACAAAGCGTAGGACTTTTTTCCGAAGAGTGTTGGCCCATGAACTTGTATTGCATACAAACGGCAAAGAATTGTTGGTCCCCCAGAAATGTTTCCAGAAAATCAAGTATTTCTCACAGAAATGTATTGCAGTAACACATGTTTTGCTATACACATGCTTATTCCCTTTGTGTGTATTGGAACAAAACAAAAAAAGGGAGGGAAAAAAGTAAATTGGACATAATGTCACACAAAACTCCGAAAATGGGCTGGTAAAAATTCTTGCCACCCTTTCAAAATTGTGGATAAATAAGATTATTTCAAACATGTGATGCTCCTTTAAACTCACCTGGGGCAAGTAACAGATGTGGGCAATATAAAAATCACACCTGAAAGCAGATAAAAAGGAGATAAGTTCACTTAGTCTTTGCATTGTGTGTCTGTTTGTGCCACTCTAAGCACGGACAACAGAAAGAGGAGAAGAGAACTGTCTGGGGACTTGAGAATCAAAATTGTGGAAAAATATCAACAATCTCAAGGTTACAAGTCCATCTCCAGAGATATAGGTTTGCCTTTGTCCACAGTGCGCAACATTATCAAGAAGTTTGCAACCCATGGCACTATAGCTAATCTTTCTGGGCGTGAATGGAAGAGAAACATTGATGAAAGGTTGCAACACAGGATTGTCCGGATGGTGGATAAGCAGCATCAAACAAGTTCCAAAGAAATTTGTAAAGCTGTCCTGACGGTTTACGGAGCATCAGTGTCAGCACGAACTATCCGTCGACATTTAAATGAAATGAAACGCTACGGCAGGAAACCCAGGAGGACCCCACTATTGACACAGAGACATAAAAAAGCAAAACTACAGTTTGCCAAAATGTACTTAGTAAGTCAAAATCCTTCTGGGAAAACGTTTGTAAACAGATGAGACCAAGATAGAGCTTTTTGGTGAAACACATCATTCTACTGTTTACCAAAAACGGAATGAGGCCTACAAAGGAAAGAACACAGCACCTATAGTGAAATATGGTGGAGGTTCAATGATGTTTTGGGGTTATTTTGCTGCCTCTGGCACTGGGTGCCTTGAATGTGTGCAAGGCATTATGAAATTTGAGGATTACCAAAGGATTTTGGGCCGCAATGTAGAGCCCAGTGTCAGAAAGCTGGGTTTGCATCCGAGATCTTGGGTCTTCCAGCAGGACAATGACCCCAAACATACGTCAAAAAGCACCCAGAAATGGATGGCAACAAAGCGCTGGAGAGTTCTAAAGTGGCCAGCAGTGAGTCAAGATCCAAATCCCATTGAACACTTGTGTAGAGATCTTAAAATTGCTGTTGGGAAAAGGTGCCCTTCCAATAAGAGAGACCTGGAGCAGTTTGTAAAGAAAGAGGGGTCCAAAATTCCAGATGAGAGGTGTAAGAAGCTTATTGAGAGTTATAGGAAGCAACTGATTTCAGTTATTTTTTCCAAAGGGTGTGAAACCAAATATTAAGTTAAAGGTGCCAAGAATTTTGACCAGTCCATTTTTGCAGTTTTGTGTGTGACATTGTGTCCAATTTGCTTTGTTTTGTTCCAATATACACAAAGGGAATAAACACGTGTATAGCAAAACATGTGTTACTGCAATACTTTTTTGTGAGAAATACTTGATTTTCTGGAAACATTTCTGAGGTGCCAACAATTTCGGCCATGACTGTATGTGGTTTTTCAGCTCTTTAACACCACCCTTTGGGCAACTTCTGCTATTGTTGTGTTATGGTTAGCATTGCTTCTGAGCATGTGTGTTTGTACTTTTTTTCTGACAACACACATTTGTCGTTGGAAAATTTTAAAGCATGCTATCCCACATTTGTTGGCGGAAATTCCGATAACAATTGTTCGATGGCGCGTACGAACGGTCAGATTTTCCGACAACAGGCTGTCATCGCACTTTTCCTGTCGGAAAAATCGTGTGTACGAGGCTTAAGATCTTCCCATCCTGGAAGACCTTACCCCTGGTACACCTTCTAGGGTCATTTCACCAAGCAAGCTTAACCACCAAGTCAAAGCAAAGATAACTTTTGAGATCTGTCAAGTTCCTTTAAATTGACTCTTTGCCTTGATCACATTTTAAAAGAGCTTAAAGCTTTAAAAAAAATACTATTTAATCCAGACAAAATCAAAGAACCCATTTAATGTGTTGTTTTAATGCGGGAAAGAATGGAACACCTTCCCGGCCTTAAATGGCAATCACATAAATCCCTGAATCAACATTCTACTATGTGTTGTTTTAACACTAGGTAAAACTTATAAACTAATGAATGCCTGGTCAATTTTCTGTGGTAAAGCTTGTTTATTTAAGTTGCTTCATGGAACTAGCTGAAAGCAATGTAATTAGTTGTAATCCTTCTTAATAAATTTCCTTTTCGGCTGAAACAGAAACGGATAAAGTCTAAATAAATCTACAAATTAATTACTGCACCAGATCTCTGCATTAAATAAAGGTAAAAAAAACAAACATTTCATTAACAAACATTTAAAAAGAATGTTTGATTTATGCTAAAGGACTATGCTTGTGCATTTTTGGTGCAGTAAAAGTGCTGTATATTCTGTTTTATGTATTCCTGCATGTGGTTCTTGATCAATCCCTTAAGTACTACTACAACAGATGTTAATTTTACAAGTCTGAAGTTGCTTGGACAAGACATTAGTGTTTTTAAAATATTAAATTTAAATAATTTGGATCCGTGGCAGATATTAAAGTCTCTAAAAATTCAAAACACTGTTTTATACAGAGTTTAGTTCTTTGAGGTGAGTGTAAGCTATCATGTCCAGTTGTTTTATTCATATATATTTTGGACCATACCAGCATCAGGATCATCATGTTTATTTGTATACACAGAAGAAGTTTGATACATTTGCATTTTTCTTTGCCTCCATTGATTAGTTCAGATTTGTAATATTTTAGAGATCATGCTATGCATGAATCTATCCTTTAGTCATAGAGCGGGTGGCTGGAGAGAGGGGTGCTCCTAATGGACCCCCCTGTTTCTAACCCTCCAACTATGAAAGTGCCTGCTAAGATTTATATATTTTATTATTTTGCTTATCATTATTTCAAATATATATATTTTTTTAGTTGGGAAAAATGTTTGTTGTAAAGTAAACAATTTGGAGGTAATTAAATATCAGTTTTACCAAACTTGTTAACCAAGTTCCATCATTTTTTATAAGTGATCCTGTGTCCATACACACTAAAGTATTTACATTTTCTGAACAAGTGGTGTAAGAACTTTAAAAAAAAGCCCTTCAATAATCTCTGTATCCATAAGCATTGCAAATAAAAAACAACAAAAAAAACGAATTTAACAACAAAGACATTTGTTTCTGTTGAGAAAATAATCTTGCCAGGCAGCCAAACTATGGCCCCCATGCCACATCTGGCCTGTTACATAATTGTATCCAGCCCACAGATAGGTTCGGTGATGTATCTTCAATGTGCTCTAATTGCTGGTTAGGGTGACCAGAGGCTACCTATGGTCTCAATTTCTGATGTAAGTGCAGACTCTGATGGGGACCCATATGTAAGGGAAGATTCTGATGGGGATTGGTGTAAGGGGGATTCTGATGTGGACACTGATGTATTGATAATTTTGATGGGGATTTTTTTGGGCAAGTGATTAAAAATAAATGAAATATATGTTGCGGCCCTCATACTCAAAATTTTTGGGACCTCTATTCTAATGGTAACAACCAACAGGTGCTTTTAACCACTTCAGCCCCGTACCATTTGGCTGCCAAACGACCGGGCCACTTTTTGCAATTTAGCTCTGCGTCGTTTTAACTGACAATTGAGTGGTCGTGCGACATGGCTCACGAACAAAATTGCCATCCTTTTTTTCCCACAAATAGAGCTTTCTTTTGGTGGTATCTGATCACCTCTGTGGTTTTTATTTTTTGCGCTATAAACAAAAACAGAGCGACAATTTTGAAAAAATGGATTTAGATTAATTATACCCACCCGACTGCTCAGGTTAAAGTGAATGGAGTACTGTCCCCACTTTTTAAGTTATCGAATGGGACAAGACAGGGGTGCACGTTATCCCCACTATTATTTGCACTGTCGGTGGAGCCCCTATTAAGTAGGATCCGATTGAATCCAGACATTAAGGGAGTGTCTGTGGGAGGTATAGAATTTAAGATTTCAGCATACGCGGATGATATGATGTATAATTTGACCAACCCGATGGTATCCCTCCCTAATTTGCTTCAAGAATTGGAGACATATGGGAAGTTAGCAAATTTTAAGATTAATTACGTAAAGTCTGAAGCAATGGGAGTGGCGATTCCTAAAGAACTGAAAATGTTGAAATCTAATTACAAATTTAAATGGACAGATACAGCTCTGACGTACTTGGGGACTTCCATCCCGGCGGATCTTACACAAGTATATAAGCTACATTTTTTACCATTATTAGCTAGAGTGCGGATCCTTCTGGATGGATGGCAGAAGGGGTTCCATTCGTGGTTTGGGAGGTGTAATATTTTAAAATGAATATCTTAATGAAATTTTTGTACCTCTTTCAGACACTCCCCATTGCTATACCGAAACTTTTTTTTATGTTTAAGGTTTTTATTGGTTTTCAAAGTATGTCATGACAGAACAAGACATAAACAGGCAAAAGTATGGTATTACAATGGCACAGTACATGGCATTCCAGCGTTATGTAGCGATACAACTGACATACAACCATCTACAATAACTCCCTGTCAGTATCACCCCGTAGATATAGGTTACCGTGAGCCCCATTCCTCAACCCCCACACACCCCTCATGGGAACTAGCTGTGTCGGGAGGAAGGGGATCGGCCCCCACCCATTTGCAGATCTAATTAGTGTCTGTCAGGGGGCTACGTGCAAAAGAGATCAGCCAGTTCAGTAGTCATACTGTGACATCCCACACCTTCTAAGCTATCAGATGGTAATAATACAGAGAAAGCTCAATCTTCGGCACTGCAAGGTTTACGGAATGGAATAAAATATAACAAGAGAAAAAAAAAACAGTGCCCAGGCGCTATTCCCAAACAATACGGGGAATTGTGGGGAATTGGGGGGAGGGAGGGTGGGTAAGAAACGAAGGAAAGAAGAAAGACAGGAAAAAGAGAGAGAAGACGGTTGCAGACAGTCTAGGTCTAAACCTTATCTGAAGTGCACGACATATAGATAGAGTCCCCTATTCCCATGTATTTAGCCCACGGTTCCCAGATCTCCCTAAATTGAGCAAAGTTATCAAAGATGGAGCTCACCATCTTCTCTTGGGACATTATCCACGATATTTTCCGTTTGGCTAATAAAATGGAGACCGTTGGATGCTTCCACGCCCTAGCCAGTGTGATTTTAGCCCCTAGGAAGATGAAGAATTTCAATCTACGAGTGGATTTCGGGGCCTTGGTGAGTAGCCGGTTGAAAAGGGCCATCAAAGGAGACCTGGGAAGCGCTATACCTGTGACTTTGGATGCTATTTTGAATATTTTGTCCCAAAAACCCCTGATTTTTGGGCACTCCCACCATATGTGTAGCATGGAACCCCTCATCTGGCACCCTCTGAAGCACAGAGGGGAAGTCGCGGGGTACATAGCAGAGAGCCGGAGTGGTGTTAGGTACCACCTAGTAAAAACCTTTATATTAGCTTCAATAAGTGAAATGTTGAGGACACCCTTGAATGATGTTGCAAATGCCTTGTGCCAGGTTTCCAAGTCCCAAGTCATCTGCAAGTCAGCCACCCAGGCCATCATATATGGCATTTTATGGGTGTCCATGGCGAGTGACGAATACATTTTGGAGATCCCTCCCCTCTGCTCCAGAAGGCTTCCACACCACTGTTCGTATATTGTGAATTGGGGGGGATCAGGTTTCGTGGACCATATAGAATGGAGAAAACGTGACAGTTGGCAAAATCGGAATCTTTCTGAGTCAGGCATTTACAGATGCTTAATACAATGAGGAAGGGAGATGGGGCCTACAAGGGAGAAGTAGTGCCCAATCCGTTACATCCCTTTGTCTAACCACCACTTGAACGCTCTAATGTCCATCCCTGGCGGAAATTTTGGGTTATCATAAATGTGCGCTAAGGGTTTACAAGGGGAGACCAAAGACGGATTATTCCTGAGTTTATCCCAAATTGCAAAGGAGTGCGATAAGGATGGGCAGAGTATTGGAGGTCTGGCCTTAGGAGCGCACCACAAGAGGAAGTCAAGAGTGAATGTGGGGACTGCCTGTCTTTCCATATCCACCCAATCAGGTTTGGCTGTTTTAGAATAAACCATAGAAAGCTGTGAGAGTCTGGCCGCCTGATAATACCAAAACAGGTTGGGTAAACCTAACCCCCCTCTGTTCCTAAGTCTAAAAAGGGTTTGCTTCGCAAAGAGATGGCCCGAGTTACCCCATATGAATTCGATTACTTTACTCTGGAAGGAGGCTAGGTGGTCTTTCCTAATAGTGATCGGGAGTGAGCGAAATAGATAGAGAAGCCTGGGGAGCAGGGTCATTTTCACAGAGTTCATCCTCCCTAGCCAGGAGAGTTGATGTGGTGCCACTGTTTGAGATCTACTAATAATTTTTTGTACGCGGAGGGATGGTTCGCTTGATATAGACATTCATATTTTGGGGTCAGGTTAATTCCCAAATACCGGATGGAAGACTCACTCCATGAGAACTGAAAAGAGTCCTTAAGTTGGGCAACTAGGGGCGACGGAAGTGAGACATTGAGGGCCTGGGACTTAGCATAATTAACCCGTAAAACCGATAGTTCCGCAAAATCGTCCAAAGTCTTACAAATAACCGGCAAGGATGTAACGGGGGACGTGACAAAAAGAATCAGATCGTTGGCAAATAAACCGCACTTGTGGACTTTAGACCCACAGCGGACCCCGCTATGTCTGGGTTGGATCGAATAGCGATTGCTAGAGATTCAATTGCCATAGCGAAAATCAGCGGTGAGAGCGGGCAACCCTGACGTGTACCCTTCTGAATTTTGATGGAATCTGAATGATCTTAATCTTAGCTACAGGGTTGGAGTAGAGAGATCGAATCAACACGATAAATCTGGAGCCGAAGCCCCATCGCTCTAGTATTGCAAATAAGTAGGTAAAACTTTTTTTTAAACAGACACAATCTTTGTTTAGTAGATTTATGAGGACAAATAAACGTCCAAGAGTTAGGGGATGTATATTATCATTATCTAAACAAGATGGGGGTGTGTCAGCCCCAGACATTTATAGATACTGTTACGTACCTGGTTACCAGAGTCTGATGCAGGGTAGCCTCTCGTACGGCTCTGGTTCGCTAGCCACTGAAGTGGGAATAGTGGACTCGGAGCACAGAGGGGTAGGAGTGCCGGGTAGTGATGAGTAGACGCAGGTGGATGAATACCTCTGAAGAGAAGATGCAGAGATGCTGAAGCGTAGGGTGGGTCAGCGACCCGCACGGATGCTGCGACTACAGCGGCACAAGCTGGTAAGCAGTATGGGTTTACTGGAACAGCAGGGTCAGACAAGCCGGGTCATAACAGGTGAGCATGCAGGCAGATGGTTGAAGAGTAGTCGTTTAAACAACAAGGTGGATCTGGCAACAGAGGGATCAAGCAGGCGGGTAGTCAAACAGAGCCGGGTCGGGGTTGGAGATGTTCGGGTAGTCAGACAAGCCGGGTTCAGAGTTCAATCAGGTTTCAGGCAGGAATAACAAACAAACAGGTCTCAGGTAGGATCCAGTCAGAACTGCAGATCAGGCAGCAATGTGCTGCAAACAGCAATGATCTTTTAAAGTGTGTTTGGTGCCACAGCGGACTAACGTGCATGCGCGCCTTCCCGCGCGCGCCCCCGTGCGCGCCCCCATGCACGCGCACGTGGCGTGGACGCGCGTGCACGAGCTCGGGACCCGTGATGGCGTGCCAATCGCCTGGAGGAGGACTGCATGGAGGACGTCTGCAGAGGTGAAGATGGCAAAGAGGTGAGTCCCTGACAGATACTATCAGGCGGCTTTATTGGGCCGTCTGATCTACTGGAGTAGACATAGTGGAGAGAAAATATGGCCGGGGTTAGAGCAAGCTCAGTGTGGCAGTATGCTCCAGCGAGCGGCATGGTGTTACAGGGAACGATATGAAGAGGTACCCGCTGATAGGCCCTACTCGGATGGGTTATTTGTGAAAGGGAAATTATCAACATTAGATTCACCTCTTTTTCCCATTTTGGGGAACCCAGAGTTTGGACCAGGATTGATGAAGGGACCTTTTAGTAAACTGGTAGAACAGGGGCTGTTCCAAGCCTCTCATTTTGTGAAGGCGGGAGTATGGCCTACGATTCAGGAGATGATAACAGGATGCACACCCTATCAATTGGACTTTTGGAGGGCACTGCAATTGCAACATTTTTTGGATGTGTTGAATTTACTGAGCAGATATGAGCGAAAGTTAACAAAGTTTAAGGAGTATTGTAACGGGAGCGGAATGCTTCAACATTCTCTTTCCAAAATTAGCGAATTGCTGAATACACCCGCCGAAGATTTTCGATTAACTTTCTTTAACAGGTGGGAGGTAGGACCTTAACAGAGGAGCAAAAGAATAAGATATTACGGAATGTATTTGAATCCTCAGTTTGTGTAAGGGTGCAGGAGATGAATTTTAGGATTCTATCACAGTGGTACCGTACTCCGGCTGATCTAATTAGACGTTTCCCAGATATATCAGATAGATGTTGTCAGTGTGGGAGAAAAGGAGGGATGCTAATACACATCTTCTGGACTTGTCCTAGAATACAGAGTTTCTGCAAGGCGGTGCGGGAAATAGTGCAAAAGTTTAGTGAGGAGGAGCTAACTGGGGAGTGGATTTTTTACCTGTTACAGGAATCGGGTATTTCGGCTAGACCAGTGGTTCTCAACCTTCTAGTGCTGTAAACCCCATGATAACATTTCCCAAGTTGTGGTGACCCCAATTATTATTTTCGTATGGGTTGTCAGCGCCCAAGGCAAGACAAGTAATTTGTGCCCCTAATCCATGGACATTTAGCGCTCCGTGGGTCCCTTCCACTCGTACAGTATTAAATCCCCTGATGGTACATTTTAGGTTATACCACGCTTGCTTTGTTCTCCTTTCTTTCCCTTTTATCTTGTTATATCTTAATTTCTTTTTTTTTCCCCATCCCTCTCTCTAGCCATCTTTCTTGTTCTTTCTCTGAAGCCGCGTACACACGATAGGTTAACCAGAGGACAACGGTCTGAAGGATCATTTTCATCGGTCAAAACCGATCGTGTGTGGGGCCCATAGGTTATTTAACCATCGGTTAAAAAAAAGCAAACTTGCTTTAAAATTTAACCAATGGATTGATAACCAATAGGTCAAAACCAAGTCGACGCATGCTTGGAAGCATTGAACTTCATTTTTTTCAGCACGTCATTGTGTTTTACGTCACCGCGTTCTGATACGATCGTTTTTTTAACTGATGGTGTGTAGGCACATCAGACCATCAGTCAGCTTCATCGGTTAACCTAAGACAACTGTCCTTCAGACCGTTCTCATCGGTTTGACTGATCGTGTGTACGCGGCTTTATTCTTTCTCTCCCTTTTCCTTTCTTTCTCCCCCTTTTTTCCTTCTCTTACTCCTTGGTGGGGGGAATAGGATGAGTGGCGGTGCTGGCAGGGAGTTGGGATGAGTGGCAGTGCTGGGGGGAGTTCTGATCCGCCAGCTTAGGTGCTCTTGATCAAGGTCACCTGCTGATCTGAGAACTGTAGTGGGGCCTTTTAATGGCAACTATAATCACAGGTATGGCGAAATCAGGAGATAGGGTCTCTTCCAGCCCCTCCCACTTCACATTCCTCACCAGTCAGATGACCTCTGCCCCCCAGCCATGCCATAAACTGAGTGGGTGGCCGCAAAAAGGCTGGGAGAGCGATGCAGGCTTCAGGAACAGCCCAGGATTCAGTGACCCCTGGAAAATCGTCAATTGACCCCTGAGGACCACTGGGTTAGACGGTACAGGAAGTCAGTAGTTTGTCATCTTTTGAATGCAGCAAGAGCCTGTATCAAAGTGATGTGGAAGCAGATTCAGCCCCCGTCAGTAGGGATGTGGCTCAAATGAGTAGAAGACCTGAATAGGATGGAGGATCTGGTCTGGATCTCTTGGCAGAAATGGGGGTTTATTTGGAGATATGGGAGGGATGGAATCGTTTTAAATTTTCAGAGGAGGGGAAAACCTTTATAGACATAAACTGAATAGAGGTGGATTTGGAGCTGAGGGGGTGCAGAGGAGAGGAAGCGGTCACCCAGGTTTTTTTTTTCCTGGGGGAGGGGGGGATTGGGGATAAAAAGGATAACTGAAGCAAAATGAGATAGAACAAGAGAGGGATAGAAAGCTTCCCCCCACCCATCTCGAGGACAAGAGGATGCCTTGAGGGGAGGGGGATTTGATGCCCAAATGTGTTTATTTGGAAAATTTAGGGATTAAGAATTGGAGTAATACGAGTAGGGTTGAACCAATGATGGTTAATAATATGAAGAATTATGAGATTGTAGAGAGTAGGCAAGTTTATATGATGTAAGAAGTGTATAAACTGAACCTCTGATGTCGGTATTGGTAAATACCTGTAATGTTTGTACCTCTTTTTCTGTTATCTGTTTGTTTTAAAATCAAAATAGAATAAAAAATAACACCCTGCTTCAATCTGTCGTTTTGAGGGGCACTGGTTTATCGCACCAGTTATAAAAAAAAAATTCCAGTAACGTTTGTCACTGTGTGTAGCAGAGTTAAAGCAGCAAAACAGAAAATAAAATTCTGCAGTACCCAAATACACTATTATGAAAGTATACTTTTATATAACACCCTGCTTCAATCTGTCGTTTTGGGGTGCCACTGGTTTATCGCACCAGTTATAAAAAAAAAAATTCCAGAAACGTTTGTCACTGTGTGTAGCAGAGGTAACGCAGCAAAACAGAAAATTAAATTCTGCAGTACACAAATACACCACCAGTCACAATGCTGCACAATACACATCCACTCTAATATGCTTTCTATGTTAGAAAGTATATTATAAGTGTATTACACCCCTATATACTGCACACCAAACAATAGTACACCTATACCAGTCCTTAAAGGGACTTTTGTGGACCTGATAGCTAACGATTTGTGTCACTACAGTCTGTCCCTGCTCCACACAGCAACCTCTCCCTACACTGACAAAAAGCAGAATGTATCACACCAACTATAAAACTTTTTTCTAGTATCGTTTGTCACTGTGTGTAGCAAGAGGTAAAGCAGCAAAACAGAAAAAAAAAATCTATAGTACCCAAATACACCAGTCACAATGCTGCACAGTGCACAATACAAATCCACTATAATATGCTTTCTATGTTAGAAAGTATATTATAAGTGTATTACACCTCTATATACTGCACATCAAACAATAGTACACCTATACTAGTCCTTAAAAGGACTTTTGTGGATCTTTTAGCTAGTGATTTGTTTCGATATAGCCTGTCCCTGCTCCAGACAGCAACCTATTTACCAGATCTATTTACCAGGTCTATTTATAAGGTAGGGGGTATGTCCATGTGCTGAAATGTCTCAATTGGCTGTCCTGTACCACCTAATGGATGTGTCATGGTTCAAGGTTCTTCTCAATGTAAAATTGCGGACGGGCGCAAATATCGCCAGATGTCCGCCTGTTCAGCGAACAAGCAAAGTTCGCTGCGAAACGACCGCCGGGCCGAACCGCCAGGCCATCTCTGGTAATCACATTTGTTCTATGCCTCCACCAAACTGGTTCCCCTCAACTCCACATCAGCATCACAAATCATAAGTATTTATATAAAAGAGGAAGTGCAGAACCTCATGTGCAACCAATAAAAAAAAGATTACATTTATTTTGCTTATACACTTATATATAAATATTAGTAACTCGCTTTACCAGAAACAAAGATGGCGCTGACAGAACTTCCACCGGTGTACGTGATAACATCACTGGCCACAAACTGATAATAATTTCGGATTTTAACTACCCAGAAATTAACTGATGTAATAGCACTGCTGGAACAGGTAAAGGGCAAAAATGTATAAACCTATTACAAGACAATTTTCTTGTCCAGTTTATTGAGGCCCCAACTAGGATTGATGCTCTGCTGGACCTGGTAAGCTTAAACCATGCAGAGCTTATTACCAACAATAATATAAAAGAACATCTAGGTAGCAGTGACCATAACATGATTTCATTTAATGTTAGCTGTAAGCAACAAACACATACGGGAAATATAAAAACACTTAACTTTAACAGGGTACATTTTCCAAAGATGAGGGCTGCTTTCCATGACTTAGATTGGGAGGGAATATTGGCATCGATGAACACAGAACAGAAATGGGAATTCTTCAAAAAGATTTATGGAGACAGAAGCAGAGTTACCTCATCAACTAAAGCCTTCACTAAGTCGATAGTCAGTTGCCTAAATACTTTGCAACTCATTAATGCCTGGCTAGCGCATAATGTGGGCTCCAGATCATATACCTTCTGCTCCAATACACACGATACATTTTTGCACCCTGATATTCTTTGGCAACTTCTCAGTGGCAGAAATGCATGTTTGCCCCTGGTCTAATCACCACATAGTGACATTCTCAACAACTTACATAGGCCTCAAACCATCCACATATACATTGAGACTAAATGATTTACTGCTTACTGACCCTGTGTTATGACCCTGCGAGATATTAGGACACTGGATAGTGGTCTGGATCTCAGCTGCGGAGGTTACTCAGGTCAGAGCCACCAGTTACTCTATAGAAACACAGAGATTATGGGGTCTTTGTCATCACAGCCTCCAAAGAGAAACAACCTTTGTACTAGGATAGCTATATAAGCAACATGCAGATATGGGGAGCGAAGCACTGTACTGTATGGTCTGTAAGAGGCTGGGATGGTGTGTGGATTACAAGAGGAATAGATCTATATGTAAACAGTAGGGGCAGCCTGCAATCCTTATGGTGATACAGCTTACAGCAATAGATGACAGCACACACAGAAAGATCACAGTCCTAAAGATACTGCAGTATAGGCAAAGCTTAACAACACAGTATTAGCCACATGGGGTACTTGCAGTACTGAAGTGTAGGTAGTTACAATCCTTCCTTTTGGGTACTCAGGTCCATGTAGGCTTGTGGGGGTGTAGGCAGGTTGGAAGCGGTGCAATGGTTACAGGCTGGCTGGAGCTGCGGTCAGTAGGTTGTGACAGATTGCTGAGGTACAGGTGCTGGGTGACCTGGTTCTCTTAGGGTTGGTGTCCGGGTCCCTGGTGGCGGCAGGCGTCCAACAGGAATAAACGAACACCCTGCCGCCACATCAGGGGATTTAAATAGCGCGCCTGGAACGCGGAATTGTGCGGGTCGCACTTCCGCGTTCCAGCGTGGAGCGCAGACGTCCGCGCACCGGAAGTGACGCGGACGAGATGTAGAACGGAGCGCGGCTGTCAATACAATGTACAGCTGCGCTCGTTCTATCAAGAGTAACGCAGATGGCGTTACACCCTGCAACTATGGAATCTCTCTCTAACCACTTAGACAACTATTTCGCTGAGAATTCATTACCAGACACTTCTTCCACCACGTTATGAACAGCCCATAAGGCAGTTATGGGGGCATCTCTATAATCCGGCAATCACGAGGCATAAGACTAAAACGTAGATCTTACAAAGACACTAGATCGCCTGTACAACCACTATAATCACTCTCCCATCCTGAACTTCTCAAACAAATTAATTAAAAAAAAAGTGCTTTAGACTAGATACTGTCTGAAGACACTGAAAAGGTTTTGCGTTGGTCCAGTGCAAAATTCCTGTTGTTTAGTAACTCTGCTTCTACTGTGTTTGCAAGGAAACTCAACCACATGGTTAAACCACCTCATGTATATAAACTACATATAAGGCATAAGTCATAGCTATGACTAAGCATCGGTTGTCGATGTGAAACGCGTCAGCTTTTGTTACCCCACTGTTTGCTGTTTTTGCTGTTTTAGTTTTTTGACTGGAATAAACAGGCACTATTTTTAAGTCTTTTCATCCATTGGAGTGCGGCTGTCCATTTTTCTTTCCTTATATTGCACCACGCATTGCCTGCACCCATTTGGGTTTTTGAACTTTATTCACCACTGAAGAGTGTCATCGGGAGCGGCGGTTTTCCCTTTATATAAACTACATAATTCTACCGGCTTCTTGGTATCTCACCCTAATGGCATTCTGGGTATTTTTGTCGATTATTACCAAAAACTATTTTCCAAACCAGTGGTGGCCTCTGACCCGGTGTGTTGTCATTTTCTGCTCCCCATCACAGACTGGTCCGGAAGTGCTGGGCGGCCAACTGCGCATGTGCGATGCATTCCAAACGCATCTGCGATGCGTTCCAATGCATTTACGACAGTGCACACCAGCGAAGCCGTCGTTCGGCATCCAGGCTCTTTCCTTAACATCCCCGTGGATTGGAGGATGTTAAAAAAAGAGCCAGGAGGCCGAGCGAGCGCAGCGAGCTGTCCGAGAGAAGCGAGGACGTGAGGCCGACTGGCTACTTTCCCCTAAGTCCACGTCGCTCTGAATGATGGCTTCGCTGGTGTGCAGTGTCGTAAAGCCATTGGAACGCATCGCAGATGCGCTTGGAACGCATTGTGCATGCGCAGTTGGCCGACGCAGCACTTCCGGAGCACTCTGTGATGGGGGAGCCGAATATGACACGTCACCGGCCTACCAAGCATGTTTTGCAGATTTAGCTTTCAAAACTCTGACCAGCAGCTAGAAACCTTGAATGCGCCCTGCACTATGTCAGAAATATAAGTTTTCCCCCCCTGCTGTAGCAAATCAAATCATTCTTTGCTGGGGTTTTTTGCCTTCCTCTGGATCAACTGTGGGTATAGGATTTTGTATATGGAATTGTATTTTTTTTTTGTCTTTTTTTACTGGTTAAACTAGATGGACTGTGTTTTTTGAACCTAACTATGTGACTATGTAAGCTCCACCCAATGCATTTCCACACAACTGTCGTCATCAAGGAAAGTAGGTATGACTGTGTGTCAGCTGAGCTCATTTGATCTCATTTGGCTGAGATCCAATCTTTCTGGTAAGAAGTGTGTGTATCCTATTGGCGTGACTTTTTTCACAACACTGGCTCCTTTTGGGATTTGCGCAGGATTATGATTTCACTTTGGTGGATTTCCCTTTCACATCGATGTATATGTGGATTGTTGATTATTATATTTAACCACTTGTTACCCACCCGCCGTCATATGACGGCGGGCGGGTAACTCCATTGTCTTGACTGCACGTCATATGACGTGCAGTCATAGAAAGCTGCTAGGGGCGCGCACCCGTCGCATCACTAAGAACCCTGTGCATGTGCCCGGCGGCCGCGCTGGCTGCCGGGCACACGCGATTGCCGAGTAACCGAGCTGGGAGCGTGCAGCTCTGTGTGTAAACACAGAGCTTCACGTCCCTGTCAGGGAGAGAGGAGACCGATTGTGTCCCTTGTAAATAGGGACACAATCGGTCACCTCCCCCAGTCACCCCCCCTCCCCCCACAGTTATAACACACCTAGGATACACATTTAACCCCTTCCCCGCCCCTAGTGGTTAACCCCTTCCCTGCCAGTTACATTTATACAGTTATCAATGCATATTTATAGCATTGTTCACTGTATAAATGTAAATGGTCCCAAAAATCTGTCAAAAGTGTCCGATGTGTCCGCTATAATGTCCTAGTCCTGAAAAAAAATTGCAGATTGCCGCCATTCCTAGTAAAAAAAGAAATTTAAAAAAATCATAATTATGTCCCGTATTTTGTAGGCAATATAACTTTTGCGCAAACCAGTAACTATACGGTTATTGCGATTTTATTTTTTACATTTTTTTACCAAAAATATGTAGAAGAATATGTATCGGCCTAAACTGAGATAAAAAATGTTTTTTTTTTTTTAAATGGGATATTTATTATAGCAAAAAGCAAAAAATATTGTGTCTTTTTTCAAAATTGTCGCTCTTTTTTTGTTTATAGCGCAAAAAATAAAAAACGCACAGGCGATTAAATACCACCAAAATAAAGCTCTATTTGTGGGGAAAAAAAGGACGTCAATTTTGTTTGGGAGCCACGTCGCACGACCGCGCAATTGTCAGTTAAAGCGACGCAGTGCCGGAAGCTAAAATTTTGTCTGGGCAGGAAGGGGGTGTAGGTGCACAGTAGGCAAGTGGTTAAAGGAGCATTGTCATGTAAATTTTATATCCAGATATTGTTTGTGCGCAGCTGTCACTTCCCATACACTTTAATTTTATAATAATGTTCGGACTTGATGATTGGCTTCTCAGACCCAAGCATTTTATTAAAGGAGGAGGTCCCATATTTCCCCATATCCAGAAGTATCCCGAGAAAAATGGCCCTCATCAGCCAGTAAGATGACATTTTTTTTGTCAGTTAAGAAAAGTCAGAAAAAAAGATGATTGTTAATTGGATGTGAGACCTGTGCAAAACTTACTTTTATTAACTAAGGTTTCAGATACCCATACTACAAATGATTGTATTTTGAATGATAGACAAAGCTTTAGCTGTGTGTTTCACTTCACATAGAGTATCTTTGGGATGAAAAAATGAAAATTGTCATATTGCTGGTTCCAGGAAAACAAATCACTTTGTTTTTTCTAGTAAAACTGTCCTGTTGGTAAATACTATTATCAGTATGAAAACAAGGAATTGATCTTTTGCAAATCTCCTTTAATTTGTCCTTTTTTTGTAACCCTAAAGTACAGGGGGATATGTGAGCTTGATCCATGATTACCTTTTTGCATTTGCACTTATTTTCTTAAAAGCATGGAGACATGTATTAAAACATTCACGTGTAGCTGTGTGATTAGTTAAAAACATTGTGTAAGTGACTTTGATAAGTGTGGTGTCTGTTTTCATGTATTTCCCTCTATGTCCTTGTTGAGTGTGTGTGTCTGCAATTTCATAAAAGTCAGGCCATTTCCCTCTATGTCCTTGATGCATGAGTAATTTGCTTCAGAGCTTGCAAGGTATACATAAAAGTCAGGCCAAGTGATGCATAGTAATTTGCTTCAGTGCTTGCAAGGTATTACATACCAATTGGAAAAGATTAAGATCAGCATATTTATTAATCCAATAAGTAACCACTCTAGAGTTTTCTGGCATATATTAATAACACACTTACTATTAAGTTTATGGAAAAGTAACCAAATAGCTGAAAGTGAAAAAGGCATATTGTTACGCACTTTTCTTTTTTAAAGGGACTGTGTCACAAAGCAATTATATGATCTGATGGAAGCAGACGTTCCCTGATTCTTTAGCCAAAACTTGGAAAGGGTATAATGTTAATTGAGTTTTTAATGCAACCTGTGTGCCTGTTGAACAAATGTCCTCTCTCACTTCCTATCCTGGTGACCACCCAGGAGTTCAGATGAAATGTCCCCATTAGGGGTACAGACAACAATTAAAAAGGTTCTGGCTTCACCATTATGTTATTATAACAATATTGGGGTGAATATTACCGTGCTTACCATAAACGGGGGGGGGGGGAGGGAAGTGGGTAGGTACAGCTGCTGCACTGAATGGTGTATCGACCAAAACAGATAAAAAAATGGAGGAGTAGTGCTGCGCTGAAGGAAAGGAGTTGGGGATGGGATAATACAGAGAGGAAGTGTAGCAAAAAACTAGATATGTGGAAAAAAGAAGAAGGGAATAACCTAACTATTGATAATACATGACAATGTCAGAAATTGACAGTGATATAATAACAAAAAGGATTAAATTAAACGTGCTACAATGCAGCCTAGGCCGGCTGCCAAACCAATGACAGTGCAAAATGACATATAAAATGTAACTTCCTTATACACAATCCGGTGCACAAAGTGCCAGAAATAACACACAACGGTGTTAATCAAGGTGGATGTCCATACAGCAGGTACAATAGATAAATGCAATATATAAAGTTCAAAATATTGCTGGTGTGAAAGCCAAAATGACGTGATGACAAGTTGCAGGTACTATCTCCAAATTGAGTAAAGATGTCCCCTTACCTTACTGCTGTAAGGTAACAGCAAAAATAGAGCCCAGGAGCACTCTTCAGGTTTAGTCCACTTGTGGTGTCATCCAAATAGGTTATAGTGGTGAGGATGGATCCTTCCTGATAATCACCTCCAAACGATAGTAATAGCTCATGTCCAGGGAAACAAAAAATGCCAATAGTGTAGTACCATTAAAACAGGGGGGGTTTTATTAAAACAATACACTGGGTACTCACAATGTTGGAATAAACAACAAGCATAAAAAACACAGGGCGTCTGCCAACGTCACCTCTGGTACCTCATACTCGCATTCGTCACTTCACATGACTTCTTCAGGAGTCTAAACCTGAAAAGTGCTCCTGGGCTCTATTTTTGCTGTTACCTTACAGCAGTAAGGTAAGGGGACATCTTTACTCAATTTGGAGATAGTACCTGCAACTTGTCATCACGTCATTTTGGCTTTCACACCAGCAATTTTTTTTAACTTTATATATTGCATTTATCTAATGTACCTGCTGTATGGACATCCACCTTGATTAACACCGTTGTGTGTTATTTCTGGCACTTTGTGCACCGGATTGTGTATAAGGAAGTTACATTTTATATGTCATTTTGCACTGTCATTGGTTTGGCAGCCAGCCTAGGCTGCATTGTAGCACGTTTAATTTAATCCTTTTTGTTATTATATCACTGTCAATTTCTGACATCATCATTTATTATCAATAGTTAGGTTATTCCTTTCTTCTTTTTTCCACATATCTAGTTTTTTGCTACACTTCCTCTCCGTATTATCCCATCCCCAACTCCCTTCCCTACAGCGCAGCACTACCCCTCCACTTTTTTATTATAACAATACTTTTATTGCCTGTGCCTCTATTGGAGACATTCGGTTTAGTTTCTGCCCTGGTGACTGCACATGAAGTAAAGCATAATCTCCACTACCAGGGCCCAGACAATAATGCAGTTATAGAATTTCCAAATGAGATCACTAAATGTTGGTTTTCTCAGCAGTGTTGGTCCTCCGGAAGCTGGGATTCACTTTGCTAGGTAACCCAGTTCCCTCAGTACACAAATTGAGTGATCCAAACGTTTGATTCTATGCTAGTGATTACTGCATGTTTTCAACAAGTCCTTTCAGTCAAGCCTGGATTTGGATTGAATAAAGGTCACACTCACCTATTGGCTTATCAAGTCTGCACTGAGTGTGTTTTAGTCCAAAGAACTATTATACTTCTTGTTGTTGGGGGTAATATGACCCATGAAATGGTTTACAGATTGAGATTTCTTGAAAAATTGATTGAAAAATCCAAATATTACTTCATATATTCTAGTGTGTTCCTGCTTTATCTAGCAAGGCTACTCTGCGGTATAAGCAAGGAAGCTGAGACCTCTGCTTTACATACAAAACTATTATAATATTAGGAATACAAGGCTGACAGATATATCAAGCAAGATGCCTAGCAAAAGGAAGGAATGGCTGCCCACCTAGATGCCTAGCAAATAAGAAAAAAATATGGTTTGTAACAGTAGAAATATGCTTAAAAGTTACTTAGCTCCGGTTACTGTTCATGATCTCTATTGACAACAAGGACTCAGTTGGCATTTGCTGGGGAATCAGGCAAAAGCATATTTTTTTCAATGCCTGTTACAGACTTTTCCTCTTTGGTTGTAAGGCATGATGCAAGCATTGTGGTCTTAACCACTTTCCTACTGGCCTATAGTAATATGGCATCCGCAGGAGCACTCTACCATCCTGGGCGGGCCTGCATCGCTGTTTTCAGGGATGAGGCATGTCCCTCTGACACTGTCCATATCAGATCAGTGCAAAGAGCCAATAGAAATCGGCTCTTTACCAAGTGACCGGCTGTGTCCAATCACAGCCGGTCACATGCACTGTCCTCGTGTACGGCGCGCATAGCGGGGATCAGGGATAGGCTTGTCACCCTGACACATCCCATCCCTGATCGTGGAAAAATCCAATTAAATTGTCTCTTTATCACGTGACCGACTGTGTCCAAACACAGCCGATCCCAGAATGTCAACAAACTGCGGTAATGAGCTGTTAAGGGGTTCTCCTCCTCACACACCTATCATGTGTGAAGAGGAGATTGCGGTAACTGCTCATTACTGCTTACTGCTTGGCGTCCTTTTTTTCCCACAAATAGAGCTTTATTTTGATGGTATTTGATCTCCTCTGCGGTTTTTAATTTTTGCGCTATAAAATATATAATAAATATCCCCCAAAAATATATAAAAACATTTTTTTCCTAAGTTTAGGCCTATACGTATTCTTCTACATATTTTTGGTAAAAAACAATCACAATAAACGTTTATCAATTGGTTTGCGCAAAATATTTTTATTGCGTTTTTATTATTTATTTTTTTACTACTAATGGTGGCGATCAGCGATTTTATTCGTGACTGCGACATTATAGCAGACACTTCGGACAATTTTGACACATTTTTGGGACCATTGTCTTTTTCACAGCAAAAAAATGCATTAAAAATGCATTGTTTACTGTGAAAATGACAATTGCAGTTTGGGAGTTAACCACAAGGGGGCGCTAACGGGGTTAAGTGTGACCTCATTTGTGTTTCTAACTGTAGGGGGGTGTGGCTGTAGGTGTGACATCATTGATTGTGTTTCCCTATAAAAGGGAACATGCGATCAATCACGTCGCCACAGTGAAAAACGGGAAAGCTGTGTTTACACACAGCTCTCTCCGTTCTTCAGCTCTGGGGACTGATCGCGGGACTCCAGTAGTGATCGGGTCCGCAGGTTCCAGAAGAAGCGTGAGCATGACGCTGGATCAGGTCTAAGCATCTTCAAGATTAGAGTCGTGCAGCTGCTATGCCTGACCCTCCCTTCTTCCTGGTCAATCACAGAGGCATTTGTATTATATAAACTCATTCACAAGATGCAAAGACTTCTCTGAATGGGCAGCAGAAGGGAGGGGTGGGCATATCTGTTCTATGTGCCTCTTTCTGCTCTCTCACAACCATTAGTTTTAGAGTATGCAAATAACATATCACAATAACCTATATAACAATAACCTATCTCCAGCCTTAATAAATCAGTGTAGCGTTGTAATTTTTTGTTATATGTGTACCCTTACCTGTATTCTTGATGACTTCTGGGTCTTCTTCCCTGCGGGGAGTGGGCGTGTCGCCTCTTTTTCCCTGACGACTCTCGGCGTAATGTGATCTGTGCGCAAGGTCTCCTGGGAGTGACGTTTCACAACTCACAGAAGACCATCCGAAATAGCTAGGTGTCACGTGACGCAGGAAGCGGGTCACATGACTCGCAAAGCGCGTCATTTGACGAGGGCGTCAAGGAATCCAGGAAGTGTTTGCTTGTGGGATTCAAAATGCCCACAAGCAAGATGGAAAAGCCCTGGAGGTTTTTTCCTAAGTTCTCCTTTAATACGAAAATGGAGTGGACGTACGTAGGAGCGGGTAGCAGGTGAGTAGTACCTAGCTAGCTCTGTTACCAGGCTTTGGACATTTAAAAAAAAAGCTAAACCTGCGGAACCCCCGCTTTAAGTTCAGGAGATGTCATGCACCTCCATGGACTTAAAGCGGATGTCCCCCTGAAAAAAAATATTAAAAGCCAGCAGCTACAAATACTGCAGCTGCTGACTTTTAATATTAGGACACTTACCTGTCCTGGAGTCCAGCGGCTCCCCCCTCCATCCACGGTGAGGGAACCAGGAAGTGAAGTGCTCCGGCTTCACCGCCCGGTTCCCTACGGCGCATGCGCGAGTCGCGCTGCACCCACCGATTGGCTACCGCTGTGTGCTGGGAGTCGAGTGTTCCCAGCACACAACGGGGGACGGATAGGATGTGGAAAAAACCTGTCTTTTGTCTGAGACGTGTGGCCGGAAGTGGGTGCAAATACCTGTCTTTAGACAGGTATCTGCACCCTCCTCCCCCCTGAAAGGTGTCAAATGTGACACCGGAGGGGGGAGGGTTCCGATCAGCGGAAGTTCACTTTAGGGTGGAGATCCACTTTAACTCATAGTGTGCCTGCACGTTTTTACAAAGTGGATGCATTCCTGGAATTCAGCCATAAAAACATTTCCAAAAACAGTATTGAGTGCTTAAAGTATAGATACGTTGCAAAATGACATCACTGGACTAATTGAAAACAACCAGTGTTTAATAAATCCCCCTTTGATACATTTTCCAGTTCTTTAGGAATTAGTTTTAATGAATAGTAACCATTCTAATACCTGAGAATGTGCAAAACTTCTGCCTGTCACAAGAAAACCACACACTATGTCCTAAATGACAGTGAACGAAGTGGGTGATTTTCTATTAGAGAGGAGTAAGTGAAAGTACTGCGTGAAAGCTGTTACTTAGAGCACTAATGAGCAGAACTCCATTTGCACCATTAACATTGGAAAATCTGCAGAATCATACTCCTTTTTGTGTGTTAGCACTGGACCTATTTCAAGATTTGGGTAGTTGAAGCCAAATGAAGCAAGTTGCCAGGCAAATCATTTGCATTACAGCTGGCTCTACTATGGCCCCTCCTGGAGTCATTGTCACTGTTGATTACCCAGATTCATATAAATGTGAGTAAAGAAGCAGATTCACAGATGGGATGAGCGTGTATCCACAAATTAGTAGGATTGCAATTTGATCCTGACTCCCTTATGTGTGTATCATATCTTTATTTAACCCTGTAAGCTGTATTTAGCATAAGCTTTACTTTGATACGTGGCATCTGCAGATGTTATACTGCAAATAAACTGGTTAAATGTGCAGAAAGCTAGTAGCTAGCTAATGCGACAATTTTCTGTCTGATATTTCTTGCTTTTGTTAGAACAAATGACTAGTCCTTCTGGGAGCAACCTCTAAATATCACCCTAGAATACAATGCACCTGACTCATTATACTGTAGAAGTGAGGAGTGGGGTGAAGTGAAAGTAACCTGTGCTCGTGTGAAACATTCAATCATATGCACGGAAAAATTACGTTATTTTTTTTAACCACTTGGTGCCCAGAGGCCGTCATATGATGTCCTGGGCTTTATGGGGCTATATCTGAATGATGCCTGCAGCTGCAGGCATCATTCAAGATATCAGCATTTTCAGCCGTCTATTCCCTACACCAAAAGAACAATCATAGCGGCTCTTCTGTCACTTGATGGTTCTTACGGGTGGCGTCTCCCGCCACCCTCCAGGTTTCTGCCGACTCACCAATGTGATCAGTGAGTCGCAGAACGGATCCGCCAGCCCCGGATTCTGATCCTAGAGACCATCTGGTCCGCCAGAGTCTCTACGATCGTCGGAGGCCTAGGCTTCCCAGCCTATTGATGAGTTGTGGGGTCTTACTGACACCATATCTAACTGAATGAATGAGTAATTTGTATAGCGCTGCACGTGCAAACTGAATTTCCTCTAGGCGCTTTTTCCAGCCAGTGTCTGCTTGGCTGGTGCGGTCAATTATAGCCTATCAATCATCGATATCTATGGGGGAACTCTAACCACCTTTCAGCGCTGCATGTTTTGAGGGGTCCCTGCTGTCTTCTAGAAGACAGCAGGGGGACAGATGGAGGAGGGGCCGGACATGGCATAGATCGCTGTGGATACTGCAGCGATCTTATGCCAGAAGTGGGAGCAAATACCTGTATTAGAAAGGTATCTGCTCCCCCCTCCCCCTGAAAGGTGCCAAATGTGAGAGCGGAGGGGGGGGGGGGGGGGGTCAATCCACACAGTGGAAGTTCAATTTCTGGGTGGAACTAATTTGTGGATCCAGCATCCCAATGCATTATGGGAAGTGGTACACCTAGGGAAAAAAAACTTTAGGAGCCCACAGCCGACAATCGCACTTCCAGTTTGGATGCTATAGTGCTGGACTTCAGGAGTTAAATAACTTTGACACAAATAACAACATAATATTAACCTTTCACATATGACTGTTGCAATGCATATGAGTATTTTGCCTTTAGAGTGTGATAAACGCAGGAGAAATGCACAGATGGGTGTCTAGTCACAGAATATCCAATTGCCTTCTGATATTCTTTTTCCTATATTCTTACAGTAAGGGTAGATTACTCCTATTCTGAGACATAAACTATTGCAAATATAATAAACTATTGGAAAAAGGTAAACCTTTACATATAAGTATACCCAAAAAAAAAAACACAATGGCATTATCTTGTTAGACATAAAAAAATACATTGTGTCGGGAAAAGAGTTTCTGAAAAATGATGAACTCCCTACTTACTCCAATTAATCCTGGAAAACTTTAACATTGCTGTGAAAAAATAGATGTCTAAAAGGTAATGATGAAAAACGATCTATTTAGACCATAAATCACCACGATGATACAAATCGTACACCACACAGCAGAATATACTGATGAGATTTTCTAAAACATACTTTCTCAGCCAGTGCAATGTTGTCTCCACAGGGGGTACACCTGCCTGTTGTTCTAAACATTGTATAACTGATTTAATTTATTATCCCATACGAGCAAATCTAATGTGCTGATTTTAGGTATTTAAATATATAAAAATATGCACACATGTGGAGGGCAATAAAGATAGAGATTTTAGGTCTGCCATTCTCAACCAGGGTTCTGTGTAACCTTATGCCGCGTACACACGACCGTTTTTCATGTCATGGAAAAAAATAAAGTTTTTCTCAACGTGATTCCTCTCAAGCCTGCCTTGCATTCACACAATCGTAATAAAAAATGCTTGAGCAAAGCGCGGTGGCGTACAACGGCACAATAAAGAGAAAGTTCCATTCGAATGGCGCCACCCTTTGGGCTGATTATGCAAATTTCCCTTCTCATAACTTGCTTCTGAGCATGCACGTTTTTTTCCCCATCGTTAAAGCCTACACATGGCCGTTTTTCAAGACGAAAAAAACGAGGACGTGAAAAATAGAGCGAGGTTCTAAATTTTTAATGCACATTTTTCGCATCAAGAAAAATGTTTTGGAGCCTACACACAATCGTTTTTTAACAACCAATTAAAAGAATTGCATTTTTCTTCTCATGAAAAACGGTTGTGTGTACGCGGCCTTAGAGTTCCTCCAGAGGTTGCTAGGGGTTCCTTGAGCTGCGGTTGGTCTACTTCTCATCTGACAGTTTCTGCGTAGTTCCATGGCAAACACCTCTTGGCAGAGTCAGTGGCATTACACCAATCATCTTTCTAACTGTCTGTATGGATGCCAGTCTTGCTTTTGTCTGGCCACCAACGTAAGAAGCATTTTTCGTCTTGCTACCTATGTAAGGGGCATTCTCCCCACTGAACTGCTTTTAGTAAGGGTTCTCCAATGCATGTTTGCAGCAGCAAGGGGAAATGTCAGACTTCAGTAGAGAGAACAGTGCTTCCATACAACGAGCTCTGAAATCAGCATAGCTAATTTTTCTGGGTGATTGGAGAACTCTAGATCTGATTCAACAGGGGTTGTGTCTGGCCTCTGTCGACCTTGTTTCCACATAGAAAACAAGGGTCCAAAGGGACCCTGTGTCAGTTTTCTAAATAAAATTAATTAAAAGGTTTAGTAAACTTTTGTTTTTGGTCCACTTCAAATATATTTAACTGATTTAAACAGAAAGTTTGGTTGGGCTATAAGGTTGGAATTTTAAAATGTTTAAATGGAATTGAACTGATTCCAATGTAATCTGTCAATGTCACACACAAAACTGCCACATCTAGTTTATACATAAGAAAAAAGTTAACTTTTTTGTTATCAGCAGTCTGTAATAAGTCCACTGACATCCTTCAGCTTCTAAAACCAAAAAGTCAATCATAGAGCAGAAATCCTTTTTTTTTTCTCCTGAATTTGCTTGGATTTTCAAAGTAAACAAAGTTTGACTTTTATTCCCCTGCACATGCTGCATTCTAAACAATGTGGAACTTTTATATATACGTTTTCAAGAAAATCTATACTTAATTGTAATGGTAAAGTAGAAAACCTGCCATGTGGGAATATGTAGGCTTCCATTAGTTACCTCTTCTCCTGAAATTCTAGCTGTCTGTCGAGTCAGTGCTCTGGCTTCAGTACATTCTACAACTGGTCATACACCAGTAGACTTGTTCAAAAAATGTTGATTTCAGAAAGATAGTGATTAAGGAGCAGGATGGAAGATTTTTCTCCAATAAACAAAATTCTGTAAATGTGTTTTTTTTTTTGAAAAATTGTACACATGAAATTAACCCTGTTTAACCACTTCAGCCCCGGAAGGATTTACCCCCTTCCTGACCAGAGCACTTTTTGTGATTCGGCACTGCGTTGTTTTAACTGACAATTGCGCGGTCGTGCGACGTGGCTCCCAAACAAAATTGGCGTCCTTTTTTTCCCACAAATAGAGCTTTCTTTTGGTGGTATTTGATCATCTCTGCGGTTTTTATTTTTTGCGCTATAAACAAAAATAAAGCGACTATTTTAAAAAAAATTCAATATTTTTAACATTTTGCTATAATAAATATCCCCAAAAAATATCTAAAAAAATATTTTTTCCTCAGTTTAGGCCGATACGTATTCTTCTACATATTTTTCGTTAAAAAAAAATCGCAATTAGCGTTTATTGATTGGTTTGCGCAAATTTTTTAGCGTTTACAAAAAAGGGGGTAGTTTTATGGCATTTTTATTAATATTTTTTTTTACTAGTAATGGTGGCGATCAGCATTTTTTTTCAGCACCGAGACATTATGGCGGACACATCGGACAATTTTGACACATTTTTGGGACCATTGGCATTTTTATAGCGATCAATGCTATAAAAATGCATTGGATTATTCTAAAAATGCCATTGGCAGTGAAGGGGTTAACACTAAGGGGCAGGGAAGGGGTTAAGTGTGTTCCTGGTGTGTTCTAGCTGTATGGGGGGGGCCTTACTAGGGGGAATCACTGATCTTCTGTTCATACATTGTATGAACAGGAGATCAGCGTTTCCCCCGCTGACAGGAACGAGAGCTATGTGTTTACACACATAGATCTCGTTCCCCGCTCTGTAACGAGCGAGCGCGCGTGCCCGGCGGCGCCCCCTAGCGGCCGAAAAAGATAGGACGTAGAGCTACGTGCTCTCGCGTAGCAGTGCCGCCGTCCCGCCGTATAACTGCGGTGGGCGGTCGGCAAGCAGTTAATATGTCTGATATTCCATTCAAATAGCAGGTATGAATGACATTTTAAGGGATTTCAAATGAAGTTAGTTAAATCAATGATAGCAAGAACGAATGTTCTGATGAGTGATTTTTCTATTAATGCTTGGGTAGCGCCTGGTTACTTCCAAGTATCGGTGCTATTAAAATTTAGAGGGTGATCAGAGTACTAATGACTCTGATCCAAATTACAATGTTCAAAGAGGGTCTATGTTTCAGCTTGGCTGTGCTGTGGGCTCATTCTGTTGTTACTGGGGTGCTATCCCACCCCAGGGCGACAGGTGGCAGCAGCAGAGTCGAGACTTGGGTGTTCTTTTCCAGCAGCCAATCAGGAGGGAGTGTCCTTGCTGGGCATGCTGGGAGAGAGTACTTATGGAACAGACGCCATTGAGTCTGGGTCTTCTTCCAGCGTGGCACCCACCTTTAGGGTGACCACATCACGGCGCCCCGGCGTTATGGCCTAACTGGCCGGGATGCGCGTGCCACGCAGTGTTCCTGGACCATGTTGGTCCGGAATGTTTCAGCAATGGCGGGGACCCAGTGATCGACTGAAGTTCATTCCAAGGAGGGTCGGTGGCAGAGACTTTTCCTCAAATCCAAGTTCATTTCAGGAGGGTCTGTGGCAGAGACTTTTCCCTAAAAAGGTTTGAGTAATACTGCCAGGTCAGTGAGAGAGGCCTGTCCGGGTACACTAAGCCCACTCAGGTAGGAGTGGTACGGAAAGTGTTACGTGTGGGAGCAGGACTGTTCCAAATACTACGCCGGAATCTGCTGTTCTCCTTCTTCTTACAAACTCTATCCTTTCACCACCGGTTCATTGTTTTTACCCGGCTGGGTAATAAAGAGCACAGAAAAAGACACTTGTTGCGGACATTCCTTTACTATTGCTATATGCACTATTCCGGGGGTAGTGCTACACTTGATTAATTTTAAATGAAAGCCCACACGTTTCTTTAATTGTAGGTGTACTTTAAAGCAGACATATTGGTAGTTTTAGGCCTCATTTACACTTGCTCCAAAATGTGGCATTTGACACGTTTTTTATTTTTTTTTGCCAATTAAAGCACCTCCTACCAAATAAAATGGTTACCTAACAGTCAGAGGAGTAACTAGAACTATTAAGGCCCCCCCCCTGACCCCCTTACATCTGAGCCCTGGCTTCCAATTTTGGGAGGGCATCCATAGACATCCTCCAAGAACCCTGCCTCCCGCATGCCCCCTGTGACTGCTGTGTCCTTCAGACACAGCTGATCACTGTATGGGGCCAACCACAGTGGCCCTTTACCATGTGATCAGCTGATCACATGTAAACAGACTTGCCAGGTGTCAGCAGTTCTTTCCTCCCATGCTATGTCTGTGTGAGGAAAGAAGAGCCGTTAACCGGCAAGACTTTCAGTACATTGTTTACACTGATCAGTGCTCAATGCCACCTATTAGTCCCTGTGCTGCCTATCAGTGCTCATTAAAGTGGTTGTTAAGCCACTTAGTAAATTACATGTTAGAAAGAATATGCCTATTTCTACCTGAATTCACAGTGGCACTCAGTGCTCCTGTCCTATCTGACAGCTAGAGTGGGAGGGGCAGCGAATCCCCCACATCAGTTGGGAGGAAGGGAGAAGAGGAGGAGAGAGCCGAGACGTCAGCCAGGGAGGACGGGAGCAGCAAGGAGTCACGAGAATGCCAAGCGGCACTGTAAATTTAGAAAGAAATGGGCATTTTTTTTACACATCACAGACACTGTAGCACGTGACTCTTTCTAACAGAGGGGAATGCATATAATTTACACTGTAATTTCAGCAGCAGAATGGGGTGGGCACTGTCACTAGCTGACAGGCAGGGAGGGGAGGGGGAGAGGCGGGGAGAGAGGACAGAGGAGAGCTGCAGATGACGAAGGCACGTAAACTGACCACGGTGTCAGGGCTCAGCAGCTATGATAAACTGTGGTCAGTTTACAGGGGGAGGGCAGAACCAGGCAGGATCAGCCAGGTATTTCAGATGATACAGGGGGAGAAATTACACAACACAAGCTGTATAACTGTGGTTTATAACATGCTTTAAAGTAACCAATTTTTTTTAAGGGTTACAAACACTTTAATGCTGCCCATCAGTCCTATTGATCCTATCAGTACCACCTATTGATGCTCATCAATGCTGCTTATCAGTGCTGCCTATCAGTGCTCATCTTATGCTGCCTATCAGTGCAGCATATCAGTGCCAACTATCAGTGCTCATCAATGCTGGCTATCAGTGCCACTTATCAGTGCTCATTGATGCTGCCTATGAGTGCCCATCAATGCCGCCTATAAGTGCCACCTATCTGTGCTCATCAGCCCAGCAGCTGAATATGATTATTCACCTCCTGTCTTTCAGACTTTCCGTGGTGCACACACAAGAGGAGAGGGGTGAGAGGAGAAAGAGCAGATTGTCTCTCATCTCCCAGCCGTGCGAGGGAGGATGGAGGGGGAACTGTCAGTGCAGGTTCTGAGCTCTATGAGATAGAAGCTCTCAGATCAGAGCTGGTCAAACAACCCCAATGCCCCCCCCCCCAACAGTGGTGGAACACCAGGGCCCAGTCGCAAGTACGACCTCTGTGACCCTGGTAGTTCCACCACTGCTTAATATCCTGTACACACTGTTGTGTTTACTTTGCTGCACAAATTATACCCCATGTCACTTTCATAATGCTTTGCAGTATCTCAAAGCCCTTATAGAAGTCAATGGTCTTGTTTAGGATTGATTTTCTAACAGCAATGGACAGGTAGTGAGGGAATGTTAAATGCACAATACAGTGGAAAATTCCTGCTGTGGTTGCAAAGAGAAGCATTGTGGCCATGACATGTATACAACAGGCAACAGGGAGAGCAGTTGAGTGGCAGTAAAAATGTAGTTCAACTGCAGAGTCTTACTGCCCTCAATAACAAGTGTAAACGAGGCCTAGGATAGGGTTTCTTAACTGCACCTGCAGCTGCTGAGGGGTAATTATTTAGTGTTCAGCATTGAGCAGCAGGAAGGTGAGCACTTTAAATTAAAGTTAAAAGTAATTGCGCAGTTGTCAAGTGACTTCTCCTTGGAATAATCTCTTAAAGGGTCACTAAAGGATTTTTTTTTAGTTAAATAGCTTCCTTTACCATACTGCAATGCTGTTTTAATGTCCTCATCGTTCGTTTTTTGCTTTGATGTTGCTGTAATTCTGCTCTGATCTCTACACTTCCTGGGTGTCTGTTTCCTTATAACCACAGTGCTGGGAGCTTTCTCACTGTGGTCACTAATCAAGGAGGTGTGATTACTGTGTGTAAACTGAAACTGGGATGGTGCTGAGGGGTTTTAGACAAACCATCACTGCCCTCTATTGGCTCTCTGGCTCTGTACATCAGAGAGACAGGAAATAACAGCAACAACAAAACTAGAACTGTAGGTTGATTATATGATTGATTTTTATCAATTTTTAATCATTTTTAAAAGGAATCAGTTAACTTTTATGTCTCTATACCCTGTAAACAGTCATTTCAGCCCAAAATTTGTTTTCCTTTAGTGACCCTTTAAGTTCTGCCTGAGAGAAGCATGAAATGTGATGCCTTATAGGGAAAAATGGGCATTAAAAATTTAGAACATGCTCTAAATTTTCTCGTCGTCTTTCACGTCATCGTTTTCTATGTCGTGAAAAACGTTGTGTGTAGGCTTTAATGAAGGGATAAAAAGGTGCATGATCAGAAGCAAGTTATGAGAAGGGAGCACTCATTCTGGTAAAACTAGCATTTGTAATGGAGATAGCACATTCGTCACGCTGTAACAGACTGAAAAGCGCAAATCGTCTCTCACCAAACTTTTACTAACACGAAATCAGCCATCTGAATGGAACTTCCCATTTATAGTGCGGTCGTACGGGTTGTACGTCACTGCGCTTTGCTCAAGCATTTTTCTTTCAGGATCGTGTGTATGCAAGGCAGGCTTGACAAGAATCACGTTGAGAAAAATGTTTTTCCCATGACATGAAAAATGGTCGTGTGTAATTAAGGTGTTTTTAGTGATTAAGGGTGCAACAGGCTTTAAATGACTCCGGAGTCACTTTATATTCTGCCAAAAAGACACTTTCATATAGGTGAAAACATGATGTAGGTCATTGTAATGAACATGGCACATTGTAATGTTATAAAGTCAAAGCGGTGCCCCCTTAGACATCCACTGAGCCCCAGGGTCCTGCCTAGTTAGCCTTGAGGATGATCCAGCTCTGCATGGCAACATCGAAAAAAAAAGCAAGGTTGGCAGCAAGCTGGTTAAGAGATAACAGGTGCAATCAGGTCAAGTTACAGTAACACACTGAAGTCCACTCGACACTGAAATACCCTGGATTCAGGTTCATATAGGTTATGTGACACCAATACAAGTGTTGAACATGTGCATTCTTATGAAGTTGTGTGCAAACGTGTGGAAGGCAGTGCACACTTCCAACTATTTTCTAGGTGGTGAGACGTCTTTTTCACAATTTTTACTTTCAAAAGATTTTTATTTTTCATTTCAGAAGGAAAACAACACAGAATATTGAAACGACATACATTGTGTACTTTGACATTGCAATGGGGATGAGGTGGTATAAACAGTCAGCAATGAGGCACAGTTAGGTCTTTCAAGGTCCCTCGATATCGATGGGATAGTCAACAGAGTTACTTGCCCATGCGTTTCGAGTTTGAGTCCAGAGGGACGAGGCGACAGGTGAAGGAGGGGGGCATCCCTGCCACGGCACCCCTAATGGAATCATCCTGTGCCAAGGGGGGACTCCGCCACCACGCCCCCACCTCAAGACCATCAAACGAGTGAATAATCACTGGGGGAGGGGGGTGTTGATGTCATGGAACCTCCATTGGGACACTAGGAAGGCTGTTAGGCTATTAGGAAAAGAACATCCCCCAAAAACATATTATTATAAAGAGAAAGGGAGAGAATAAGAAGAGAAAAAGAAAAGAATAGGGAGCAGAGCATGTTCAAAATCTTAGCTTGTAGATTTTAGTTGGTTGGGGATAACCCCTGGAGTAAGTGAGACTCCTTGAGATGTGGCCCAAAGTTCCCAGACTATTTCAAATTTTTGGGATGTGTCCATGAATGAATGAATGAATAATGAATGAAAACTTATATAGTGCAGCACATGCAAACTTAATCGCCTCTGGGTATCCATGAGGATACTAGCTAATTTTTCTTGGGACATAATCCAAGAGATCTTGCATTGTGCTGCCATGATGGAGATCTTGGGCTGTTTTCAGGCCCTAGCAATACTGAGTTTTGCCCGACTTCCACAATTTTTCCTTCTCCGCATATGATACAATATTTTAGCTGTTTGATGAATGTGCAGCAGGAGGAGCATCCTATGACATCTTGTCATGAATTTATAATGACAGTCCCAGCCTCTAAGGCCAATCTGTATAGGGGCCTACACCCATTTATGTCACTGAGTAACAGAACATCTTCAGACAGTCTGAATGCACAAAAAATAAGAAATTAAGAGTTAAATTAATACATTTTATTGTCTAAGTGAGAAGATTAAAGTTTCACCTTTTTAAAACAGAACCTTTTGCAATCAGGTAGCTAAATTAGACATTTTCATCAGTGAACCAGTAACACGATCTACCATTGTTTGGCTGTTATTTCAGATTAAACTGTAAATGCATTTGATACAAAATGAAAAAAATACATAGTGTACATGGCTTTTCAATTATGGAACTTCAATACCCAGGTGCAGATCCCTTCCTTCTCACAAGGCCTCTATTTTTTGTGCTCACATGAAAGAATATAAACTGCTTTTGATGCTACAAAAAAAAAAAAAAAAGAATATGAGTGTTTGTGATCAAAGCAAGCAGAAGCTCCTCTCAAAATGAATTGACACGTAGGTTTAACGAGATGTGAATGCATAAGTTAGAGCTAGCATGCTTACTGACATCAATCAGCTTGGACAATAAAACAGTTTTCTCGATTTCCTGAATGAAGCACAGACATATTACGCATACCATTGAGTAGCCCTGGTATCAGGTTAAAATCTGACCTTAAACCCGCTTTGAATTCTGTGTAAATGTTAGCACCCCAAGGAATCGTCCACCTAATGATTCTCATTACCATTTTGAACAGTCCTTTAAAATATATATATACTGTATATTTTTTTATACGTTAGATGGCTATCCATTTAGAAGCCAACTGAGATCTAAATCCCTTCCCATGCATATAGATAAGGTGCTCAGGTACTTTTCATCCACATTTAGATAAGGGGAAATATGATATGTGCACAAATAAGGTCAGTGAGCTATAGTCACGTTAAGTCTTTCCCGGGAGCCATGTAATAGGTGTGTTTGTTACAACAGGCACATTTTGAATTAGTCCACGACTACGAACCGAGAAGAAGCAGTATATTATAGGAATAAAAAAAAAAAATCTAAGTATTTTTTTGTCTTTTACCTAAAAATTAAACTACAGGCTTGATCATTATTTGATAAAATTTGATTTCTTTTAAAACTAATAGAACATATTCATGTGTAGCAAATAATAAATGAGTTCTGTGCCTGAAATAACACAACTGTTCAGACAGATAGTCACAGGCTGTGCCTGTAAGCCCCTTTTGACATATGAAATATGGAAGAGATTTTTAATACCAGTAGTCTCAAGGGTCCCTTTAGTAGCTGAAACACTAAGCAATCAGGTGTCACACTAAGAGATGGTTATTACTGAACTCTCAAGTCTAAAGATTTCTTTTTTTTTATGGAACGCTTTCATTATATAGTCTTTCTTCCTTCCCTTCAGTTCCTTTATGAATTTATTTCATTTTTCTTCTGGGCTCTTTGGTACTTTTTGCACTTTAAGGTCTCTTTTTAGATACATAATTTAGTATTTTTGCCAGCTAGCCCCATTATTTTTACAATTCTAATTAATTTCAGAGGAGAAATGAAACAAGTATATCCAAACTAAAAAGGAAAACAAATTTGATTTTGGAAAGAGGGAAAAAAAACACATCTCACTGATGAGGCATCCACACATATCAGATAACTTTGGCCCAAAGCTAGGAATTTTGAGAAATCTATTTAATAACTGTACCAAAATTGAAGCGGATTACTTTGAGACACCAAGAAAGGAATCTCTCAGAATTATAGAGTTCACGTTATTATGGCCATATAATCATTGTCAACAATCTATGCTAAAAACAAAGTCTCTATAGAACGCCTGAAATAAAATAAACTCTGTACTGTACAGCATTGTCAGTGGATTGCTTTTGAACCCTTCCAAACTTTAAAGTGGAACTATGGGCAAAACTAAAAATGGCAACTAACCACTTCCTCTCCGGAAGGTTTACTCCCCCCCCCTTCATGACCGGGCCAATTTTTGTAATACGGCACTGCGTTATTTTAACTCATAATTGTGCGGTCGTGCGACACTGTACCCAAATAACATTTTGTCCTTTTTTTCAACAAATAGAGCTTTTTTTTTGTGGCATTTGATCACCTCTGTGGTTTTAATTTTTTTGCTTTAAACCAAAAATATCAGATTAAAAAAAAAATATATATATATATATATATATATATATATATATATATATATATATATATATATTAGGGCTGTGCAAATTAACTTTTAATTAATCGATTAATCTTTAATTTTTTTGATCGATCAAAATCTTTTTGATCGATTAAAATTCTTTTGATTGGTACTCACCTCTCCGCCGGCTTCTGGGCCTTCCGGGAGTTTTGTCGGAGATCCAGTAGTGTCACGGACACCGGCGGGGCTTGCCGTGTCCATTTGAAGGGCTCCTTTGCTGTGCCTTCATATCTGCATGCTGGCGGGACCTTACTATCTGCCACACACAAGGGCTGTTACACTTCCCTCTATCACTTTCCTGGGATTCTTCAGCCATCCACTGGGAGTTGTGAGAGTTCCCTTCATGGGACATCTACTGTTAACCCCTCCTCATCTGGATTCAGCAGTGGTATCGTTGTACATATTTTTTTTTTTTCAACGTTGTACATATTTTTATACCAGTATCATACTTGGCTACATGTTTTTATGACTGCTTTTGCTACCGTTTGGTATTACTCGCACCATTTTTACAGTTTTTGTAGCTACATTGATTTTATCTCCAGTGCAATATTTATTTGGTTACCTACTTGAAGACTATAACAGTTTTAATGTTATTCCCATCAAGTGCTGCCTTTGTGTGTTTTTTGTATCCTGCTATCCATTTTTCCAGTGGTTGGTAGCTGCACTGGGAATCGGCCTGCAAAGAGATCAGCTAAAAGTAGTTGGATCTGTATGTGTGTTATAATTAATAGAAATTAGTGGATTAATCGATTAAAAAATAAAACGATTAATCGAACACAAAAAGTTTGATCAGTAACAGCCCTAATATATATATATATATATATATATATATATATATATATATTTATATATATATTTTTTTTTGCTATAAACATACCCATTAAAAAAAAAAAATTTCTTCATCAGTAAAGGCCAATATGTATTCTGCTACATATTTTTGATTAAAAATAGCATATAGTGATTGGTTTGTGCAAATATTATAGCGTCTACAAACTATAGAATATTTACATTTAAAATATTTTAATAAGCAACTTATAGCGGAACTGCGATAGTGTGGCGGACAAATAGGACACCTAACTGACAGTTTTGACACTTTTTGGGGACCAGTGACACTAATACAGTGATCAGTGCTAAAAAAAGGTTGCACTGTCACTGTAGTAATGACAGTGGCAGGGAAGGGGTTAACATCATGGGCAATCAAAGGGTCAACTGTGTGCCTAAGTTGTGCTTATTCACTGTGGGGGAGGTGCTTTGACTAGAGGAAGGCAAGGATCCACGTTCCTGCTTTGAAGTAACACAGGGTCTGTGCCTTCCCTTCTGACAGAACGACGATTTGCCTTGTTTACAGTGGGAGTGGGTCACCGGCAGCGCGCATGTACAGTATGCCCAAGACCTGGAAGTGTCAGATCATGTACTAGGTGTGTGATCTGGTGCAGAGTGCCCGCCATGCCGCAGTATATCTGTAGTGGGCAGTCGTTAAGTGGTTAAAGCCTAAATATAGTCACCATTGAAATTTTTTTTAGCACAAGGGACTTTACTTACTACAGTTTCTATGAATAAAACAGCATCTATGAATGGAGGGGGAAGACCTTTCAACTATTTAAACCCAATTTAAGTGAACCATTTAAAACATTTAACAGCGTGTGCCACAAGATTACTGTTTATCAATTTTATTATCTGGGAAGGTCTGTTCTCTGCACCTTTCTAAGCCTGGTTTTCCTTTCTTACTAGGGAAGGGAGCTTCTTGTTTGCATGGGATAAGTCCTGCCAACTGCCACTCTGCCTAGGGTCCCAGTGGCCAATTTGGGCACACTAACTGTACAAGGAAGAAAGAATTAAAATGCCTTATAATAAAGTGAAACTAATTTCAGAGATGCACACAGAGAAGGATTTCCTGTCATCTTGAATTGCTTGCTCTTATGCAAAAAGTTTAACATAGCAGAGAGGCTTGCTTTCATCGTCCTTCCTTAACGGGCTTTTATACACACCTCATTACCGGGCCTATTCTGGCACTTCTCTCCTACATGTACAAATCATCATTCTTTTGCTAGAAAATTACGCAGAACCCCCAAAGATTATATATGTTTTTTTTTAGCAGACACCCTAGGGAATAAAACGACGGTCATTGCAACGTTTTATCATGTGCGGTATTTGCGCAATCATTTTTGGAAAAAAAATGTTTTGTGAATAAAAACCCAGTAAAGTTAGCCCAATTTTTTTGTAAAATATGAAAGATTATGTTACTCCGAGTAAATAGATACCTAACATGTCCCCTTTAAAATTGCACACACTCATGGAATCGCGCCAAACTTTGGTACTCAAAAAATCTCCATAGGTGACGCTTTGAATTTTTATTACAGGTTACCAGTTTAGATTTACAGAGGAGATCTAGTGCTAGAATTGTTGCTGACACGCTAACGCACGCGGCGATACCTCACTTATGTGGTTTAAACGACGTTTACATATGTCAGCGGGACTTATGCGTGCGTTCGTTTTTGCGCGCGAGCTATCGGGGACAGGGGCTTTTTAATTATTATAATTGTTTTAGTTATTTATTTATTTATTTATTTTTACACTTTTTTTTTTTAATCACTTTTATTCCTATTACAAGGAATGTAAGCATCCCTTGTAATAGGAAATGTGTGTGACAGGTCCTCTTTATGGAGAGATGCGGGGTCAATAAGACCCCACATCTCTCCTCCAGGCTGGGAAGCATTAGATCGGTGAAAAAAAATTCACCAATCTCATGATCGGTGTTGCTCACTAGCCGCAATTGCGGCTTTGTTTACTTACGGGGACCCGGGCGTGACATCATCACATCGCGCCCGGGTCCTCCAACGGTCATAGAGATGACTGGTGACCATCTGGTCACCAGTCATCTCTATGCTTCCTGCAAGCGCCGGACCATTCCTTCTCCGGGCCCCCGATGGCACAGGAGAGTCCGAAAAAGCACCTGATGGGGGCGGGAGGGGGGGTGTCCCCTCCCGTCGCCTATAAGAACGATCAAGCGGTGGAACCGTCACTATGATCATTCTTATGGTGCACAGGATCGCCGGCTGAAGACATGGATATCTGAATGATGCCTCTAGCTGCAGGCATCATTCAGATATCCCCCGGAAAAGCCCAAGACGTCATATGACGTCCACCCGGGATGGGAGATCCCATCTGTGGACATCATATGACAATAGGTGGGTATTGAAGTGGTTAAGGGGTTTTCATGGCCCTGTCCCGATAAAAACATTGTTCCATATGTTTCCATGACAATGTCATATAAACCCTAATTAAAGGACATTTAGTTTGCTAAAAAATTCTTAAAACAATGGGGTTGATACATTAAAATGGGGGACTGCAAAATCTGGTACAGATGTGCACGATAGCCAATCAGCTTCTAACTTCAGCTCAATTAAGTAAAAACTGTTTTTAAACACGCTGGAAAAAAGAGAATTGTACCCATTATATCTTGATCACAGAATGAATATGCAGCTTTTTATATGTTTTTTAATATTTTTTTATGATATGTGAATACATATGTTGTATATGGATTTATATGCTGAATGCCTAGAAAGGACCATGCAGACCAGTTTGATGTCTGTAACTTAAGCCTCGTACACATGCATGGTTTTCTCGACAAAAGCCAGCAAGAAAACTGCTGGCAGAGCTTTCTTGCTGAGTAAACAGTGCGTGTGTGAGGCTTTCAGGTTGCTCGTCAAGAAATCTGCCTAAAATCTAAATGAGAAAAATAGAGAACCTGTTCTCGTCGTGATTCTCGGCAGTGTTTTCCTGCCGAGAAACTCGAGAGCGTGTATACTTACCTGTCGCCATGGAAACCAAAATGACTTTGACGCATGCGCGGTAGCTTCCTAGGTATAGGTAGGGTGTAGCAAGATGACGGTGACAGCATTGAATGTGATGAGCGCATGCTCGTCGTAGTCAATGACGTCACCGCGTTCGTTCCATTCAAAAGAACAGCGGTTCTTTTAAATGGAGTGTCTGTACACTCGGCCGGCAAGAGATTCTTACTAAGTATCACGTCAGGAAAAAACAATTTTTTTTTCCTGATGAGCTTCTGGGCAGTGTGTACAGGGCTTCAGTCTGAAGAAGAAGGAAATCCTTTTCGAAATACATTATGCTCTCTTCTTGATTCTCACACAAGGCCACAAGAAAATGGTGGCAGCAGACGTCACACTTAGGCCTCGTACACACGACCGTTTTTCTCGGCAAAAACCATCAAGAAAAATGCTTGAAGAGCATTTTTTCAGAGAAAAACGGTTGTGTGTATTTATTTCTCGTTGGGAGTCTCATTTTCCTCATCGCGTTTCTCATCGGGCTGGTTGACGACGCGAAACACGTTTGTGTGTATGCTTAGAAACCCGCGCATGCTCAGAATAAAGTATGAGACGAGAGCGCACCTTCGATAAAAGTAGCATTCGTAATGGAGATCGCACATTTGTCACGCTGTAAAAATAATTGCATCATTTAAATGCTGCGCATTTAAATCATCTTTAGAATGGTACAATAATGAATTTCTGACTTCTTTTTGTAACATTTTTCATGCTGATCTCATGAATATTTTTGATTAATTTATATAGCAAGATATATATATATATATTATATATTTTAAATACAGATGTGCATTTTTAATTATTATTTAATTTCTAGTCATCTCCATAATTTATTTTTTTATTTTGTTGTGTCAAGTACCACAATTTTAACATTATTGTTTGGTGTTATCTGATCTGTCCCTTTATAATTAGACCTTTTGTATTTTTTTTTTTAAAGTTAACCTGCCTACTCACAAGCTAAATTTTTGGGTTGATTAAAAACACATAGGCAAGTATTAACTGTAAAAAAAATGACCATTTATTCTGATAAAGAATATAAATAAAATAAATAGAAGGCAGCGCTGGAGAACCTGCTGCCATTTGTGCAACTTTGTGTGGATACTAAAATTCGGACATTGAGAAACACATACAGGAGGGAGCCCAATCTGGTCCTGGACTCCCAGAGGTCAGGAACAGCAGCAGGTGAGATATATGTCCCAAGTTTGTGGTACTACAACAGACTGCCTTCTGTCATACCACCTTGAAGCAAGGCCATCACTTTCTGGTCTTTCTGGTAGCCTTTCTTCCAGTCTTACTTGCTGCCTTCCCTGCAGCCTTCTTTGCTGCTTTCTCTGCAGCCTTCCTTCTCCACTTGCCTGGAGCATGTGCCTCTGGAGGTGTACTCGTGCCCGGAGGAGGAGAAGAAGGTGGAGGTGGAGGAGATGAAAGAGGAGGAGATGAAGGTGGAGGAGATGAAGGTGGAGTAGAATAAGGTGGAGCAGAAAAAGGTGGAGGAGAAGCAGGAGGAGGAGGGTGGCCGTGGCTACATGGCCCATGGACATCTGTCTCTATTTGGCCATTACTAGGGTGCCATAGTCCTCAATGTCTTCTCCTGCCCCTCAGGGATTGGATTAGCTACAGCAGGGATCCTCAAACTACGGCCCTCCAGCTGTTGCGGAACTACAAGTCCCATGAGGCATTGTAATACTCTGACATTCACAGACAGGGCTACAATGATGGGAATTGTAGTTCCTGAACAGCTGGAGGGCCGTAGTTTGAGGACCCATGAGCTACAGGAACACACTATGGCTCACGTCTTCCTAGCAGTAGGGCGTGTACGCTTTGGCTCCAGGCAGGCAGGCAGGTCTCAGGTCTCTGTCCCAGCCCAGCCCAGCCCAGCCTCACAGCAGCGCACCCAGGAGCAGCAACCCTCCTCTCCCCTTTTGCACTCTCACCTCAAGGTAAGCTCTTACCTGGTCGGCCTGGTCTACCCCCCTGGGACTGGATATGGCCGTCCTTCTCAGGAGTCCCGGGGAGCGGACGACCAGACGACCGGGACCCCCCCCTGGCATCGCACATTCCATCTCACCTCCCCCCTCGCCCCTCCGCTATCCCCCACTCTGCACCTCACCACCACAACCCCTCGGGGTTCTCTTAGATAACTCCGCAACCAGGATCGCGGCCACGAGTGCGGGAGGGCATCCCAGGAAAGTCTGCTGCTTCGCCGTGGCCTAGCGGGACACCCCTCCCGCACGCCGCAGTGTAAAATAATAATAGAGAAAAAAGAAACCACCATCTGTCTCGGGCCCCCCCCCCCGAGGACCCCCCCACGCTGTAGCCTTACAGGCCCCTTCTCTCCCCCAAAAATTACTCGATACGTTTCAATAAGGCCAGGGCACGGAACTGAAACTGCTCTGGTAAAAATATGGGATGACGTCCTAGAGGCCACAGATGAAGGAGAATCTTCTCTCCTGATCCTGTTGGACCTAAGTGCGGCCTTTGACACGGTAGACCACGGACTACTACTTGCTAGGCTAGCTGAAGTGGCCAAAGTCACGGAAGAGGATCTACCCTAGTTCTCCTCCTTCTTGGAAAACAGATCACAAACAGTGAAATTGGGGTGTTTCACGTCAGAAATGCATACAGTATCATACGGAGTCCCCCAGGGATCTCCCCTGTCATCGGTTCTGTTCAATATTTATCTCCATCCCCTCTTTGAGATCATCAGCAACCAGAAGCTACTTTACCATTCCTACGCAGACGACACTCAACTGTATCTCCACGTCAGCAACGGAAAGGATCACTCTCCCGGATTAGAGAGAACCCTCACCCTAATAGATAACTGGATGACATCTCTTAAACTCAATGGTTCAAAAACATAGCTTCTCCTGTTTCACGCAAACAGGAAAAGTCACCCCATCTCAACTTGGACCCCACCGCCCATCCTGGGAAAAATTATCGCCCCGATCGCCAAAGTCAAAAGTCTCTGAGTCATTTTTGACTCCTACATGACAATGGATGCACAAGTAGGGTCGGTAGTCAGCGGATCCTATCATCTGCTGCGCCTGCTATGCCGACTCACCCCTTTAATTCCTAAAGAGGACATTGCAGTCGTGGTGGGAACAGTCGTCAATTCCAGACTCGACAATGCAAATGCCCTCTATTTAGGACTTCCCAAATACCAAATCACTCGTCTACAAGTCGTTCAAAATACGGTTGCTCGATTAAGTGACTGGCAAAAAAACATGGGAGTCAATCTCCCTTTCGTTTAGATCTCATTACTGGTTACCAGTGAAAGACAGAATCACTTTTAAGGCACTCTGCCTTACACATAAGTGTATTCAAAAGACCCGGCTTTTTTCCTTTTGCATGTAAATGATATCCCGATACGAGCTTATGAAAAATCAATTATTATTCGTCACCTTCTCGATGCTGCTAAACATTGTATACCACTCAACTGGAAGTCACCGCACCTTCCGTCTATAGCCTTTTGGCTCCGGAGGGTTGACGAAATCGGTCGTCTAGAGGATTTGGTCCTCACTCTAGAGGTATTTGGTCCTCACTGGACAAAAGCAACAAGAAACTTATAAAGATATTTGGCAGCCTTGGAATATATTTAGGTATTCAATAGAGGGCCAACACCTTAGAGAGACCGATATTCTAAGTTGATGGTTCCATACATACCATTATCAGGTTCACACAAACTATATCTCATAAGAACACCTGGGAAGTGAATCGGGACAACATTACATTAAAAGACTGGTACTTAAACTCCCATGCCTGCAAACCCCCTTCCTTCCCCCTTCCCCCTTCGACCCCTTATTCCCCCCCCCCCCCTTTTTTTCTTTTTTTTTTACTCTCCTTCTCTTTTCTCCCTTTTTATTTTTCTTTGATTTATTGTTTTATTTTATTATTTACTTTTTACTCTATTTTTTTTTTTTTTTTTCACCAAGAAAATGGAAAATAAATTTAACTGTTAAGTTTATGATATCCATATATATATACAGTGTATGAGCAATATTGCTAACTATTTATTTTTATTGTTATATTATTTTTGTTTGTAATCTTTGTGGACCAGCTTCTTTGATACAAATAAAAAAAAAATAAAAAAAAAAGTGTATTCAAGGAAACGCTCCCCAATATCTATGCGAAAAAATAAAAGCCCACAATACCAATCGCATTCTGTGATCCACAAATCAAAACCTACTGCACATCCCAAAGGCAAGATACAAATCCAAAGGAGATCGGAGATTTGCTGTCCAAGGACCGCGACTGTGGAATGCACTACCTACCACCATCCGACTGGAGTCGGACCACTTGGTCTTCAGGAGAATGATTAAAACTCATCTCTTCTAAGGCAAAGCCTTCCTTTATCAAAGGAATGGAAACAGCGCCCAGAGGCGATTCAGTTTGCAAGTGTTTGCGCTCTATACGTTTTTTCACTCACTCACTTACACTCTTCAGGGGTGGTAGGTTGCTGGAGTGTGGCCTGTTTAATCAGGGCCAGTGCTGCCTCGCTCACCCTACTATCCCTCTTGGCTCTTCTTGTTGGAAGGTGGATGGGAGGCACCTGTCGACATGTTCTGCCACTTGGCCCCGCCACCTCCTCTGTGTCACTTGGCCCTACCACCTCCTCTATGCCACTCACTCCTGCCACCTCCTCTCTGCCACTCACCCCAGCCTCCTCCTGCCTGACACTTTCCAGACCCTCATCCTGGCTGATGTCCTCCTGTGTATAAAAAAGGGACATAAAAGTTTGAGTTTTGGGTTCATCAATTACACACAATGTTCAGCTCATGACTGTTGCAAATTGATTAAAAAAAATAGAAAAGACAATCATTCTGACCCCAGCAGTTTTCATTCTTTTCTCCCCAACTTTTTGGGCCACTACTGTCCATTGATATGGAAAACACTTTTAGATCAAACATTATATATTTTTTACATATTAACATCTTTTTTACATCACTTTTTTTTCACAGTAAATACATTTAAAATACTGTACCTGGTTCCAGACAGCCACATCCGGGTCTTCCTCCAGGATGGAAGGCTCATCTTGCTCCAGAGAAGGCTCAGCTTGGCTGCAGGGAAGGCTGGAGAGTTGGCTGGAGGTTTTTCTGGAGGGAAGTCTGGGGGAATGGCCTCATGAGATACTTTCCCAGGCCAAAGGCTTCATCAGCCAGAAACACAAAGGGAAGTCCTTCCACATTCTCTGCATCCGAAGGCAATGCAAAGTCATCACTCTGGAGACGAAGAGCAAACTCCGTCTGCCTGAAGGCTCCCCCATCCGACATCCGGCCGTTCTTTCCCACATCCACATAGAGGAATTCATACTGTGCTGACACCACCGCCATCAGCACAATGCTATAAACACCCCTTGTAGTTGAAGTAAAAGGAACCAGAACGGGGTGGTGGCATGATGTGGACATGCTTCCCATCAACGGCTCCACCGCAGTTGGGCAAGTCCCACCGCGTACCAAACTCCTGATGCCACAGTCTGCCATTCCTGTGGCATGGAAGGAAGCTGTGGAGTCAAACAAGATAAAAAAAAAATAGTACTTTTGCACATAACATTGCAAGCAGGTTATAGAAAACCATTATTGGCCAACATCATTATAACATTTATTTTAAGGAATATTTAAATACAAAAATATAAGGCCCAGTTAATAAATTCCTCACCCCCTCTGATGGCCCATTGTAAAAATTGAGGGAGGGGGGCTAGATGAGTTTGGGACCTCAAAAAAAATGGTGAAGTTATTTTTTTTAAAACATTTGACTAAGCTAGGTGTGTTTGGGCCCAGGATAGAATGCTGGAGAGGTTAGTGAAGGGAAATATGCATGTAGGCCAAAAAAGGAGCATTCAAAGCTTACAGCATGCATGGGGACATTGACAGCATATTACAATCATGGTAATTAGGGAAGGATGAAAAAAAAATACAATACATTAGCATACATTAAATACATTGAATGTGATATTAAAGAAGAAAACTTACCCTTATATAGCCCTCCTGCATGACCTGGACGATGGCAGAACATGTATTTGGGATTATGAGGCCCAGAGCCTGGGGGCAGATGCCTGTCGTGAACTTCAAGTCCTGCAAGCTTCTCCCAGTTGCCAAATAGTGTAAGGTGGCAACTAGCCTCTGCTCAGCGCTGATGGCTTCCCGCATAACGGTATCCTGCCTGGTAATATAGGGTGACACCAATGCCAAGAGACATCCTAAGGAAATTCCTGTAATCATCAGGATTATTCTCCTGGATCTCCCACAGCAGAGGCATATGAGAGAATTGGTTCCTACGGAGCAACCAATTCTTGGTCCATGAATGCCTCCTCACCCTATTCATGGCATCGTCTTGGTCTAAAACAATAAGACCAACACACATCGACTGCACAACACGAACTCTACGATGAGCAGCTGCCTGCAACATGGCTAGAAAACGAACGTCTAATCAGAACGAACAAACTAAACAGAACGCACTGAGGAACAGCAAGTCCTATGAAGAATGACCTGAAAATCAGAAACAACTGGACAGGAACGCACTGTAAAACAAATGTGACCTGACTACACACCCTGAAAGACAACATACAACCCCACAAGCACAAACTGAACCACAGAAAACGATCTGAAAGCACAAAGACTGAAAAGCGCGAATCGTCACTCACCAAACTTTTACTAACACGAGGTAACACAAGATTAGCAAAAGCAGCCCCAAGGGTGGTGCCGAGGGAATCAAACTTCCCCTTTTATAGTGCAGTCGTATGTGTTGTACGTCACTGCGTTTGAGAACGACGAGATTTAGTCTTGACAGTGTGTATGCAAAGAAAGCTTGACAAGGACCTTGTCAAGGAAAATAACATTTCTTTTACGACGATAAACACCTTTCATCCAGAGGGTGTCCTCTACATGCCTGCCTTTGGACTGCTGACTGCTCACCCCACATGGTCCTCAGACAACAATGTGTTACCCTCTGTTAAGCTGTAATCCAGTAGCTTGAATGCAAGTGTGCTTATTTTTTGTTTTTGGAATAAACATGTTTTTAATGAGATCCCAGGCTCCTGCTTTTTTATCTCTATAGCAGAAAGTGGCTGAACATTGCCTTTGTGGGAGAATCACCAGGTATTATTTTAATGAAGGCTGCAGACTTATAAATATTGGGCATGACTAGTACAGTTACTTTAAAATGCTGATGTATTTATGACATTTTAGTGAATTTGTGTACATATGCTTTAAGACTTAAATAGCTGCATATTCTGTACATTTGGCATACAGTATGACTCCAAACACCAACCTATATACAAGAATCCTATAGTCATAGATGTTTCACAGACCACAGGTATGTGTAGGAATGATTTGCAGGTCTCTAACAATAAACCCAATGGGGCAGATTCACAGAGAAATGGATTATCGTAGCGTATCAGAAATACACTACGCCGCCGTTTTTTACCTTGCTCTACGTGGAATTCAGGTAGATTTTCTACGGTAAACGACGGCGGCGTAGTGTATTTCTCCCGTCGCAATCCATCTGCGCGAGTAGGGGGCGTGAAACATTTAAATTAGGCGCGTTCCCGCGGCGATCGATCTGCGCATGCTCCGTTCGCAAATTTCCCGCCGTGCATTGCGCGAAATCACGTCGTGACGTCATTCGTTGTTTATGTAGCGTACTTTACGGGCGATCCACTTCCCGACGAGTTACTTAAACAAAATACAATTTTAAATAAATTCGAAGCGGGAACGACGGCCATACTTAACATGGGCTACGTAAAGTTAGAGCAGCAAAAAGCTGCTCTAACATTACGTATAAAAAAATAGACGAAAACGATTGCGACGCCCGCTCGTATGTTCGTGAATCCCCGTAAAAACACATTTGCATATCCCGACGCACCAAAACGACGCAAACTCCTCCCAGCGGCCGCAAATAGATGGCAGCGTAGATCCGAAGGCTTACAAAGACGTAAGCCTCTCGGATCGAAGCCCGAAGCCGGCGTATCATGGTTTGAGGATTCAAACTAGTGATACGCCGCGCGAAATTTGAAATTACTCCTGTCTAACCCCAGTTAGACAGGCGTAATTGTTTTGTGAATCTGCCCCAATATTTTTATGTATTTGTAAGGGAGAGGTGATATGCAAATTTTCTCATTTTAAAAAATGTTGGTGTTACTTTTTGTTAATTATTGGCCCACAAGCAAGACCTTAAAGCCCATCACCACCCAAGACAAATTGTTTTACATGATATTCTAACTGTAGCTACACAGTTTCAGATACTGTATGAGTATAATGCTTTTGATTGAATAATTCAGCTTGCAAATATCCACAATTTTATTGTTACCTTTTTTTTCCATATTCAGTTAGTGTTGCAAAAACAAGGGTGCATGAAGCAATAACAGCATTTGAAACGTTTTAGATTTGTAATTTGATGTAACAGATATACAACACAATACAATACATGGAGAAGACATCTAGGAAAGTATCAGCAAATTAATCTAAAAAGCTGTACAGAAATCAATTCTATCTATACATGTAATGATTAACAATAGTTCATAGTATATGAATTTGGTGTTATCGCTCTCACTCTCATACTGGTCACTGGAAGTTCAACATGGCACCTCATGGCAAAAAACTCTTTGTTGGTCTACATAAAGATGGCCTAGGCTATAAGAAGATTGCCAAGACCCTGAAACTTTGCTGCAGCATGGTGGCCAAGACCATACAGCGTTTTAACAGGACAGGTTGCACTCAGAACAGGCCTCGCCATGGTCGACCAAAGAAGTTTGGTGCACATGCTCAGCATCATATCCAGAGATTGTCTTTAGGAAATAGACGTATGAGTTCTGCCAGCAATGCTGCAGATGTTGAATGGGTGGGGGCAGCCTGTCAGTGCTCAGACCATACACCGCACACTGAATCAAATTATTAAATTGGTCTGAATTGCTATTGTCCCAGAAGGAAGCCTCTTCTAAAGATGATGCACAAGAAAGCCTGCAATTTGCTAAAGACAAGCAGACTAAGGACATGGAATCAGTAGTGTATTTAGGTTTTGTGCTTCCCCCAGGCTTGACTAAACTTGTGCACCCCTAATTTAAATATGACCACCCCTTCCTGTCAAGGCCACACCCCTTTCTGTTTAAGATCCGCCCTGAAATTTTGGAGTAGGGACGCTAGTTTTGAGGCTTGGGGGGGGGGCAATAAATTCCCTTAATTTGCATAGATTTCCTCTCACTTCCTGTTTGGCTATGGGGCAGGAATTGAAGGGAAATCTCTGTAATGAGACAAGGGTGGTAAAAAAATTATATATAAAATATATTGCGCTACTCCCAAGTGAAAAAGAAGGTATAACATACAATTATATTATACAAAATAAGTGTAAAATAAATAAAAAAAAAAAGAAATGGGGGCGAAGGTAGAGGCAGCAATGGTTTGGGAGGGACAACACAACGAAATTAATATAAAAAGAATTTATTAATGTATAAAAATGGAAATTATTGTAAATAGATACTGTGAAAAGTGCAGCGCCAATTAAACCGAGGTATCCCTCACTGGGAATACCACAAAACGTGAAATAGGTGATAACCACAAACTAATAAGGACACAGAGGTCTAATAATGTGAGGATGTCAAGCCACACCACAAAATTACTAATTCAAAGTGAAAAAAATAAAAAAATATTGTATATATGTCAAAGTGACAGTACCGCCCTTAGTGCAAACAGTGTAAAAATAATGAGTATACCAATCCAATGATAAAATAAAATGTCCATAGGAAAAAAGAGGGGACTAACTATCATCAAAGTAGTCCATATGCAACAGTAGGTTATATACATATAAATTGTAATGTCCTCTTTAGAAATAACATTCCAACACATAGGGGTTGCATGTATCCTGTCCCACTTGGAACCAGAAGGAGACCCTCAGTACTGATCAGTGTTACACATCTCTTGTGAACTCCACACTCCTATGAAGTAGGTGTAAGGTAAGGATGAATTTACTACACTTACCGACTGATGTAGACCCACAACTCACCATACGGTGGGGGGGTCCCTTGAGCTTGAATGGGCTGGATGCCCTACACGATCTCTGTCTCCGTATAGATCCTTCTGTGGATGATCCAGAGGTCTTCCCAAGGGACAGCCGGAGTTCTCAATGTTGTTGTATCCTCATACAATATAGATCCCAGCAGGAGATGGGAGATAAGAAAAAAAGAGAGAAGGTCGTCTCCTCATAGTGTAAAAAAAAATATTTAAAATTGTGTACACGTTTAAAAACAAAACAAAAACTTCCTTAGTACAAGAAAAGGGAAAAAAACTTGTACAGGTGAGTTTAAATAAAACTTCAATATCTCATCACACCACAGCACTATTCCACATCTAGGAACAAAAAAAGCAAAGAAAAAAGTCCAGAAACCGGTTTCGTCTGCGCAATGAAATTCAGGCAAATTCCAGTAATCGCTTCCGCCTGGTAACCCGTTCCAAATATCCTCACCGGTTTCGTCTGACAAGACATCAACTGGGGTGTAGGACTGGGTATTATGAGTCCCATTGCGCTATAAGTAACCATCCCAATTAGTTCCATGAGACCATAATCGCTTCCGCATTGCATGGATTACTGGAACCATGTCCTGTGGTCTGATGAGACCAAGATAAATGTATTTGGTACAAATGGTGTCAAGCTTGTGTGACGTACAAAGACACGTGTGTCTTGCCTACAGTCAAGCATGGTGGTGGGAGTGTCATGGTCTGGGGCTGCATGAGTGCTGCCGACACTAGGGAGCTACATTTCATTGAGGGAACCATGAATGCCAACATGTACTGTGACATACTGAAGCCGAGCATGATCCCCCTCCCTTTGGAGACTGGGCCGCAGGGCAGTATTTAAACAAGATAACGACCCCAAACACACCTAAAAGACGACCACTGCCTTACTAAAAAAGCTGATGGTAAATGTCTTTAGACCTAAACCCTATTGAGCATTTGTGGTGCATCCTCAAACAGAACGTGGAGGAGCACAAGGTCTCTAGCATCCACTAGCTCCATGATGTCATAATTTCCATCCTACCCTCCCCTCACTGCACACATGCTTAGTTCTAGCCTCCAGCACCTCAGGACAGTAGGATGAATATTTGTGTAGCATTATGTGGCCGCACATGCCCAGTTAGTGTGGGCCGCCCAACCTGGCTGGGATGCATGCAACCAATATGTGCTGACATGCATCTGTTATATGGCAATCCTATCTAGGACACCTGTGCACACACACACCCTTTTTGGTGTACTTGCCGGGTGGGAGGAGCATTTAAGAATGGCAGCAGTGACATTGCCAACCAGCGGGGAATCGAGCAGATGATGCCGCTGGTTGCCCATGATAGGTATATATTTTTTCTATCTATGGAGACAGGCTGTATTGCTCTAATGAGGTAAAGTTATTGTAAAGAATTGTATTTCATATATAAAAAAAAAGCTGTGCCATAAAAATATTTTGGTTTAGTCATATAGTCATATAGAGACGTGGCACTATATTTTAAATCTGTCTATGATATTTTCTATCTGTATTATAATCAAGACTAATTTATTTTTTTTCGAATTTTTTTTATTTTTTTTTGTTTTAGAAAATGTGAAATAATGGATACAATTAGGTTGCTTTACTATATGAAGTTAGAATGTTTACTCAATTTATTGAGTAAATATTCACCCTAATTATCCTTTCATGTAAAAAGCAAATTCAGTTTACTTATGTAATCTCCATGATGTTCAAAATAAACAGGGATTTGCTTCTCACTTATTAGATAGTTGAAGTGAATATTCACTTAATTTATTGTGCGAAGATTCTCAACTCTGTAGTAAATCAACCTCTATGTTGTTGAAATCAGCCAGCTGGTGAAGGTCTAGACTTCCATTAGTTCCTTTTCCACCCACCATGTGCAGAAAAAAAGTCCTCTGCTCACAGAAATCAATAGCTCATCACAGTAATTCATCTCTCATCAGACATATCAATGCCAGCTTTATGTGAAAGCTAGCTTAAATAAATGAGATTGTTAAGGTGGTTCTAAAGCTAAAATGTTTTTTACCCTATTGCATTTCCTGCAGTAATGTAAAAAATCTTTTGTTTTGAGTCCTGTATAGATCCAGCACTGTGGCCGGCAGCAGTTCATTCCCCTTGTTTTTCTCTTCTCACAAAATGTTTGTTTCAGCAGTGGGAGCCATTGGCTTCTTCTGCTGTCAGTTAGAGGACAGATTCTCCCACCTGAGCTGTGGATCTCTGCAGCTCCTACAGAGATACCATGGGCCTCTTGGCTGCTTCTCTCATTAATGCTCTTCTTACCTGTCAATTTAGGTGGACGGCCATGTCTTGGTAGGTTTGCAGTTGTGCCATACTTTTTTCATTTTCGAATGATGGATTAAACAGTACTCTGTGAGATGTACAAAGCTTGGGATATTTTTTTTTTATAACCTAACCCTGCTTTAACTTCTACATGACTTCACATGTCTGGTGTGTTCCTTAACCTTCATGATGCGGTTTGTTCACTAAGGTTCTCTAACAAACCTCTGAGGGCTTCACAGAACAGCTGTATTTATATTGAGATTAAATTACACACAGGTGGACTCTTATTTACTAATTAGATTACTTCTGAGGGAAATTGGTTCCACTAGATGTTAGTTAGGGGTATCAGAGTAAAGGGGGCTGAATACAAATGCATGCCACACTTTTCAAAAATGTATTCATAAAAAAAAAAAAACATTTATCATTTTCTTTCCACTTCACAATTTTGTGCCACTTTGTGTTGGTCTATCACCTACAAAAGACTTGAGACTGGGGCGAAGGTTCACCTTTCATCAGGACAACAACCCTAAACATACAGCCAGAGCTACAATGGAATGGTTTAGATCAAAGCATATTCAAAAAACCTGTGGCAAGATTTTAAAATTGTTGTTTACCAATGTTTTCCACCCAATCTGACAGAGCTTGAGCTATTTTGCAAAGAAGAATGGGCAAAAATGTCACTCTCTAGATGTGCAAAGCTGGTAGAGACATCCCCAAATAGACTTGCAGCTGTAATTGCAGCGAAAGGTTGTTCTACAAGGGGGGGACCACACCTTTTAAATATTTATGTGTAAAAAAATAAAACATTTATCATTTTACTTCCACTTTGCAATTATGCGCCACATAGAATCTCAATAAAATACATTTCTATTTTTGGTTGTAACATGACAAAATGTGAAAAATTTCTTTTTTTTGTTTACAAAAGTTTTTTTTATTGTAGTAAATGATTGGTTTACAGGCATATGTAAAACATATATAATCTTAACAGAGGTATACAAAGATTTGGCATGAATTACTAATGGTAAGGAAAACAAAGGAACTTAAGAATAACATGAGATCATATTAGGAGGGAAACAGGCAATGGATTAATATAAAGAGCACAATGGTATCTGGGATATATATTAATGTTGATTGGTGAGGGACCAGTAAGACCATTTAGTCTCAAAGACTTGTACACTATTATTAAGCATATGAAAGATTCTCTCAGTGAGCATTAACTGATCCATTCTTCCTAGCACTTGTGACCAGATCAGATCACCAGATCTCCAGTTAAGAGCTATCATCCACTGTATAGAACTACATAATGAGTGGAATAATCTAGAGCAAGGGAGGGGGATGTTTGGGATGTTATCGTAGATAAGGCAGATCTGAGGAGTGGGAGAGATTTTGTGTTTTGAGGATATTTCAATTCTGTTGGTGGCCGTGGACCATATCTGTGATAATAGTGGGCAACTCCAAAACAGGTGAAGTAATGTACCTTCAGATTGACAGTCTCTGAAGCAGTTAGGGGACACTGATGGATAGAAGGTATGAAGTTTCGAAGGGGTAAGGTACCATCTGGCGAACAATTTTATTGGGGTCTCTCTGAAGGAGACTGCTTTATTGCTCTTTCGAAGGTTCTCTGACATGGAGTGCCAAGTGTCTGGGGGAAAAGTAATATTTAGCTCTTTCTCCCATTGGAGCATGGGATATGACTTGTCCGGCATGGAGAGGTCATTGAGATAATTGTATAGTTTAGAGATCATGCCTCTATCCCTAGAGGAGGACAGGCATATTCTTTCAAATAGTGTGACGGTGGTGCGTGTGGATAGAGAGAAGTGTGTGTGGAAGAAAGATCTGATCAATTCATATCTTTCAAGTTCCGTGTGAGGGAAATTGTAATCACTCTTGAGGGATTCAAATGTTTTAAACTTCCATTTAGACTGAAGCGATCCCAAAGTGGTGAGATCATGATCAATCCAGGAGGAGAACAGGGTTCTATCCTTGTAAGCTGATGTAAGTCTGGGGTCGCGCAAAAATGAGGTGAGGGGCGAAAAGGGTGAGGAGAGTAGAAAAGGCTCTTTGATCTTAAGCCAGAGTTGGAACAGGTGGGCAACTATGATATTGCGTTTGATTAGATTGCGATATAGAACATAGTTGGACCATATTATCCCCTGTAGATGTAGCGGGTATATAGAGGAAACTTCGAATCTCTTCCATGGGATATTTTTAGAGGGGGAAAACCATTGGGAGAGCTGAGAGAGTCTTGCAGCTAAAAAGTATTTCCATATATTGGGGAGGCCCAGACCACCTTTTGATTGAGGTCTATGTTGTAGTGCATATCCATATCTTGGTTTTTTATCTGCCCATATAAATTTGTTAATGAGTCTTTGAATGGCTTCAAGCTTGGATTTTGGGATATTAATTGGGAGTGTGCGGAAATAGTATAGTAATTTGGGGATAATGTTCATCTTGATGGCGCATACTCTACCCAAAAAGGATATATGATATGTGGACCATGTGTTCAAAAGGGAGCTAATACGAGCAAAGAGGGGGACATAGTTAGCTTTGAAAAGGCCATTGTGGTTAGGTGTAATGTTGACACCAAGATATTTAATCGAGGATGAGATCCATGTGAAGGGGAAGTTAGACTGAAGTAGGTTAAGGGTGTTTGGGGGAATATTAACAGGTAGGGCTGAACATTTATTTAAGTTAATTTTTAGGCCCGAAATTTTATGAAAAAGTTCCAGTTCCTTTAAGAGAATTGGTATGGACATATGTGGGTTTGTGAGGTAGATTAGAGCATCATCAGCATATAAACTAATTTTATATTCATGTGAATCTTTTGTGTATCCGGCGATGTCTGTGTTATGCCTTATTGCTTGGGCAAGGGGCTCAATGGCCAGGGCAAATAGGAGTGGGGATAGGGGGAAGACCTGTCTGGTCCCTCTACCTAGAGGGAAGAATTCCGAGTTTGTGCCAGGTATTCTAATGCGAGTTTGTGGGGAACTATAAAGTGCATTGAATCCTTGTAGGAATCGTCCTGAAATACCGAATCTAGGAAGCAGGCGGTTCAGATATGACCAGCTGACGCTGTCGAAAGCCTTGTGAATATCAAGGCTAAGAAGGCATGTTTGGCGGGAGTGAATGTTGGCGTCTTGGATTATGTTCGTTACCAGCCTAATATTATCAGAAATGTGTCTATTGGGAATAAAGCCGGATTGATCTATGTGTATGAGTGGTGAGATGACCTTTGCAAGTCTGTCTGCCAAAATCCTGCCAAATATCTTGAGGTCATTGTTTAGTACCGATATTGGACGGAAATTTTGGGGGAGTGAATGGTCCTTGTTTGGTTTGGGGATTAGAGAGAGATTAGCTAGTAGCATTTCCTTTGGGAAGGAGTTACCCTCTTAGACGTAATTAAATAGATTTTTAAGATGTGGGGCCAGAAGTGGGGTGAATTTTTTATAATATAGGGAGGTATAGCCATCAGGACCAGGGGCTGTGGAGGTTTTAAGAGATTTGATGATTTGGGTGATTTCCTCGGTTGTACAAGGGGTATTCAGGGAGTTTAATTGTTGTTGATCCAGAGAAGGGAGATTAAGATTTTCCAGCCAAGTTTCTGAGGCCGCTCCGGGAGGGTTGTTTGGGTCTGACATAAGGTTTTTGTAGAATGATGTAAATATCTCCATCACTTTTTGTGGGTAGGTTACCAGATTGCCATTACCATCTCTGAGTTTATATATATTGGTGGGGTTGCAGTCTTGTTTTAGTTTCCTGGCAAACATTGCTGAGTGGGTGTTACCGTGGAGCATAAATTTGGCTTTGGAGAATTTAAGTGATTTCTCTGCATTGGCAGTGAGAATTAGATCTAGGGCCTGTTTTTTTTCCTGAATTTGTTGAGTGATGTGTGGGTCAGGAGAATGATGTAGTTTAATGTATAAGTGGTGAAGTTTGTTAGTAAGGCATTTAATATCAGCTAGTTTCTCTTTATTCTTGGATGCTGCTATATTAATAACATGGCCTTGCAGCACCGCCTTATGGGCTAGCCAGATGGAGGTGGGTAATGTGTCCTCATTTACATTATCTGAAAAGTAATTTTCTAGATGGGAGGAGATATTGGATCTATTTGTGGGGTCATTTAGGAGAGAATCATTGAAACGCCAATTATAAGGTGAAGGGGAAAGTCCTATATAGGATGTTTTGAATGAGACTATATCATGGTCCGACCAGGGGCAAGGGTGTATATGAGCTTGCGTGGAGTTAGCCAAGAGGACGGGTGTAGAGAATATGTAGTCAAGCCTAGAGTAGCAGTTATGTGGGTGAGAATAGTGGGTGTAGACCTTGACACCTATATTGTGGGCTCTCCAGGAGTCTATTAACTGCATTCTGTTGATCAAACGATTGATGGTTTTGGAAAAGGATTTAGTGTGAGGAGAGATATTACTTCTGTCTAGGACTGGGTGTGCGGCAAGGTTAAAATCGCCACCTATTAGCATATGGGGTGAATGATATTTATCTAAAGTTTCAAAAAATTTGGAGAAGAAAGATGTATGGGTGTCATTTGGGGCGTATATTGAAGCAATGGTAATTGCTCGATTGTTTATGCTTCCCTTGAGAATGATATATCGACTTTCAGGGTCTCTAAATACGTTATGTACATCGAAAACTACCGAGTTGCGTATGAGGATCGCGACACCTCTAGTTTTGTTATCGTATGTAGTGAAGTAAACCTGATTGTATGATTTATGGAAGTAATTCGGGTGATTAGATGATTCGAAATGTGTTTCTTGGAGAAGGATAATGTCTGCACCTAATCGCTTGTATTGTTGGAATGCTTTCTTGCGTTTGTGGGGGGAGTTGAAACCATTTGTGTTGTGCGATATTATTTTAAGACCCATTATCTTTGTTAAGGTGATCTATCGACAAATCAGCTAACATTAGCATTAACATTTCTAACATGTGAGGAGTAAGAGTTGCCATATACCAATGAAAACTCAATGTCAAAGTGGTATACTTAGAGTTAGAGGGCAGAGTCAACAGTATGTGTCCAACAGAAATATAAACAGAAAAAGCATAATCGATCCCAATAGTGTCATATTGAAGTATTCTACTAGAGCCATGCACATCTTTGTATAAAAATGAGAGCAGTGCATTACATATGATTATTGCTATATATGAGTTAAACGCTTTGGATGCAAGGTAAACAGAGTATTCGAACATAGTTGCAATTATGAACCTTGGGACAGGTAAATACCCGTCAAACAAATCAATTGTGTAAAACAAAAAAAAATAAAGGACCCATAGGAAAAAAAAAAAGGGTCCTCATCCCGCAGCAGACTCCGCCAGACCTCCATGGAGGGTGGTGGTCTGATTGAGCTCTGAAGCAAGAGTGGGGTCAAACCAGCGTCGGCGGACGCTCCCGGTCCTGAGATAGAAGTTGTAATGAAGAAAAATTTGAAAATACATTTGTGCATAAAAAAGCCATATAATGGTGGAAGAGACAACATAACATAGGAGAAAGCTGTATACACAGCGCTGTCGTCACTGCATATTCAAACTTTTAAATAGAGGAGACAGGTGTTTATTGAAACTGTGGCAGAGCCACATCAGGATTAAATCTAGTGAGGTAAGGGCATCTGAGCATGGGAGTTCAAGTCACATATGTGATAGAGTAAGGTAAGGGTTCCCATCATACCGCAGTGGGGGTATAAATGCAGGGAGACCAGGAAGTCCAATCCCTGTGTTTTGGGGTGAGAGAGAGAAAAAGAGGAAAAAAAAATAAAATTAAAAAAAATTGAAAAAAAAAAAAAAAGGTTTTTCCTGCAGACGGTTGCATAGTGGAATGAACATCACAGACTGGGGGGGGGGGGAGTCAATTAAACAAAGAGGTGAACTTGTTCAATGCAGATGATGAGAGGTTTAGACAAAGCATTGGTTAGGTGTGAGAATCTGTTTTGAAATGGATTGAACAGTCTCCTTTGATCTCTCTGGCTGCGTCTGGTGGAAGGGGTGGACCATATAGGTGAGGGTCTTGGAGTAGCAGGGGGGCGAATCTGGGGATCATGTGCCAAGAGGCCCAGCTTAATCAGGAGTTCCTTCCCCTCAATCACGTTATATACAGTGTATGTGGAGCCATTGTGGGGGATTGTAAGTTTGAAGGGGAAACCCCAGTGATATCTTATTCTGGCTGATTGTAGAACTGAGGTGACCTCTTTCATCCTGCGTCTTCTATCCAGGGTGGCAGGGGAAATGTCAGGGTAGATCTGGATTCTTTTGCCCTCAAAAGTGATGTTAGAGGTGTTTCTGGAGGCTCGCATAATGTCCTCTTTAATTATGAAATCCTTCATACACATGATGATATCCCTGGGGGGGTTGTCAGGGGTGGGTTTGGGACGTAGGGCCCTGTGGATCCTGTCGCAGGTAAACGCAGACAGTGGCTTGTCTGGTAACAAGTCATGAAATACCCTGGAGACTGCTGGCAATAGGTCTGTGACGGATTCTGGGATACCACAGACTCTAATATTTTGGCGGCGATTTCTGTTGTCTAAATCTTCTACTTGCGCTTGCATAAATGCAAAATTGTCAGCCAAGTTTTCAAAGTCTTTCCTCAAGTCATTATGGGCCAGGGAGAGCTCATCATGTTTGGCCTCCAGGAGATCAGTGCGATTGCCAATACTTGCAATCTCCTGGGAGAGAGCTGCTGTAGATTTGTGCACCTCATCTTCTATCTTTTCCACCAGCTTATTAAAGATGCGTGAGAGACTATCATCTAGGTCTGCTTTTGAGAGAAGGGAGTTGTACTCACAGTTCTCCTGGGTTTTATATTGATGTGATGCGAGTTCTCGTTCCTCTCCCCACATGCTGCTGCAGGCACCATTTTGGGACGTCTTCCCGGTTCTCTGCTCCATGTCCAGGAGATAGTTTGTAAGGGAGTGACGCTGTCTCTGATTAGGCTTTTTTTTGGTGCCAGTCATGTACGCTGTGTTCCCACAGGGGTGCTGATGTGTTTTGCGGCAAAACGAGCGGTATAGCCCTGGGGAGATCAATCTATAGGACCGGGAGCGGCGGAGCTGTGTCTAAGCGCGTCTCATCAGCGTCGCGCGGCGCATGCGCCCCCATGTGAAAAATTTCAAGGGGTATGAATACTTATTAAAGGCACTGTATTATGCTAATAAATAATAAACCAGGTAAACAAATAGGCAAAAATTTTGCAATTCTAAAGCCGTGTACACATGATCGGTTTGTCCAATAAAAACAAAACGATGGAATGTTTTCATTGGACAAACCGATCGTGTGTGAGGGCCCTATCGTTTTTTTCCATTGGTGTTAAAAAATAGAACATGTTTTAAATTTTTCCTATGGATAAAAAAACAATAGAAAAATCTGATCGTCTGTATGGAACTTTATCGGAGAAAAATCCATGCATGCTCAGAATCAAGTCGACGCATGCTCAGAATCATTTCGGCTTGTCTTAGTGTTGTACGTCACCACGTTTTGGCATGGATTTTTGACTGATGGTGTGTAGGCAAGACTGATGAAAGTCAGCTTTATCAGATATCTGATCGTGTGTACAGGGCTTTAGTCTAGATTACCATTTATCTACCACCCTTTTATGAAGCAGAAGCTGAGTAATCCCCAAGATATATCAAATTAATTTGCTGACTACTACAGTGCCTTGTACAATTTGAAGGATGGTGCTAACACCCCTCAACCCTAAGGGGATGAAATCAGTACCTTTCTACAAAAATGTAACCTTGCAGTCCTAACATCCAATCAATTTGAAACAATAAAGGAGTTGTAAAGGCAGAAGATTTTTTTATCTTAATGCATTCTATGCATTAAAGGGTTGTAAAGCTTCCTGTTTTTTCATCTTAATGCATCCTATGCATTAAGGTGAAAAAAACATCCGATAATTACAGCCCCCCCAGCCCTCCGTTTTACTTACCTGAGGCCATGAAAGTCCCACGTTGAGAACACACTGGATCTCGGCCTGGGCTTCTTGGCTCTTCATTGGAAAGATTGATAGCAGCGCAGCCCTTGCCTCCTGCTGCTGTCAATCAAATCCAATGTTGCGAGCGCCCGGGGGCAGGGCTGAGTCTGACATTCGTGTCTATGGACACAAATGCTAGACTCGGGACTGAGCTCGCAAGGTAACCCCCCTTGGGAAAGTGCTTCCCAGATGGGGTTATCTGATGTGGGGAAGAGCTGAGACAGCAGCCGAGGAACCCCAGAAGACAAGGATCGGGGCCACTCTGTGCAAAACGAGCTGCACAGTGGAGATAAGTATGACATGTTTATTTATTTTTTTGATTCTTTACAATCACTTTAAGACACACACAGACCTGTGTGAAGCAGCCCCCCTAATACTTACCTGAGCCCAATCTCTGTCCAGCAATGTCCACAGTGTCTCAGTCGTCTAAAACTGTCCCCCTGATTGTCTGAGACACAGCAGCGGTGCCATTGGCTCCCGTTGCCTTCAATCAAAGTTAGTTAGCCAATCAAGAGAAAAAGGGGGCAAGGCCGGGCCAGGCCGCAGTTCCATGTCTGAATAGACACAGGGAGCTGTGACTTGGTTTAGGTGCCCCCATAGCAAGCCGCTTGCTATGGGGACACTCAACAGGAGGGAGGTGCCAGGAGCATTGAAGTGGGACCCGAGTAGAGGAGGATCTGGGCTGTTCTGTGCAAATCCACTGCACAGGGCAGGTAAATATACCATGGGGGTTATTTACGAAAGGCAAATCCACTTTGCACTACAAGTGCAAACTACAAGAGCAAAGTGCACATGAAATTGCACTGAGAGGGGACTTGGAAGTGCAGTTGCTGTAGATCCGAGGGGGACATACAAGGAAAATTCAAAACAGCATTTTAGCATGCACATATTTGGATAATAAAATCAGCAAAGCTTCCCCTCATTTCAGATTTACCCCTCAGATTTACAGCGACTGCACTTTCAAGTGCACTTTCAGGTGCACTTTGCACTTGTAGTTTGTACTTGTAGTGCATAGTAGACTTGTGCATTCGTTTTCATCCGAATGCATTTTCGCCCGAATTTCAGGCATTTTCGTTATCGTTTTAACAAACGATAACAAAAGCACAGAAAACGAAAACCGAAAGATCCGACATAAACAAATGCTTTATTTTGGTTTTTGTTGCAGTCGAATGTGCCTAACCTTAACTCTATTAGTCCAAAATTATTCTACATAGAGAGAAAAGATTTGACATACAGTAGAGAGAAACGATTCGACATAGAGAGACATGAAGATTCGACATTGAGAGACATGAAGAGTCAATTTTTTTATTTTATTTTTTTAAGATTCTGTTGAATCTTTTTTTTTTTTTCTCAGAACATTCGAGAGACACCATAAGCCTTCAATGACAGATTCGACATAGAGAAACATGAAGATTCGACATAGAGAGACATGAAGAGTCAATTTTTTCTTTTTTTTTTTTTAAAGATTCTGTCGAATCTTCTTTCTTTTTTTTTTTTTTTCTTAGAACATTCGACAGACACCATAAGCCTTCAATGACAGATTCGACCTTAATTTGGATTTTCAGACGAATGCATTTTTTTAACGAAAAACAAAATGAATAAAAACAAATTTCGGGAGTAACTAAATACATTTATTTTTCGGCGAAAACTAAATTACGAAACAAAATATTTCAGTGTGTACATGTCTAGTGCAAAGTGGATTTGCCTTTCGTAAATAACCCCACTTGTGTTATTTTTATAGAGAAATTTTGTTGACTTTACAATCACTTTAAATACCCAATTTATGAAATTGCTCATATAATTCAGTGGTCATCAATCCTGTCCTCAGGGCCCACTAACAGGCCAGGCTTTATGTATTACCTTGGGGAGACGAAGACTAGAATACTGCAATCACTGAGCAGCAGATTATATTACCTGTGATGTATTTTAGTTATCTTGCAAACTTGGCCTGTTAGTGGGCCCTTAGGACAGAGTTTACGACCACTGATATAATTGACTCTGACCCAAATGGGTTCTCAAATGAATGTTATAAACCCTTGAATATTCTATCCCCGTAAGGTACAACTTTTCACAACAGCAGCCTCTAAAGCTTCATTACCAGCGGAGATGTTGTCAGCCAATATAGTCACTGTCCCTAAACCTGGCAAAGAGTCGGATACCCCTGCTAATTTTCAGCCTATCTCACTATTAAATGCAGATTTAAAAATGTATGCCAAAATGCTAGCAACACGTCTTCTTGACATTATTCCCACTCTGATCCAGCTTCATCATTTAGGTTTTACAAAAGGGGAGACAGGTGTCGCATGTGACTAGATGCATTTTAAATATAATTCAACATGCAGAGAAAAGTTGAGCGTCTTCTCTGCTCCTTTTCCTGTAGCCAGAGAAGGTGTTTGGCCGAGTATATTGGATATATATGAAAATGTTTTTATTGAAGGTTGGCAGGTGTCTCAGAATTTGGGTCGGGACCCCGGGATCTAAAATCAGTGAAATAATAATGGTGCTGCGTGAGTTGTGGGCAGATTAGCTACGTTCAAGATGATGATGTTAACCCAAATTTTATATCTTTTAGGGACCTTGGCTGTTCCTGTTAAAGGAAGTCCGAAGTCCGCTCTCTGCTGACGTCACCAAGTTCAGTCCAGGCCCTTCGTCATCCTGACTTTGGAAGTCTGGATCCACCAGGTGTCTGGACTGATGGCAATTTCTGCCTCTCAGCGAGCAGCTGAGAGGCTGAGACAGCCGCTCCCCACCCCTCCACGGCTCAGCGCTCCAGTGAGCATGGAGGAGCAGTGCAGGAGAGCTGCTAATTGACAGTCAGGAGCTCTCCTCTTGAGAAGCTGAGAGAATCGAGCCATCGGCCATGTTTGGTGGCTCGGTTCTCAGTGCAGAGGCGCCAGGGGGACAGATGTAAAATCAGTATGATTAGGGGAAAAAGCGAAAAAAACATACTTCTCCTTTAAACGTACCTACCTTCACTCCTTAAGTGCATTAAGATAAAAAAACTTCTGTGTGCAGCAGCCCCCAGCCCCACTAATACTTACCTGAACCCTATCTCAAACCAGCGATGTGCACAAGAGCCTAGAGCGTGCACTTGGAAGTGCAGTTGCTGTAGTTCCGAGGGGGACATGCAAGGAAAATAAAAAACTGAATTTTAGCACATGATTGGATGATAAAATCAGCAGAGATTCCCCTCATTTCAGTACACACGGAGGGACACTTCCAAGTGCACCTTTAACGCAGTTTCAAGTGCACTTTGCACTTGTAGTGCAAAGTGGATTTTCCTTTCGGAAATAACCCCGATTGTGTCTGAATGGACACATAGAGCAGCGTCTCAAAAGTAAGCCCATTAGGATGCCCCTATAGCATGCTGCTTGCTATAGGGGCAGGAGGGTGGGGCCAGGAGTGCTGGCGAGGGACCTGGGAAAAGGAGGATTCGGGCTGCTCTATGCAAAACCACTGCACAAAGCAGGTAAGTGTAACTTGTTTGTTATTTTTAAACAAAATCAAACAAAAAATAGCCTTTAATATCACTTTAACTCGGTGGTTCTTAACCTGGGTTCGATTGAACCTTAGAGGTTCGGCGGAGGTCAAGACACACACCTATACACACTGGCGTAGCGTATCTATTAATTTGTATTCACCGTGTCACTGTGTCTGTGCACCGGACCGGCCGACATGTTCAGTCGAAAAATGCGGAGCCGGCGTGCTGTGATTGGGTGAATAGGTCATGTGGCCTGGCCTGAGCTGGCCTGTCTTTGATATCGGCAGGTGGCGCATGCGCTTGGAGTCTCCCGCCTCTGCCTCGTTGTCACTCTGATGCCGCTGTCATCTCCTCCGCGGTCCGGATCACTTCACCGACCGTGCAAGTGGCACTGCAGGCAGCTGCGGCGCCGCGGCGCATATCGTGGACAGACAGGATTCGGAAGAGCAGGTGAGATTGAGAGACTCAGACGAGTCATGTAGCTTGCCTGGCCACTGGCAGTGTGTCTGGGACTGGGGGAGAGCGGCTTGAGCGCCGGAGGTCCAGGACGACTAGTAAGGCATGTGGACTGGAGACGGATAAACATTCTGGCTGATTCTGAACAGTAGTGGCTTATTAAGTAAGTAAATGATATATAACTTGATATATATGATATATAACTTATATACCAAACCTAGAGATCTAGAAAGGATTTTAAAGGTAAAGGTAAAGCTGCGCATTTCTGAACTGGTCTCTGAAAGACAACAGCAGAAGTCACACTGATTTGCAGTAAAAATTCATTATTATGTTTTTGTTTTTGTGTGAAAATCATGTTTTAATCATGGTTTTGTTCTTTGTTCTTAATGGTTTTGTTCATTTTGTATAAATATATACCTAAATATATACCTATGTTTTATATTTGAAAAAGTCATATTTTATTTTTCCAATTAAGAAGGGTTCGGTGAATGCGCATATGAAACTGGTGGGGTTTAGTACCTCCAACAAGGTTAAGAACCACTGCTTTAACTTAAAAAAATAGTTATTTATGGTGTTCATATACACATCTTATTAAGCACAAAAAGACTTGAGGAGTCGGCTCTGTGGATATCTTAGTCTATTACTACACTTCCTTGCTTATGAAATTGAAAGCCAGTAAAACCTTGGTTTGAGAGTAACTTGATTTGAGAGCGTTTTGCAAGACAAGCTAAATTTTTAAATAAATTTTGACTTGATATACAAGAGATATCTTGATATCAATTAGCGTTATGTCACAACTGGTTATAAAAGAGAAGTGAGGCACCTCTAAGGCCGCGCATACACGATCAAATTTATCTGCTGAAACCGGACCGACGGACCGTTTCAGCAGACAAATCCGATCATGTGTACGGGCGAGCAGACAGGTTTGTCCATCGGACAAATTTCAAAGCATGCTTTGTCCGCTACAAACAATTTGTCCGCTACAAACCTGTCCGTCGGATCTGTCCGCTGGTTAGTACACTAACCAGCGGACAGAACTGTCCGCGCATGCGTCAAATCCATTCGACGCATGCGCGGACAGTTCTGGAAGGAAGCATTTTATTTCCGGGTTTGGTGATGTGGTGGCGTCAACGTCACCGTCACGTCACCGCGTTCACTGGCCGAGGGGATTTTCATCCGATGGTGTGTACACACCGTCGGACGAAAATCTGGAGAAGACGGCCCGTCGGACATGTTTCAGCGGACATGTCCCTCCATGTGTACGCGGCCTAAGTGTAAAAAAATGAAGTTCAATGCTTCCGAGCATGCATGGATTTTTGACCGATAGACGATCGTTTTTTTCTATCGTTTTTTTATCAATAGGAAAATTTTAAAACATGTTCAATTTTTTTTCACCGATGGAGAAAAAACGATGGGGCCCACACCAGATCAGTTTGTCCGGTGAAAATAGTCCATCGGCCCGTTTTCGTCAGACAAACCGATCGTGTGTACAGGGCTTTATACACTGTAACTCATGCTGGATTTTTCTTCTAATCCCCTTGTGGAGGCTTCCATTTGTGGATGGACATTCTGTGGTTACTCAACCTGGTCGCATTGCTATAATCTTTTTATATGGACTATAAACTGAAGGACCTATGAATAAATGGTTGTGGAACGAATCATTTGAGTTTCGATTATTTCTTATGGGGAAATTCGCTTTGATATACAAGTGCGTTGGATTACAAGCATGTTTCCAATTAAAATTATGCTCATAATCCAAGGTTTTACTGTATTGGTTCCACCCTCCTCAGGGCAGCCTCTGGGTGGACATTGAAGCCACTTAGGGGCAGGTCACAGAGTTTAAATTACTACTTTCAGCTGACCTCTGGACTCTACTTGACATTTTGCACTTTCCCATTACTGTCAAGGCCTACTTGTTGGCTTGGCAGGCATTTTCTCAAAAGTCGGTACATGACAAACTCAACAAGGAAGTTCTCACTCCAATCTCTTCCCATGAACTTCTTATCCCACAATTGCAGACTTGACATATATCCGGTATCAGCTGGGTGGATGACCCTAATATCAAGGATAAATCTAGATCTTGGTCACATCTTGGTCACATCTGATGACTACTTTCTAATTTCCTTTGTACTGATTACTTTACACATATGCATATGTCCCATTGTCTGCACTCCATGCCTAAACCCATAATGTATATGTATCCACACGCTTGGGGGTTTTACAACACCCCATCACCTTATGCCAAGAGTATCTCCATGTTCTATTCTTTCTTCTACTCTTCTCTACTTCTTTTCTCTGTTGGAGGAGATGTGGTCAAGTGGGCATTATCCTCCACCTCATCTGAAAATGTAAAAACCTGACCAGTTTCTGGCACCAGACTTTTCATCTATTATCGAAAATTACTGGAATTTTGTTCACTTCCGATACGGCCTTTGCACTGCTTAATTTGGGTATTAAATGATTCCCCAACCAACACTTCACTGTGGTACTCCATGTGCCCTTGGCAGCTAAATCACTAATTACCAGGATGTGGAAGAAAGATCTTGCACCCAAAATCTCAGAGCTTATCACCCTAATCAAGCTCCATTACAAATATAAAAAATAGCACACTATCATAATAAAATACACTCCCCAGATTGGAACAAGCATGGAAACTTTGGGTTGATTGGTTATCTTCATGATATTGAATGATACATGGTTCTTGACTGTTGCCATTTGATTAATGTGGTTTATTTTACTGTATCGATTCTTTATATCTATCCAACAGACCATTGTACTTTAATACCCTTAAGGGTCTTGTTCTGATTACAGAAGCTTAGTAATTGCACTATTTTACTGTATATGTACTAAGTACTTGTTCTATGCAATTCTCTGATTGCTGCATGTTATTTTCCTTTTGAATCCAATAACAATTGTATTGTTGAAAAAAGAAAATTACATTTAAAAACACTTTAATGCTGTCCTGATTCTTTATTATTGTGCTTTTAGAATCATGTGTTAAATGTCTGTATGTAAAACCCTAAACACCTAAGGGCCCTTTCACACATGCGGACAGTATGGGCCAGATTCAGGTACAGCGGCGTATTTTTTGGCCGGCGTAGTGCATCTCATATGCGCTACGCCAACGTAAAACAGGAAGCCCAGAACAGTATTCTCAAAGCAGTCGCGCCGTACATTGCACCGGCGTAGTGTAAATAGGCCGGCGTAAGTAGGCAGGTCGTAGGCGTGCTTCATTTAAATGAACCGTGACCCCCATGTAAATGAGCGGCCGAGTGAACAGCGCATGTGCGCGCATGCTCAGAATCACGTTGAATAGAATGCCTAAGATAGACGTCGAAAACTGCCTACGACGTGAACGTCACAGCCAAATTCACGTACGACTTACGTAAACGACGTAAAAACGACGGCTGTTCCGACGTCCATACCTTGCATGGGATGTGCCACCTTTTTGGTGGTTTATCTTTACGCCGGAAATACGCCTTACGTAAACTTCGTAGATTACTGCGTCGGGCGTAACTACGTTTGTGAATCTGCGTTTCTTGCTCATTTGCATATTTATAATGGGAACGCCGAATGCGTCCAGCGCAAATATGCGCCCAAGATACGATGGCGTAGGAGACTTACGTTGATCGTATCTTGGCAAAATTCAGGCGTATCTGATTTAAAGAATAAGCACATAGATACGACGGTGCACATTTGGACTTACTGAAACATGGACATACATGTATCCCTATGGGATAGCAAGTGTCAGCAGATGTACATCTGCCGACACCCGATCTCATCGGTCTCCGCTATGGTCCGATTCTGCAGATGGAGGAAAATCCTATTTTTCCATCTGTCTGCGGATCGGATCCCCCCATAGAGGGACTGCCCTGTCAGGGATCAACTGAGCGATCCCCGCTGATCAAGTGGATATTTAAGGAATGGATCCTCAGGGGATCTGTTAGTGTGAAAGGGCCCTATGGCCCCTTTCACATTTGTGGACCGTTTGTCAGGTTTTCACCCATCTGTTGATGAATGAAAAAAGGACATTAATGCATCTCTTTGGAAAAACAGATGTATGAGGATGATCATCCATTTACATCTGTTTACATCCACTTCTGTCAACATCCTTTTTTTGGAACGAATCAAAGCCTGTTTTTCTTCTGTTAAAAAAACGGTTAGATGAAAAGGGATATAAATGGACAAACAGTTAATTTTTGCATAAGAAAATGGCTCCGGGATTTAAGTGGTTATGATCTTTAGCTTTAGACAGATTTAAAAAATATGAAGTAAAAACGGATGAAAAACAGATGATCAGTATAATTATATGTTATTATATATTTATAATGTATTATAGTTATTATATAGTTATATGTTATTGGTCCAATGTAACTATACATATTCCATACCTGGCCGTATGGTAAACACTGCTACTGCATTAGCGATCTTCACTTGCTTCTGGGTCCCATTCTGAGTGGCCAGCCTGATACATTGTGAACACAGGGGGTGGCCACTCATCACGGACACCACTTGTCCAAGTCCAATACCTTTATTAAAGTTTCCACTCATGCATTTTCCTATTTTGTCCAGTAGGTGTAGCAGGAGCACACTTAGAAAGAATGCAGCCAGCACAGTGGAAAAGGCATGAGGTTGTGGGATAGAATGAATTAGCACAGGACTACAGAACTCCAACTTTATTAACAAGCATGACTGCAATTCTTCTGTCTGAACATACACTAGCTAAGCCATGTCATGCCTTAAATAAGAATGCCATTTGTTTTGGAGTTTTAGTACCGGCACTTTAATTTCTAATTTTAGAATCACCCAGCATACAAGAATGGATATGCATGTGCTGGTGACAATGATATCACCCCCTTAGCCCTACTTTGTTTACAATTTTCCTAGCAATGTAAGGGAATGGGCCAGGTTACCTCAGTGGTTGCTAAGGATACGGTGGTTGCAAGCACCTGCTACTTCCTTAACAACTATTGACAGCAGTAAGCTGTCTTGTTTGTCCATGCTGAACACCCTGAAGCTGGGTTCACTCCATTGTGAATTGGATGCGGGATACCCGCACTTAATTTGCAATAGCAGGAGATTTTGACAGGCTCTCTATGGAGCCGGTTCCAGCAGGTCCCAAGTGTTTTTCACAAAAACGTTGTGCGTCTTTTGGTCATGTTTCAGGTCCAAATTCAGTCCAATATCAGGCCTGAAAGGGTGAACCGGGATGCACCAGACCCCTGTTGTGAGCAACATGCGGCTCATATATGAACCAAGCCTAAACATCAGGAACAGTATTAGGTCCAACTTACATTCAAACCATGTATTCGGCACATCTCTACTCAGGGCTGATCGCTAACACACTCTCTGGGCTACTGAAGGAGAACAAAATTGTCAAATAACAAAGCTTAGTTTTTTTTCATGTAATCCTGACAGTATCTTTGTTACTTAACAGTTTTTTCAATGCCTGGTTTCAGTTCTGAACTCAGACAGCCTGACACTCAGCCTGATAGCAATTCAAGCATAGAGACAGACACCAGTTTCACTGCAGATCAGATAAGTTAAGGACTCGCTCATAGCGTGTAGTTTTCAGGATTGCATAATAAAACTGTACTAAATGTAGTAATAGTGTACACAGTATACAGTGCCTTGAAAAAGTTTTCATAACCCTGGAAATTTTCCACATTTTGTCATCTTACAACCAAAAATGTAAACTTATTTTATGGCTTAGACCAACACAAAGTGGCACATAATTGTGAAGTGGATTGTGAAGTGGAAGGAAAATGATAAATGGTTTTCATTTCTTTTTTACAAATAAATATATGAAAAGTGTGGCATGCATTTGTATTCAGCCTCCTTTACTCTGATACCCCTAACTATAATCTAGTGGAACAATTGGAGAATAGGGGCGCTAATTATTGATAGGTATAACAGGTATTATACAACATAAGTGAAAATAATATAATATAAATATGTGAATGTCGTGCTAACCATATAACAACAAACCAATAAGTGCAGAGAAAATATAGTGACAATAGACAATGTGTGTCTATCCAAAAGTCCGTGTTTGTTTAGTGCAATGTTGTGCTGCAAACAATAGTATTCCAATGGGTGCTCCGTGTGGTCTTCTAAACGTATATCACCTTCACCAAATAAGCACCGCAAGTGTAAATGGATGGCTCCTTACCCGAAGGTGTTGACCTATTGTTTAAATAAGGTCAAATAGGCTCAGAAATCAGCTCTTGTCCGTGGAAACCACGATTGAAAACCGGGCTGTGGATAGGTCTCATATAAAGAGAGAAACAGCTCCCATGGTGTAAAACCTTTTATTAAAATAATTGCTAAAAAATATAATGCCAAATGGCCTCTTACTTTCGATGGTGCCCGTGTTCCCGGCACTGAGGCTGTAGGTATATAGGGATTGGAGAGAGAAGTTATGATGAGCTGGTGAAGCCGGCGTGCGTTCCACCGCCGTCAGGCTTGAAAACCAGGAAACCGGAAGTATGCTAGTAGTGCGTGCCCAGGTACCGCCTCGACGTACGTTTCGTTAATGTCGTCATCAGGAAGCGTACCTGGTGCACGCTATGGGCTACTTTTAGAGGTCTGTCAATCAGCCAATGGGAGGGGCAAATCAATTGGGCAACAGCCTCTGTCCCGGTCCTATAGCAACCATGTATACAACCGCGGGGTTCAACAGCAATTCTATACATAGACCAATTACAATCTTTTTGCCTGTGTGAAATTACAGGTTACTAGATACAAAAATATATATAATACAATGGATAAGTTTGCGATTGTATCTCCTATGTTCACAATCTATTTGAAGATTTAATGGCATTATAGAATTAAAATGTGATAACATATAAAATATATTTTATATTACATATTGGAACCATATATATGTATATATAAATACAGTATGTATATATATGGGCAAATTTAATAGTTGCATTACCAAAATGGAATTACAAGATAAAAATAAATAAAAATAGATAAAATATCAGTAGTGGACCTAAAATTTGTTCAAAGATATTTTACATTGTGCAGCTCTACATACTCCTTAGATGTCCGTTAAAAAGCAGTTGAGGTCCAATTCTATATTGAGGCCCTGGGGCCTCATAGTTCTGAGGCGATGAATCCACTGGGTTTCGTTTTGTGATACTGCCTTTGTTAGGTCTGTTCCACGCCAGTGATTCGTAATTCTGTCTATTCCAAAAAATGTTAATAGACTGGGGTCTCTGTTATGACAAAGGTCAAAGTGTTTTGACACACTATGGTCAGGGAACCCCTTTATGATATTGGCCACATGTTCATTGATTCGAATTTTTAGTTCTCTAGTAGTGCGGCCTACATATTGAAATTTGCAAGGACATGACAATACATATGTGACGTATCTAGAATGGCATGTAATCAATGGTTTGATGGTAAATTCTTGTTGGGTTACACTTGATTTAAATTTAGTAACCTTTTTTCCTTGCCTATTTGTTTTGTTGCATGACCTGCATCGGGTGCAATAGTGGAAACTGGACCCATCAAGGAAGGTGAGAGGTTTTGCCGGGGGGTCTGGGACATTTACTGCCACCATATTTCTTATACCCGGAGCTCTTCTATATATGAAGGTAGGGTGTGGGGGTAGGATTTTAGCCAGGTCAGTATCTTTTAGTAGGATTGGCCAATATTCTTTGAATATTTTCTCTATGTTTTTGTACTGTCTGTGATACCCAGACAGGAAAGGCACATCTTCTTTTCTTGGTAATTTAATCCTATTTTCCAATAGAGATAGTCTGTCCATACCCAACACTTCTTTTCGGGCCTTGTCTATTTTATTTGGACTGTAGCCTTTTTCTACAAATTTCTTGGTTAGTACCTCTGATTGTTGTTCATAGTCCACTATGTCATTACAGTTACGGCGTAGTCTCATAAACTGTCCTTTTGGTATGGCACCCAACCATTTGGGATGATGGCAACTTGAAGTCGGTACATACCCATTACGGTCAGTAGGCTTAAAATAAGTCTTTGTGTGGATTTGATTATGTTTTTTGGTTAATGTGAGGTCCAAGTAATGGATGGAAGTTTTACTAGATTCAGCAGTAAAGCTGAGGCCATATTCATTGGTATTCATTTTGGTTATAAATTGATCCAAGGAGAATTGGGACCCCTCCCACAAAAGTATAATGTCATCTATGTATCTACGGTAGTAGACCAAAGATGAGTTATTATCTTTATAGATGGTTTCCTCCTCCCATCTATTAAGTACCAAATTTGCCACACTGGGTGCGTACCGAGCCCCCATTGCAACTCCTCGTATTTGTTTATAGAAGTTGCCCTGAGCCCAAAAATAATTGTTCCCCATAGCTAGTTGTAGTCCTCTGACCAAGAACATTATTTGGGCTGGGGGTATGGTAGATTTAGATGTTAATGAGTCTTGTACCGCTGAAATTGCATCTGGTTGGCGGATGTTGGTGTAGAGCGACTCCACGTCCACTGTAACCAACCAAATGTTTTCAGACACTGTAAGAGTTGCTAGGGACTTTATAAGGTCTCTACTATCTCTCAAGTAAGATTTACCTTGGGTAACTAGAGGTTGGAGATAGATGTCTAGATACTCTCCTACCCTAGAGTAGAGTGAACCTATTCCACTAACAATAGGTCTCCCTGGAGGGTGAGTTTTGTTTTTGTGAATTTTGGGAACTATGTACAGTACCGGGGTGCGAGGTACTTTAGGAACCAAGTATAATGCTTCCTTCTCAGTGAGGATAGCTTGAGTTAGGCCATCTTTAATCCAGAGGGAGAGTTCCACTTTGAGTTTGCTCAATGGGTCACCCGAAAGGAGGAAATAGGTGTCGGTGGCACTCAGTAGACGTTGGATTTCTCCATAGTAATCTACTTTGTTGAGTATAACCACACCTCCCCCTTTGTCAGCAGGTCTTACTACTATATTTTTATTTTGTTCCAAGGACTTGATCCCTTCTGTTACCAGGTTCAGATTGGAATTCTTCCAAGAGGGTTTAATATCCAAATCTTGGATTTTGCCTTGGACCATGTGTTTGAAGACCTCCACATGGTGGTGGGTCCCCTTTTTCGGGTTAAAGACTGAGCTATTCTTCAGCCCGCTATGTTGAAATATAGTAGTATTAATTGGAGGTTCATAAATGGGTTGTTGGGCAAAGTGTTTTTTAATATTCAGTTTCCTCACGAATTTTTCCACATCTATGAAAGTTTCAAATTTGTTAAGATTTTTATTTGGGGCAAATTTCAATCCATGTGACAATACTGTTAGTTCTGCTCTAGATAGGTCTACGCCTGCCAGATTGAATATTCCTTCACCTAATTGTCCCTTGGTCTTTTTCTTTCTGGTTCCCCCTCTTTTACCTCTGGGCCTGTGTGTTCTTGTTGAGACTGTGGGGCAATATTGGGGATCTTGTAGGGCTCGTTCCAGCCCCTCCATTCCCCCCCCTGTTGTTGTCCAGAGTTTTGGGTGTTATGCTTACCTCTATGGTTGCCCCTAGATTTCCCTCTAGGGGGTCTGGAGGCAAATGGGGGTGGACCCTGTTGGTAGTAGGTGTAATTGTAATCCATTGGACGATTATCCAATGGGGCATATCTGTTGTATGTAGGTGCTGAATAGGGAATGGGGTATTGGTTATGGGGGGGCCCCATATTGTAGCCGCCATAAGGCGGAGGTGGTGGTGGAGGCCCCCTGCCGCCCTGGTAGGGTCCTTGAGGTATGGTTGGTTTTTTGAATTTTTTGGGGGTAGAGGATTTTGCTTTGATCTTTTGGGTTGCTAGAGTGACCAGGTTGTGTACTTCTGAGTCTCTCTCCATAGTAGATTCTTTAGAACCAGTTGTGTCAGTTTTGATCTGCCACTTGTATACTTTGGATTCTTGGTAATCTTTAGTATCCCTATGATATTTTTTAAGTTTTTTATTTTTGATAGTGGTGTCATATTTGGTTAGATGGATTTGTAAGGTTTGGGCTTTATCCAAATATTCTTTGGTTTCCATAAATGGTGCCATAGATGTTTTAAGGTCTACTATATGGGCTTGTGTGATGGCATTTTTTGCCTTGCGTCTTCTAATCATCAATTGCATCAGTTTCTGTTCACATGCATTGAAAAATTGGAACCATTCATCCGCTAGTGTGAGATCTTCTAAACCATCATTGGGGTAAACGTCCCATCTGAGTCTCCTTGGTGTTTGATTTTTTAGGATATACATCTCAAAAGATGCTATATCCCACCAAGTCCGAATTTGTTTTTCCATATTGAATTGAAGCTGTTTAAAGCTTTTTTCAATATCTGGATTCTGACTAGGTTGTTGCTGGAATATGTGCTCTATATTGGTTTGGCGACTATCCATAAAATTAAATATATCCATGGCTGCGTGAAATAAGGCCACAGAGTGGTCTGCTGAATGGAAAACTTGGGAAAATCTCGCGCCAAACTAAAATGTGAGGGGGTGGGGGAAAGTGCAAAAATAATAATACAAGCTGCTCCCTAACTAATGCAGAATACTGGATTAGACATGTGAAACAATTGGAGAATAGGGGCGCTAATTATTGATAGGTATAACAGGTATTATACAACATAAGTGAAAATAATATAATATAAATATGTGAATGTCGTGCTAACCATATAACAACAAACCAATAAGTGCAGAGAAAATATAGTGACAATAGACAATGTGTGTCTATCCAAAAGTCCGTGTTTGTTTAGTGCAATGTTGTGCTGCAAACAATAGTATTCCAATGGGTGCTCCGTGTGGTCTTCTAAACGTATATCACCTTCACCAAATAAGCACCGCAAGTGTAAATGGATGGCTCCTTACCCGAAGGTGTTGACCTATTGTTTAAATAAGGTCAAATAGGCTCAGAAATCAGCTCTTGTCCGTGGAAACCACGATTGAAAACCGGGCTGTGGATAGGTCTCATATAAAGAGAGAAACAGCTCCCATGGTGTAAAACCTTTTATTAAAATAATTGCTAAAAATATAATGCCAAATGGCCTCTTACTTTCGATGGTGCCCGTGTTCCCGGCACTGAGGCTGTAGGTATATAGGGATTGGAGAGAGAAGTTATGATGAGCTGGTGAAGCCGGCGTGCGTTCCACCGCCGTCAGGCTTGAAAACCAGGAAACCGGAAGTATGCTAGTAGTGCGTGCCCAGGTACCGCCTCGACGTACGTTTCGTTAATGTCGTCATCAGGAAGCGTACCTGGTGCACGCTATGGGCTACTTTTAGAGGTCTGTCAATCAGCCAATGGGAGGGGCAAATCAATTGGGCAACAGCCTCTGTCCCGGTCCTATAGCAACCATGTATACAACCGCGGGGTTCAACAGCAATTCTATACATAGACCAATTACAATCTTTTTGCCTGTGTGAAATTACAGGTTACTAGATACAAAAATATATATAATACAATGGATAAGTTTGCGATTGTATCTCCTATGTTCACAATCTATTTGAAGATTTAATGGCATTATAGAATTAAAATGTGATAACATATAAAATATATTTTATATTACATATTGGAACCATATATATGTATATATAAATACAGTATGTATATATATGGGCAAATTTAATAGTTGCATTACCAATTGGTGGGATATAGCATCTTTTGAGATGTATATCCTAAAAAATCAAACACCAAGGAGACTCAGATGGGACGTTTACCCCAATGATGGTTTAGAAGATCTCACACTAGCGGATGAATGGTTCCAATTTTTCAATGCATGTGAACAGAAACTGATGCAATTGATGATTAGAAGACGCAAGGCAAAAAATGCCATCACACAAGCCCATATAGTAGACCTTAAAACATCTATGGCACCATTTATGGAAACCAAAGAATATTTGGATAAAGCCCAAACCTTACAAATCCATCTAACCAAATATGACACCACTATCAAAAATAAAAAACTTAAAAAATATCATAGGGATACTAAAGATTACCAAGAATCCAAAGTATACAAGTGGCAGATCAAAACTGACACAACTGGTTCTAAAGAATCTACTATGGAGAGAGACTCAGAAGTACACAACCTGGTCACTCTAGCAACCCAAAAGATCAAAGCAAAATCCTCTACCCCCAAAAAATTCAAAAAACCAACCATACCTCAAGGACCCTACCAGGGCGGCAGGGGGCCTCCACCACCACCTCCGCCTTATGGCGGCTACAATATGGGGCCCCCCCATAACCAATACCCCATTCCCTATTCAGCACCTACATACAACAGATATGCCCCATTGGATAATCGTCCAATGGATTACAATTACACCTACTACCAACAGGGTCCACCCCCATTTGCCTCCAGACCCCCTAGAGGGAAATCTAGGGGCAACCATAGAGGTAAGCATAACACCCAAAACTCTGGACAACAACAGGGGGGGGAATGGAGGGGCTGGAACGAGCCCTACAAGATCCCCAATATTGCCCCACAGTCTCAACAAGAACACACAGGCCCAGAGGTAAAAGAGGGGGAACCAGAAAGAAAAAGACCAAGGGACAATTAGGTGAAGGAATATTCAATCTGGCAGGCGTAGACCTATCTAGAGCAGAACTAACAGTATTGTCACATGGATTGAAATTTGCCCCAAATAAAAATCTTAACAAATTTGAAACTTTCATAGATGTGGAAAAATTCGTGAGGAAACTGAATATTAAAAAACACTTTGCCCAACAACCCATTTATGAACCTCCAATTAATACTACTATATTTCAACATAGCGGGCTGAAGAATAGCTCAGTCTTTAACCCGAAAAAGGGGACCCACCACCATGTGGAGGTCTTCAAACACATGGTCCAAGGCAAAATCCAAGATTTGGATATTAAACCCTCTTGGAAGAATTCCAATCTGAACCTGGTAACAGAAGGGATCAAGTCCTTGGAACAAAATAAAAATATAGTAGTAAGACCTGCTGACAAAGGGGGAGGTGTGGTTATACTCAACAAAGTAGATTACTATGGAGAAATCCAACGTCTACTGAGTGCCACCGACACCTATTTCCTCCTTTCGGGTGACCCATTGAGCAAACTCAAAGTGGAACTCTCCCTCTGGATTAAAGATGGCCTAACTCAAGCTATCCTCACTGAGAAGGAAGCATTATACTTGGTTCCTAAAGTACCTCGCACCCCGGTACTGTACATAGTTCCCAAAATTCACAAAAACAAAACTCACCCTCCAGGGAGACCTATTGTTAGTGGAATAGGTTCACTCTACTCTAGGGTAGGAGAGTATCTAGACATCTATCTCCAACCTCTAGTTACCCAAGGTAAATCTTACTTGAGAGATAGTAGAGACCTTATAAAGTCCCTAGCAACTCTTACAGTGTCTGAAAACATTTGGTTGGTTACAGTGGACGTGGAGTCGCTCTACACCAACATCCGCCAACCAGATGCAATTTCAGCGGTACAAGACTCATTAACATCTAAATCTACCATACCCCCAGCCCAAATAATGTTCTTGGTCAGAGGACTACAACTAGCTATGGGGAACAATTATTTTTGGGCTCAGGGCAACTTCTATAAACAAATACGAGGAGTTGCAATGGGGGCTCGGTACGCACCCAGTGTGGCAAATTTGGTACTTAATAGATGGGAGGAGGAAACCATCTATAAAGATAATAACTCATCTTTGGTCTACTACCGTAGATACATAGATGACATTATACTTTTGTGGGAGGGGTCCCAATTCTCCTTGGATCAATTTATAACCAAAATGAATACCAATGAATATGGCCTCAGCTTTACTGCTGAATCTAGTAAAACTTCCATCCATTACTTGGACCTCACATTAACCAAAAAACATAATCAAATCCACACAAAGACTTATTTTAAGCCTACTGACCGTAATGGGTATGTACCGACTTCAAGTTGCCATCATCCCAAATGGTTGGGTGCCATACCAAAAGGACAGTTTATGAGACTACGCCGTAACTGTAATGACATAGTGGACTATGAACAACAATCAGAGGTACTAACCAAGAAATTTGTAGAAAAAGGCTACAGTCCAAATAAAATAGACAAGGCCCGAAAAGAAGTGTTGGGTATGGACAGACTATCTCTATTGGAAAATAGGATTAAATTACCAAGAAAAGAAGATGTGCCTTTCCTGTCTGGGTATCACAGACAGTACAAAAACATAGAGAAAATATTCAAAGAATATTGGCCAATCCTACTAAAAGATACTGACCTGGCTAAAATCCTACCCCCACACCCTACCTTCATATATAGAAGAGCTCCGGGTATAAGAAATATGGTGGCAGTAAATGTCCCAGACCCCCCGGCAAAACCTCTCACCTTCCTTGATGGGTCCAGTTTCCACTATTGCACCCGATGCAGGTCATGCAACAAAACAAATAGGCAAGGAAAAAAGGTTACTAAATTTAAATCAAGTGTAACCCAACAAGAATTTACCATCAAACCATTGATTACATGCCATTCTAGATACGTCACATATGTATTGTCATGTCCTTGCAAATTTCAATATGTAGGCCGCACTACTAGAGAACTAAAAATTCGAATCAATGAACATGTGGCCAATATCATAAAGGGGTTCCCTGACCATAGTGTGTCAAAACACTTTGACCTTTGTCATAACAGAGACCCCAGTCTATTAACATTTTTTGGAATAGACAGAATTACGAATCACTGGCGTGGAACAGACCTAACAAAGGCAGTATCACAAAACGAAACCCAGTGGATTCATCGCCTCAGAACTATGAGGCCCCAGGGCCTCAATATAGAATTGGACCTCAACTGCTTTTTAACGGACATCTAAGGAGTATGTAGAGCTGCACAATGTAAAATATCTTTGAACAAATTTTAGGTCCACTACTGATATTTTATCTATTTTTATTTATTTTTATCTTGTAATTCCATTTTGGTAATGCAACTATTAAATTTGCCCATATATATACATACTGTATTTATATATACATATATATGGTTCCAATATGTAATATAAAATATATTTTATATGTTATCACATTTTAATTCTATAATGCCATTAAATCTTCAAATAGATTGTGAACATAGGAGATACAATCGCAAACTTATCCATTGTATTATATATATTTTTGTATCTAGTAACCTGTAATTTCACACAGGCAAAAAGATTGTAATTGGTCTATGTATAGAATTGCTGTTGAACCCCGCGGTTGTATACATGGTTGCTATAGGACCGGGACAGAGGCTGTTGCCCAATTGATTTGCCCCTCCCATTGGCTGATTGACAGACCTCTAAAAGTAGCCCATAGCGTGCACCAGGTACGCTTCCTGATGACGACATTAACGAAACGTACGTCGAGGCGGTACCTGGGCACGCACTACTAGCATACTTCCGGTTTCCTGGTTTTCAAGCCTGACGGCGGTGGAACGCACGCCGGCTTCACCAGCTCATCATAACTTCTCTCTCCAATCCCTATATACCTACAGCCTCAGTGCCGGGAACACGGGCACCATCGAAAGTAAGAGGCCATTTGGCATTATATTTTTTAGCAATTATTTTAATAAAAGGTTTTACACCATGGGAGCTGTTTCTCTCTTTATATGAGACCTATCCACAGCCCGGTTTTCAATCGTGGTTTCCACGGACAAGAGCTGATTTCTGAGCCTATTTGACCTTATTTAAACAATAGGTCAACACCTTCGGGTAAGGAGCCATCCATTTACACTTGCGGTGCTTATTTGGTGAAGGTGATATACGTTTAGAAGACCACACGGAGCACCCATTGGAATACTATTGTTTGCAGCACAACATTGCACTAAACAAACACGGACTTTTGGATAGACACACATTGTCTATTGTCACTATATTTTCTCTGCACTTATTGGTTTGTTGTTATATGGTTAGCACGACATTCACATATTTATATTATATTATTTTCACTTATGTTGTATAATACCTGTTATACCTATCAATAATTAGCGCCCCTATTCTCCAATTGTTTCACATGTCTAATCCAGTATTCTGCATTAGTTAGGGAGCAGCTTGTATTATTATTTTTGCACTTTCCCCCACCCCCCTCACATTTTAGTTTGGCGCGAGATTTTCCCAAGTTTTCCATTCAGCAGACCACTCTGTGGCCTTATTTCACGCAGCCATGGATATATTTAATTTTATGGATAGTCGCCAAACCAATATAGAGCACATATTCCAGCAACAACCTAGTCAGAATCCAGATATTGAAAAAAGCTTTAAACAGCTTCAATTCAATATGGAAAAACAAATTCGGACTTGGTGGGATATAGCATCTTTTGAGATGTATATCCTAAAAAATCAAACACCAAGGAGACTCAGATGGGACGTTTACCCCAATGATGGTTTAGAAGATCTCACACTAGCGGATGAATGGTTCCAATTTTTCAATGCATGTGAACAGAAACTGATGCAATTGATGATTAGAAGACGCAAGGCAAAAAATGCCATCACACAAGCCCATATAGTAGACCTTAAAACATCTATGGCACCATTTATGGAAACCAAAGAATATTTGGATAAAGCCCAAACCTTACAAATCCATCTAACCAAATATGACACCACTATCAAAAATAAAAAACTTAAAAAATATCATAGGGATACTAAAGATTACCAAGAATCCAAAGTATACAAGTGGCAGATCAAAACTGACACAACTGGTTCTAAAGAATCTACTATGGAGAGAGACTCAGAAGTACACAACCTGGTCACTCTAGCAACCCAAAAGATCAAAGCAAAATCCTCTACCCCCAAAAAATTCAAAAAACCAACCATACCTCAAGGACCCTACCAGGGCGGCAGGGGGCCTCCACCACCACCTCCGCCTTATGGCGGCTACAATATGGGGCCCCCCCATAACCAATACCCCATTCCCTATTCAGCACCTACATACAACAGATATGCCCCATTGGATAATCGTCCAATGGATTACAATTACACCTACTACCAACAGGGTCCACCCCCATTTGCCTCCAGACCCCCTAGAGGGAAATCTAGGGGCAACCATAGAGGTAAGCATAACACCCAAAACTCTGGACAACAACAGGGGGGGGAATGGAGGGGCTGGAACGAGCCCTACAAGATCCCCAATATTGCCCCACAGTCTCAACAAGAACACACAGGCCCAGAGGTAAAAGAGGGGGAACCAGAAAGAAAAAGACCAAGGGACAATTAGGTGAAGGAATATTCAATCTGGCAGGCGTAGACCTATCTAGAGCAGAACTAACAGTATTGTCACATGGATTGAAATTTGCCCCAAATAAAAATCTTAACAAATTTGAAACTTTCATAGATGTGGAAAAATTCGTGAGGAAACTGAATATTAAAAAACACTTTGCCCAACAACCCATTTATGAACCTCCAATTAATACTACTATATTTCAACATAGCGGGCTGAAGAATAGCTCAGTCTTTAACCCGAAAAAGGGGACCCACCACCATGTGGAGGTCTTCAAACACATGGTCCAAGGCAAAATCCAAGATTTGGATATTAAACCCTCTTGGAAGAATTCCAATCTGAACCTGGTAACAGAAGGGATCAAGTCCTTGGAACAAAATAAAAATATAGTAGTAAGACCTGCTGACAAAGGGGGAGGTGTGGTTATACTCAACAAAGTAGATTACTATGGAGAAATCCAACGTCTACTGAGTGCCACCGACACCTATTTCCTCCTTTCGGGTGACCCATTGAGCAAACTCAAAGTGGAACTCTCCCTCTGGATTAAAGATGGCCTAACTCAAGCTATCCTCACTGAGAAGGAAGCATTATACTTGGTTCCTAAAGTACCTCGCACCCCGGTACTGTACATAGTTCCCAAAATTCACAAAAACAAAACTCACCCTCCAGGGAGACCTATTGTTAGTGGAATAGGTTCACTCTACTCTAGGGTAGGAGAGTATCTAGACATCTATCTCCAACCTCTAGTTACCCAAGGTAAATCTTACTTGAGAGATAGTAGAGACCTTATAAAGTCCCTAGCAACTCTTACAGTGTCTGAAAACATTTGGTTGGTTACAGTGGACGTGGAGTCGCTCTACACCAACATCCGCCAACCAGATGCAATTTCAGCGGTACAAGACTCATTAACATCTAAATCTACCATACCCCCAGCCCAAATAATGTTCTTGGTCAGAGGACTACAACTAGCTATGGGGAACAATTATTTTTGGGCTCAGGGTAACTTCTATAAACAAATACGAGGAGTTGCAATGGGGGCTCGGTACGCACCCAGTGTGGCAAATTTGGTACTTAATAGATGGGAGGAGGAAACCATCTATAAAGATAATAACTCATCTTTGGTCTACTACCGTAGATACATAGATGACATTATACTTTTGTGGGAGGGGTCCCAATTCTCCTTGGATCAATTTATAACCAAAATGAATACCAATGAATATGGCCTCAGCTTTACTGCTGAATCTAGTAAAACTTCCATCCATTACTTGGACCTCACATTAACCAAAAAACATAATCAAATCCACACAAAGACTTATTTTAAGCCTACTGACCGTAATGGGTATGTACCGACTTCAAGTTGCCATCATCCCAAATGGTTGGGTGCCATACCAAAAGGACAGTTTATGAGACTACGCCGTAACTGTAATGACATAGTGGACTATGAACAACAATCAGAGGTACTAACCAAGAAATTTGTAGAAAAAGGCTACAGTCCAAATAAAATAGACAAGGCCCGAAAAGAAGTGTTGGGTATGGACAGACTATCTCTATTGGAAAATAGGATTAAATTACCAAGAAAAGAAGATGTGCCTTTCCTGTCTGGGTATCACAGACAGTACAAAAACATAGAGAAAATATTCAAAGAATATTGGCCAATCCTACTAAAAGATACTGACCTGGCTAAAATCCTACCCCCACACCCTACCTTCATATATAGAAGAGCTCCGGGTATAAGAAATATGGTGGCAGTAAATGTCCCAGACCCCCCGGCAAAACCTCTCACCTTCCTTGATGGGTCCAGTTTCCACTATTGCACCCGATGCAGGTCATGCAACAAAACAAATAGGCAAGGAAAAAAGGTTACTAAATTTAAATCAAGTGTAACCCAACAAGAATTTACCATCAAACCATTGATTACATGCCATTCTAGATACGTCACATATGTATTGTCATGTCCTTGCAAATTTCAATATGTAGGCCGCACTACTAGAGAACTAAAAATTCGAATCAATGAACATGTGGCCAATATCATAAAGGGGTTCCCTGACCATAGTGTGTCAAAACACTTTGACCTTTGTCATAACAGAGACCCCAGTCTATTAACATTTTTTGGAATAGACAGAATTACGAATCACTGGCGTGGAACAGACCTAACAAAGGCAGTATCACAAAACGAAACCCAGTGGATTCATCGCCTCAGAACTATGAGGCCCCAGGGCCTCAATATAGAATTGGACCTCAACTGCTTTTTAACGGACATCTAAGGAGTATGTAGAGCTGCACAATGTAAAATATCTTTGAACAAATTTTAGGTCCACTACTGATATTTTATCTATTTTTATTTATTTTTATCTTGTAATTCCATTTTGGTAATGCAACTATTAAATTTGCCCATATATATACATACTGTATTTATATATACATATATATGGTTCCAATATGTAATATAAAATATATTTTATATGTTATCACATTTTAATTCTATAATGCCATTAAATCTTCAAATAGATTGTGAACATAGGAGATACAATCGCAAACTTATCCATTGTATTATATATATTTTTGTATCTAGTAACCTGTAATTTCACACAGGCAAAAAGATTGTAATTGGTCTATGTATAGAATTGCTGTTGAACCCCGCGGTTGTATACATGGTTGCTATAGGACCGGGACAGAGGCTGTTGCCCAATTGATTTGCCCCTCCCATTGGCTGATTGACAGACCTCTAAAAGTAGCCCATAGCGTGCACCAGGTACGCTTCCTGATGACGACATTAACGAAACGTACGTCGAGGCGGTACCTGGGCACGCACTACTAGCATACTTCCGGTTTCCTGGTTTTCAAGCCTGACGGCGGTGGAACGCACGCCGGCTTCACCAGCTCATCATAACTTCTCTCTCCAATCCCTATATACCTACAGCCTCAGTGCCGGGAACACGGGCACCATCGAAAGTAAGAGGCCATTTGGCATTATATTTTTTAGCAATTATTTTAATAAAAGGTTTTACACCATGGGAGCTGTTTCTCTCTTTATATGAGACCTATCCACAGCCCGGTTTTCAATCGTGGTTTCCACGGACAAGAGCTGATTTCTGAGCCTATTTGACCTTATTTAAACAATAGGTCAACACCTTCGGGTAAGGAGCCATCCATTTACACTTGCGGTGCTTATTTGGTGAATGTGATATACGTTTAGAAGACCACACGGAGCACCCATTGGAATACTATTGTTTGCAGCACAACATTGCACTAAACAAACACGGACTTTTGGATAGACACACATTGTCTATTGTCACTATATTTTCTCTGCACTTATTGGTTTGTTGTTATATGGTTAGCACGACATTCACATATTTATATTATATTATTTTCACTTATGTTGTATAATACCTGTTATACCTATCAATAATTAGCGCCCCTATTCTCCAATTGTTTCACATGTCTAATCCAGTATTCTGCATTAGTTAGGGAGCAGCTTGTATTATTATTTTTGCACTTTCCCCCACCCCCCTCACATTTTAGTTTGGCGCGAGATTTTCCCAAGTTTTCTATAATCTAGTGGAGCCAATTGCCTTCAGAAGTCATCTAATGAGTAAATAGAGTCCACCTGTGTGTAATTTAGTCTCAATACAAATACAGCTGTTCTGTGAAGCCCTTATCCGATTGTGTCTACACAAGTAATCAGAAAAGCAGCCAAGAGGCCAATGGTAACTCTGGAGGAGCTTCAGAGACTCACAGCTCAGGTGGGAGAATCTGTCCACAGAACAACTATTAGTTGTGCACTCCACAAATCTGGCATTAATGGAAGAGTGGCAAAAAGAAAGCCATTGTTGAAAGAAAGCCATAAGATGTCCTGTTTGCAATTTGAGAGAAGCCATGTGGAGGACACAGCAGACACGTGGAAGAAGGTGCTCTGGTCAGATGAGACCAAAATTGAATGCAAGGTGTGGTGAAAAACTAACACTGCACATCACCCTGAACACACAATCCCCACGTGAAAAATAGTGGAGGCAGCATCATGTTCATGGGAGTCCACTCCATAGGTCATTTGCCCCCCCTGAAATTGCCAGGGAGAGCCAGAAGCAGGCCGAACTGGCCCTGGGGACGATTTAAGCTGTGACTGCAGCGCTCCCCTAGTTGTCCCTTATTAAGAGTGCCTGTCCCTCTTCTGGAATCAAATCTATTTGTCCCTCATTCCGAAACGTTCCTCTTTTAGACCTGCAATAAATATACTGCCCATTTAGTGTAGTGATTCAGTCAAGGGAAAGAGGTGCTGTGTAATGTAAAGGGGTCCAGTGATGCAGGGTACTGTGTAATGTAAAGGGGTCCAGTGATGCAGGGTGATGTGTAATGTAAAGAGGGCCAGTGATGCAGGGTACTGTGTAATGTAAAGGGGTCAGGCGATGAAGGGTACTGTGTAATGTAAAGGGGTCCAGTGATGCAGGGTACTGTGTAATGTAAAGGGGTCCAGAGCTGTGGGGGGCTGTGTAATGTAAAGGGGTCCAAAGCTGTGGGGTGCTGTGTAATGTAAAGGGGTCCAGTGATGCAGGGTGCTGTGTAATGTAAAGGGATCCAGAGGTGCAGTTGTGGAGAGGGGGTACACAATAGTGAAAAAGACATATTGAAAGATGCAGGGGACACAGTGGGGTGTTTTTACATTTTAACGTGGGGGGGGGGGCGCTTTTAACCACCGCTAGAGGTAGAGGAAAGGGTAAAATGCCACTGTGTTTCGCCGCTGCCGAAGCGCCCCCCTCTGAAAAAAATTCTGCAGATGCCCATGATCATGTTGTCAATATGCCTTTCTTCAGCAGGAATAGTGAAGTTGGTCAGAGTTGATGGGAAGATGGATGGAGCCAAATAGAAGGCAATCTTAGAAGAAGACCTGTTAAGCCTTGTATACACTATCGGATATCTGATGGTCGAATATCCGATGAAGCTGACTTTCATCAGTCTTGCCTACACACCATCAGTCAAAAATCTGACCGTGCCAAAACACGGTGACGTACAACACTAGGACGTGCTCAGAAAAATGTAATTCAATGCTTCCGAGCATGCATCGACTTGATTCTGAGCATGCGTGGACTTTCACACAGACGATCATTTTTTTCTATTGTTTTTTTATCTATAGGAAAAATTTAAAACATTTTCTATTTTTTTTCACCAATGGAAAAAAACTGATGGGGCGCACACACGATCGGTTTGTCTGATGAAAAGAGTCCATCGGTCTGTTTTCATCGGACAAACCGATCGTGTGCACAGGGCTTTAGAGTCTGCAAAAGACTTGAGACTGGGGCGGAAGATCACCTTCCAGGAGGACAAAGACCCTAAACAGAGCTACAATGGAATGGTTTAGATCAAAGCATAGTCATGTGTTAGAATGCCCTAGTCAAATTTCAGACCTAAATCCAATTGAGAATCTGTGGCAAGGCTGTTCACAGATGCTCTCCATCCAATCTGGGGGAAGAGTACAAGGGGGGCAGCAGAAGAAAGCTGGATAGGAGGGGTGGCATATAGACGAACAGATCTCTCCATTTTCCTCCAACAGCCACTGAATACCCGCTTCTCCTCTCCTTCCACAGCCATTCAGCAGCTGCAGGAGGAAACTGGAGAAATCAGTTCCTTCACGTGTAGCTGTCCCTGCTGCTCCTTCTATTCAGGCATACAGGGGGGATGCACAGGCATGGGGCCAGGTGGCAATTGCAACCCTTTGTAGGTATGCCTCTGATATACAGTATCATATTAGTTTAGAAAAGTGGATTAGTATACAAAATTAATTAGGTTAGCTTCAAAAAAAATTACTGTTGGCCTTATGGAACTCCTTTAAGGTAGCTGCACAAATGATTCATAAAATATTCATATTTTAGAATAATCGGTTTCTCTTTACTTATCGTAGTTCTACTTTGTTAGAAATGAATATGAAACTCCAGAAAATGATTTCATTTGATTGCAGATGTCTGAATAAGTATTACTTCACCACCAGTTACATTTACACTTTCTACTATTCTGTGAGGTCACAGAACATCCTGACTTTATTCAGCAAAATGAATTAGGACTATGTCGTTTTTTTTGTTCTACAAAGTGAAAACGACCTTATATGAATAAAAAATATATTATACATAGGAAGTGCTGAGAACAGGATCTAAAGAACATATTTACAGCACATGAGTGTGTAAGAGTATGTATATATTTTGTAATGTTTAATATTTAATATGCTTTTAACCCTTGCTAGCGGACGATAAAGGGTTAAAACCACCCGCGCCGATTTGCCGGCGGTTTAGTGGCACTGCCCATTCATTTCAATGGACAGGGGCTCTTTAGGAGAGGGGGAGGAGTGATGCTTTAAAGATGTCCTGCCAGCGCATTACTTCAGTGTGAAAGCACTCGGGCTTTCACACTGAGACTGCAGTGAAGCTGTTTTTCTGGCGCTTTCCAGGTGCAATTTTTAGCCCAAAAGCGCATGAAAAACACCCCAGTGTGAAAGAGGTTCTATGGTAAGTATTTCATAGTGAGCTAGTATGCTATGCATACTAGCCCATTATGCCTTTGTCTTGCTGTTTATTTTTTATTTTTTCGTGGGTTTATAACCAGTTTAAGATAATTTGTTTCTACTTTTATTCTGCAATTGTAACACTTAAGCCCCGTACACACGATCGAACCTTTGTCCGACCAAAATCACATGGAATTCCATAAGAGTAAAAGAGAGCATGTTCTCTATCTATCTGAATTTCCGATGGAATGACTCCAATGGGGCATACACACGGCCGGAATTTCCGATGGAAGACGTCTGTCTGACTTTTTCCATCAGAAATTCTGATTGTGTGTACAGGGCTTTACAAAGTGACACAAAAAAAGAAACCCATGGAATTAAAGTAGAGCTGTAGAGAGGGAAAAGTAGGGAGGGTTATAACCCCTATCAATTTGTTTTTGTATCTGTGTCCCATTGGGGAGACTTTCCTTAATTTCCCACCGCATAGCCAAAACAGGAAGTAATAGGAAATCCCCCCAAAGTGAGGGAATCCCTGGTTGCCACCAGGATTACCAAAACCAGTGTCCCCATTGGAAGATTTCCTCTCTATTCATGTTCTGGTGAGAACCCAGAATTTTAGATTTTCTTTTACTTTCATTTCCGGTGGTGATAAGGAGGGTGCATTTATTTAACAGAGGCACAGACAACAATACAAGACATAATATGCATTCTAATCCCTCTCTATTCTATAATTAAAATAAAATAATTATGTGCACATTTTCCATTTTAATGTACTTACCCTGATGAGATAGGAAGAGCAGCATACATGAAAAATTTACAGTGCTTAACCACTTCAGCCCCGGAAGAATTTACCCCCTTCCTGACCAGAGCACTTTTTGCGATTCAGCACTGTGTCGCTTTAACTGACAACTGCTCACGTGCGACGTGGCTCCCAAACAAAATTGACGTCCTTTTTCTCCCAGAAATAGAGCTTTCTTTTGGTGGTATTTAATCACCTCTGCGGTTTTTATTTTTTGCGCTATAAACAAAAAAAACGATAATTTTATCCCAAAAAATATATACATTTTTTTTCTCAGTTAAGGCATATATGTACTCTTCTACATATTTTTGGTAAAAAAAATTGCAATAAGCGTATATTTATTGGTTTGCGCAAAAGTTATAGCATCTACAAAATATGGGTTTGTTTTATGGCATTTTTATTATTATTATTTTGTTTACTAGTAATGGCAGCGATCTGCGATTTTTATCGTGACTGCGACATTATGGCGGACACATCGGACCATTGTCACCTATACAGCGATCAGTGCTATAAAAATGCACTGATTACTGTGTAAATGACACTGGCAGGGAAGGGGTTAATCACTAGGGGGCAAGAAAGGGGTTAAGTGTGTTCTAGGGAGTGATTCTGACTGTGTGGGGGCTGGGCTACGAGTGACACGACATTGATCACTGCTCCCAGTGACAGGGAGCTGTAGATCAGTGTCCTGTCACGAGGCAGAACAGGAAAATGCCTTGTTTACACAGGTATCTCCCTGTTCGACAGCTCCGTGACATGATCGCGGGACACCGGCGGACATCGAGTCTGCGGGTCCCATGGGCACAGTCACGGAGCTTGCGGCAGGGGTAGCGGCAAATTCAAAGCAACGTACCTGTATGTTGCTTTTCCGTGCCATTCTGTCGAAGTATATATACAGGAGGCTAGTGGCTAAAGTATTAATAAAAAATTATTTTATCTTAGTTTTGGATAGAGGGGAGACAAATTAGAGCACCTGTCAGTTTGTATTGCTGTCTGTATCCCCCTGACTATTTGTCCTGTTTACCATTATAACTGAAAGTGAAAGTAAAAGAAAATTCAAATTTTTTTGGTTGTCCCCAGAAAAGTAGTAGAGGTCAAGTAATCCAATGGGCACTTGGGGGTCACCAAGGAATTTCTTTAATTTTCACAAATTTCCTCTTACTTCCTGTTTTGGGTTCAAGGGACAGGAAGTGAAGGTAAATCTTAGAAATGGAAAAAGATGGCAAAATAATCCTTACATGGGTTATAACCCTCCCTTACTTCCTTAATTTTTCCCAGCACACTGCAATACACAAGTTCACATGTGTATACTGTTATTTACTACACTATAGGAAGTCATAGGTTTTCTGGGTCCCGCACATCAATTCAAACCCTACCGTGCCAAGCAGACGGCGAGGCGTGGTCGCGCCCCAAGTGGCTCTGGGTGGTATTGAACCCAGGACCTCTCCTCCGTTGCTGCTCCAGTTCTTTGCCTCTGAGCCACTCCTCAAATGGTATTCTAATGGCCCATACACACGATCCGAATATCGGCCGACGGATCGTACGACTTTTTTCGCTTAATAATCGCAAGTAAAATAAAATAGGTTTTTAAACTCACGAAAATTCTCGTACGATAGAAAAAAACGATCGGAAGTGATGTCACGTGTTGTAATGTATTTGTATTGTATTGTCGGACGACGGCTGTACTGACTAAACGAAAATCGGACGATCGGACATCGGACGAGAAAAATTTTCGCGCTTGTCCGATCGAATTTAATCGGATGAACGGTCGTGATCGGCTGTCGAAAGTAGTGTACACACGATCCGAAAATCGTACGATCCATCATCGGACGATTGTTTTCGTCCGATATTCGGATCGTGTGTATGGGCCATTAGCCTGGTTCTGAATGTTGTGCTGATTGCCTTTCTCTGGATCTCCTTGCAATCTGCACCTGTCTCTCCTGGTCCAGCTGAGGCAGGTTACCCAATCAACCAGGGTATAAAACACTTTTTGTCAGTTTATTGTTCTGTTCTGTCCTTGCCAAAGGGTTCTGTGTTTCGTTACAGCTACAGCTACAGCTACAAGACTGACTCCGGCTTCTGACCCTGGCTATGTTGATCGTTTACTCTGGAATCCCTGACCACGGCTATACTTTGGTTATCCTTTGTCAAATCCCTATCAAGCCCCCACGCACAAACTCACAGCCCATAGTGTCTTACCTTATTACCGTGGGCTGTGTGTATTTGTAAGGGTGAGCATACAAATCTGCACAATGGACTCCACTCAAGGTAAGCCCTTACAGCCTGCTGTGTAATAGTGAATGTCAGTCTCAGCCTGGATCCTCGCCAGGTCACGTGGCTGGTGGGGGTCCAGGCTGAGACTACCATTCACTATCACACAGCAGGCTTTGAATTGATGTGCAGCTCCTGGGACACTTATCACTCGCTATAATTTCCTGGAGCATAGGCGAGCTACCTCCAGGCCAGCACTCACAGCGGTGGGCACAGGACTTCATTCCCATATATCCTGAGTGGCTCACAAACATATCTTGGTTTGCAGTTACTGCAATATAGGCCCATTGTAGTGTGTCAGGGATGTCCATTGGGGTGCCAGACCAGTTAAAATATACATGTGCGTTCCCTCCATGATGTGAATCCAGGCTTAGTACAGTGCCTGCCGCCGAGAATGTGTTTTTAGCATGACAGCATCGCGCTGAATCTCGGCGACAGGCTGCCGATATCTCGCACTCGCTGGAATAGTAAAAGCACATTCCAGCGAGTGCGTCATAGAAGCGACGGGGATCCGACGCGGATTCCCGCCAATTCTACACGTGGGCGGAGTTTGTTATGAATCCTGAAGGAGAAATCCCTGCCGGATTTTTAAAAAAAATCCGGCATGGGTTCCCCCCTCAAGAGTATAACGGGCCCTTAGGTCTGTTATGGGTTGTAAGGAGAGCCCCTACGCCGAAAAAACGGCGTGGGGGTCCCCCCACAATCCATAACAGACCCGTATCCAAAGCACGCCGGCCGGCCGGTCAGGAAGGGAGTGGGGGCGAGCGAGCGCCCCCCCCCTCCTGAGCCGTACCGGGCAGCATGCCCTCAACATGGGGGGGTTAGGTGCTCTGGGGCAGGGGGCGCACTGCGGCCCCCCACCCCAGAGCACCCTGTCCCCATGTTGATGAGGACAGGGCCCCTTCCCGACAACCCTGGCCGTTGGTTGTCGGGGTATGCGGGCGGGAGGCTTATCGGAATCTGGAAGCCCCCTTTAATAAGGGGGCCCCCAGATACCGGCCCCCCACCCTAAGTGAATGAGTATGGGGTACATTGTACCCCTACCCATTCACCTGCAAATAAAAAGTGTAAACACAAATAAACCACACAGGGTATTGAAATATTTTATTAGTTGGCCGCCGGGGGGGGGGTGTGTATGATCTCTTTTATAAAAGCGCCCCCCTCCGGCGGGCTTCTGTGGGGGGTGGGTGCCGCCGTCTGGTTCTCTTCCGCCGCCGGGGGGGGCGCTTTGATAAAAGCGCCCACCACCCGGCGGGCTTCTTTCGACGTCTTCGGCGGCTGGGGGGTCTTCTCCCACTCTCCGGGGTCTTCTCCTGCTCTCCGGGGGTCTTCTCCGCTCTCCGGGGGTCTTCTCCGCTCTCCGGGGGTCTTCTTCTTCTTCAGAACTCGCCGCCGCTAACTTTGTGTGTTAGCTCAATTACTAGCGGCGGCGAGCCCCCTCCCCTGTGACGTCGTCTTCTTCTTCCTCTTCTGTTCTCCAGATGTTGACGCGACGCGATGCTCCGGTAGGTACCACGTGGTAGGTAGCACGTGGTACCTACCGGAGCATGATGGGACTGCGACGTCACAAGACAGGCCTATATAACTCGCTGCAAGCCGCGCGCCCGGCATAACAGCGGAAGGAAGCGTCGCGTCAACATCTGGAGAACAGAAGAGGAAGAAGAAGACGACGTCACAGAGGAGGGGGCTCGCCGCCGCTAGTAATTGAGCTAACACACAAAGTTAGCGGCGGCGAGTCCTGAAGAAGAAGAAGACCCCCGGAGAGCGGAGAAGACCCCCGGAGAGCGGAGAAGACCCCCGGAGAGCAGGAGAAGACCCTGGAGAGTTGGAGAAGACCCCCCAGCCGCCGAAGACGTCGAAAGAAGCCCGCCGGGTGGTGGGCGATTTTATCAAAGCGCCCCCCCGGCGGCGGAAGAGAACCAGACGGCGGCACCCACCCCCCACAGAAGCCCGCCAGAGGGGGGCGCTTTTATAAAAGCGATCATACACACCCTCCCCCCGGCGGCCAACTAATAAAATATTTCAATACCCTGTGTGGTTTATTTGTGTTTACACTTTTTATTTGCAGGTGAATGGGTAGGTACAATGTACCCCATACTCATTCACTTAGGGTGGGGGGCCGGTATCTGGGGGCCCCCTTATTAAAGGGGGCTTCCAGATTCCGATAAACCTCCCGCCCGCATACCCCGACAACCAACGGCCAGGGTTGTCGGGAAGGGGCCCTGTCCTCATCAACATGGGGACAGGGTGCTCTGGGGTGGGGGGCCGCAGTGCGCCCCCTGCCCCAGAGCACCTAACCCCCCCATGTTGAGGGCATGCTGCCCGGTACGGCTCAGGAGGGGGGGGGCGCTCGCTCGCCCCCACTCCCTTCCTGACCGGCCGGCCGGCGTGCTTTGGATACGGGTCTGTTATGGATTGTGGGGGGACCCCCACGCCGTTTTTTCGGCGTAGGGGGTCTCCTTACAACCCATAACAGACCTAAGGGCCCGTTATGCTCCTGAGGGGGGAACCCATGCCGTATTTTTTTTTAAAATCCGGCGGGGATTTCTCCTTCAGGATTCATAACAAACTCCGCCCACGTGTAGAATTGGCGGGAATCCGCGTCGGATCCCCGTCGCTTCTATGACGGCTTTGTCTCCATCGCGGCAAGCCAGCTCGGCGCTGGCTCTCGCGATGGGGCTCGCAAGTGCTCAATCTCGCCGAGAAAGGGAGCGAGATTGACACAATATCCCAGTCACCTACTGTATATGGTTGTCTGCAGAGATCATGAATGCATCGAACATGTAAGGTAGAATACTCTTACCATGTATGGTGGACTCCAACTACTTTGCAGCAGTGAGTCAAAAGCGCTTAGTGGTCTCTTAGTACCTAGGTCGCTGCAACCAGGATTCGCCGACTGTTGGTGCGTTTCTCGATCCTTGTGGTCGAACCAGGGATAATGAAAATGACCAAACCAAAATGACTCAACCTTCAGGTGCAGGGACAAGGGGAACAAATAGTTCCAGTGGACTCAAAAGGAAAAAAAGGAGAGAGCTCTAATGGTGCAGGTCAAACAAACCATAGCAGGTTTTTATTTAAAAAAAGTCATAGAAAATGACAAAACATTAAGAATAAAAGTGATCACATGAATACAAGCAATATGGGGTGCTGTAATGCAAGACCCCATATTTTTGGGTCTTGCATTACAGCACCCCATATTGCTACATGGAATAAGACGACATGGAATTTGTGGTAAGTGGCCGGACGTGCTCGGACAGCTCGCTGCGCTCGCTCAGCCTCCTGGCTCTTTTTTTAACATCCTCCAATTCACAGGGATGTTAAGGAATGAGCCTGGATGCCGCCCGAGGTTCGGAGATTTTCGTGGGCTTCGCCTGCGCAGTCAGGCAGGGAACCATCTCGATAGGGGAACTAGATCGACAAGACACCGGAAATGAAACTGTTTTATGGATACGTTTACTTTCGCTTTAAGCTTGTTCAATTAAAGGGTCACTAAAGGAATTATTTTTTTAGCTAAATAGCTTCCTTTACCTTACTGCAGTACTGGTTTCATGTCCTTATTGTTAGTTTTTGCTTTGAAGTTGCTGTAATCCTGCTCTGTTCTCCACAATTCCTGCTTGTCTGTTTCCTTATAACCACCATACTGGGAGCTTTCTCACCATGGTTGAAGCTGTCATTACTGTGTGTCTAAAACTTCCCAGAACCAATCAGATACATTGTAAAAACAAAACACTGCCCTGGATTTGTTTGGTTTTGTTCTGTGTGTCTATTTCTACTTCACAGAAACATGAAGCCAGTTCAAAAGTGAAACTAACCTGCAGGCACATTATATGATTGATTTTTATCTATTTTTAATCATTTTGAAAAGGAATCAGTTAACATTTATGTCTCTATACCCTGTAAACAGTCATTTCAGCAAAACATTTTTTTTCCTTTAGTGACCCTTTAAGTTTTGACAAAAAAAACAACTGGAAGCAAATTGGTCTCTATGCAGAGCTGCACCAGATTTGCCACTCTCTAAATGGAGAAATACCAGTTTTGGGTTCACTCACCCTTTAATTTTAGTGCATTTTCTTGATTACAATATGTTTCAAGAATTATGAACAAGATTTTAAATACTGCATTTAGTAGATAGTCATCAAGACCACTTTATCAAACACTACTTGACTAATACACTTTGTTTATCAATTGAAATCAGATGTAATTTTGATATAATATCAGCAATTTACTGGAAAGTGCTTTGTAATGTCTATTTCATATTCCACATGGAATATTTATAGGTATGCATCTTATCTTGGGTCTCAAAAAAAAGGAAAGGATAAAACCTCAACAAATCTTTCTCCAAGTAACAAGACAAGTGAAAAATGTTCTGACACGTTCCTTTCCTATTTTACTGAAAAGATTAATGTAGCTTTAGAACAAAATTGTTCAACTCGCTTTGTTTTTGTTTTTTTAATAAGCATATTTATTTTGTGATCTTTATGACAGAGTAGATGAATTTGTCTTTGTAGGCTGATGTAAGAATACCAAAGTGTATAGGTATTATATAAATAAGACAATGTTTGTTGGTAACAGATTGTATTAATTTGCATGGAAATGTATGGAAATGTTCTTATTTTATATGTCCACTATAGTAAAACAAAGAACAACATAGAATTGCAGAAAAAAGACCAGGTACCTTTATGCCGGCATATCTGGAGATACGCCGCCGTAATTTCAAATGTACGCCGTCGCATCTTTGCGCTGATTCACAAAACGAGATACGCCGGAAAACATGGCTTCAGCCGTCCGAAGTAACTTGCCTACGCCGGCGTATCGTGGGCGCATAGTTACGCTGGACGCATTCGGCTTTCCCATTAAAAATATACAAATTAGCAAGATACGCCGATTCACGAACGTACGTACGCCCGACGCAGTAATCTACGCCGTTTACGTAAGGCGTTTTTCCGACATAAAGATAAACCACCAAAAAGGTGGCGCATCCCATGCAAGGTATGGACGTCGAAACAGCATTCGCTTTTACGTCGTTTACGTAAGTCGTACGTGAATGGGGCTGTGACGTTCACGTCGTAGGCAGTGTTCGACGTGTATCTTAGGCATTCTATTTGACGTAATTCTGAGCATGCGCACTGGGATACGTCCACGGACGGCGCATGCGCCGTTCGTTCGGCACCTCATTTACATGGGATCATGATTCATCTTACTACAACACGCCTACTGCCTGGCTACTTTGAATTAGGCGGGCTTACGCCGGCCCATTTACGCTACGCCGCCGTAACTTAGGGAGCAAGTGCTTTGTAAATACAGCACTTGCCTCTCTAACTTGCGGCGGCGTAGTGTAAAGACGATGCGCTACGCCACTCTAAAGATACGCCGATGTATCTGAATCTAGCCCCAAGTGCTTTTTTTTTAAAGTATAGATGTATGTTTGTTCCAAGCATGTTTGAATCCACTTACTATTGACTGACTCACTAACTCTGCTGGAAGTCTAGTCTGAGGTCATGGCCTGTTCTTTATCTTAGCTTCATATTGAATCTACATACAAAATTTTAAGGGCCGGTTCACACCATGAATCACACAGGTTAAGAGGTATTGCCTCAATTGAATGATTAAACAGATATGGGGTGACATTGTAATTATGAGATTGTGTCTTTCTTTAGATGTTTATGGTTGATTCCTCCTGAAGAAGCAACGTTTTTTTGGGAAACATTTGTAGGACAACGTTTGAACCTACATCTTTGTGTCCCCACATACCAGTGGGGTTTACTATGTTTTCTAAGTGTGAACTAAATTGAACCTTTTGCAACTACCATCCTTTATATATTGTACTTAATGTGTTTTTTTATGGAAATTTGTCTTAAAATGTTTTATATTTTTATAATTATCTTGTTCTAATCCCTGGGTACTGAGATAGTCCTCAACACTATTGGTGTCGTGGGGCAATGTACCTATGCATTAAGGTGAAAAAACACCTTGCAGTCAGCGCCCCCGAGCCCCCGTTTTACTTACCTGAGCCCCAAATCTCAGTGGGCGTAATCCCGCATTGCTTTACCCCAGGTCTTGTCGGCTCTTCATTGGATGAATGATAGCAGCGCAGCCATTGGCTCCTGCTGATGTCAATCAAATCCAATGACGTGGCCACCAGGGGACACCAGAAGAGGATGATCGGGGCCACTCTGTGCAAAACGAACTGCACAGTGGAGGTAAGTATGATATGTTTTTTTTTTTCAAATAATACCGTAACTTTTACAAATCCTTTATGGACAACGCTGGCTTCCTGATCCACTCCTTAACAAAATTAACAAAAAACAAAATTTCGCTCTTTTGTTTATAGCGCAAAAAAAAAAAAAAACAGAGATGAACGCTATATATGTTTCCCACAAATATTTGTGGGCAAAAAAGGACATACATTTTGTTTGGGTCCAACGTTGCACGACTGCACAATTGTCAGTTAAAGCGACGCAGTGCCATATCACAAAAAATGGCCTGGTCAGGAAGGGGGCAAATCCTTTCTGGGCTGTAGTAGTTAAAGACAAGAAATGTATTGTTATTGTGTGAGATATAAATATGGGCCACAATAGACCATAGCATAACCTTAAGTAATAAAAATGGGATAGAGCATAACAAGCAGTCAGCATGGAACAGGGGTGGTGAGGCTAGGTAATAGTGGTGATGGTTGGGTGATTTAAAAGGTCCATAATGCACCCCCCCCCCCGGGCCCCCGGGCTGCCAGACTACTCTAATTGGTTCTCAGCCACAGAGCAGGGCCACACCCAGGGACCAGGTCTGACACCACATTAATAGCAAGGCCTTGCATATGTTCATTTAAATGGGTGGCTCCTGTCCTAGCCTTTGTGTAAAAGTGTGTACTTGGTACTGTGTAATGAACTGGTAGGAGGGCTCCCGACTCAGGCTTTGTACTTACCCTCCTAAAAAGCAACAAAGTGAGGAGCCAGAATCCTGTTTTGCATTCCAGCTCAGATATTGCAAAAAAACAAAAGTAAATGTGCCATGACAAAGGTGAAACTAAGGTGATAATGTAATCAATATTACATCAATTACAGCAAAGGTGGGTCCAGCTTTGGACTAGAGACTAAAGTTGTGGACTTTAAAGGCACACGGTAGATATGTTAAGAAACTAGATCATTTATTTTATAGAAAATTCATAAAAGCAGTTACAAAAATGAAATCAAAGAAATTAGATCAATAACTGGTCCACGCAGCTTATCGCATTCATAGTACAGTTGTATCATCAAAAACTCAAATAAGAGTATAATCAAAAGTTAGCTGTGCGGTGTGTAACCAGGCGGCGGGTCCAGAGGAAAGGAGGGCTTGCTCTACATGTTACGCGTTAAAACAACGCTTCCTCAGGAGCATAGACATATCGATATGGTAAACCGTGTTGGAGGTCGACAACAATCGGTCTTTTTTCTACCCTAAAAGTGGTTGTGTTTTTTTTTAAAAAAAACAGGTCGAGTTAGGGGGATGTTATCATAAATATAAAATGATGGTGGCATTTAGCAGGGCATTCATATGCTGGTAAGCAATAAATCAGCAAACAGGGGACACAAGAGCTGGTCATGTAGCAGTAGCTGTAGTATTAAGCCAAGACCAGAGTAGGTAACTAGTGATTGGCTTAAGGTTTACACAGTGGATTCAAAAGTACCGTATTTATCGGCGTATACCGCGCACTTTTTTGCCCTGAAAATCAATAGCCCTTCATTTTTGGCAGAAAAGGGCAGACCGCCAGTAATTGTCCCCAGTTTGCTGAGAGCACCTGTGGTCCAGATTGGCGGTGTTCTAGGTTCTAACCAATACAGGTTCTAACCAATACAAAAAAGACAGCTCTTAGCGTTGAATTGTACGTGAACCCCAAATTGCAATATCATAATAAAGCATCAAAGTCACCTTGGTTAAAGTTAGACTACCTGCCTTACATTCAAATGTTCCATCTCAGAAAAGTCCTCTGTAATTTTATTGTATTTTACCCACTCCACATAATGTAAAATAGTTGTAAAACCATCAACCCTTATAACTTAGCTGCATTAGCAGGGAAAAAAATGTAAAATTGCAACAATTATTGCAGGTCTAGAAAAATGTAATTGCTAAAAAGCATTTTGCGAGCCCATTTAGTAGGTGCTTTCCTATAGCATACCTATATTTGCCTTTTAGATGCTGAAAATCAGAATAATAGCCTAACCTACCGCTTTTTTTTCATATCTGAGGACCTTTAAGAAAAAGGAGAAACGATAATGAAGAGAATGTTCTGAATGTTGATGATCTCTTTTTTTTTTTTTTAACAATTTAAGTGACAAAGTTCTTGTAAAACCTAGAAACACATTTTTACTGCTTAATAAAGTTCTACGAGTTTGTTATCTGTATCTATAATTGCATTTGTACATTTGTCATTCTGACTCAATACTACAGGTAACCTCTACCTGTCCTACAAATTTGACTATGTTGGATTAACTACTTTTTAATGTTGGGGATTACAGTTTCATTAAAAATATATTGCTATCGGTTATGCAAAGTTTGGTGAACATGACGAAAGTTTGGGTGTTAAATCCAAACCCCACTGAAGTCAAAGGGAGATGAATAATAAAAACGAATGGCACGGGGGTAACCAAAACAAGAAAAAAAAATGTAAATTAATTTGCCTGGTATAAAATAAAATATCAGTGTCTGCTTATTAGGCAGGTCTGATCCTAGCACTCTATGGTGGTGTAAACATATGCTGTAAAAATAGTTTGTGCAGAAGAGCAGCTATTATAATAAAAAGTAAATATAAAAGGATATGTCTCTAAAATTAAGAAACATTAACAGCGCTGTATGGGTTAATTCAAGATTCCTGTGAACCCAAAAAAACACAAAAATCTGCTATAATTGACAAAAAATAAAAATCACATTAATAATGTCATTCCTGTGATCAGTATCAATATAAACGATGGTGGTGATGTCCATAAACAAAATCAGCAGCATTGATATAAATATCGCATGTGCTATCAGATGCATCAACAAAGTCTCTTAATCATTTCTAAGTCCTTAGTGAGGGGTTAATCTTGAGTGAATCACTGTACTCTTTCCAAGGACATCTCCCTTAGGAGTGCTACTCACCAGACTTTAATGGTGTATATCGCCTGTAGAGTTTAATGGTTATGTCAGGTCCTCTTCTCAGATCAGGTGTCCTCTTTCCTCTTGGTCTCCACCAGACATCCAATAGTCCTCCAAGAGATCAGTTGTATGGTATTCATAAGAACATTTCATTAATGGTCATAGAATGAGAGTGAAGAGAAAAATATATAGTGTAATACTGTCTTTATTGAGGATAATTGCCCCACACTAAGAAATGCTTACAATGTATTTGGATAAAAAACAGCACATCAGAGGATATTGAAAAGCGGCTCATGCAGGAAAGTGCGCTTGTCAGCTCGGCTCACACTGCTAAGTCCCGGGTTCAGCTGTGTCTCTGTGTGTGTACAAACGCTGATCGTGTAGCCACGCACTGACGCGTTTCGTGATTGGTTGTCACGTCTTCAGAGGGCGTCTGCAATTATGCTCAACAACGACAGTTTAAAGTCTGGTGAGTAGCACTCCTAAGGGAGATGTCCTTGGAAAGTGTACAGTGATTTACTCAAGATTAACCTCTCACTAAGGACTTAGAAATGATTAAGAGACTTTGTTGATGCATCTGATAGCACATGCAATATTTATATCAATGCTGCTGATTTTGTTTATGGACATCACCACCAGCGTGTATATTGATACTGATCACAGGAATGACATTATTAATGTGATTTTTATTTTTTGTCAATTATAGCAGATTTTGTGTTTTTTTGGGTTCACAGGAATCTTGAATTACCCCCAAACAGCTCTGTTAATGTTTCTTAATTTTATAGACATATCCTTTTAAATTTGCCTGGTAGCAGTGATTTTAGTAATGCTTAAAGTGAAACATTTAAAATGAAAAAAAAGTGATTAAATAACATGCCTGGAGGATGTCCTGGCCCATGAGGAGGGTGAGGTGGGACATCTAAACAGTACAACCTACTTCAGTAAAGCCTCATACACACAGTCAGATTTTCCGACGGGAATTGTGTGATGGCAGGCTTTTGTCAGAAAATCTGACCGTTTGCACACTCCATCGGACAATTGTTGTCTGATTTTCCGACAACAAATGTTGGATAGCATGCTTTAAAATTTCCTGACAACAAATGTGTGATGTCGGATTATCCGATCGTGTGTACACAAGTCCGTCAGAAAAAAATCCAAAGTACAAACACGCATGCTCAGAACCAATGCTAAATAAGACAACATTAGCAGATGTTGCCCAAAGGGTGGTGCTAAAGAGCTGAAAAACCACATAGTTATGTGTTTGTTGGACGACAATTCTTTGCCGTTTGTATGCAAGACAAGGTAACCACTTGAGGACCGCAACAAAGGAAATATACATCGACAAAATAGCGCAGCTGGGCACAAAGGCGTACATGTGCGTCCCCTTTAAGATCCCAGCTGTGAGTCGCAAGCGCGCCGGTCCTCTTCTCCATGATCGTCCCCATGGGAACAGCGGACCTGATCGCTGCCGGAGCCCCACGATCGGGTCACAGAGAGGAAGAACAGGGAGAGGTAAGTGTAAACAAACCTCTCCCCGTGCTTCCTAGTGAGCCTGTCACTGATTGTCTGTTCCCTGTCATAGGGAAGGACAATCAGTGACATCACACACCCAGCCACGCCCCCATCACACATTAGGGCACACTTAACCCCTACAGCACCTCTCCTGGTTAACCCCTTCACTGCCAGTGTCATTTTTACAGTAACCAAGCTTAACACTAACATTTTCAAGTAAAAAATTTTTTTAAATTGCTGGCAAAATGACAGCTCCCGGCTGCCTACTTCTGTTTGTAAACAAATGGCTGGGGAGTACCTTTATCTTTTCCAGACCCTTATCCCACATGGAGGTCTGGTATAGATGTTAAAGGGAACCACCACAAAAAAAAACAGCATTAGGTCAGGCCCTTTAGGTCGGGTATAAATTTATAGGGGGACCTCCTAAAAAAAAACATAAGGTTCCCCCAAATTCTGAGTGTTTGGAAACAACACTCAGTTTATCCCTAGTCAGAAGTCTGGGGGAATGGTAATGGGGAGATAAGGGCTTATATTCTAGACCAGTAAAATGTTGTTTGAAAATTTTCATTTTCAGAATGTTTTTTTTTTTCTGGAACACTTATCGTGTATCCATTACTTTTACATTGGATTTCATTATGTATATGATAATTAATCTTGATTCATTTATTGTCAATTCAGTGTTACTACAATTTATCTATTAGGCCGGGTTCACACTGGTACAACAAACGCTGCGACATTGGGAGCTCATGTCGCATGACGTGTGAAAATCAATGTTTCCCTATGAGAACCGTCTTAATTGGTCCGACACAAGTCGGTCCGACTTTGAAAATGCTCCCTGTACTACTTTTGTCTGACTTTGATCCTACTTCAGCCCATTGAATATCATTGAAGTCGGACCAAAGTAGGAATCTTGTCCTTACCATCCGACTTTTGACATCTGACATGATGATTACAACAGCAGTAAAAGGAATTTATCTTAGGCCAGGTTCACACTGGTCCGACAAACGCTCCGACATTGGGAGCTCATGTCGCATGACGTGTGAAAATCAATGTTTCCCTATGAGAGCCAATTTAACCGGTCTGACACAAGTCGGCACGACTTTGAAAATACTCCCTGCACTACTTTGGTCCTATTTCACTCCAATTGAATATCATTGAAGCCGGATCAAAGTAGGATCCTTGTCCTAACCATCTGACTTTTGACATCCTACATTGTGATTATAGCAGCAGTAAAAGGAATATATCTCACACTGGGATTGTTTTGATTGGTCAAAGAACAAGTCAGACTATCACAAAGTCGGATCAAAGTAGTATCCTGTTCATTAAAGTTGGATGGATGTCGGACCAATGTAGGATCAATGTAGGACTGATGTTGCAGAGCAAAGTAGAATGAAAGTCGTATCACTGTCGTTTCATATCAGTGTGAACCCAGTCTCACATTGGGGCTGTTTTGATTGGTCAAAAGACAAGTCAGACTGTCACAAAGTTGGATCAAAGTAGTATCCTGTTCATGAAAGTCGGATGGATGTAGGACCAATGTGGAACCAATGTAGGACTGATGTCGCAGAGCAAAGTAGGATGAAAGTTGTACTACTGTCGTGTATTAAGGCTGGGTTCACACTGATACTACACGACAGTGAGACGGAGTTCACACTATACTACATGACAGCAGTACGACTTTCATCCTACCTTGCTCTGCTACATTGGTCCTACATCCATCCGACTTTCATGAACAGGATACTACTTTGATCCGACTTTGTGATAGTCTGACTTTTCTTTGACCAATCAAAACATTCCCAGAGTGAGATAAATTCCTTTTACTGCTGCTATAATCACATGTCGGATGTAAAATGTTGGATAGTAAGGACAAGGCTCCTACTTTGGTCCAACTTCAATGATATTCAATGGGCTGAATTAGGATCAGTGTCGGACCAAAGTAGTACAGGGACCATTTTCAAAGTCGGACCAACTTCTGTCGGACCAGTTAAGACAGCTCCCATAGAGAAACATTGATTTTCACACATCATGGGACATGAGCTCCCAATGTCGGAGTGTTTGTCGGACAAGTTTGAACTCGGTCTGATACGACTTTCATCCTAATTTGCTCTGCGACATTAGTCCTACATTGGTCCGGCATCCACCCGACTTTCATGAACAGGATACTACTTTGGTGCGACTTTGTGATAGTCTGACTTGTTCTTTGACCAATCAAAACAATCCCAGTGTGAAATAAATTCCTTTTACTGCGGCTGTAATCACAATGCCGGATGTCCAAAGTTGGATGGTAAGGACAAGGATCCTACTTTGATCCCACTTCAATGATATTCAATGGAGTGAAGTAGGATCAAAGTCGGACCAAAGTAGTACAGGGAGCATTTTCAAAGTCGGACCGATTCGTCAGACCAGTTAAGATGGCTCTCATAGGAAAACATTGATTTTCACATGTCATGCAACATGAGCTACTAATGTTGGAGCATTTGTAGGACAAGTGTGAACCCAGCCTTACTGTGATTCTAATTGGTATAATTCTGTTTTCCTGCTGGTTTGGGCTACAGTAGTTAGTCCATAGATAGAATGTAATAGATTTTTCCCTAGCTCAATTCCAGGATACATGTTCTATTCTGCCGCTAAGCCAAATTCATTATGATGTGAGAGCATGCATGCTGGAGAGAGTACACTGCACACCTTGGTCAGTACAACGCTCCTTCTCAGCAGGAAGCCCTTTATTCAGATTATAGCCAAAGTGACATAAGCAAACATAATCACATGGCTTCATCTGGTTGGTTCATCCACATATGGTGTTCTCTTGTTACATCTGTTTCTTGACCACGAGGCTTCGCATTCCAGACTTTCAGCAGCCATATTCTTTACACGGTGGGAGAGGCAGAAAAGAGGGGTAAAGGAGTGGGGAGTAGTACTTAAAAGACATCTGTTTCTCATCCTCACTCCGGGCTGAGATTAACTCTGTCATGACTTTCATTCAAGGAAAATAATACTAATGTAATACTGAAATACACACATATATATATATATATATACTGTATATATATACACACACACACATACATGTGTATATGCACTGCATCGCTTTAACTGACAATTGCACATTTGTGGGACGCTGTACCCAAACAAAATTGACGTCCTTTTTTTTCCCCACAAATAGAGATTTATTTTGGTGGTATTTGATCATCTCTGCAGTTTTGAATTTTTGTGCTATAAACAAATAAAGAGTGACAATTTTGAAAACAAAAACATTTCTTTTTACTTTTTGCTATAATACGTATCCAAAAAAAAAAAAAAACCCACATGTATTCATCAGTTTAGGCCGATGTATATTCTTCTACATATTTTTCGTAAAAAAAAATGCAATTGGCGTATATTGATTGGTTTGCGCAAAAGTTATCGCATTTACAAATTATGGGATAGGTTTAGGGAATTTTTATTGTTTTTTACTAGTAATGACGGCGATCTGCGCTTTTTAGTGGGACTGCGACATTTAGCGGACAAAATCTGCCCCTAATTGACACTTTTTGGGGACCAGTGACATTACATTGAGCAGTGCTATAAAAATGCACTGATCAATGTTAAAATTACACTGGCAGGGAAGGGGTTAACACCAGGGGGGGCGATCAAGTTAAGTGTCTTCCCTATGTGTGTTCTAACTGTAGGGGCTCACTGGGACATAACCGAGATCACTGTTCCCAATTACTGGGAACAGAAGATCTCTGACATGCCCCCTGTCAGAACGGGGATGCACTTATTTACACTGGCAGATCCCCGTTCTGCCTCTGTACTAGGCAATCGCAGTTCGCCGGCAGACATCTAGTCCACCCAACCTGCGGGCACACTCCCGAAACTTGCAGCCTGTGCGAGCCGCCATACAGGTACGGCCATTCACACAGCGCTGCCAACCTGTCGCAGTATATGTACGTGAACTGGTTGGTAAGTCGTTAACAAGCAAAACTTTTTGGATTAACAAACATCTTACTGGAGAGTTGAGCTGTCTTTGGAGGGTGTGTTTTCAGCAGATGACCTTAATGGCCAGAGAGACCAAAGTCTAAAGAACTTATGTCAAGGCAGTGCTTGAAACAGAACAATATTTGTTTTACTCTCTCACAGTGTGGTAAAATCAACAATCGATAACTAGAAATATCAAAGGAGCAGGAAGGACTTCTTTTTAATTTTTGACAAACATTTCTGTTCAAATGTTCAAACAAAACTTTTATACCGCGTACACACAAACGTTTTTCATGACGTGAAAAATGCAATTTTTTAAAAATTTAAATCATTAAAAACAATCGTGTGTGGGCTCCAGAGCATTTTTCTCTACGTAAAAAATGGGCATTAACCAGTTGCCGACCAGCCCACCGTCATTCTAAGGCGGCAGGTCGGCACTGCTGGGCGAGAGCACGTAGCTCCACGTCCTCCCTTTAGCGGCCGCTAGGGGGCACGCGCGCTCCGCCGGCGGCCCGTGCGCGCACCCGCTCGTCCCCCGGGTCCCGCGCGCGTGCCTGGCGGGCACGATCGCCGCTGGGCACGCACGCTTGTTTTTTGCAGAGCAGGGACCGGGAGCTATGTGTGTAAACATAAAGCTCTCGGTCCTGTCAGCGGGGGAAACGCTGATCTCCTGTTCATACACTGTATGAACAGAAGATCAGTGATTTCCCCTAGTGAGTCAAACCCCCCCCCCCATACAGTTAGAACACACCCAGGAACACACTTAACCCCTTCCCTGCCCCCTAGTGTTAACCCCTTCACTGCCAATGGCATTTTTATAGTAATCCAATGCATTTTTATAGCATTGATCGCTATAAAAATGACAATGGTCCCAAAAATGTGTCAAAATTGTCCGATGTGTCTGCCATAATGTCTCGGTACTGAAAAAAAAAACGCTGATCGCCGCCATTACTAGTAAAAAAAAAAATATTAATAAAAATGCCATAAAACTACCCCCTTTTTTGTAAACGCTATAAATTTTGCGCAAACCAATCAATAAACGCTAATTGCGATTTTTTTTAATGAAAATTATGTAGAAGAATACGTATCGGCCTAAACTGAGGAAAAAATATGTTTTTTTATGTATTTTTTGGGGGATATTTATTATAGCAAAATGTAAAAAATATTGCATTTTTTTCAAAATAGTCGCTCTATTTTTGTTTATAGCGCAAAAAATAGAAATCGCAGAGATGATCAAATACCACCAAAAGAAAGCTCTATTTGTGGGAAAAAAAGGACACCAATTTTGTTTGGGAGCCACATCGCACGACCGCGCAATTGTCAGTTAAAGCGACGCAGTGCCGAATCACAGAAAGTGCTCTGGTCTTTGACCAGCAATATGGTCCGGGGGTTAAGTGGTTAAACATCTACAACATGCTCTAAATTTTTGCGTAGTTTTTCCACGTTGTCGTTACTCAGAAGCATGCTCAGAAGCAAGTTATGAGACGGAGCACTCGTTCTGGTAAAACTAGCATTTGTAATGGAGATAGCACATTCATCACGCTGTAACAGACTGAAAAGCACAAAGACTGAAAAACGCAAATCGTTTCTCTCACCAAACTTTTACTAACACAAAATCAGCAAAAGCAGCCCAAAGGGTGATGCCATCTGAATGTAATTTCCCCTTTATAGTGCCGTTGTATGTGTTGTACGTCACCACGCTTAGCTCGAGCATTTTTTTTTTCAAGATCGTGTGTATGCAAGGCAGGCTTGACAAGAATCACGTCGAAAAAAACGTTGTTTTTTCTAGGACAGTAAAAATGGTCGTGTGTACGCGGCTTAGATACATGCTTTTGATGAAAGTTGAAGATTGCAGATCAGTCCTAATTATTTTGTGTAGGCTGCACATTTTTGGGAAAGGAAAGTCTGCTTTTAAATCTGTTAAAAAATGCTGTAGGATATTTAAGTTCAGTTACAGATACCTGAATGTTAGTCAGTGATACCCAATTCAAGAGATAATATGTAACAACATAGAGACCAGACAGACTCAAAGAACTTGATTTAGTTGATCTGCTTTCATTTTTGGTGCTTTGGTTTAGGTAGACAGATTGATGTATATAATCTAGGATGTGTCAAGAATAGATATGAAACTGACCAATCAAAGATTAATATGAATGGGGGGGGGACCGGGATGGACGTGTGCTAGCTGAGCTCCAGCACCAGCGGCACTAACACGGCCCAAAACAGACCTCCAAAAGGACAAAATCTCTCACAAAGGCAGCGATCTAGCTCCGGGTAACTCGGGGAACCCACCCTGAACATGACTCGGCGCAAATCCGCGGGGAACCAGCCCACTAAACTCACCGAGTTCTTCACTATGGAGCCCAGGCAAGATGGCGCCGGGTCTTCATCCACGCCGCTTCCAGGCCCTCAGAGGCTCACAGCCACCGCGGGGAATTCGAACAAGAGGAGCAGCCCTCCTAGAAGCTTGACTTCCCCACCGGCTACACCATCCTCTGGAAGCCCAGAAAATGCCAGGTTCAGGATGGACACGCTGGAGGCCGCACACGAGGTGAGCTCACTGCTAGAGTCAGGGGAAGACACAAGGGAACTGCCTGACTCCATAGAAGTGTTCCCTACAGGTAATAAGCCAGTCCTGGACACTGTATTAAAGGAGATGCTGGTCTCCTTACGAGGTTCCCTGCACTCGGACATGATGTCCTGTGTCCACAAATTTAGTACAGAGATCAAAGGGGTGGCTGACAGGGTGTCTCACATAGAGGACAAAATGGGTGAATTTGCCTCCACCATCAATGATCTAGTGGATGCAAACGATGGCAAAGAGGATGACATTGAAGCTATGAAAGCAAAGATGGCAGAAATCGAGGATAGATCAAGGAGAAATAATGTGAAAGTGAGAGGGGTGCCAGAAACCGTTAAACCTCCTGAACTGAGAGACTTTGTCTCCCAACTGTTCTCTGCCATACTACCTGACCTGTCTAAACTAGACTGTACCATTGATAGAATCCACAGGCTTCCCAAACCTGCATTCCTAGCAGATGATGTCCCTAGGGATGTGATCCTACGTTTGCATTTCTATCATACTAAAGAAAAATTAATGGCTGCATCTAGAAAGAGGGACAACTTCCCGCCAGCTTATGTGAATCTCCAATTTTATGCAGATCTGTCACAGTTTACCCTGCAAAAGCGCAGAAACCTCGCCACTATAACAAAGGTGCTCAGAAACCACAACCTGGTGTACAAATGGGGGTTCCCCACCAAGCTCATCGTCACGAAAGACAACCGAGATTATGTGATGGACTCACTGGACAGGGGCATGGCCCTGCTGAAAGAATGGGGAATAATCCCGGAGCCGCACCATGCCTCACATCAAGGAGGAAGAGCTAGAAGTGGGGATAACGAATGGCGCGTGGTGGGCCGCGGAAATGCTAAATCCCATAACTGACCGTCCTGGAGGTCTCCATTGATACGTCATGGCCGCTGAGGAGGAGCAGCCTCCGCAGGCTTTATTCTCAAGTTTACTTGAGTTTCCCCTCACCTAGACATTGAGCGACTATTGAAAGTCGCACACAGTTTTCTCTCTACCTTTTGGCGGTATGCCAGTGTTAATTTTTCTTGTTACTCATTTTACTTTTTTATTTCTGTTTTTTTGCTACCTTTTTCATTTTTTTTGCCCTATCAATCGCAACCACCCCTCCCATCTGGAAGATGATGATGCTGGACCCCCCTGTTCCATACGATTCGAGGAAGAGTTCGACCCCTGACCGCTGGTGGATGGACATGTTCAGTGAGCAGCCCGCAGTGAGTACCTTATTGATGTTAACAGCTACACCTGTGCACACCAACTACATATTCAGATGTTGCAATTCTTGACAGTCAACGCTAAAGGCCTCAACCACCCAGCAAAAAGGCGGTCTCTCTGGAAAGAGGCCTTGCAACAGAAGGCCGATGTTCTTTGTATTCAGGAGACCCACTTTGATAAAACGGCCCCTCTTAAATGTTCGCATCCCAAATTTCCAGTCACCTATTTTGCCAATGCTGACACCAAATCAAAAGGAGTGATGATCGCAGTGAGAGACTCTGTTCATTTTTCCCTACATAAGGCTATCATTGATCCAATGGGGAGATATATTATTTTGATATGCGACATTGACCTAGTATCCTACACAGTAGCGGCGATTTACGCCCCTAATGCAAAACAGATCAGATGTCTACAGAGAGTGACTAAAAAAATTAGAGAGGCACAGAAGGGACTGCTGGTGATCTGTGGGGACTTCAATATCACTCCAGACCCAGGCATGGACTCCACCTCCTCACCAAAGCGTATTCCCCCATCGTTGGCTCCCTTCTTGAGGACACATGAACTCTTTGATGCGTGGAAATGTTTGAATGCCAATGAAAGAGACTATACTTTTTTTTCAACTCGTCACAGGTCTTACAGCAGGATAGACCTCTTTTTGGTGGACAGAGGGTTGCTTCTGAAATGTAAATCTGCTCGAATCAATGATATTACATGGTCGGATCATGCTTCGGTAGGACTAACAGTGGGTGACTCCCCACCCAATACTCCGATCTCCATGTGGCGAGCCAATCATATGCTCCTCAGGAGCGGTCCGACCAGGTCATATATTGAAGCGAAACTGAGAGATTTTTTTGTTAATAACAAAGGGTCGGTTGCCAGCCCCTTTACCTTATGGAATGCGCATAAGGCATGTGTGAGAGGAGTCATGATACAACAAGGGGCAAGGGTTAAGAGGGAAAGACAGCAGCGCACAGTGACCCTCATTGCTCAAATTAATGACTTAGAGACACAGAACAAAACCAGACCATCACTCTCCCTGACTAATAAGTTGACTCAACTCCGCACAGATCTCAGGACGTTGTTTCTTGACGATTATGAAAAAGCTTCTAGGAAGTTTAAACTGGCATTCTTTACTAGTGGAAACAGGGCAGGGAAACTTCTTACGAGCAGACTTAAAGGACACAGAATTAAATCTAAGATTCCCTTTATTCACCACCCAGAGACAAAGGTAAAACATTTCCACCCACAGGCAATAGCTGACGCCTTTAGTCACTACTACGGGTCACTTTATAACCTTAAAGATGATCCAACGACTATCCAGCCATCCCCGGACTCTATCAAGAAGTTCCTAGATAAAATCAATTTTCCGACCCTGTCCCCTGACCAACTTTTAGAACTAAATTCGCCATTTACTGTGGAAGAAGTGAAGGGGACAATACAGTCCATCCCTTCAAATAAATCCCCAGGCCCTGACGGCTTTATCGGTGAATACTTCAAAACATTCCAGGACATACTCAGTCCATACTTAGTTCAGGTGTACGGTGCAGCTGCTGCCTCATCCTCATTCCCAAAGGAAATGTTAAGCGCTACGATAGTGGCCCTCCCTAAGCCGGGGAAAGATCCGACAACGCCCCAGAACTTTAGGCCCATATCATTACTGAATAACGATGTCAAAATATATGCGAAACTTCTAGCTGCTAGACTAATGGACATGCTCCCGGGGTTAATTGATATGGACCAATCAGGCTTCACAAAGGGGAGACAAACGGCGGACGCTACTAGGAGGTTATTGAACATTATACATATATCAGAGCGACGTCGAACGCCTTCTCTGCTCCTTGCGCTGGATGCGGAGAAGGCGTTTGACAGGATTCATTGGAAGTTTCTGGAGCAGGTCCTGGGGAGGTTTGGCTTCGGGGGCCACATCTACTCCGCCATTATGGCATTGTACTCATACCCGTCAGCACGGGTCCTCGTGGCGGGCACTCTTTCTACCCCATTTGACATCACTAATGGCACGAGACAGGGGTGTCCACTCTCGCCTCTAATATTTAACCTTTTGATGGAGCCTTTAGCGTCCCATCTGCGGCTACATCCCCACATCTCTGGGATCCGGGTAGGAAGAAAAAACCATATGATTAGTCTATTCGCAGATGACATCATACTGATGGTCACTGATATAGAGAAATCTGTCGAAACAATTTACTCCTCTCTGAGGGCATTTAATGAAATCTCGTATTATAAAGTGAACGAATCAAAATCGCACATTTTAGGTCTAGGAGTCCCTAGAGAAACCAGACTACGAATGGAACAGAGATTCCCATTTGTATGGAAGGAGGAAGGTGTCAAATACCTCGGGATTGTCCTAACACCGACAACCAGCGGGTTGCTACAGGCCAATTATACTCCATTTCTGAACTCCTTCCAGGGTAGGTTGGAGGCCTTGGCCAAAACTGAATTATCTTGGTTGGGTAGACTGGCGGCCTTTAAGATGCAGATGCTCCCTCAGCTCCTGTATCTTTTTAGAACACTGCCTATCCCGATTCCTAATTCCTATTTCAAATCCCTACAATCCATGCTGAATAAGTTCCTGTGGCAGGGGAGGAGGGCCAGATGTGCCTTCAGTAAACTCACAAAACATAGAAAGGCGGGCGGTATTGGGCATGTTCACCTCCAGGGCTATTACTTTGCTGCCATTCTGTCCCAGTTGCAGCACTGGCTAGTGCCTGCTTCAGGGACACTGTGGGTAGACTTAGAACAGTCTCAAATTAAACGGGGTACGTTACGAGATTTTCTATTGACATCACACTTCTGTGTGACCTTGGACCCTGGCACTGCGCCAACCTTTAGAGCGTCTGTTAGGGCTTGGGGTCACTTCCGAGACTCTTACAGGTGGACGGGGCCAACGTCTCCGTTGAAGCTCCCCATTACCGCTATACATAATATTATACCTGATATTAACCTTGATGGGTGGGTCTCCAGGGGTATCTGTCACCTTGAGGATATAGTGGAGGGATCTTCACTATTGCCATTTCAGAAGCTCCAGGACAAGTATAAGCTCCTGGCAACTGAACAGTACAAATATACTCAACTATCACACTTGTTTAGGAAGAACCCGCATCTTCTTAAGTCACTCCCCAAAAAGATATCCCAGTTCTACCAACAACCCAACGCCACCTCCAAGGGGATTTCAGTATTGTATATGGGTTTGCAGGAAAAACATAAGTTATTTAAAATGCAACATATGGAGGCCTGGGAAAGAGATGTGGGGAAGGAATATACGATCCTCCAATGGGAAAAGTCTTTGAGGGTTGTGTATTCCTCTACTAAAAGTACTAACCTAATGGAAACACACCAAAAACTGCTGTTGAGGTGGTACCTAACCCCTTATAGGTTGTCCAAGGTATATCGTGACACGTCTCCTCTGTGTTGGAGACAGTGTGGCGAGGTAGGTACGCTGGTCCACATTATGTGGTCTTGCCCGAGGTTGAACCACCTATGGGCTGGGGTATGGGGTGTGGCCAGGGAGATCCTGAACTCAATTGGCCCGCTGACGCCTGGACTGGCAATTCTTTCACTGGAAATTGACAAGGTTCCAAATTCCTGTAGAACTGTAGTGTCGAACCTACTCTTGGCCACAAGGTTGGTAATCCTACGTCACTAGAAAAATGTTATACCGCCTTCACTCAATGAGGTAATCTTTACTATGCATACACAGGGCAAATACGAGGTGATGCACTCACATGCGATGGGTTCCTCCGAGGCCATGATCACATCATGGTCTCCTTGGCAACAATGGTATTTGAATTTTACAGGTCTCTGAAAGGATATGGGTGCCTTGTGGGTCACAAGTATTAGTACAAGAACAGGGTTGAGTGCGAGTAAGGGGCATATATACTTCGTTGTTTAGCTTATCTTTTTATTTACTCTTTTCTTATTTTTGTTCTTAACTTAATTTTTTTGTATTCTATTTTTTTTGTTCTCCCTTTAAAGTCATATCTGTTACATAGTTACTAACGAGGTACCTGAAATCTTCTGGTATTGCCACTGATGTTTGATTTACACCCCTAGTATGGATACGCACGGGGTGGGTGGCCCCTCCATATTCCCACTTAATGCGGGGATGGGGGTTCTGGTCGAAACTACCACTCTGACCAACAGAGAGGGATTGGGGAGGTGGTCCTGGGCTGGAGTCCTCTGCTCCTGCAGTTCAATACGAAGTATCATCACTGGGAGGAGGGGGGGGGCCACTGCGCCATATCTAAGCCATGTTAATTCAATTTTGGTTATACAAATTTACCATATGAGGCATGTTGTTTATTGTATGCTTTTACACATGTGAATCGTGGCATTCTCAAGTACCTTTAATAGTCAGTGTCTTTTCACTGTTGTTTCACTGTTGTTTCTTGTATTGTATTGCAATTTTTCTAATCTCTTAATAAAAAAACATTGTATGAAAAAAAGATTAATATGAATACAGCAATAATTTAGTTAATTGTCTTGTGACCATGGTTCACAAGTTGTTATTAAAGAATAGTTACATAGTTACATAGTTAGTCAGGTTGAAAAAAGACACAAGTCCATCCAGTTCAACCATAAAAAAATAAATAAAAAATAAACAAACAAAATAAAACACAGTACATCCCATACACCCAACCAGGGCCGGCCTTTGCGTTGTGCGGGTTGTGCGCCCGCACAGGGCGCTATGACCAACAGGGGAGCCGTGCGTAGGGTTGCCACCTGTGCCCGGGTACACATTCCATCGTCCTGTGGAATGTGCCGGATCGCAGCCGGATCACTGTCTATCATTGAGATGCGCTCTGAGCCTCTGTGCCCTGTGATTGGCCGAACGGGCGATGGGCGGGATGAAGTAGAAATGGGGGTCTGTGACTGGCTCTGTGGAGATGGTGCTGGTCATGTGTGGAGGCGTGGGCGGGGCTGCACTGTGAACTTGAATCGATAATCGTGCCTGCTTGCTCCCGGAGTCCTGCCTCACGTGTGTGTCTCCTGAGGTGAGGGCTCCTCTGCTCTGTGTCACTCTACCCCTCCTCTGCTCTGTGTCACCCCCCTTCTCTGCCCTGTGTCACCCCCTTCTCTGCCCTGTGTCACCTCCCTTCTCTGCCCTGTGTCACCCCCTTCTCTGCCCTGTGTCACCCCCCCCCTCCTCTGCCCTGTGTCACCCCCCCTTCTCTGCCCTGTGTCACCCCCCTCCTCTGCCCTGTGTCACCCCCTCCTCTGCCCTGTGTCACCCCCCCTCCTCAACCCTGTGTCACCCCCCCCTCCTCTGCCCTGTGTCACCCCCCTCCTCTGCCCTGTGTCACCCCCCCTCCTCTGCCCTGTGTCACCCCCCTCCTCTGCCCTGTGTCACCCCCCCCCCTCCTCTGCTCTGTGTCACCCCCCTCTGCCCTGTGTCTCCCCCCCTCTGCTCTGTGTCACAGCCCCCCCTTGTCCTCTGCCCTGTGTCACCCCCCCTCCTCTGTCCTGTGTCGCCCCCTCCTCTGTCCTGTGTCGCCCCCTCCTCTGCCCTGTGTCACTGCCCCCCCTCTGCTCTGTGTCACCCCCCTTCTCTGCCCTGTGTCACCTCCCTTCTCTGCCCTGTGTCACCCCCCCTTCTCTGCCCTGTGTCACCCCCCCCCTCCTCTGCCCTGTGTCACCCCCCCTTCTCTGCCCTGTGTCACCCCCCCACCCCCCCCTCCTCTGCCCTGTGTCACCCCCCCTTCTCTGCCCTGTGTCACACCCCCCCCCCTCCTCTGCCCTGTGTCACCCCTCCTCTGCCCTGTGTCACCCCCCTCCTCAACCCTGTGTCACCCCCCTCCTCTGCCCTGTGTCACCCCCCTCCTCTGCCCTGTGTCACCCCCCCTCCTCTGCCCTGTGTCACCCCCCTCCTCTGCCCTGTGTCACCCCCCTCCTCTGCCCTGTGTCACCCCCCCCCCCTGTCCTCTGCTCTCTGTGTCACCCCCCTCTGCCCTGTGTCTCCCCCCCTCTGCTCTGTGTCACCCCCCCTCCTCTGCCCTGTGTCACCCCCCCTCCTCTGTCCTGTGTCGCCCCCTCCTCTGTCCTGTGTCGCCCCCTCCTCTGCCCTGTGTCACCCCCCCTCTGCTCTGTGTCAACCCCCCTCCTCTGCCCTGTGTCACCCCCCCCCCTCCTCTGCCCTGTGTCACCCCCCCTCCTCTGCCCTGTGTCTCACCCCCCTTCTCTGCTCTGTGTCACCCCCCCCCCTCTGCCCTGTGTCACCCCCCCTCCTCTGCTCTGTGTCACACCATCCTCCTCTGCTCTGTGTCACCCACCCTCCTCTGTGTCACCCCCCTCCTCTGTGTCACCCCCTGCTCTGCCCTGTGTCACCCCCCCCTCTGCTCTGTGTCACCCTCTCTCTGCTCTGTGTCACCCCTCTCTGCTCTGTGTCACCACCCCTCCTCTGCCCTGTGTCAACCCCCCCTCCTCTGCTCTGTGTCACCCCCCTCCTCTGTTCTGTGTCACCCCCTCCCCCTCTGCCTGCTGTGTCACCCCCCCTCCTCTGCCTGCTGTGTCACCCCCCCTCCTCTACCTGCTGTGTCACCCCCCTCCTCTGCCCTGTGTCACACCCCCTCCTCTGCCCTGTGTCATACCCCCCCTCCTCTGCCCTGTGTCATCCCCCCCTTCTCTGCCCTGTGTCATCCTCCCCTTGTCTGCCCTGTGTCATCACCCCTTCTCTACACTGTGTCATCCCCCCTTCTCTGCCCTGTGTCATCCCCCCCTTCTCTGCTCTGTATCACCCCCCCTCCTCTGCTCGGTGTCACCCCCCCTCCTCTGCTCTGTGTCACCCCCCCTCCTCTGCTCTGTGTTACTCCCCCCTCCTCTGCTCTGTGTCACCCCCTCCTCTGCTCTGTGTCACCCCCTCCTCTGCTCTGTGTCACCCCCTCCTCTGCTCTGTGCCACCCCCCTCCTCTGCTCTGTGTCACCCCCCTCCTCTGCTCTGTGTCACCCCCCTCCTCTGCTCTGTGTCACCCCCCTCCTCTGCTCTGTGTCACACCATCCTCCTCTGCTCTGTGTCACCCACCCTCCTCTGTGTCACCCCCCCTCCTCTGTGTCACCCCCTCTCCTCTGTGTCACCCCCTCCTCTGCCCTGTGTCACCCCCCTCTGCTCTGTGTCACCCTCTCTCTGCTCTGTGTCACCCCTCTCTGCTCTGTGTCACCACCCCCTCCTCTTCCTGGGTCAACCCCCCCTCCTCTGCTCTGTGTCACCCCCCTCCTCTGCTCTGTGTCACCCCCTCCTCTGCCTGCTGTGTCACCCCCCTCCTCTGCCTGCTGTGTCACCCCCCCTCCTCTACCTGCTGTGTCACCCCCCTCCTCTGCCCTGTGTCACCCCCTCCTCTGCCATGTGTCATACCCCCCCTCCTCTGCCCTGTGTCATCCCCCCTTCCTCTGCCCTGTGTCATCCCCCTCTTCTCTGCCCTGTGTCATCCTCCCCTTGTCTGCCCTGTGTCATCACCCCTTCTCTACACTGTGTCATCCCCCCTTCTCTGCCCTGTGTTATCCCCCCCCTCCCCCCCTTCCTTCTCTGCTCTGTGTCACCCCCCTCCTCTGCTCTGTGTCACCCCCCCCCTCCTCTTCTCTGTGTCACCCCCCTCCTCTGCTCTGTGTTACTCCCCCCTCCTCTGCTCTGTGTCACCCCCCTCCTCTGTGCTCTGTGTCACCCCCCTCCTCTGCTCTGTGTCACCCCCTCCTCTGCTCTGTGCCACCCCCTCCTCTGCTCTGTGTCACCCCCTCCTCTACTCTCTGTGTCACCCCCTCCTCTGCTCTGTGTCACCCCCTCCTCTGCTTTGTGTCACCCCCCTCCTCCAACCCTTCTCTCTCTCCCCCTCACCTCCTCCTTTTCCCCGCGCACCACTCTTTTTCTAATCCTTGCTCTCTTACCCCCCTGTGTCACCCCCTTCTCTGCCCTGTGTCACCCCCCTCTGCTCTGTGTCACCCCCCCTCCTCTGCCCTGTGTCGCCCCCTCCTCTGCCCTGTGTCACCCCCTCCTCTGCCCTGTGTCACCCCCTTCTCTGCCCGGTGTCACTCTCCCCCTCCTCTGCCCTGTGTCATACCCCCCCCCCCCCTCCTCTGCGCCCTGTGTCATCCCCCCCTTCTCTGCCCTGTGTCATCCTCCCCTTCTCTGCCCTGTGTCATACCCCCCCTCCTCTGCCCTGTGTCATCCCCCCCTTCTCTGCCCTGTGTCATCCTCCCCTCCTCTGCCTCCCTGTGTCATACCCTCTCCTCCTACCCCCCCCTCCTCTGCCCTGTGTCATCCCCCCCTTCTCTGCCCTGTGCCTGTCATCCTCCCCTTCTCTGCCCTGTGTCCCCCATCCCCCCTTCTCTGCCCTGTGTCATCCCCCCCCGTTCTCTGCCCTGTGTCATCCCCCCCCTTCTCTGCCCTGTGTCATCCCCCCCTTCTCTGCCCTGTGTCACCCCCCCCTCCTCTGCTCTGTGTCATCCCCCCTCCTCTGCTCTGTATCACCCCCCCTCCTCTGCTCTGTATCACCCCCCCCTCCTCTGCTCTGTGTCACCCCCTCCTCTGCTCTGTGTCACCCCCCCTCCTCTGCTCTGTGTCACCCCCCTCCTCCAACCCCTCTCTCTCCCCCCTCACCTCCTCCTTTCTCCCACGCACCACTTTTTGTCTAATCCTCACTCTCTTACCCATCTCTCACCCCCCTCACCTCCTCCTCTCTCTCTCACCCTTCTCACCTCCCTCCCCCCACCTCTTTCCATCCTCAGGGGGTGGGGGCCCCTTAAAGGATGGCTGTATGGGGCCCCAATAATTGCTAACAGCAGCCCTGTGAGTGTACCAGTTTGGATGTGTCCTGAATCCTGTGTCTTGCCGACACACTTCTCCCCAAGGCTCTCTACACAATGAAAGGAAGGAAACCAACACTACAGTAGAGGAGCTCCAAACTCCAGCTCCCACACTTCCTGGCTCAAAGCGGCTCTCGGTAAGGCAGTCTAATGGGGGTCTTTTGTGGGGAAGGGGACACTGATGGGTGGGTTCCCTGATCTAATCAAGGGGGACCGATATAAGGGAAAGGGAGTCCTGGTGGACTACAAGGCCCAGAATTTTACTATAGGAGGCATTGGTGGGACTAAAATGCTGGGCCTTATAGTCCACCAATGCCTCCTATAGTAAAATGCTGGGCTGGGCTTGTAGTCCACCAATGCCCCTATATAGGAAAATGCTGGGCCTTGTAGTCCACCAATGCCCCTATAGTAAAATGCTGGACCTTGTAGTCCATCAATGCCTCTATAGTAAAATGCACCAATGCTGTAGTGTCAGTGTGTAGCGGTCAGTGTGTAGTGTATTGTGTAGCGGTCAGTGTGTAGTGTATTGTGAAGCGGTCAGTGTGTAGTGGTCTGTGGGTAGTATATTGTGTAGCGGTCAGTGTGTATCGGTCTGGGGGGGGGCGCCACAGGATTAGCTCGCACAGGGCGCCTGAACACCTAAGGCCGGCCCTGGCTGGGCCTTATAGTCCACCAATGCCTCCTATAGTAAAATGCTGGGCCTTGTAGTCCACCAATGCTCCTATAGGAAAATGCTGGGCCTTGTAGTCCACCAATGCCCCTATAGTAAAATGCTGGACCTTGTAGTCCATCAATGCCTCTATAGTAAAATGCACCAATGCTGTAGTGTCAGTGTGTAGCGGTCAGTGTGTAGTGTATTGTGTAGCGGTCAGTGTGTAGTGTATTGTGTAGCGGTCAGTGTGTAGTGGTCTGTGGGTAGTATATTGTGTAGCGGTCAGTGTGTATCGGTCTGGGGGGGGGGGGGGGCGCCACAGGATTAGCTCGCACAGGGCGCCTGAACACCTAAGGCCGGCCCTGCACCCAACTCCATACCCACAGTTGATCCAGAGGAAGGCAAAAAACCCCAGCAGGGCGATGATCCAATTTGCTACCGGAGGGGAAAAAATTCCTTCCTGATCCCCCAAGAGGCAATCGGATTTACCCCGGATCAACTTTACCTACAGAACTTAGTACTCGGTTATATTATGTGTATTTAGGAAAGAATCCAGGCCCTTCTTAAAGCAATCTACTGAGCTAGCCAGAACCACCTCTGGAGGGAGTCTGTTCCACATTTTCACAGCTCTTACTGTGAAGAAACCTTTCCGTATTTGGAGGTGAAATCTCTTTTCCTCCAGACGTAAAGAGTGCCCCCTTGTCCTCAGCGTTGACCTTAAAGTGAATAACTCAACACCAAGTTCACTATATGGACCTCTTATATATTTGTACATGTTGATCATATCCCCCCTTATTCTCCTCTTCTCAAGAGTGAATAAATTCAGTTTTCTTTCCTCATAGCTGAGCTCCTCCATGCCTCTTATCAGTTTTGTTGCCCTTCTCTGCACTTTCTCCAGTTCTCCGATATCCTTTTTGAGAACTGGTGCCCAAAACTGGACTGCATATTCCAGATGAGGTCTTACTAATGATTTGTACAGGGGCAAAAATGATATCTCTATCTCTGGAGTCCATACCTCTCTTAATACAAGAAAGGACTTTGCTCGCTTTGGAAACCGCAGCTTGGCATTGCATGCCATTATTGAACTTATGATCAACTAAAACACCCAGATCCTTCTCCACTACAGATCCCCCCAGTTGTACTCCCCCTAGCATGTATGATGCATGCATATTCTTAGCCCCCAAGTGCATAACTTTACATTTATCAACATTAAACCTCATCTGCCACTTAGTCGCCCAATTAGACAGAGCATTGAGGTCGGTTTGTAAATTGGAGACATCCTGTAAGGACGTTATTCCGCTGCAAAGCTTGGTGTCATCTGCAAAAACAGAAATGTTACTTTGGATCTCAGACCCCTTGGGGTCCACCGCTGATAACCTTGGACCATTCAGAGTAAGAATCATTAACCACAACTCTCTGAATTCTGTCTTTCAGACAGTTTTCTATCCATTTACAAACTGATATATCTAATCCTGTAGACCTTACCTTACACATGAGCCGTGTGTGGGGAACTGTATCGAACGCTTTTGCAAAATCCAAGTATACCACGTCCACTGCTACGCCTCTGTCCAGGGTTTTACTTACCTCTTCATAAAAGGAAATCAGGTTTGTCTGACAACTTCTGTCTTTCATGATTCCATGCTGTCTGCTGCTTAAATAGTTTGTTTCCAGCAAGAACTCATCCACGTGGTCTTTTATTAAACGTTCCAGTATCTTCCCAACTATAGAAGTTAAACTAACAGGTCTATAGTTACTTGGTAAAGACTTTGTTCCCTTTTTAAATATAGGCACCACATTGGCTCTACGCCAATCCAGTGGTACTATTCCTGTCATTAATGAGTCCCTGGTTATTTCTTGTGACTTTGGGTACCACCGTGCCATTCAAAAACAGCCATCCAGATGGGTTTTCCAGAAACTGCTTTGCCACAGGTTCTCCAAACATAAATACATTTTGGTAAGTCATCAGAAGTATTTTTGCAACGTGTCAGTGTATGTGTAAAGCAAAGGAAAAGGCAATTTTATCCTAAACAGCCATCTCGTGGCCTTAATATAGGTACCATTATGTTAAAGTATGTTTATAGGGCAGTGGTCTCCAAACTGTGGCCCAGGGGCCAGATGCAGCCCTTTTCTTGCTTTTATCTGGCCCTTGGGGCATTATTTCATCCACTGATACCAACAATGGGTCATCTATCCATCAGTAGTCATGTGCTCCTACTGAGGAGACTTAAAATGCAATGTTATAGTTAGGACTGCAGTATACAGAGAGCCTTGACGGGGCCTGCAGCTTACACATGCATTTGCAAATGTGTGCAACTAAACCTCTGTTTTTAACGCACACTGTTAGACAGGTGAATTTGGTTGGTTGCTGATTGGTCGGTAAGTTTGAGCCTGGATATTCCATGTTTTTGTATATAACAATGTGTAATAGTTTCTCCTACTGACACCAACAAAGGGACCGATGACATCAACGATGGGTCACAATTCCTCACAATGACACCAGTGATAGGGGACAATTCCTCACAATGACACCAACAATGGGGCACAGTTTTTCTCAATAACACCAACAATGGGACCCAATGACAGGGCGCACTTACTCCCACTGAAACAAACAATGGGGCGTTAATTTTTCCCACTGATGTCGGGAACCTTTTCGACTCCCACTGACCACTGTCCGGCCCTTGTATACTCTAAAGGACAGTAAACTGGTCCTTTGCTTAGAAAGTTTGGAGACCCCTGTGCTATTGCAAAGGAAAGTTTCACTTTAAGACAAAATGCATTTGTGTTTTTTTCCCTGATCCCACGTTGCCTTCCAAATAAGGTTGTAATGCGCAGGGTCCACTGTTAACCCCTCCACCCCTCAATCTTCTCTCAGCTTTAGTCAACTTTTGCCCAGTCCCATGCTCAATCTACATCTTAGCCTGCTGCTGCTCGAGTGCAATATATATATATATATATATATATCTATATATATATATATCTAGGGCCAGATTCTCAAAGAAGTTACGCCGGTGTATGTGGAGATGCGCGGCGTAAGTGTAAATTTGCACTGGAGTATCTATGCACCAGTGTACGACCACAGAACTAGATACGCACCAAAATAGGTTACTACCCCGACTGGTGTAACTAGGGTTTGCCTGGACTGGATTTGCCTGCATTGTGTAGCCATCCTAGGTGCATATTTATGCCGGACTGGCATCTGGCAAACCCATGCATGATTTCCTATGCAAATATGCAAATGAGGGAGATACGCCGATTCCCGAACATAGGCCCGTTCGGCGCAGGCTACGCCCGCGGTGTGCCTAAGCTATTTGGCCGGCCTAAATTTACCCCTCATAAAAGCAGGGGTAACTTTGCACCAGACTTGCTCAAGTCAGCTGGAGAGCAGCTTCAGCAGCACGTTACAGGACAACACTTACCCCTCACCACATGGGCCCCCCTCCTGCTCCCCTAGACACTCAGCTTCACAGCCCCGCCCCCCGTCCACCAGGCGCTGCAGCCATGGTCCTAGCACTACTAATGGGTCCCCCGCCACCAGGGCCGCCATCAGGGGGGTACAGGCAGGACACCTGTAAGGGGCCCGGGGGTCCCCAGGGGCCTGGATGGGAACCCCCTTAAAAAAAAAAAAATTTTATATTTTTATTTTTTTAGGGGTCCGGAGGCCACCAGGGCCCCAGATGGGAACCCCTCTTTTTTATATAAAAAAAAATTACCAAATAAGGGGGCTTTCCATCCGGGACCTCTGGGCCCTAATAATAATAATAATAATGATAATAATAATTATATATATATTTTTGTCCGAAAGGCACTGGCCGTGAACTTGTTCTGCATACAGACAGCAGAACTTTTTCAGCCAACATTCACGAAACTATGTAGTTTTTCTGCTCTTTTGTCCGATGGAGCGTACAGACGGTTTGATTATACGACAAAACACGTACATCGGAGTATTCGATCATGTGTGCGATCCTTTAGCCTGTAGGGTTCAATATTGGGTTGGCTCACCCTTTGCAGCTATAAAAGCTTCAACTCTTCTGGGAAGGCCATCCACAAGGTTTAGGAGGGTGTCTATGGGAATGTTTGACCATTCTTCCAGAAGTGTATTTGTGAGGTCAGGCACTGATGTTGGATAAGAAGGCCGGCTCACAGTCTCCGCTCTAATTCATCCCAAAGGTGTTGAGGTCAGGACTCTGTGCAGGCCAGTACAGTTCCTCCACCCCAAACTCACTCATTTATGTCTTTATGGTCCTTGCTTTGTGGACTGGTCCAAATCATTTGATGAAAGGAGGATTATGGTGTGGGGTTGTTTTCAGGAGTTGGACTTGGCCCCTTAGTTCCATTGAAGGGAACACTTAAGGCGTCAGCATACCAAGACATTTTGGACAATTTCATGTTGTTTCCAACTTTGTAGAAACAATTTGGGGAGGGCCCCTTCCTGTTCCAACATGACTGCTCACCATGGCACAAAGCAAGGTCTATAAAAACATGGATGAGCAAGTTTGGGGTGGAGGAACTTGACTGGCCTGCACATAGTCCTGACCTCAACTCGATAGAACACCTTTGAAATTAATTAGAGTAGAGACTGCAAGCCAGGCCTTCTTGTCCATCAAAAAAAAAAAATATATATATATTAAAAATATATATATATATAAAAAAAGGGGGGTTCCCATCCGGGCCCCTGGGGACCCCCGGGCCCCTTACAGGTGTACTGCCTGTACCCCCCTGATGGCGGCCCTGGTCATAAGTCTCCATTGCTGTTATGAGGGCTGACATCTCCTGGGTGTTAAAGGTTTTTTTCCTATTCTGCCTGTGGGGAACGGGAGCAGCCATCTCACAGCAAAAGTACCTTCCCTGGGGGGGGAATAAAACTTGATGTACTTTTGCATCGACTGGGCGTAAGTTGGGCCGGTGTATCTCTGTAAGTTGGGCCAGCATAGTTGTGAGCATGCTCAGAAGGGAACAAACGTACTGAGCATGCTCCGTTCAAGATACGCCGGGCGTAAATCACTAGACCATTAATTTGCATAACGACACACCCACTTCCACTTGCACCGGCTTACGCCGACTAAATTAAGTTAGGCCGGTGCAAAGTCAGGCACAAGTGCTTTGTGAATACTGTACCTGCCTCTCTGAGTTACGTCGGTGTAGTGTATCTGAGATACGCTACGCCTGCCTAAAGATAGGCAATTCTACGAGAATCTGGCCCCTAATATATATATATATATATATATATATAGATAGATATAGATATATAGTTATATCCATAGGTGTGCGCACAGGGTGTGCCAGGTGTGCCCAGGCACACCCTAATCACCCTTTATAGCACAGATTCCCCCTACTTCCCTGGCTCCCTCCATCCCCCTGCAGTGCTACCAGCTTCCCTCCTCTCCTGCCAGCTGTTGCTGCAAGGATGTTTTAGGATGAGTGGAGGAAGTGGACGGTAAATATGTAATTGACCATCCCCTTCCCTTTGTGAATGAACATCGTGAGTGATCAGAAGTGTGTGTTTGATCTTTGGGGTGCACACCCTAATGCAGTTTTTCTCAACTCCAGTCCTCAAGCCCCCCCAACAGGTCATGTTTTCAGGATTTCCCTCAGATGAAAAGGCTGTGGGAATTACTAAGGCAGTGAAACTGGTCAAATCACCTGTGCAAAATAATGGAAATCCTGAAAACCTGACCTGTTGGGGGGCCTTGAGGACTGGAGTTGAGAAACACTGCCCTAAAGCAATAGGCTGCGCACACCTATAGTTATATCTTCCTCAGATGGTAGTCTTTGCTCATTGAACCATAACTCTGCTTTTCCTGAACTAGAAATAGTGTGCAGAACCTACACAGCCCTTTCCTTTCGCTCTTGTAGCCTCCTGCCAGTCTTACTCTCCGTCCTCTCCATTTGCATGGGTCAGTGTTCTATCCACATACGTAAAAAAAGCCAACTGCTGGGCTGAAACATGTAGATTGATACTTATAAATAGTATTGAAGCAAAGATAAGACTTTTTCTAATTATTAACTGTATATGAGGGAACATACACTGTGACCCCCTGCACAGAACAGAAACATCCACATAACTTGTTTATAATAAAATATGATTTAAAATTATGCTTTTTCTATATTTTTATTGGAAAGTATTTTATAATTTTTTTTTTTATATAAACAAGGCATGTGGATGTTTCTCTCTGTGGGAAGCTCAAAGCTTACATCTTTTTATGCTTACATATTAGTTTATCATTAAAGTAGGTAGTAAAAAATAACTTGAAACAAACAAAGTTGTGCAAAACTTTTTTACCCCCTTAACCACTTGCTTACTGGGCACTTAAACCCCCCTCCTGCCAGGACCAATTTTTAGCTTTCAGCTCTCTCACTTTTTGAACAAAAATTGCACGGCCATACAACACTGTACCCTAATTAAATTTTTATCATTTTTTCCCCACAAATAGAGCTTTATTTTGGTGGTATTTTATCTCATCTGTGGTTTTTATTTTTTGTTAAAAAAATTAAAAAGTCCAATTAAAAATAAAATAAAAACTGTTATATTTTGTTATAAAATTTTGCAAACAGGTAATTTTTCTCCTTCATTGATGTACGCTGATGAGGCTGCACTGATGGGCACAGATAGGCTACATTGTTGGGCACCGATAAGGCAGTACTGGTGGGCACTGATAGGTGGCACTGGTGGGCACTGAGAGGTGACACTGAGAGGTGGCACTTATGGCCATTGATAGGTGGCACTGGTGGGCACTGAGAAGTGGCAGCAATGAATACTGATTGGTGGCAGTGATGGGCACTGGTGGGTGGCAATGATGGGCACTGATCGGTACTGATAGGTGACACTGAGAGGCAGCACTGCTAGGTGGCACTGATGAGGCACTGATTGGCACCACTGGTGGGCATTGATAGGTGGCACTGTTATGTACTGGTGGGAACTGATTCATGGCACTGTGTCCACTGGCAGGTGGCACTGGCAGGCGGTACTGGTGGGCACAGATGAGGTGCATGTGTCTCTTCCCCTTCAGGACCGATGTCCATTGCACAGAAGTCGGTGATCGATTACCGAGCTTCTGTTTACATCACGTGATCAGCTGTCATTGGCTGACAGCTGATCAAGTGCTAAGGGGCAGGGATTGGCCCCTTACTCCGATCTGTGATCACCCGAGTCTCGTTAACTCTGTGATCATATATATATGCATGCGCCCTGCAGGGGGGTATGCGGGGATCGTGCAAAGTGTAGGACATCTATTGACAGCCACCTGGCAAAGTAGGTACGCGCTATAGCCATCATTCGGCTTTTTTATTTTATTCTTTCATGTACAGATATCTGGATATGGTGCAGATTTCTGAAGATTCTGAATTATGGAGTGGTACTTAAAGTATTTGTTAACCCAACACTTCATATTCCTGATGTTTGGTTGCTGTACCATGTACTTGTATGAGAGAATGTCCGGTTCTCTTTGTATTGCTTTCTTAATGTGAAATCCCTGGTGTTCCTGCTGGCCCCTCTGCTTTCCTATTAAAAACTGACCACACTAAGCAGGGGAACACAACGTGGTCAGTTCTCTAGCTATTCTGGGAACTCAATGTGCTCTCCAATGATCAAACTTGGCCTCACACTGCAAAGTCATTAACTTGTAAGATCAGTGTTCTGCTGCTTCTCCTCCCCCATCTCTCATGCAGCTGAGAACATAGAGAATGTGATCACCATTTAAAAAAATAAAAAATAAAGTATTTATAATGTATTTTTATATCTATACAAAAATGTTTTGCCTTTCATTTCTATTTTAAATGGAATGGGTTGTTTTACAAGGTGATCATTTACAATCACTTTAAGGCACTGGTTTATCTTTGCCTATATTTACAGAAACAGCTGCCAAATATAAACTATTCAGCTTATAAACTATTCAGCAAAGAACAGGGGGAAATAAAGGTGGGACTTTGTATGAGGCAATGAGGGGTAGATTCATGTGCCTCCATCTCTAGTATATTTGGACAAGGACACTTACTCTCATTATTATGTTTTATTATAGTACATTTTGCTTTTAACAGTTCCTGATGATTGGGAAAACCCATGAAATGCGTAGAGCTACTCAACTACTGTTACATGCTACAACATTGCAAAACTATGTCTTAGGCCCTGTACACACGATCAGACATGTCTGATGAGACTTGTCTGATGGACCGTTTTCATCAGACAACTCTGAACTTGTCTGATGGTCTGATCAAAATCCGATCAGACCAGAACGCGGTGACGTAGAACACAACGACGTGATAAAAAAACGAAGTTCAATGCTTCCAAGCATGCGTCGACTTGACTCTGGTTTTTGGTCTGATGCTTTTGTGTACTAACCATCGAACCCGTCCGACGGACAGGTTTCCATCGGAGAGGTTTTAAAGCATGTTTGAAAACTTTGGTCTGATGGAAAACGGACCGATAGGCCATACACACGATCGAACATGTCCGATGAAACCGGTCTGCGGACCGGTTTCAACGGACATGTTCGATCGTGTGTACGCGGCCTTAGATTCAATTGTTTACTGTATTTATGGCAATATATGGTTATGTGTTTATTTACAATACCTGTCTATGTTGGAATATATGTGTATACATATGAACTATTTAATTGTTACCTAATGCTATTATTATTATAGTTATTACCATTACACAACTATATATCAGGAATCAATAAACATAAAAGCATTTTTAATTTTAGCAGTGTGCTTCATTTAAAGTCCCGTATAATCAGCAAAAGCATTGTTCCAGTCTGTCCCTGATATCTCCATATTCCGCAATTGACTGTTGCCATCTTGTCTCCCTCATAACATAGAAGGTGAACCCAGGCTGACATTCACAGCCCACAGGAAAAATAAGCCTTTGTTTCTGTGACAGTCCTCTGTTACCACTCTGTACGTAAGTCATAAACCATTGAAAATGTTAAGATATGAGGGCCTAGCAGTTGGCTTTCAACAAAAAGTCAAAATTTGCATATCAGAAACAGTGATGTTTAATGTTGCCTAGGCTGCACATTTTTGAAATAAGAAGAGTGTTTGAAACGAATGATGTAGTGGATTATGAAGGTACCACTATGTCTATATGACTAGTAAATTGAAAGGTGTAGGAACACAGAACGAAACAGATGGGCCTGTATCATCACATAGAGAAGAAATGTTTCGGGACTCTTCTTCAGCATTTGATGTTCCTATACCTGAGAAAGGGTCCCTATGTGGTCCTGATGCACAGCTTTTCTATGTAATCATTCAAAAATAAAGAGCTTTGAACTTTGAAACAAGCTTGTCGGGTGCTGGTTGCATGTTTTATTCATGCTGTATGGTGTACACCATAACCGGTTGGGAATCTTTGTAGTACCTTTTTAATCACAATATCCATTCCAGCATGAAATTCAAAAGAAATACACCACAAGCTTGTGATAACAAGTAATCACACTTAGTGGTGTATATTATGAATAAAACAAGAATAAGCTAGCCAGAAAATGTACTTTATGCCAGACCACCAAACCGAGAAATCAATTTTGATGTCAGTGAAGGACTGTTGATTAGCCTATTCTGTATTTTCTTATGGTTTTTGTTTGTTTGTTTGTTTCTAGTTTATTAGAAAATGTACTAAAATGTACTAAAATTGTTAATTTTACAAGACATGGCTAATATTCTGTAAGGGAACAGGACACTATGGCTCAGTGATATTAAGTAAAAAAAAAAACATTTTGGGGGAGGTTGGCATAAATGGTAGAAGAGCTTACAATCTATTCCATAGAAGAAGCAGATTTGGGGCATGTCTTTTTTGAAAAACTAGCATGTGCATTAAAACATTAGCAAAGTATTAACTGTGCTACTACTCTTTAACCCCCCTGCCGGTATCCCCGAGCGCGACTCGGGTTGGATTTTTCATGTAAAAATCGATATCCCCGAGTCGCGCTCGGGGTCAATATGCAGAGCCTGCAGCGCGTGCTGGCTTACCTTGGATCCAGGCGGGGTACTGTACTTACCTTGTCCCTGGATCCAGCGATGCATCCCCACTGTGTGAGCGAGTGGCGTCCTCCATTCGACTCACACAGTGCCCGCACGCCGCCGATCTCCGTTCCCTGCGACGTAACGGCGCACGGGGGCGGAGACCGGCGGCAAATTCAAAAAAGTAAACAAACACATTACATACAGAATACTGTAATCTTATAGATTACAGTACTGTATGTAAAAAGTACACACCCCCCTTGTCCCTAGTGGTCTGCCCAGTGCCCTGCATGTTCTTTTACATAATAAAAACATTTTTTTTTGTGCCTGCAAACTGTAGATTGTCCATAGCAACCAAAAGTGTCCCTTTATGTCAAAAGTGATTTTAGAGCAGCTAGAAAACAGCGATAATAAATTATAATCACTTGCAGAATTGAGCGATAGCGATTTGTGGGGAAATTCGTCATAAAAAAATAAAAGTAATGACAGCGACAATTCTGCAACTGAGCAAATTTCAGTGATTTTGATTGATTACATTAGTGAATAATTTTTATTATAATTACATTATTATTTGTTATAATTATTTATAGTTATTTATTATATTATAATTTTATGATTTTGTGTTTCAAACTTTATCATACCCGGGATGTCTACTAGACTCTGGTTTGGACAAATTTAAGTGAGTTATTCCTAAAAATTTCAGGCCTACAGTATAAAACGCAGAATTTCCATGCAAAATAATTGTACCGCTTTTGGTACGTAATTCCAGACAGAATCATACCGCCAGGGAGGTTAAGAAAAATAAACAAAAAAATTGATAATACGGTAAACTTGGATTGTAAATGTGTCAAGGGTAAAGCTGTGAATCAGCAATATTTTTTTTTTGGCCTATTGTCTGTAAAAAGCAGAACTCAATACATTTTGTGTAACGTGTGCCCGGGGCCACAAACAACTCTTCTAGCTGTTAGGTCAAAGTGTACTGACACATAATGAGTAAGTGCGCTTTGTGTGGATATGGCATTTGACCTTGATAGTATGGTACAAAGGCTAAACAGTTATCTTGAATAGAAGATAGATGGCACAAAAAATTTGCTGAATAACGTCCCCTTGGATAGCTAGACTAACTGGGCAGAAAATATGTGACTACCTGGCTGGAAATGAGGGGCGGGGAAGCACAAAAACAGATCTGAAGATTATCAAACATAATTGCAGGTACTCATAGGAGTGTGCAGCTTATTTTATGACCAGTGTAGTCAAGATAGTAGTCCAATATCCCCAACTTCTTACCACCCATTTAAACCCCACAACTCCCAACATTTACATTCCCCTACCACCATCAAATGATAAGACCAGACAAGAGTTTGGAGTATAAATGGCCATGGCAGCCTTTTTATTATTAACCACTTCAGCCCCGGACCATATTGCTGTCCAAAGACCAGAGCACTTTTTGCAATTCGGCACTGCGTCGCTTTAACTGACAATTGCGCGGTCATGCGACGTGGCTCCCAAACAAAATTGGCGTCCTTTTTTTCCTACAAATAGAGCTTTCTTTTGGTGGTATTTGATCATCTCTGCGGTTTTTATTTTTTGCGCTATAAACAAAAACAGAGCGACTATTTTGAAAAAAATGCAATATTTTTTACTTTTTTCTGTAATAAATATTCCCCAAAAATATCTAAAAAATTTATTTTTTTCCTCAGTTTAGGCCGATACGTATTCTTCTACATATTTTTCGTAAAAAAAATCGCAATTAGCGTTTATTGATTGGTTTGCGCAAAAGTTATAGCGTTTACAAAATAGGGGGTAGTTTTATGGCATTTTTATTATTATTATTTTTTTTACTAGTAATGGCGGCGATCAGCGTTTTTTTTCAGTACTGCGACCTTATGGCGGACACTTCGGACACTTTTGACACATTTTTGGGACCATTGGCATTTTTTTTAGCGATCAATGCTATAAAAATGCATTGGATTACTATAAAAATGCCATTGGCAGTGAAGGGGTTAACACTAGGGGGCGGGGAAGGGGTTAAGTGTGTTCCTATTTGTGTTCTAACTGTATGGGGGGGTGGACTTACTAGGGGAATCACTGATCTTCGTTCATACATTGTATGAACAGAAAATCAGCGTTTCCTCCGCTGACAGGAACGAGCGCTGTGTGTTTACACACACAGCTCCCGTTCCCCGCTCTGTAACGAGCGATCGCGTGTGCCCGGCGGCGATCGTGCCCGCCGGGCACACGCACGGGACTCGTGGGCGAGCGGGGGGCGCGCGCGCTGGCCGCCGGCGGCGCGCACGCGCCCCCTAGTGGCCGTCGAAAGGTGGCGACGTAGAGCTACGGGCTCTCGCACACCAGTGCCGACCTGCCGCCGTATAACTGCGGCGGCTGGTCGGCAAGCGGTTAACCAAAGTATTTTAATAATTTCCAAATAACCTTTGTAACGACAACTTTAAACACACAGCGTGACCTTTTTACCATACCAGGCCTCCAGCCGTACCAGCTCGGAGACAACCCCTTTTCCGCAGTGCAACCAATACCGTATTCCAGCAGACACTGTTCCACTGGAATACCCCAGAGGGGCCCATACCACAGCTGAGCCCCCCACCACTTCTATCACATATGTTTTCTGCCACCATCAAAGACCAAAGACACCGCCTTTACACCACTGCCATGACAACCCGAAATCCAGTGACCCTAAAATAAAGAAAACAAATGAAAAACACACAAGACAAAACAATAGGGAGGGTGGGTGGGAAACTGCCTCCTGTCATTTCTCCCCAACTGCTCCTAAAAAATTCCACCTTTTATACAGCTCCTCCACTTCAGAACTTTTACTCCTGAATCCCCCTCTTCAACTTTCCAGCTTAACCCTTTGCCGACTTCTCCTTTTCACCTTATCATGCCCGGCCCTCCACTATTTGTTCCTTTGTCATTTTCTGTTCCGGGCCTCCCTTTAGAGTGTACACCCCTAAGCTCAAACACACACATTTCTGTGCATGTATGTGTGTGTGTATATATATATATATATATATATACACACATACACAACCACACATACACACACACACTCTTATAAATAAAGGTGCCGTAATTAAACATTTCAAAATATGGACAATGCCAGTAGGGCAGTGAACAGTGTCAGTAGAGCAGTGGATGTGAATGTTAGAGAATAATCCGCGCTAGGACTGGGGATATAAGCTGCTGCCTTCTGTTTATGGGACTGTAGTCATAACCTTTTAAGAACTAATATAATATTTTAATAGATAAATAAATAAATAATACTACAAAATATACCTGTGGTATGAAATGGCCGTGGCCTTTATTTATAGGTGTAAATAAATTGATTATATCAAACAATTCTTAAATCAAAATTAAATAATCAATTTAAGTATATTAAATCAATTTTATTAACATATAACCATATATATATCTTATAATAATAAAATTAGCTTAGCCATTTAAGCTCAAGCTAAAACAATCATGAAATATACCATCCCCTTACAAGAAGGGATTAAAACCTCATAAAAAAGGCCACGACAGGGAGGGAGGGTGGGATGTGCTTCTCCAAATCTTCTCCAATCTTCTGCCCACTGCTGACGCATCCTCTATCTTTTTATTGGGTTAGAGGACCGTTGTTTGGGGCAACTGTCAACAAAAGCTCAACCAATCATAGGTAAGTATTTTTTTTTTTTTTTTTATTAATTAAACTTTAATTTTATTTTCTGGTATGACACAGTCCCATAGGTGGTGGGGGCGGGGACATTTCATGCCCCGCCCTTCACCTTCATGGGACTGTAGTCATAACCTTTTAAGAACTAATATAATATTTTAATAGATAAATAAATAAATAATACTACAAAATATACCTGTGGTATGAAATGGCCGTGGCCTTTATTTATAGGTGTAAATAAATTGATTGTATCAAACAATTCTTAAATCAAAATTAAATAATCAATTTAAGTATATTAAATCAATTTTATTAACATATAACCATATATATATCTTATAATAATAAAATTAGCTTAGCCATTTAAGCTCAAGCTAAAACAATCATGAAATATACCATCCACACGCCAGGCCCAATTTTAAGGAGCCTGGCACCCCACCAAGGCGACAGCCAATTCAACACAGGTTTGTAAATCTAAATTGAAGATGTCAAGAGCAATGTCAGATAAATGCACATTGTCTGGTCTATAAAAACCAGGCAAACCACCTTCTAAGTTCACATGTCTAAAAGACATACCATGAACCAAAGGCATGAATTTATCCAATGACCTATTAAGTCTCCTGTGAATTCTTTCTAAATACTTACGCTCACAGGGCAGAGCAACCAATCTAGTTGAGGAATAATTTCAGAAAAGACCAAAATAGTATGTAAACATAACATATCAAGCTTAATTTGAGAAATCAACTATAACGTCTTGCGTATTCCAAGATCATTACCATATAAGTGGAAATGATGATCTGTGGTATGGGCCAACAAACATGTAAATGAGATAGCACAGAACGTAAATTGCTCCAAAGCATACAGCATAGCCCATACCAATAAAAGTAAAATTCCGATGAGGTAAACCTAAGTTATCGCCATAGACTCTCCATTCAGCTCTCTTCTGAGCCCAGAAAATATAAGAGTGTCCTATTATCCAGACGTTATATCAGGCATCTAAAATCAAAATTGAAAATTAGGTCTAACATACGATCTATAACAATTCGATCGCCAACCACCAATTTCACAGATTCATTAAGACCAAACATAGCTGCCGTAGTGGCTGCACCGATACGAAAAGAGTGAGATGAAAACCGCAGGTGTCCCAACTGTAATGCTTTGAGGCATCTACGTAGAACGGCCTGGAACTGATAAATAGTCACCGGAGCACCCGTGACATGAATCAAAAATTGCCTATGAAAAACAGGTCTCACTCCCAAAAAACGTCTAAGTAAAGAGAAAACGCAATAGCGAGCGCCAGGATTAGCCCGCAAAGTAATCCACCGACCATGATCCATACGATCATTCTAACTCTTATGAAGCAGAATTTGAATAGAATCACATCTAACAAAAACCTCCCGAAAGAAGAGACCAGAGTCATCAGAAACCTTACGTGGCAACAATTCCGAAAGGCTCCAAAAAAACATAAACAAAATGACAAAGAAAGTAAGAGGGATTCATACGGAGAAAAACAGACATCCTTAGAAACGTCACAAAGACGACCCAAAAGGTCAACAGAAATCGGTAATCTATCATCAGCGACCAAATGTTTCCTTCTATAACCCCGCAAGGCATGCTTGACCGAAAAAAAAGGACATACAGGACCTGATACCCTGCAGATGCATAAAGAAGGAAACACGGAAAAAGTTTTAACAATGAGAATGTGAATAACCACGGACAGAACCAAACCTTCCGAAAACGGGGGTTGATCACATCCCAAATAAAGCAAGAAAGAACACCACAATTTCCACAAAGCTGTATACAACGCCCACTTGGAGGGTGCCAAAGAACACCTAATGGCAGCAAAAACAGGATTCACCGAAGGTCCCATAAGTGTGGAGGGCATAATAGGCCAATAGGATCCGCATCCGGCACCAATCGTCAAAATTCTTGAATCCGAGAGCGGGGCAATGCATCAGCAATAAGATTATCTTTTCCAGGAATGTATTTTGCTTTAAGCCAAATATTAAGGTCTAAACATTTAAACACCAACAATCTAAGTACAGCAAGAACAGGAAGACATGTAGACGATAAGCAATTAAGAGCAAAAACTACACCTCTATTATCCGAATAAAGTAAAATATGACGATTTTTAAAATTAACACCCCACAATTCCAAAGGCCACTAAAACAGGAAAAACTATCCGACAAAACAATATTAGAAGTCAAACCCTCATCCTTTCAAGATTCAGGCCACGAATCAGCAGACCAATGACCATCCCAATAAGCACCATATCCACACGATCCAGCAGCATCTGTATGCAGATGAAGAGCAGAGGCCGAACAAAAAGGAGTATACCACAAACAATTATCATTAAACGTAGCCAAAAATGTACGCCAAACTTTAAGGTCTTCTTTAATTCAAGATGTAATTCTCACAGAATGGAAAGGAGAAGAAATTCCAGAACTGACCCGATACAATCTCTTAGAGAAGACACGACTCATTGGCAAAACCCTGGACACAAAAGCCAATAAACCAAGAAGAGATTGCAACACTTTCAACCTAACCTTATGTTTGGAAAGAACGAAGTCCAATAAAATCCTAATTTTAACAATCTTTTCATCAGGAAGATGGAATTCCATTGAAACCGTATCTATCTGAACACACAGAAAGTCAAAACAAGACGTAGGGTAAACAGATTTTTTATCGGCCAACGGAACACCAAACTCCCGACAGACAATCCGAAATTCAGTAAATAAATATAAACAATCAGATGTACCAGCTTCACCAAAAACAGAAAATCATCCAGATGCAATGCAATGAGTTATTAGAACCAGCACGAAAACCAACAACCCATTCAATGAACGTTAAAAAGAGTTCAAAATAACAACAAGAAAGCGAACATCCCATCAGGAGACCCTTATCAAAGTAATATTAATTTTGAAAACAGAAACCCAAAGAGTTAAATGCGGATGGATGAATAGGAATTAACCGAAACGAGGATTGAATATCAGCTTTAGCAAGTAAAGCAGAGGCACCAACACTCCTAATTTTTAACAAAGTGTCATAAAAAGAAGAATATTGAACAGAACACAACGAGGGGTCAATATCATCGTTCAAAGAAAATCTAAACAGGAATAAGAGATGGTGTATCAATCTAAAAGAGTTTGGATCTTTCTTAGGAATAATACCAAGCGGAGAAACCCAAAAATTAACAAAAGGAGGAGTAGAAAAATGACCTTCAATTCTACCAGCTCGCAATTCTTTATTCAATTTCTCACGAACAACAGACAAATTAGAAGAAACAGAATGCAAATAGGAAAGACACGACAACCGATTCCAGAAAAAGGTTATCGAAAACCAAACAAGAAACCAACACGCAGGACGATTGCCCTCTGACATTCTGGATACATGTGAAGCCAAGGTAGCATGTTTAGAAAAAAGCTCCTTCGAGAAGCAGGGTGAGAACCAGCACAATGACTACACTCATGTTTGTATTTACAGCTGTTAGGCCGCTTACACATGCCATCATTGAAATTAAAATACACACACCTCTCCTATAAATATTACTGGCATTGGAAACATTAACTTTAACCAACGGCTTCTGAGTTAATAAAAGATTGAGCCACAGACCTATATCTTTTGAACCCCACTTCAAAGATTTGTGCACAGACAACTTCTGTCGAAATGCTTCGTCATAATAAAACCATGAAAAACGTAAAAAAAAATTGTATGCTTCCAAAATAATTTTGATATGTTGGAATAAGCCAGAACACAAATCAGGGCGCTGTTCACCCAGCACGCTAGCATAAATGCAAAATGCCTACAGCCAGTTGTTAAAAGAGCGTGGCGGCAATTTTCGTTTTTTATCATCTTTACGATCACCATCCTTCTTAACCACCTTAAGCTTGTGGTTGGACGGAAGCAAAGTCAGAATTTAAACTTAGTCTCTTTTCCAAAAAATTTCTTTCACTGCACTAGATAAATGAAACCCCAGAGGACACAAATCGCACATCAAAACTTCCTTAAGCAAGATTCTGGGACCAAAGGAGGAATCAAAACATCATGAGCAGCAGGAATAACCGTTGCAGTGGCAACTGAGGTAGAGACAGGGCTAATATGAGCCTCAGACAAAGGATCCAGCCACACAGAAGCAGGAGTTGACTGTGGTTGATTAACAGAATTAAAAGAATTAGCAAACATGGACATAAATAAAAAAAATAAAAAAAATAAAAATAAAGTAATTCCCTGACTGGAGAAGAATTATTAAACTCACCAGCAGGAGCTGAAACCAACTCAGTCGAGGCATTCGCAGGCAGCGGATTTGGAGAAACGACAAAATCAGGAGATGCATGGTCATGATCAGGCGCCATGGTAACGGGAACCGTCAACAAAGAAGGAGCTGTATCAATAAAACTGGAAGCATTTAATTGATGATCAGAAAACCCATGCATCAAAACATTAGAAGGTATTGCAATACCTATAGATTTACAAAGACGCTTCCTCCCAGAAATCTGTTTACTACCAGTCGCCATGACAACAGGATTGGCTGGCTGTGATGGACCTACAAAATTAATCTGAGGCATTCCAGCTGAAGTAACAGCACTAGAAGGGGTTAAAAAAAAAGAGGCAGAACAATTAGAAACCCTAAGTAAATCATTATTACAATTATCAATAAAATTTAAATTAAATAACTTGTCTTCTTTCCCCTAGAGACCTGACCAGGCGGAGATTCGAACCTGAGAGGACACTTAAGCTGCCTCTGTGTTGATCTGCCTTGATGTACTGTGCACGCGCCAGCGATTCCAGCCGAAGTAGAAGGCCGAACGACATCGCGGATGAAGGAAGGGCCTGAAGCCGATTACACAGGCGGAGATGACAACATCTGACGGCAGGAGACAGAGGAACCGCCACTCACTGCACCGGAGGAGAGTCCACTATAGGACACCAAAGGTCCAAGGGGGAGAAAGTATATCAGGGGGGATAACAGGGAGAGAAAGGGAGGAAGAAGGACATGGCACCGCAGGACCGGAAAAAAACAGGTCCACGACCAGCAGAAGAGGGAGAAGGAAAAAAACAGGGGAGAAGAGCCAGGAAGAGAGAGCCATCACCATCCTCAGCTGCGGCCTGGTCCCTCATCTGGCGAAGCAACTGCTCCATGACAGGTAAGTGCAGATGTGCTTCTCCAAATCTTCTCCAATCTTCTGCCCACTGCTGACGCATCCTCTATCTTTTTATTGGGTTAGAGGACCGTTGTTTGGGGCAACTGTCAACAAAAGCTCAACCAATCATAGGTAAGTATTTTTTTTTTTTTTTTATTAATTAAACTTTAATTTTATTTTCTGGTATGACACAGTCCCATAGGTGGTGGGGGCGGGGACATTTCATGCCCCGCCCTTCACCTTCAATCTCTTATGAAGAGATGATGTGTTGTAATATTTTTAGGTACAGATAATTGGCGCTGCTGTATAAATGAAATTTGTATATCTCTTGTCGGGTACTTGTAGCAGGTGGGTTTATTGGAACAAAACTCCCCGCTTAACCAAGTGGTCCCTTGTTTCTGATAATCCCTCAAGGGGATAAGGGTGCTATTTTGTGTCCTTGTATGATCCTACTGGTGAGTCCCTGTGGAATTAGTGGTTGTAAGGCCTCCTGTTGATATTTAATAAAGTTTCAAATTCTTATTGAAAGTTTAGTGTTGACAATTCGGTTAGTGGTATCACTCCAAAGTCCAATATTATGATATAAAGTGCTGTGTAAATCAAACAAGTTGTGTAACAGTATAGGTCAAATGTGACATCAAAAAATTGTGTTTCAAATGTATAGTGACTTGTAAACAGTTTTGGTCATCCTGTGTGCCCTTAGTTTTCTGTGGTCCAGTGCATGTGATCAATGGTCACTGAAATGAGCAAATTGCTCTATTGTGTAATATGATCCCCCAAATAGTGAATTGATAAGTGAAGGAGGGTGATAAAGGTATAAATAAATATATACAATAAAACCAAAAAATATATAAAACCAAAAATAAAGTCCCTATTTCAGTGGTCAGCTATAAGTGCTATTCTTAGTAGATACTAAGGCCCAGATTCAGAGAGAATTGGATTCTCGTAGCGTATCAGAAATACACTACGCCGCCGTTTTTTACCTGGCTCTACGTGGAATCCAGGTAGATTTTGTCCAGTAAACGACGGCGGTGTAGTGTATTTCTCCCGTCGCAATCCATCTACACGAGTAGGGGGCGTGAAGGATTTAAAATAGGCGCGTTCCCGCGGCGATCGAACTGCGCATGCTCCGTTTGCAAATTTCCCGCCGTGCATAGCGCGAAATCACGTCATTACGTCATTCATTGTTTGAGTAGCGTCGTTTACAGACATTTCTATTCCCGAAAGAGTTACGTAAAAAAAAAAAAAAAAAATTAAATTTGACGCGGGAACGACGGCCATACTTAACATGGGCTACGCACTGTTAGACCAGCAAAAAGCTGGTCTAACAGTACGTAAAAAAAAACAGACGTAAGCGATTGCGAAGACCGCTCGTATCTTCGTGGATCGCCGTAAAAACACATTTTCATATCCCGACGCATCAAAACGACGCAAACTCCTCCCAGCGGCCGCAAAAATATCACAGCGTAGATCCGAAGGCTTACGAGGACGTAAGCCTCTCGGATCGAAGCCCGAAGCCGCCGTATCATGGTTTGAGGATTCAAACTAGTGATACGGCGCGCAAAATTTGAAATTACTCCTGTCTAACACCAGTTAGACAGGCGTAATTGCTTTATGAATCTGGGCCACAGTTTCTATGTTCTGAAAAGTGAAGTTTCCTACACAATATCTTCCAGTACGATACAATAAATTTAGCATCCGTATATTAATATAATCATCAGTGACGTTATAGGTGAGGTCCAATTAAACAGCTGCGTGGTCATCTGTGGTTTAATTATCAGGTATTGGGCTGCAGATGATATTCGAGATTCCAGTTATCCCCCCACATGTATCCCCACTTACCAGATTGTTGTCCCCACAGAGGGGGTATGGAGCCTTGGGGATCAGTGAGTAGTAGCTGTTGTGTACCAACCTCTGTTCATAGTAGGTAATTCACGGCACTGGATGAATTACCTACTATGAACAGAGGTTGGTACTTTTCAGAACATAGAAACTGTGGCCCTGATTCATAAAGCAATTACGCCTGTCTAACTGGTGTTAGACAGGAGTAATTTCAAATTTCGCGCGCCGTATCACTAGTTTGAATCCTCAAACCATGATACGGCGGCTTCGGGCTTCGATCCGAGAGGCTTACGTCCTCGTAAGCCTTCGGATCTACGCTGCAATATTTTTGCGGCCGCTGGGAGGAGTTTGCGTCGTTTTGATGCGTCGGGATATGCAAATGTGTTTTTACGGCGATCCACGAATATACGAGCGGTCTTCGCAATCGCTTACGTCTGGGTTTTTTTACGTACTGTTAGACCAGCTTTTTGCTGGTCTAACGGTGCGTAGCCCATGTTAAGTATGGCCGTCGTTCCTGCGTCGAATTTAATTTTTTTTTTTTTTTTTTTACGTAACTCTTTCGGGAATAGAAATGTCCGTAAACGACGCTACTCAAACAACGAATGACGTAACGACGTGATTTCGCGCTATGCACGGCGGGAAATTTGCGAACGAAGCATGCGCAGTTCGATCGCCGCGGGAACGCGCCTATTTTAAATCCTTCACGCCCCCTACTCGTGTAGATGGATTGCGACGGGAGAAATACACTACGCCGCCGTCGTTTACTGGACAAAATCTACCTGGATTCCACGTAGAGCCAGGTAAAAAACGGGGGCGTAGTGTATTTCTGATACGCTACGAGAATCCAATTCTCTCTGAATCTGGGCCTTAGTATCTACTAAGAATAGCACTTATAGCTGACCACTGAAATAGGGACTTTATTTTTGGTTTTATATATTTTTTGGTTTTATTGTATATATTTATTTATACCTTTATCACCCTCCTTCACTTATCAATTCACTATTTGGGGGATCACATTACACAATAGAGCAATTTGCTCATTTCAGTGACCATTGATCACATGCACTGGACCACAGAAAACTAAGGGCACACAGGATGACCAAAACTGTTTACAAGTCACTATACATTTGAAACACAATTTTTTGATGTCACGTTTAAACTATACTGTTACACAGCTTGTTTGATTTACACAGCACTTTATATCATAATATTGGACTTTGGAGTGATACCACTAACCGAGTTGTCAACACTAAACTTTCAATAAGAATTTGAAACTTTATTAAATATCAACAGGAGGCCTTACAACCACTAATTCCACAGGGACTCACCAGTAGGATCATACAAGGACACAAAATAGCACCCTTATCCCCTTGAGGGATTATCAGAAACAAGGGACCACTTGGTTAAGCGGGGAGTTTTGTTCCAATAAACCCACCTGCTACAAGTACCCGACAAGAGATATACAAATTTCATTTATACAGCAGCGCCAATTATCTGTACCTAAAAATATTACAGAGCAGTGGATGTGTCAGTGGGACAGTGGTCGATGTCAGTCAGTAAAACAGTGGACAGTGTCAGTATTGCAGTGGAGTTTGGGGAAATCTTTACTGCAAAGGGTGTTCACGGTGTTGCCCCGGGCACACCCCCTGGGCACACCTATGTAGGTACCATAAGTTGCTATGCATAGACCTATAAATGACACAAAAATACATCTACTATATAATTGAACTGGTTCCAGTTCTTCACTAGGTTTTAACAAAGTTTTTTTCTTTTAACCACTTAAAGACCCCCGCACGCACATATACGGCCACAACATGGCTCGTACAGGCACAAGGGCGTAAATTTACGTCCCCGCCTGAGTGCGGTTCGGGGGTCCCATCGGGACCCCCTCCGCGGCGTGCGGGGGTCTCCCTACCTCTGGGAGCGATCCGGGATCTGCGGGCGGATGTCCGTGTTTTCGGCCCCCCCCGCGATCGCTCCCAGCCAATGGGAGCGCGCTCCCAGCCTGTCACTTCCTCCTCCTGTGTTTACACAGGAAGGAGGAAATGATGTATTCTCTCATCGCAGCGCTGTTTCCCAGCGCTGCTGATGAGAGAAGACATGACAAGTAAGTGTGCACCAACACAACACTGACACACACTCACATAGGCATTTTAACCCCTTGTGATCGCCCCCCCCCCCCACCCCCTGTCACAGTGTTACTGAATGCAGTGATTTAATCACTGCATTTAGTGTCAGTGTGACAGGCACTGTAAAAAACAGTTAGTGTTAGGTTCAGGATAGCCCCCCCACCCCCCCTAATAAAGTTTTAACCCTGATCACCGCCCTAGTTAACCCTTTCACTCCCTATTGCCAGCGTCACTAAGCGATCATTTTTCTGATCGCTGTATTAGTGTCGCTGTTCCCGCTAGGTAGCTATTTTTTTTTATTGCGATTTTTTTTTTTTACTAAAGACATGTGGCTAAATAAATTTTGGCCTAAATGTTTGACTAAAATTTAGTTTATTTGATTTTTTTTTAACAAAAAGTAAAAAATAGTGTTTTTTTTTCAAAAATGTCGCTCTATTTTTGTATATAGCGCAAAAAATAAAAATCGCAGAGGTGATCAAATACCACCAAAAGAAAGCTCTATTTGTGGGAAGAAAAGGACGCAAATTTTGTTTGGGAGCCACGTCGCACGACCGTGCAATTGTCTGTTAAAGCGACGCAGTGCCGAATCACAAAAACACCTTGGGTCATTTACCAGCGTATTGGTCCGGGTCTTAAGTGGTTAAAACATACTGGATACTTACAAAAAATATACCAGTGTCCTCTTTCTTTTCAATATTCCCAGGGCTATATACAATTCTGCTGAAAAGCACCAACAGAGAAGGAGGCATAAAAAATACAAACATTGGAGTCAACACAGGCTTCCTGTGATGTTACTTCAATCAAGAGATGTGATCCACACATACTGTCCACTGCACAGCCTGACTGAGATTGACATCAGAAAGTCATTGTGGTTTGTGCATTCTTGTCATGTTCATTAGCTGTACATCTATTTGTACGGGTAAGTTGGCAGAAAGTTTAGAGAAAATTTCGTCAATGCACTTTGTAACATTCAGAAAGAATAATTTTGATAATCTTGAAAACAAGCACATTAAACTTTCCTATAATTCTAATATTGCCTTTAGTTAACAATAAAACCAAATTAATTTAAAGGGGTGTTCCAGCCAAATTTAGTGTTTATTAAAAGTCAGCAGCTACAAAAAGTGTAGCTGCTGGCTTTTAACCACTTAAGACCCGGACCAAAATGCAGGTAAAGGACATTGCCCCTTTTTGCGATTCGGCACTGCGTCGCTTTAACTGACAATTGCGCGGTCGTGCGACGTGGCTCCCAAACAAAATTGGCGTCCTTTTTTCCCCACAAATAGAGCTTTCTTTTGGTGGTATTTGATCACCTCTGTGGTTTTTATTTTTTGCGCTATAAACAAAAATAGAGCGACAATTTAAAAAAAAATGCAATATTTTTTACTTTTTGCTATAATAAAAATCCCCCAAAAATATATAAAAAAACATTTTTTTTCCTCAGTTTAGGCCGATACGTATACTTCTACCTATTTTTGGTAAAAAAAATCACAATAAGTGTTTATCGGTTGGTTTTCGCAAAATTTATAGCGTTTACAAAATAAGGAATATTGCATTTTTATAAAAAAATTTTTTTTTTTTTTACTACTAATAGCAGCGATCAGCGATTTTTTTCATGACTGCGACAATATGGCGGACACTTCGGCCAATTTTGACACATTTTTGGGACAATTGTCATTTTCACAGCAAAAAATGCATTTAAATTTGCATTGTTTACTGTGGAAATGACAGTTGCAGTTTGGGAGTTAACCACAGGTGGCGCTGTAGGGGATGTGTGGCTATGTGCTTTGTTTACAACTGTAGGGGGGTGTGGCTGTAGGTGTGACGTCATCGATCGCGTCCCCCTATTACAGGGATGACGCGATCGATGCTACGGCCACAGAGAAGCACGGGGAAGCCGTGTGTACACACGGCTCTCCCTGTTCTTCCGCTCCAGGGACGGATCGCCGCACTGCAGCGGCGATCGGGTCCGCGAATACGTTGATGTGCCCAGCCGTGCCATTCTGCCGACGTAAATGTGCAGTAGGCGGTCCTTAAGTGGTTAATAAACACACACTCACCTGCTCTACGATCCAGCGACGCGGTGGCTCCGCTCCTCTCCCCCCCTCCCCGGCCAGCGTCTACATCCTAAGTGTGGACACCCGACCATGACAGCCTTCGGCTTCACGGCCGGGCACCCACTGCGCATGCGCGAGCGGCACTGCACTCTCCTATTGGACAGGCGATCACATGGGACCTGTCATGTGTCCCATGCGATCGCCTACAGGGAGGGGCTGTTGTAGGCCATTAAGCTTAATCGTCCCACTCCTCCTGAAGCCCCCACTCCCCCCCCCCCACAAAAAAAATGAAAGGCATGTAAGGGGGTGAGGAGTGGGATTAGCGGAAGTTCCAATTTTGGGTGGAACTCTGCTTTAAATGACAGATTCCAGAGAATGTGCTTATATATTATTGTATACATACACTGTGATAGATACTGTATAAAGGGGCATTACTACAAATCATTGGACCACAAAGAGTAACTCAACTTTTTTTTTAGAAAACAATTTATTTTGGGTGATCAATGTACATTGCAATCTTGTTGTAGATTCTTAAAACAGGCCATAGATGGATAGAATTTTTAATAAAAATTCTTAGAAAATGTGTATGAAAATTCTCAGAAACATTCAAATGTTGTTCGAAAGCTTTCATTTGCTTTTAGCATTTGATTTTGGAATGGTTGGACTGAATTAAAACCACATACACAGTTGGAATTTAATTCGTAGGTGAACATTTTTTCATCTTGCTCCTTTGAATTTACTCATCACTGCAGACAAAATTAATGTTGATTAATTAACTACAGTATTAGAGAAAAAAGTTTAAACATTTTTAGAACATTCCTTTTCTAAGAATTCTCATTCAAAATGCTACAAATCTATTGCCAGATTACCTGTTTTTGCTCTGAAGAAAAAGCTTTGTGGTTTGGATACTGATTCTAAATGGGTGTAATGTTTCAATAATAAGCTGATGTGCTTTCATTGTTCTAATGAGGAAAGCTGCAGTGTTAGCATCCCTTTAGAGTTTAGAGGTAAATAGCCCTTTGGGATTATCTAACCAAGAATAAAATATTTGTTGCAGAGGATGCCTAAAACCTGACTTGTATTCTAGTGGAGACTTCTTGGAAAATTAGTGAGCCAATCACCTAGGAAATTTAATTTCTGGGAAAATTCTGTACAACAAATGTGATTAGAAGGCCTTCAGGTTGCTATATTGCATTGAATTTTACAGAAAATTACAACACTGCAGATTGAAATGGAAAGATTATTTTTAATAGCATTAAAGGGGTTGTAAAGGAAATATTTTTTTTACATAATAAGCATCCTTTACCTGCAGACATTCCTCTTTTCACTTCCTCATTGGTCGTTTTTGCTCAGAAGTTGCTCTATTTCTTCTCTGTTCTGTTCACTTACTGCTTGTCTGATTGTTACTCACCACCGTAAAGGGAGGCTTTACTGAAGTGGTCAGTAAGGTGCTCGCCCCCTCCTGGGAACTACATCTGTGTGGCAGCACGCGCTCTACGTGTTAGAGAAACTTTAAGGAGGTGTGAATTACTGGGCGTACCGCAATGCATACTGGGAAATGTAGTTCTTACATGAACGAGCGCCGCAAACCAGGAAGTGAATGAGAGAACAGAAACTAGAACGCCGGAGGTAATATAGATGAAGAAATTTAATATGTATTTACTAGTTTTCTAACAGAATCATTACACTATTCTGTCTGCTTACCTTGCAGACATTAATTTTAGGCAAAAATGTTTTTTCCTTTACAACTCCTTTAACCACTTAAAGACCCCCGCACTGGGCACATATACCCCCTTCCTAACCAGACAATTTTCATGGCTCGTACAGGCACAATTTGTAAATGACAATTACGTCCCCATTGTACCCATTTGAGTGCGGTTCGGGGGTCTTTTTTTTCCATAAATCGGGACCCCCTCCGCGGCGTGCTTTTGGGGGTCTCCCTACCTCTGGGTTTTTTATTTTTTGCGCTATAAAAGAAAAACGGACAGAAAATCTGTAAAAAAAATAAAAAATAATCTTGTTTCTGTCATATTAGCGGTTATGTCCGTCACACACAGATATCCGCATACCACAAATTACACCCCAAAACCATTCGCGATCGCTCCCAGCCAATGGGAGCGCGCTACCCCAGCCTGTCACTTCCTCCTCCTGTGGGACTTTTACACAGCGTGGCCACATACAGGAGGCCCAAATGCAGGGATGTATTCTCTCATCGCAGCGCTGTTTGGAACACCCAGCGCAATTGCTGACATTTCTCTCCTACATGAGAGAAGACATCACAAGTAAGTGTGCACCAACACAACACTGACACACACTCACATAGGCATATTAACCCCTTGTGATCGCCCCCCCCACCCCCCTGTCACAGTGTTACTGAATGCAGTGATTTAATCACTGCATTTAGTGTCAGTGTGACAGGCGGGTTTTTTTTAAAAAAACTGTTTTGTGTAAAAAAAAAAACAGTAAAGTTAGCCCAATTTTGTTAGGTTCATAATGTGAAAGATAGCCCCCCCACCCCCCCTAATAAAGTTTTAACCCCCTGATCACAAAATTGCGCCCTAGTTGCCAAACCCTTTCACTAAAAATCCATAGGCGATAGTATTTGGGTATTGCCAGCGTCACTAAGCGATCATTTTTCTGATCGCTGTATTAGTGTCGCTGTATTGGGGTACCCGCTAGGTAGCTATTTTTTGCAGAGTTTTATTGCGATTTTTTTTTTTTACTAAAGACATGTGGCTAAATAAATTTTGGCCTAAATGTTTGGGGACTAAAATTTGCAGAGTTTATGGGGTTGGGGATTTTTTTTGGGGTAACAAAAAGTAAAAAATAGTACTGTTTTTTTTTTCAAAAATGTCGCTCTATTTTTGTATATAGCGCAAAAAATAAAAATCGCAGAGGTGATCAAATACCACCAAAAGAAAGCTCTATTTGTGGGAAGAAAAGGACGTCATCAAACGCCGGTTTGTTTACAAGGGATCGTGCCAATTGACGTCGCACGTAAAACGGCCGCTATCAGCGGCAATTTACCGTGTCGTGATGTGCCGGGTCTTTAAACCCGGCGCGACGCAGTGCCGAATCGCGGAAGTGAAACACGTCCCAGGGACTTGGGTCATTTACCGATGTAGCGTATTTTCGCTTAGCGCGGTCCGGGTCTTAAGTGGTTAAATTACAATATGGCTTGTGTAGCAATTTTTTTTAGTTGCTATTTTTTCTCGCAAAAGTGGAGTTACATAAAGAATGCCTAGATCAAGAGAAGACAAGAGGGGAGCTTTTTAGAACAATCAGTACACTAATAGGAAGCAGTACTTAGTTAGAAGTTAAAGATTTATCAGCTAGACATGTACAATTCATTTCGGTATGAATATAAACTCGGACAATTGTTTCGAGATTTGGATGTATCCATATCTCCAAATTAAATAGTGACAAAAAATTTTTTCTAACTAATTCAACATTATCGGAGTGATTCGAATTTGGATCGGTTGAAAAATGATCGACCAATTTGAATTCTGTGTGAAGAATAGCTGGTTGTTAAGGAGCGGGCTGGGAAGCTGTCCTCCGCATGCTTTTCAACTGATGAATCATCAGCTGTCTGCGGGCTTCACAACTGACAGCTAAATCTAAACAAAAGAATGTCAGCATTAGAAAAGTCAGAAAAAAACAGCGTGCGCTATACCCCCCAATCAACACTAGGCCCTTATGTATTTTAAGGGAAACCTCAAGCCATTTTTTTTTTAAATGGCATGGGGTCCCCCCAAAATACATGTCAAACCACCCGAGCAGGTCAAGAAAAGGGGGGGGGGTGAGCGAGTGCTGTGGCAGGTCTCTGCCACAAACATTGCATATATTTCAGCTTGCAGACCGCCCTATTGTAACATCCCTGTTACTGTTTGCTGCATTGGCATGGCTGTGCCCAGCTTCTACAGCTGCACTCCATGTTCTGTGGACTGCGCGTCACTTCCGACGCGCGGACCGATGCGCTCCATGCTGGAACGTGGAAGTGCGACTCAGCACTTTCACCATTTTCCCTGCACGAATTCGCGGCTATTTAAACTCCATGAGATGACGGCTCGGTGTTCCGATATTCTGTCGAACACCAGCCGCCACCTCGGCAGCGTTACGAAGCACCATCGAATCCTGGATCCACTGAGGAGCTCCTGTCTAACTGCATTCTAGTTGAACCAGCTCACCTCCAATACCACAGGCCTGACCTACTGGGATCTACTGAACTGCAAGTACTCCAGACTAGCCATCTAACCTTGAGTGATTCTTGTGTCTTGTGTAAACCTACAGCCACCCAGATCTGCATTACTTTAGGACTGTTTCTATTGCTACCGATACCCTGTGAAGTCTTATTATAGTGTTGCTTGTACTGAGGAACACCTCCATTGTTTGTATCACAGGGAGGACTTACCACTCCATGTGCACCCTACCTTGCCTGCAATAGACATACTTCATTTTCCCTAGGAATTTGCTTATGAAGGAATAAGCAAAGGGTAACCATTCTCCTGCAATAGACACCTGGTGGTTACTGAGAAGCCTCATTTTGCACCCTAGTCCAAACAGAGGGCATTTGCTTATGTCACACTGTGCAGAATCACATATGTATACTGTATGTGATTCTGCACTTCCAGGTAGGGGGTGAGCCACTTCTGCTGTTATTTGTCACAGCATAAGACAATCAGCAGATGCCAGCCATTGCATGTCGCTGATCGTCAAGCAGAAACACAGGACAGAGTTCTGCCTATGTAACCAAAGCAGAGCTCCGTCCTGACAGGGGGGAAGTGATGGATTTTCTTTACCTTAACCACTTAAGGACCGCCTATGCACAGTACGTCGGCAGAATGGCACGGCTGGGCACCCGTATATATACGTTGATTTTAGTACCCAAGTGGGTCGCGGGCGCTGCCCGCGGGCGCGCGCCCGCGACCCGGTCCGAAGCTCCAGGACCGGGACCGCGGGATTCGCGGACCCGTCGCCGCTGGAGTGCGGCGATCCGTCCCTGGAGCAGAAGAACGGGAGAGCCGTGTGTACACACGGCTTCCCCGTGCTTCTCTGTGGCCTGCATCGTCGCGTCATCCCTGTAATGGATCTGAGTCACACCTAAGCCTCTAAACACACACATTGTCACACATCCCCTACAACGTTAACTCCCAAACCAACTATTGCACAATTTTCCTGTGAAAATATTGTCCAAATTGTCCAGCAAGGTCGCATAATCGTCGCTATTAGTACCTGAGGAAAAAAAATGTTTTTTATATATTTTTGGGGGATTTACAAAAAGTAAAAAATATTGCAATTTTTTTACAGGGCAAAAAATGGTCAAAAGAAACTATTTGTGAAAAAAGGACGCCAATTTTGTTTGGGAGTGTGCACAGCAATTGTCAGTTAAAACACGCATGCCGAATCGCAAAAAGGGGCAAGGTCCTTTACCTGCATTTTGGTCCGGGTCTTAAGTGGTTAATAAGAGCACCACACACACACAGTGCACACAAATACTGACTAGGCACACATTTAAAGGAGAAGTACAGCCTAAAGCCTTGTACACACGGGCCAGAATCTCGTCAGGAAAAAAACTTTGTTTTTCCTGATGAGATTCTTGATAAGAATCTCTTTCTGCCCGAGATTACACACACTCCTTTCAAAAGAACCGAGGTTCTTTCGAAAGGCAAAAATGTGGTGAAGTCATCGCGTACGACAAGCAAGCGCTCGTCACATTCAAATCTGTTGCCGCCATCTTGCTTCACCCTACCTATGCCATGGAAGCTACCGCGTATGCGTCAAAGTCATTTCGAGCATGCACAGGTTTCCACAGTGACAGGTAAGTATACAGAGGCTCGGGTTTCTCGTCAGGAAACAGGTCGACAAGAATCGCAACGAGAAAATAATCAGCAGGATCTCTATTTTTTCCGTCGAGATTCTGGCCAGATCTCCCGATGAGAAACCTGAAAGCCTCGTACACACGCGCGGTTTACTCGGTTTGCTCTGCCAGCAGTTTTCTTGCTGGTTCTTGCCGAGAAAACCGAGCGTTTGTACGAGGCTTAACACTAAAATCACTACATCGATAGACATCCATGATCTAACAGTAACCTATCTATCCCTGTAAAGAAGAATCAGTATACATACCTTTTCTGAAGCCGTTTCGACCTGATCTCACACTGACTGTTAGCCACGGCTTTGTTGCGGAGGGTGATGTCACTTCCCATTCATTTCACAGCCGTTGTCGGCTTCCGCACCATTTTCAGTTAAAGTAACGCAGTGCTGTATCGCAAAAAAAAATCCTGGTCATGAAGGGGGATAAATCGTAAGCTGAAATGTACAAACCCCTGCTTGCACTTTTATTACCCAGGCAAGTGGGTAAATAAAGGTAAAGTGGACAAATAATTGAAAATCGTATCACCACAGAGTGGTGCTGTGGATACAAAAAATAGATAAAACATGCCACGTCCCGATAAATTTAATTTGAAGAAGTAGCTTGGCAGATGAAGGACTTTATAGGCATAACACAGATATGTTTTTTATATGTATCGCTACCCCCGCAGGAGCCGCTGGTTAGATTTGGGATCGGCATGTTACCTCTGTAGCATGTCTAGGGGTATGATGAAAAGTAGATGATGTGAGCAATGATAGAATGGCCAAACAGCAAGATGTCTTTTTCTGTGCTTTTATTCTTGTGCCCAACAAGGCAACAGGTAACTTCAGGTGATTAGAGGAAAGATGGTGAAACAAGAAGTTGCAGATTCAGGCCTTAACTATTTACAGAAGCAGTCCTGCTTCAACGATACCTTTGCTTTGTTGACACTCCAGCCGGAGTGGTTTAGTGTACCCGGACAGTCTCTCCCTCAGAACTGGCAGCCAGAGTATCACTTGGAACTTTCAGAAGGAAACAAGCCTCTGCCACAGACTTGGCTCAATAGAATAGGAGTAGTACCTCTGCCACAGGCCCTTGCTCTGGCATGTAACTTGATGGAGCAATTCCTTCTCAGTAAAGTAATTGCCTGAATTGTCTTCAGGTAGTCCTTGATTTTAGGTGATCGACTGACAGGTTGCCATAGAACAAACTCCCAGTGTCCGGTCACCTTGATCCCCAATAGTGATGAGCGGAATACGCCATATTCGATTTCGCGATATTTCGCGAATATTTTGAAGAATATTCGCGAATATTCGTTAATATCGAATATTCGTGATATTTTATATAAAAAAAAAAAAAATTGCGAAATTTCGCTATTTTTTTTCTGCATAAAATATCACGAATATTCGATATTTACGAATATTCGCTATATTTTATTAAAAAAATAAATAAATTGCGAAATTTCGCTCATGCGAAATTTCACTAGTGCGAAATTTCGCTATTTTTTTTTTTGAATAAAATATCACGAATATTCGATATTTACGAATATTCGCTATATTTTATTAAAAAAATAAATGATAATTGCGAAATTTCGCAATTTTTTTTTTTTTTTTATAAAATATCACGAAAAAAAAATTGCGAAATTTCGCTAGTGCGAATGCGAAATTGATTGCGAAATTGATTGCGAAAAAAATACGAATATTCGAAATAGCGAATATTCGCCGCGATATTCGAGTCATTCGCGAATACTCGAATATGCAATATTCGTAGCGAATATTCGTGAGCAACACTAATCCCCAATGGCTCATCTAGGCCCTATTGGATCGCTTGTCTCCAGGCTCTCCTCAGACTGACTCCCCACCGAACAGCACAACTCGCTTGGGAGTGGGGACCCAGTAAGGCACCGGGGCCCTCTGCCGTTTTAGTTGCTCCGGGCCAGAGTCAGGAACTCCACGTAGCATGTGTGCCCCAGCCTGGTAGGCCATATCGCCAGGGCCCGTGATGTGCGCACACCCTAAAGGTGGGTGCCGCACCCGGATCCAACCTCAAACTCCTGACACCAAGTTGGCGCCCTCAAGAAGTACCCTCCCCCAGCATGCCCCGCAAGGGAAAACCTCCTCTGATTGCAAGAAGGCGCTCCTGTTGGTCTCCACTGCCGCCACCTGTCGTTCCAAGATGGAAAGGTATCTTTGGAATACAGAATGAAACAACAGCACAGCACTAAACTAACATAATTCACATAGATGAGAGCTGAGTAATTCTCTCATCCCCCTCTAAATTTAAACAGCGTCCGTACTTGGAAGTACAAGGGCGCTACATATACATATCTATGTTATGCCTATAAAGTCCATCATTTGCCAACCTACTTGTTCAAAGTGGACAAACAAGTAAATAAAGGTAAGCAAATAAAGGTACAGAGAGCTTAAATGCCTGTTTAGATTTTTTTTTCTAACAAAACAAATTAATATTCTGTTACTGCTTCTTGTTCTTTTTTTATTCATAGTATGGCATGTGTATTCTACCATGGAACATGGAACATGAAAAATATGAGTCTTTGATCCTCTTTTACTTTTAGCATCATATGGCTCCGGGCAAGCAGAGATATTCTGCTTCCACTGTTAATTGAAAGTGTGGGCAGCATATCCGCCTGTGTATATGAGTGCTGTGTGGCACAGCCAAATGCAGGTTTATCCAAGCTTTGCATTCATGTCCTGTGTACACAAGCAGCAATAATGCCAATGGGATTTTGTGACAAGCAAAGTCAGCTTAGTATCATTTATCTGAAAACAAATGGAGTCCGATAAATAAGGCTCATGCATTGATTCCACGCCCATATACACAAGGCTTCAAAGTGAGCCTGTACTGTAATTGTATTAATAAACAAAGTAACAGGTGCACTTTTGGAATATAAAGCATCCTGTGCCCACTGCCCCCCTTTCTTTCCCTTACCCCGCAATAACCTGAAAATGAATAAAATAAATGCATATGTGTATATTTGGTGTAAAAAAAAAAACAGCATGTTCACAATCAATCATGTAGCCAGGCTCACTTGAGCGTTATCTAACCGACTCAGCCTGCCTAGTGCATAATGCCAGAGACACAGATGGCAGCAAAAAAAAAATCAGGGTGATGAGCTTTAACTATGTTTTAAAATATGTTGCTCTTTTTATATGTTTAAATTTTCTCTGCAACTTGTTTTAACGGCTTTGCGGATCAACATTTTTGTAAAGTTTCTTTATAGGAGGCAAAGGACATTTTATTTCTGAAAATGTGTAAACATTAATTTGTAGCTTAACATATAAAATAAATAATTGATAATATTGAATACTAAAACAATTTCTATTATATCCTGATTACAATAAACCATTACATGTACTTTTTCTTACAGTTTGCAGGTAGGTACTGTTTATTTTTTCCACAGTGGCAAAGCAGATGAAGGAGGACGTTGAGGACAACCTAGTTCCTCTATGGTCCCTCAGTCACAGAGAGGCAGCTATCCAATTGGATGCTGGCACCCCATATGGCTTTGGTGGCCAGCTTGGGTCAAGACCGCGATTTGGTTCACATTTTTTGAGCGGCAGTGTTGGGACATGATACCAGTCTGCCAGCGACAGTGCTTAGGGTCAGGAAAAGGTTCCGAAGGAAAGTGCAGAGACATTCCATCCTTCCTGGAAGTCTCCCTATTTGGGTACGGGCCACCCAGTCCACATTCCGCTCCTCGCGACAGACACTATTACCACCTCCAAGTCTTCAGTCTACTGTTTCATTGCTGTTATGACTTGTGAGTTTTCCCAGTTGAGTTGCCTTTCTGCTAGGTCTGTTTTGTATTGCTGGACTTATGTTACAATATATTCCTAGTGCTGCACGTGGACTCCTTGTTTTTAATGCCCGCCACATCACACTGCACCTACCCACAAGTCACTTATATATTGTCAACAAAATACCTTAGACCAGGGGTGTCCAACCTTTTGAAGAGTGAGGGCCACTTAAGCGACTTGGTAACCGGTCGTGGGCCACAATGAGCAGGGTGGGGGCGGATGACAGGTCCATGTCCATTCTGCATATGCAGAGCAGAAAACAAACATAGCCCGCTCTACTCTATTGGCCCTCGGATATGCTCAGATGGAAGGGGGCACATCTCCTTCTTTTTTTTTGGCGGATCTGACTGTAGGCGGTAGGCAGGTGTAAATGTCTACAAGTCCGTTTACATCTGCTGCTCCAAAGAGGTCATTAGGGGGTCCGATTTGGCCTAAGGCTGATTTTGGTAATAAACGTACCTTTAATAAAAGTCTTCCATTCAGGTATTGTTGGCTGTTACTGTCCCAGACTAAGTGCACTTGGTATCACTCCACCTGTGACAGGAGTTGCCGCTATACAAGAAACATTGACTTATGCGCCTCTGCTCCACAGCCACTTGCTTTCTCTACCGCCAGTTTAATTCACAACACTGATGCTCTGCGATGGCAGGTCTGCAACCCACGATCTGGGCTTGCCAACTTGCCATCCCAGAGCAGGAGGTCGTGGGCCACACCAGAGGGCTCCGCGGGCCACCTGTGGCCCCCCCGGGCCAATGATTGTGCACCCCTGCTTTAGACCCTGTTTACACATAATGCAGTGACCGGCATTTTACTGTTACTGCACTCCAAGAACACAGGACACTGCAACACTTGTTTTCTATACGTCTTGTTCAATCCACAATGCTGGTGTCATGTGCCGTGCACTGCATTGCGTTAAAATGTTACATATATGCATTTTAATGCAACACAATGCACACAATGCAAATTTATTGAGGAAAAAAAACTTGTTATTACTTCTGTGACAGCTTCTGTGGCTAAGAGCATACTTACTTTTTTTCACAATTGCACCTGTTTGTTAAATAAAAGGTCCTAAGACAGTTTTCCATTTTGTTTTTATTCAGCTATACCAACTTCATCTGTAGGCACAGTTTGAGGAACGTTTCAGCAGACATCTCCGATCGTGTGTACGGGCTAGCGGACATGTTTTCCCAGCGGACAAATTTCAAAGCATGTTTTGAAATTTGTCCGCCGGAGACATGTCCGTCGGATATGTCCGCTGGTTAGTACACTAATTAGCGGACAGAAATCTCTGCGCATGCGTGAAATAGATTTGACGCATGCGTGGAAGTATTTCACTTCCTGGAGTGGTGACGTGGCGGCATCAACATCACCGCCACATCACCGCGTCCTCAGCCTGATCCGATGAGACATGTCCGCTGCAAACGGTCTGTCGGACATGTTTGAGCGGACATGTCTCATCGTGTGTACACGGCCTTAATGTTTGCCAATTCCAAAAAGTTTAAAAAAATACAGCAATTTTTACGAGTTTAGGATTGGCTTCCTGGACTGAGAAGCTTGTAGGCAAGTTGATTGGCTAGCGGCCGCTACTATATTCGAGGAGCAGTGCTTGTGCTCCATCAGGTTGGCAGTGCAGGTGATGCAGTGATCACACATTTATCTCCTTGTTTGCTTTCCAGTAGTAAACAAGGAAGTGAGATGACCTCAGTTTATTACAGATGTCGGGAGTCCAGCATAGGACCAATGCATGCTTTGCCATGGGAACTGGGAGCTTTTTTTGGGAGTTAGAATGGCTATGTATAACTCCATCTGCGTCACTAACCCACCAGCAGTGGTTGCAAAAACTCAACATACTAGTTGATCAATTGATTTCTGCTGAACTGGATGGATTTTCATCCGTCTATGGCTGGCCCAAGAATGTGTGAGTGTGACTGCTGTTTTCCATACTTATGTACATTAGGTTCATTAACAAATCTTAAACAAATCTAAATGCCTAAGCTCAAGTTTGCAATTTTGACATGTGTTAGTAAAACAAAACATATCATCACAACTACTTTGTGCATCCAGGTGGATTATACCTTGTTTGTTTTAGGTCAGTTTGGGCTTTTATTTGGTCGTAAATATTTATGGATATCTCTTGATTTTTTTTTTTTATTTCTATCATCAAAGAAAAACTGTGCCAATATAGAAAAAAAAAAAATCTTAAATTTAGCTGTATTTTTCTTGCCATTACCATAACCTATCATGAAAGAAGTACCTAAAATAAATTCTCCTGCTGCCGACAATCGCAATGATACCACACGTGTATGCTATTTGTTGTTTGTACCCATAGTACAGCCAAGAAGCAATAGTGTTTATTTTACTAATGTTTATTTAAAAAAATAAAAATAATCCTGTCCAAAAATATACTGACCCTCACAAACCGATCAATATACACTTACTGCAATTTTTAACAGAAATATGTAGAAGAATACATATCGGCCCAATTATATATGTATATATATTTTGGAGATATTTAACCCCCCCCCGGCAGTATTCCCAAGTCTGGCGGTACCCCCGAGCCTGACTCGGGATCGCCTCGCAGTGTCCACAGGCATGGTTTACTTGTCCCTGGATCCTGTGATGCATCCGCGCTGTGTGAGCGAGCTGTATCCTCGCTCGATTCACACAGTGCCTGTGTGCCGCCGATTTCTGTTCCCTGCGACATTACGACGCATGGGGGCGGAGAACGGCGCCAAATTCAAAAAAGTAAATAAACACATTACATATAGTATACTGTAATCTTATAGATTACAGTAGTGTATGTAAAAAAATAAACACCCCCTTTGTCCCTAGTTGTCTGCCCAGTGTCATGCATGCACTTTTACATAATAAAAACTGTTCTTTCTCCCTGCAAACTGTAGATTGTCCATAGCAACCAAAAGTGTTCCTTTATGTTAAAAGTGGTTTTAGAAAACAGCAATAATAAATTATAATCACTTGCAGAATTGAGAAATAGCGATTTGTGGGGAAATTCGTCATGAAAAAATAAAAGTAATGACAGTGACAATTCTGCAACTAAGCAAATTTCAGTGTTTTTGATTTGATTACATTATTGAATAATTTTTATTATACTTATATTATTTTTTTTTTTTATTATTATTTATAGTTATCTATTATATTATAATTTATGATTTTGTTTTTCAAACTTTATCATACCCGGAATGTCTACTAGACTGTTTGGACAGATTTAAGTGAGTTATTCCTAAGGACCGGTTTCAGCAGATAAATTCGATCGTGTGTACGCGGGTACACACAATCGAATTTATCTGCTGAAACCGGTCCGACGGACCGTTTCAGCAGACAAATCCGATCGTGTGTATGGGCGAGCAGACAGGTTTTTCCAGCAGACAAGTTTTAAAGCATGCTTTAATACTCATCTGCTGGAAACCCGTCCGTCCGACATGTCCGCTGGTTAGTACACCTAACCAGCGGACAAAAATCTCCCACATGCGCCGAATGGATTTGACGCATGCGTGGAAGTATTTTACTTCCTGGAGTGGTGACGTGGCGGCGTCAACGTCACCGCCACGTCACCGCGCTGTCTGCCGGCGGGGATTTTGGTTTGATGGTGTGTACAACCATCAGACCAAGACAGCCCAGCAGACATATCCGATGAAAACGGTCCGTCGGATCGTTTTCATTGGATAAGTTTGAGCGTGTGTACGCGGCCTAAGAATTACAGGCCTACAATGTAAAACGCCAAATTTCCTTGCAAAATAATGGTACCGCTTTCAGCACCTAAAATCTGAAATAATCATACCACCAGGGAGGTTAATATAGCAAAAAGTAAAAAATTGTCAGCTTTTTCTAGCGCAAAAAAAAACAAAAACACAGAGGTGATCAAATGCGACCAAAAGAAAGCTCAATTTTTGGGAAAAAGAGGAAATCGATTTTGTTTGCAGACAACGTCGCACCACCGCGCAATTGTCAGTTAAAGCGGCGCAGTACCGAATCGCCAAAAAATGGTCTGGTCATTAAGGGGGTAAAATCTTCCTGGGCTGAAGTTGTTAACCATCTGTAGTGGATGGTCAACATGAGCTGGTAAGCCTTGTGTTGATCACTGGGTGGAGGTTTGGACACAGCACACTTTTCTTTTGGATGTCTTTACCTACTCTATTGATTCATAGCACTTCTCATGGAGTTAAATTGGATTATTGGAACTGTTTGTTGACTATTGTTCCTTGACCTTTCACCATTTTTTTCCTATTAATATAATATAAGTGGTCACATGTGTTAGTGCAACATTTTTATTTTTATTATTTTCTCGCTATGTGAAACAATAAGACAAGTTTCAAGAATATAATGTTTTCAAGATAGTGGTCTTTTAATGATTATCTCTTTAAAAGGTAACTCTTCAAAAGCGTTTGACACGGTGGAGTGGCCTTACCTCTTTGCCCTGCTGCGCAAGTGGGGCTTTGGCCCTGACTTTATTAAAACGTTAGAGGCTCTCTATTCCAAACCGATAGCACAGGTTAGATTCCAAGGTCACTTTTCAGAGCAATTCCCCATCAGGAAGGGCACGAGGCAAGGATGCCACCTCTCCCCCCTCCTATTCGCGGTAGCCATCGAGACTTTGGCTATCGCAATTAGAAATCATCCGGGTATCCAGGGGGTTCGCTGAGGCAAAGCGACGCACAAATGCGCCTTGTTCGCAGATGATGTACTTCTCTTCATCACTTCCCCCCTCACCTCAACCCCTAATGTGATCCGCCTTCTTGCCGAGTTTGGCAGCGTGTCAGGTCTCAAAGTTAACATGTCCAAATCTATAGCTCTCAATGTCTCAACGCCTCAGTCGCAAGTAAACAGCCTGAAAAGCCACTTCCCCTTCTCCTGGAACTGCACTTCCATCCCCTACTTAGGCATCCAACTCACCTCTTGACATGACCTTCTTCACAAACACAACTATCCCCCTTTGATTAAGAGACTAACAGATGACCTCCGTCAAAGGTCGCTGTATAACTTACCTTGGCTGGTGCCGAGTTAACGCAGTCAAGATGACCCTCCTACCTAAAATACTATATCTTTTCCACTCCCTGCCCATCCCAGTCACAAAATCTTATATCACCACTCTGCAGTCCGCGATATTACGCTTCGTCTGGGATAAATCTGGACATCGTTTTTCCAAATCCGTCCTGTTTAGGCCCAGATTGAGGGGGGGTCTAGGATTACCAAATCTGTGGTGGTACTACCGTGCGGCCCAACTTAGTCAGTTTTCGACAATCTATCTAAAAGGCCCCAAACCAGACTGGGTTTCCATGGAAAGAGCCGCGACCCCTGGGTTTATCTTAGATTTCCTTTTATGGAACCACCCTAAAACTCATCCCCCAATCTTAGCACCTACACTATCCCACTCCATGGCTCTGTGTGACTCTCTACATCAGTGTTTCTCAATTCCAGTCCTCAAGCACCCCCAACAGGTCATGTTTTCAGGATTTCCCTCAGATGAAAAGGCTGTGGGAATTACTAAGGCAATGAAACTGATCAAATCACCTGTGCGAAATAATGGAAATCCTGAAAACCTGACCTGTTGGGGGGGCGTGCGGACTGGAATTGAGAAACACTGCTCTACATAAACATAGTTCCCTGATTTCTCATTGGCACCCACTGGCCCATATCTTTCGCAACCCTCGATTCCCCCCTGGTTTAGACATAGTCGCCTTCAAATGGTGGCTTGACAAAGGCCTGTACAGAATTGGCCACTTTTTCAACTCAAACGGACCTTTTACTCTAAGCTATTGCACCTCTAGACTTAAAATCACCCCTTCCGAGAAGTTCAGGTTTTTTCAACTCTCCCACTTCCTACACCAGATTAGGAGAGCCAGCATAGAACTACCTTCGGTAACGCCCTACGAGCAGTGGTGCTCATCGGCCATGGACACAAGAGGCGGTATATCCCTGATTTACTCAGCTTTGGTCGAGCCTGTGGAGAGAGCACCTTACATGACTTTGCCCTTGACTGGACACTAGAACGCTGGCATAATAATCTGGCATAATATCTCCTATAAAGGCATTTTGAATGTTTCGCTGGTTGAGGCGAACCTCAAAGTCATGACCCGTTGGTACCTGGTCCCCACCCGCATCGCCAAATTTTATCCACAATCTTCCCCCTTGTGCTACAGGGGTTGTGGGCTTACGGGCTCCATACTACATATACTGTGGGAATGCCCCAGAATCCGCTCCTTCTGGCATAACATTTTCCGTCTTATCAGGAAAGTCACGGGGGTAGGGGAAGCTCCTGATCCCACCATCGCCTTACTCAACAACCCTATCCCGAAAATTCCCAGGAGCACACAATCTCTGATTTCCTTTATTCTACTGGGAGCCAAAATGACTATTTCTAAGGCCTGGAAATCCCCATCAGTCTACTTCCCAAAAGCTAAAAATAAAATTTCTTGGATAATGACTAATGAGAAGATATCCAACATTATTCTAGATAATGTTGAAGGCTTTAAGCTCATCTGGGAACCCTGGGCTTCCTATGTTGGTATCCCCCTTTGATTTGATTTGATTTGGATTACCTGGGAACCTGACCTATTTAACCTTACCTTATTTCCGCCTCAGCATAAGACTCCCGTGAGTGATGGGCCTTCCGTGTACTTCCTAACCCCTGGTCCTTTCTTCTCTCTATCCTGCCTTTCCTATTTCTGTCTCTCTTCTACAATCTGTTCATCTTTCTTGGTATGCGAACCCTTTTTTTAGCTATCAAAGGAGTTCTGGACCTTATAGGTCCCGTTGGGATTTTCCCTGTGTTTGTTTATCTGTTTTGCATTTTTGAATAAGGTTTACAGCACGCCAAGTGGTGGCGCCAGGAGTTCCTGGGGTACTCCCCCCTCTCCTGGTACCTATGATTTCGAGACCCTATTGCTTCATAAGAGTTCAGCCTAGGCCATAGTGCCTTACCATTTAGCGTGTCTCCTTGAAGTATGTACTCTACTGCAAGCAGGTAATACACTGGGGTTGCCTCGCACTATCTACCCCCGGGGCAGCTTGATCCCTTTGCACGGGGAGGGGATAGGGCGGGGGCTCTGACCCTCTTAGTCTGATATAACTTTGCTTGCTCTCAACTGTCGTAATGGTTCCTGTAATGTTTAGTCTCATTTCTGTTATAGTCACTGTTTGCTTGACTTTGTATTTTTTGCAAAACCTTGAATAAAAATTATTTAAAAAAATAAAATAAAATAAAAGGTAACTCTTCTTTTGAGGGAAAAAAATATGGCAAGTAAAAAAATAATAATAATATACTGCACATGCAATTGCTACACAAGCAATATTGTAATTTAATATTGATAAAAATTACCTTTCCATTTATACCAAAAAAAATGTTGTCTGCCAAACTGAACAAATACTCAGTCTTTGTAAACTTTTTAGACCCATGAGCCCAGTGGGCAAACAAGATTGTATATCAGATCTTGTGTTTGTGGTTCTTACATGCTATACAGTTGTATTTGCTCTTCTTTCTCCTTTTTTTTCTTTTTTGTTTTGTTTCATAAACTTATTTTTTGTATGCTTATCCATATCTAAGCCTCAGTTTTGCCTATAAGGTGATGTTTGTTATATCTAAGTTTAATAAAAACATGTTTTGAAAAAAATACTCTACTTTTCAAAATACAATGTGGCAACTTGAAGTCATTCACTACACCAGAAATGTCATTTGCCCCTTCTGTGACTGGCCCACTGATGTTACCAAAAGTCTGTACTAAGATGCAAGTCAAATTATAAGCACCCTCCCATTCAGAATCAGTATTTAAAGGATACAGTCAAACAAACAGTTATTGCTTTAGAGCAAAAATCTCCAACAAACTCTGTTAAAATCACTACAGATGTACATTGATCACCAAGATGGTTGTTTTTTTACTATAAAAAGTAGAGTTACCTTGAATTTAAATATGTGTATATGGTATGCATAGTATAACATTTGTACAATGAAACCTCGGTTTAAGAGTAACTTGGCTTAAGAGCATTTTGATTTGCGAGCAACTTTTTTTTTTAAATTCTGACTCGGTTTGCCGAGGTATGGGTGCGCAGGTATGGGGGCGCAGAAGCCAAACAGAGCCGAATATAGGCCTGTAGTACCTAATTTGGCCTGAGGTACGGGGCGCAGGAGCCGAGCAAAGCCAAACATTGGCCTGCAGTACCTCATTTGGCCTGAGGTACGGGGGCGCAGGAAATGAGCCAAAGTGTCCTCAGGCCTTTTAGGCAATTTTCTCTCTGGCGCCCCCCATCTCTGGCCGTATTCGGTCTTGCATCCCATTGAAGTCAATGCGGAACAAATTATTTTTGTTTACATTGACTTAAATGGGAAAACTCGCTTTGATATGCGAGTACTTTGGATTCCGAGCATACTCCTGGAACAGATTATGCTCGTAATCCAAGGTTTAACTGTATATTAATAGGAAAAGTTGTCAGAAAGTAATAAAAATGGAAATATATCAGTTATGGCCATTATAACGAGCCCCTATTGTTTGTTTTTTTTCGTTACAAAACAATACTGTGTGGAGATGTTAACTGAGTTTCATGAGAAACACCATGTCACATTCTTATAATTAAACCGAAGTAAAGATTATCCTCAGTATTATCATATCAACCATGCTGTCACAGTGAAAAGGAACAGTGTGTACTAGCTCAACAATGAAAAGCAAGCCACAGGCCATATTATTGGCTGTTAATATAAAAAGAGTTCCCATCTGCATTTACTTTAAGCAGCAACTTTGATGCAAACATAAATCAGGTTGACATTTTCTAGATTTTTACATTTTAGTGCTATCTACATTGGAAGTTATCAACGGAGAATAAAAAAAGGGAAATAAAATTATTTAAAACACAAGTAATACTGTATATTTTATTGTTAGATTTTAGAGCCAGCACCAACTTTAGCTTGTGGTGTGAACACTAGGAGTGGCTGACAATAAAAAGTGGAAAAATCAATATTGTTTTAAAAGGCAGTTAAACATACTTTATGGTCAAACTTAATGAGCCTTTATTTTTGACAGAATGTCTATACATTTAGGGATAGCTGACACCTAAAAAGCCAGATAAAGCTAAAAACTTAGTAAACTGAAATGGGGTCTTTTAAAACACAATGTACTGAAACTGTTGTTGCCTTTTTTTTTAAAGTAATGTTTGTTTTAATATTGGATAAAGTTAAGCTCCCTTCACACAATCGGACCTTTGTCCGACCAAATTCACATTGGAATTCCAACGGAATTCTTTCAGAGTGAAATAGAACATGTTCTCTATCTAAACTCCGATGGAATTCATCAGAATTTCCGATGGAATTACTCCGATGGGGCATACACATGGTCGGAATTTTAGATTGTGTGTATGGGGCTTAAGGGAGGATAATAACCCGTCAGTTTTTTTCCCCACACCTGTCCCATTGGGGAAATTTCCCTTCACTTCCTGTCCCAGAGCTAAAACAGGAAGTGTGGGGAAATCCCTCCAAAGTGAGGCAATTCCTGGTTGTCACCAACATCACCAGAACTAGTGTCTTCATTGGAATATTTCAGTTAAATACAAAAAAGTCTGCATGCAAAAGGAAAGTTTATTTTCTTAAATGTTCATATAATCATACTTAAATATTTGTGATGAGCACCCATCACTCACAAATAAGTATATTCCGTGAAGCCACCACCTTTTATGAAAAAAGTGTAAGCTTACCGATTGTATATTAGAGTTGGGCCAAACACCCCCCCCCCCCCCCGGTTTGGTTTAGGCCACAACCCCCGGGCATCACAAAAGCCTTAGTCTGCCTGTAACATGGTCCATCTGTACCGTATTAAGAACCTGCTGCATCAAAACTGACATATATAAAGAAAAAAATTGAATTAAATAGATTTCCCTGCAAGCTTTCTTTATTTTGTAAACAACAGCTTGGGGAGGCCACAATTTAGTGCACTCGGAACAAGATTGGAGATTTTTTGGATAAATTCTGGTGTCTCTTTAGCAGACTGTGAATGGAAATAAAAAATGTTTGCATCACAGTGAGCAAGCGTTGTGAAGAAGCCAAATTATAGTACACTCAGGCCAAGATTAACAATTTAATTCTATATAAAGTCAGTGACCTCATCATCATCATCCATTCCATTCTCATCATCACTGGAGCCAACTTGGCAATACACTGCGGATGGGGAAACATGACTGCCAATGTGTTGTTTATCAGTGTTCTCCCCTCTCTGTAGGCTCATGTAACTCCCTTTCTCATCCTCAGAACCAACATCAGAATCAAGTAATATCTGTGCATCCTCAAGAAGCAAGTAGCTGATGCTGTGTTCAAATAATTTAGCTGACCCCTCTATGCATGATGCTGGGGCTATGGCAGGAGAAGCTGTGAACAATGAAGCAGAATAAGATACTCTGGTAGCTGCGTTGGACTGTGCACTAAACTATGCTTGAGAATGGCTTAGTTAGTGAGCCACCATCTTCTTTGCATGCTGTGGCTGAGTATCACAGGCATTAAACAGAGACAAATGTGCCCCGCCTGAGAACAGACCACGTTCACCATTGCCTGTAGACATAGACACTGCTGGCTCCCTCATAGTGTCATTGGTATGTCTGTCTCTCCTTTTTGGCCTCCCAGACATGATTGTGGGAGATGGGGGCTTATTAACCAAATTTAAACACTGTCATTGCCGACAATAGGGTGCGATTTGTCATGCGATTGGACATATCAACTCGTATGTCAAGTTGCTCAAGTGTGAATGGGGGCTAACATGGGCAATTAAAACCTGACAGGAGTTCAAATCCCTCTCCACTATATTTAAAATTAAAACAGAAGTTTTGCATTTAGTTATACTTTAAATCTATTAAATAGTTATTTTTATTATAATTAATGTAGTAAGTAAAATATGGTAAAATCTTTTAAAGTGGTACTAAATCTGCAACAGTAAAATGAGTCTGTATATGCAGTAAAGCATGCTTGTTATAATCACTGTGGAACCTAAGGGGTTAATCCTTTACATAAAGGCTGTTTGGTCCTGTCTCTCTGATCTTCCTATTCTTCCACTGTCTCAAAAAAATAACCTGATATGTGTAGACGGGCTGCACATTCTCAGTTTGGTGGGGATTGGTAGAGAGTTTTTTTTTTCCTTGCGAGGTTCCATGCATGCCTCCCAACTTTCTGAGATGGAAATGAGGGACATCTATTAGCAAAAATATGTAAGCATAGGGCTCACCCCCTGTCACGCCCCTTTAAGGGCAAATTATACAAAATAATAATTGTTAAACCCACAAGTGCTTTTTTTAACCACTTAAGACCCGGACCAATATGCTGCCAAATGACCCAAGGGGTTTTTGCGATTCGGCACTGCGTCGCTTTAACAGACAATTGTGCGGTCGTGCGACGTGGCTCCCAAACAAAATTGCATCCTTTTCTTCCCACAAATAGAGCTTTCTTTTGGTGGTATTTGATCGCGACATTTAAAAAAAAAAAAACAAATTGGGAAGGACGTGGGCGGGTTACATTGAAATGAGCCGTGACCCCATGCAAATGAAGGGCCGGCCGGCTCGCGCATGCGCGCTTGAAGGAGACCATGGTCAGCTCCGCTGTGCGCATGCTCACAACTCGGGAGCGGCGCAATCAGTGAAATTGGAAATGGACTAGGGCAACGTTGTGAACTACGCAAACAGCATAAATAGACACACACAAACGCACTTGCATTGCAAAAGTACATCCCTTTGTCCCTTCCCATTTAACCAAGTGCTTTTGTCCTGTTGTTCGTTGCGGTGTGTTTTGTAGTTGTCAGATTAGTGTTCTGTGTGATCAAGTGTTTGTTAGTAGATCTTTGAAAGTGTTTTTTGATAAGTGTTTGAGAGACTGTTTGATTGATATATTTCTGTTCGTTTGTTTTCTTGCAGTTTTTTTGCTGTTTGTTTTTGTGACTGTTTCTTGCTGAGTAGTTTTGTCTTTGTGTGTGTTCTTGCTTGATTGGTTGTGCTTGTTTTTTTGAGTGAATTTTGTTGACTGGGAGTGATTGTTTTTGGAAGTATGACAGAGAAAACGAAGCTCAATTTTACAGTTGGGGAAAAAAGAATTCTTGCCCGGGCCATTAGCGAGTATGGGCGTTTCCTCCACGGCCCAGACAGTGCCAACACCACCCCGGCCAGGAGGAGGGAGATTTTGGATATGATCACTGAGCAGGTCAATTCAGCGGGGGAGGGGGAGACACGGACCCGGTCTGGGATTGACAAAAAAATCAATGACCTCCGGCGTCTGGTCAAACAGAAGCTGGCCAGAATGCATGCCAGGGGCACAGGAGGGGGCCCACCATGCCGTATTAGGCTGACAGCGGAGGAGCGTGCCGTGGCCCTGACCTTTCATCGGCATGAAGTTGAGGGCCTGCCCGGCTTTGACTCAAGTCCGGAGCCCGTGGTGCCAGGTAAGTATTTTTTTTAATATCAGGTGTGTAGCATGTGTGGGGGAGGGGGTGAAAGGGAATATGTGGCAAGTGTGTGGATCCTCCAACCTGTGAATGTTTTGTGTCATCCACAGATGTGCAGGAGGGTGCAGGGCCATTTGGCCTGACCGCACCAACCCCAGGACAGCAGCCTAATGAGGCCCCCCCAACAAGGCCGGAGTCCGCGGAGGAGGTTCAAGAGGAGGAGGAGAATCATGAGGAGGAGGAGAATCATGAGGAGGAGGAGTCCATGTCAGGCACTGGACGTTTGGTTTTTGAGGACTCTTCCCCTCTGGCTGGCAGCAGGCAGCCCTCCCTAAGGGGGAGCCCCCCCCCTCCTCCCCCAACATGGCTCCCCTCCCAAGGGCCTCCCCTTCTCCCCGGCCACAAGCATCAGCTGGAGGCAGGATTTCATCCCGGAACACCAGGGGGGTGGCCGATCTCCTGCCCGCCACTCTGAGAAGGGACCAGTTCCTCCAGACCCACCACCTGGGACAGGTCAGCCAGACATTGGTGCGGATGGAGGAGAGCCTGTCCTCCATCAAGGATACGCTGGGGAACCTGGACTCCCACTCCCGGGCTTTCACAACCTGCCTAAACGAACTGCAGACGACATCAGCAGGCGTTGGGCAGGATGTGAGGGCCCTTACCCTGGCTATCCAGGCCAACACGGCAACACTTGGTGCTGCCCTGGACAGAATAGCCGTGGCCTTGGAGGGCAGGCCGCCAGGTGGGCAGAGATCAGGGACTGCTCCTCCTTCCCCGGTTTTACCCCTCCCCATGAGTCTCCCCTGAGAAGCCGGGGCCGTGGCCGGGGGCGCCCCAGGCGTGGCTCACGCAAAGGGCATTCATTTTTTTTCCCCCTTTTTTTTTTGCTGGAAATTTTTTGCTTTTGCAGGTAATTTTTTTTTTTTGGGTTGTGAATGCTGTTTGAATGTGGGGGTGACATTCCTGCCGGAAAAGGGGTGTCACCCTCAATTTTGGTGGAGAAGGGTTCCCCAGGACCAGGGAGAAGTGATCCCCAGGTCCGTGTGAATGGTGTATGAATGTACAGTGACATAATTGGAGCCTTGGCGTGGCATTGCTGCTCACATGTCCTGCATGGTGGACTGGTGCCAATCCAATTTGATGTGGATGTGGGGTGTGTGTGCTAGGGACCACAGTGGTGTGCATGCATGCATTCTCATTGTGCCATGATTAATGTGTGTGTTTAACGTGCAAAATGCCTAATGTGAGCTGTCTCCTGGCTGCTCTTCCCTCAGAAGACGGGGTAGCCTCGGTTAGGGGGGGATTGTCTGGTTCAGGGGTCAGGTCATCATGTAGGCCAATCTGCAGGCCATTTCTTTCTGCGAAGTTGTGCAGCATGCAACATGCACCGATGATCTGGCACACGAAGTTTGGGGAATACAAGAGGGTACCCCCAGACTTATCCAGGCATCGGAAACGTGACTTCAGGAGGCCAAAGGTGCGCTCCACCACTGCTCGTGTTTGGGCATGTGCTTGATTGTATCTTTCCTCTCCTGGGGTTTGGGGGTTCCGGATAGGAGTCATGAGATGGGGTCCCAGTGGATATGCAGAGTCACCTGTAAGGGAAAAGACAGGAGGATGTTAGTCATGCATGTGCCACTTGTGAGGTGTGCATCATGGGAGGGGATAGTCATGCCTGACTCCCATGTCACTCACCAACCAGCCAGGTGTCCCCATACACGCTCTGATCGAATTCCATTCGGATGTGGCATTGATTGTATATGTAGCTGTCATGGCTGAACCCTGGGTGTTTGGCACGGACGTGCCATATGAGGCCTTGGGCATCTAGTATCACCTGTACGTTGATGGAATGCCAATGCTTCCGATTGCGGTACATGTGCTCTGTCTCCTGGGGGGGCTGGAGTGCCACATGTGTCAATCAATGGCCCCCACAGTGCGTGGGAATCTGGCAATTCTGTAGAAATCTGTCATTGCCTTCAGCTGCAGCTCCTCAGTGGTGGGTTTGATGATTTGGTTGGCCATGTGTCTGAGGATTGCAGGGACAACCTGGTGCACACATCTGCTCATGGAGGATTGTGACATCCCAGCCACCACTCCACTTGTACGCTGAAAAGACCCACTGGCAAGGACATGGAGTGTTGCCATGATCTTGACCAGTGGCTGCACTGCATGTGAGCGGTGTGTTGGGCTGGTGATGTCCTCCTGCAGGGTTGTGGTTAATTCCAGGATGACATGAGGGGTGAATCTGAAGATGCGAAACACCTCAGAATCACTCATGCCAAACAGGTCTATGCGGGTGCGGTATATACTCTCCCGTGCCACCCTCCGTGCCATCCTCCGTGCCCTCATCCTTCTTTGTTCATCTAAAGTCAGTAGTATAGCTATGTGCGATGATGCCCCTGGCATGTTGGCATACAGATTGTTGTGCAACACGTGTGACTGCTGAGCTCCTCACTAACAGTGTTGCTTTATCTAACAAGTAGACTTTTTTTCTCTTTTTAGACCAGCTTTTATATGGTCTAATTTTAGACAGGACATTTTGCTGTTGCACACACTGCGTCGCCTGCGCTGCCCCAACGTTCTTTTGTGGATCCCCGTAAGTCCCTCATTAGCATATTTGACTAGCAAATCAATGGTCTGTCTAGCGCACTTTTGTGCGGACGGATGCGCCAGTCTAACGAAATTACGCGGAACAAAAAAAAGTAGATTTTTTGCGTATCTCGTTCTGGGGATACCGTGCATCGAAACGCATGCGCACATTTCGACTTACGCACGCGCATCTCCTGTTGCGCAGGCGTAATTGCTCTGTGAATCTGGGCCAATATTTTTTACTTTTTGTTATAAGAAAAATCAAATAAACTAAATTTTAGTTAATCGTTTAGGCCAACATTTATTTAGCCATATGTCTTTAGTAAAAAAAAAATCGCAATAAAAAAAAAATTAGCTACCTAGTGGGAACAGCAACACTAATACAGCCATCAGAAAAATGATCGCTTAGTGACACTGGCAATAGGGAGTGAAAGGATTAACTAGGGTGGTGATCAAGGGGTTAAAACTTTATTAGGGGGGGGTACGGGGGGCTACCCTGAACCTAACACTAACTGACTGTCACACTGCCACTAAATACAGCAATCATACATGTATGATTACTGCATTCAGTGACACTGTGACAGGGGGGGGGGCGATCGGGGGGGGGTTAAATGTGCCTATATGTAGTGTGTGTCAGTGTAGTGTTAGTGCAGACTTACTTGTGTTGTGATCTCTCCTCAGCGGTGGTTGAAAAAAACGCCGAGGGAGAGATCACATCGCTTCCTCCTTCCTGTGTTTACACAGGAGGAGGAAAAGACAGGGCGGGGGGGGGGGGCGCGCGCATTGGCTGAGAGCGATCCCGAGGGGGCGGACAAAAACAAATAGCCGCCCCTCATCCCGGATCGCTCGTACAGCTGCGCGGACCGCCGCATGTACCGGGGGGACCCGATCGGACCCCCGACCCACCTCAAGGCACCAACGTATATATATACGTTGATGTGCCTGTCGGTGCCATTGTGCCGACGTAAATGTACATGCGGCGGTCCTTAAGTGGTTAACCACTACTATATCTTTATATTTGCTTTTGAAATTTGCAAATGTAGTAATTTACAAATTGGAAGAAGGTTTAGCACTGGGGAATACTTTTTTTTTATAGATAAATTGTGCATTTTGAATACAACTATATAGATCAGACCAAAATAAGGGAACACGTAAGGAGGAAAGAGGAACAGAGGGACATTGTTCCAAATCAGGGACAGTCCCCCGTACCAGAGACAGTTGGGAGGCATGGTGCATGTGATCAGCACAGGGCTAATCGGCACTGTCCAGACATGTCCAGACAGAGGATCAGGGGAGAGTGAAAACTCCTCCTACAAGCTTTGTTAGGAACTCATAGAAGTCACAAGACTGCTATATACAGTATTGCTGATGAGAAATGTATTAATCAGTTTATATTTACTAAAAAAAAAAAAAAATCCATATTCTTTGTCCTTTTTGGTGACCAGATATACCGGTAGTGAATGCAGGTTCTGGGTTTAGTAACACATTAAAACCGTGTTTTGGACAGAGCATGGAGAAAATAGAACTTCTGCTAGGATTTTATTTAAGTCTGTGTTTCTGCTGGAAAGAATCTTCCTCACTTCTAAAACAGGGTGTCACAGGGACAGAAAATAGGGAATGAAGCAACGACAAAAATAGTGTTTTGGAAGAAGAGGTAATAGTTACAAGTTGTGTACAGTGGAGTCACAGACAACAAATTAAACCCGACACCGGTTCTAAGCTTTCTTCACCCTTCACAACCCAAAAAATAAAAGGTTTGGCTGGAGTTGGGCTTTAATAGATTTTTCACTGTTTTGGGCAGCCCATTGATCTAGCCATCAGTACAAGCATCCTGGGATATGTTCTAATCCTTTCATTGCCCATGAGTGATATTTTTACAATTCCACTATGGTAATTACTTGGATAGCAATGCCCATTAGCTTTGGTTTTATTACTGGACTGGGCTATTTGGAACTTAATGACACAGTTTATTCATCCGCTAACCAAGTATTTACCTACTGTATTTGCATTGTTTAACAAGCCACATCATAAAGTCCAAGCTAGTCTATCGTCTTCCTCTTTCATGATGTTTTTCTTTTTTTTTTCTTTTTTTCAGATTACTAAAGTAAAGGAAAACATTTTTTCCCTAAAACTGCAATGTATTGTACTGAATAAATTGAGAACACATTCTGGGGGCCATTTATGAGAGCTTGCTCTGTGTTAGGCGCTGTTAATCTGTCACTTGTTTTATTTTAAATGCAATTTAAGGGGCAGACATATAACTTGTACATATTGTGGGTAGTAAATTAGTGGCAGTGAAAATGAACTCTTTGGCACTTGTAAGTTCTGTGACAGATGTGAGGTTAAATTACTTTGCTAAGTAAGTGGCCACAGTTAAAGGAGTTGTAAAGAAAAACATTTTTTTTGCCTAAAATTAATGTCTGCAAGGTAGACAGACAGAATAGTGTAATGATTCTGTTAAAAAACGAGTAAATACCTATTAAATTCCTTCATTTATATCACCTCCGGCATTCTGGTTTCTGTTCTCTCATTCACTTCCTGGTTTGCGGTTCTCGTTCATGTAAGAACTACATTTCCCAGTATGCATTGTGGCACGCCCAGTAATTCACACCTCCTTGAAGTCTCTAAGGCGGCGTACAGACGAGGTGACATGTCCGCTCAAACATGTCCGACGGACCCTTTTCAGCGGACATGTCTCCTCGGATTTTGGTCCGATGGCGTGTACACACCATCGGACGAAAATCCCCTCAGACTGAGGACTCGGTGACGTGGCGGTGACGTTGACGCCACCACGTCACCACTCCAGGAAGTAAAATACTTCCACGCATGCGTCGAATCCATTCGACGCATGCGGGAGATTTATGTCCGCTGGTTAGGCGTACTAACCAGCTGACATGTCCGACGGGACAGGTTTGCAGTGGACAAATTTCAAAGCATGCTTTGAAATTTGTCCGCTGGAAAAACCTGTCCGCTAGGTCGTACACACGATCGGATATGTCCGCTGAAACTGGTCGGCGGACTAGTTTCAGCGGAAATATTCAATCGTGTGTACGCGGCCTAACACGTAGAGAGTGTCCTGCCGCACAGATGTAGTTACCAGGAGGGGTGGGCACGTCACTGACCACCGCAGTAAAGCCTCCCTTCACGGTGGTAAGTAACAATCAGACAAGCAGGAAGTGAACAGAACAGAGAAGAAATAGAGCAACTTCTGAGCAAAAGCTAACAATGAGAAAGTGAAAAGAGGACTGTCTGCAGGTAAAGGATGCTTATTATGAAAAAAATTAAAATCCTTTACAACCCCCTCAAGACACAATTGTCAAAACAGTTGCAGTGTCACTGGTTTCAAAAAGAATGCTAACATATTTGCATGAAAATTACTGATTTAAGACGCAGATGCATTAATACATGTTTCCCATTGTGTTTGAAAAGTAATTAATAACAGAGAGAGAGAGAGAGAGCAAGAGAGAGACTACTTGATAAGAAAAAATAAAGTACCTTCGTCCTATAATATGGAATTTGGGATATTGGGGAAGCAATAGACATGAATGTTCCACATATAGCAGGATCCAGGGCCAGATTAAGAACATCATGGGCCTGGTGCTGAGGATTTTGGTGGGGCCTTTTATAAATAATAAATAAATGCGTGGGAATCACAGCGCAGCAATGGAGGGCCCAGTCTGAAAATGTAAGTGTACCCTAATGTGCTAATATGCTGTGCATATTTGTACATTGTGGCATAACCTACCCCAGGGCCTCTAAAAAGTAGTAATGCCAGGAAAGTAGCTGAGATCCCCGATGTTCCTCTGTACATCACCGTAGTAATCACAACATTAAATAAGTTCTAATAATGGGACAGAACAAATATGAGAACTGAGATTTCCTTTAGTTGAACTAACAAGTGTGTCCATTCTAGAGCTGGTAACATTGAGGGTATTTAGTATCATTTTAAAGAACTGTTTTTGTGGGTAAGCGACATAGGGGAGGAGTACGGATGGTATATAAGTGGAAAGTATGTGCAGGTGAGTGAGAGGAATGTGGAGGGTCTAACATTGGGCACTATGTACAGGAGAAGAGTGCAAAGGGTACGGCAAAAGGCACAATGTACAGGAGAGAAGTGTGGAGGGTATGACAGTGGGCATCATGTACAGGAGAGAAGTGTATGACAGCAGGTACTATGTACAGGAGAGGAGTGTGAAGGGTATGACAGTGGGCAGTTTGTACAGGGGAGGAGTGTAAAAGAGTATGACAGTGGGAAGTATGTACAGGAGGAGTGTGGGGGTATGACAGAGGGTAGTATGTACCAGAGAGAAGTGTGGAGGGTGTGATGGGGCAGTATGTACAGGAGAGAAGTGTGGAGGGTATGACAGTGGGCAGTATGTACAAGAGAGGAATGGGGATGGTATGATAGTGGGCACTATGTATAGGAGAGGAGTGTGGAGGGTATAACAGTGGGCAGTATGTACAGGAGAGGAATGTGGAGGGTATGACAGTGGGCAGTATGTACAGGAGAGAAGTGTATGACAGCAGGTACTATGTACAGGAGAGGAGTGTGAAGGGTATGACAGTGGGCAGTTTGTACAGGAGAGGAGTGTGAAGAGTATGACAGTGGGAAGTATGTACAGGAGGAGTGTGGGGGTATGACAGAGGGTAGTATGTACCAGAGAGAAGTGTGGAGGGTATGATGGGGCAGTATGTACAGGAGAGAAGTGTGGAGGGTATGACAGTGGGCAGTATGTACAAGAGAGGAATGGGGATGGTATGATAGTGGGCACTATGTATAGGAGAGGAGTGTGGAGGGTGCGACAGTGGGAAGTATGTACAGAAGAGGAGTCTATGACAGCAGGCAGTATGTACAGGAGAGGAGTGTGGAGAGTATGACAGTGGTCACTATGTACAGGAGAGGAGTGTGGAGAGTATAACAGTGGGCAGTATGTACAGGAGAGGAATGTGGAGGGTATGACAGTGGGCAGTATGTACAGAAGAGGAGTCTATGACAGCAGGCACTATGTACAGGAGAGGAGTGTGGAGGGTATGATAGTGGTCACTATGTACAGGAGAGGAGTGTGGAGAGTATAACAGTGGGCAGTATGTACAGGAGAGGAATGTGGAGGGTATGACAGTGGGCAGTATGTACAGAAGAGGAGTCTATGACAGCAGGCACTATGTACAGGAGAGGAGTGTGGAGGAGTATGATAGTGGTCACTATGTACAGGAGAGGAGTGTGGAGAGTATAACAGTGGGCAGTATGTACAGGAGAGGAATGTGGAGGGTATGACAGTGGGCAGTATGTACATCAGAGGAGTCTATGACAGCAGGCACTATGTACAGGAGAGGAGTGTGGAGAGTATGACAGTGGTCACTATGTACAGGAGAGGAGTGTGGAGAGTATGACAGTGGGCACTATATATAGGGGAGGAGTGTGGAGGGTATGACAGTGGGCACAATGTATAGGAGTGGAAGGATGTTTAGGGACTGCGTAGTGGTTAAGCGGGTCATACATGAATTGAAATTACACCAATTATGCAGAGACCAGCCATAGTCGATCTATGTATGGGCTAGCTGGTTTTACACAAGTCAATCTATTAATCGACTTGAGTACAACCAGCCTGTTTTTCCCAAAACAATCAGTGCTGCCAGCTATAGATAGCAACACTGATCATTGTACTCACTGGCAGGACACAATAACACTACAGGAGTGATTCCCCCATCTACAGGTCAGCAGGTGAGAGGGTGTGTGGGGACAGGCTGGGGAGAGATACCAGCCAGTAGCTGGGTAGGCACTGGCTAGTATCAGAGCCAGATACACACAGGTTACATACGTCGCGATCATTCGAGCGAGAGCAATAATTCTAGCACTAGACTTCCTCTGTAACTCTAAACATCTAACCTAAAAAATGTTTAAAGCATCGCTTAGGATACCAAAAAAAAATAAAATCGTGCTAACTTTAGTGTTTTTTTAATGTATGAAACAGTTTATTTCCAAAAAAAACATGTTTGAAAAATTGCTGCGCAAATTCAGTACCGTGCTAGAGCTGCACAATTAATCGTTAAAATTGTGATCTTGATTCAACCCCCCTGACATCTCCAATGCAGAGTTTGCTGATTCTTTCATATAACAAGTGGAGAGACTTTCAGCTGTCAAAAGAAAATATCTGGACAGTCTGCCAAGTTCTTAGCAGGAAACATTGTAACTAACGCTTTCTTCTTAGATCAAAGGGATAAACTTCTGTGTGTAAAGAAAATATCCGACTGTCTGCCAAGTTTGTAAACAACATGAAACATTGTAACCAACTTCCTTTTTAGATCAAACTTCTGTGTGTAAATGCAAGAAATGTAACCACTTAAAGTCCAACACTTGTTTAAGTTAAAAAGCAATATTTTTTGCTAGAAAATTACTTGGAACCGCCAAACATTATATATATTTTAGCAGAGACAAAAATGGCAATTGCTGCAATATTTTATGTCACACTGCATTTGCCTACTTCAATGAATAATAAAAACCATAAAAACAAAACAGTAAAGTTAGCCCATTTTTTTTTTCATTTTAATGTGAAAGACGATGTTATGCCGTACGAATCGTGAGAGAATCGTGATCTATCATCTAAGCAAAAAAATTGCAGTTGTCGTTTTAGCCAGAATCGTGCAGCTCTATACCGTGCAACATAAAAAGTTGCAAAGACCACCATAGAGTAATTTTCGAGCAAAAAACAAATGATGATTTTTTTCTCAGTCTGCTGCAGTGTGTCAGCTTGTATTTATAATGGCTGCTCTGTATGTAGCTTCTGACAGGCTGTGCAAGCAGGCCCGTATCTCCGGAACCATAAATGATAGCCATCCCATATTTTGACCGGTTGTGGGGTAGGTCTTCAACTGACTATCTTTTTTTTTTTTGGGGCAAATGGGCCTATCTTGAGAAAGGGGCCTGGAGCTGCAGCTCCATCAGCCCCTCTGTTAATCCGGCCCTGGCAGGATCTAATGTCTAGTGTCTATGTATTTAAGGCTGATTTTATTATGTATGATTTTGTAAAAAAAAATGTATATATTTTTGTAAATTGCCTCCACAATATCCCATTTTTCATATATATAGATATATATCTATATATACAATCATATGAAAGTAGTACACCCATGACAATCCTTGACGTAATAATTAAACAGATCTTCATTCAAACAGTGCCTACAGTTAAGTGTGGTATACTAAGTTCACCCCTATGCATTTTTAGTGTGTATTGCAGTTTTAAAAAATCGACTACAGTCCATTTAAAGTGGTTGTAAACACTTTACAACCATTTTATGCTACAGGTAAGCCTATATTGAGGCTTACCTGTAGCTACCCAGGATATCTCCTAAACCTGCATGGTCTAGGAGATATCCCCTGTCCCCTGCATGTGCCAATGTCATCGGAACATGTGCACTGGGGCAAACTGAAGAAATGGCACCTAGGTGACTGCGGCTTCCGCATGCATGTGTGGGAATGACATCATCGTGGCTCTGGCCAGTCACAGAGCGGCATAACATGGGCTTCCCATGCTGTTGGGAACAGAATGGTCACTGTTCCAGGGAGTATGTGATTGAGCATACTTCAAGAACAAAACATAGATGCAAATAGGAAGCAGCACAGGCCGACCTCTATGCTACCGAATCACTGCAAATGGTCAGTGTTAAGGAATTTAACATATAAAAAAACAAGCTATGATTAGCAAGTGATCAGCGCTGCTCCACCATATGTATGGGCAAATAGAATTCATAAAGTCCCTGAGAAGTTAGATGTTGTATATGGGTGGGTGGGAAGACAGGATGTACAGGTGGGGGATAGTCAGATGAAATGCAGTAACCGGCAGCTCCTCAAAGGAGTTGGGGATCCCTCATGAACATGTGAAGAGAATCAAAAGGGGCCTCAAATAGATTTTTATTTTGGGGGGGGGGGGTTTATATGCTTGCATGTAACTTTATTTTTTGGGTGACATGTTCTCTTTACTGAGACTTGCAGAGTCTAAAAGACCCTGTACATCTCCCCTGTGCTCCGCTGAATTTTGTAATGCAGATCACATTGCAAAACATCTTTTCCCAGCTAAGCGAGCCGGGGACGTAGAGAGCTTGACCCGGAAGTGATGTCAGAGACATAGCTTTACGGGTCGCACAAAGAAGGTGTCAGGAAAAGTTCCATCAGCTGGTAATATTTATTATTATTTGGCTTGCAGTACTGTGGTCCACCAGCAGGTGTCTCCTGGTAGTTTGGAACTGTCAGGAGAACTTCTCCCTGCTGGTGTTATATCATCTTTGGGACGCAGTACTGGTCTCCACCAGTGGATGGATCCTGGCAGTGTGGCGCATACTGCTCTTTCTGCACTCAGGTGTGACTTGAAGCCAATCATTGACATCCCTATTTATACCCGGCGAGTACAAGCACACCTCACCTTGGTATCTATCTCCCTGACCTTGACCCTGCTATCCTGACTTTGAGCCTGCATCTTACCTGACCTGACCCGATCCGACCCGATCCCTATCCCGAGGACATCCTATATCTGTCCCTCCTGTCCCCTGATTACCACAGATACCTGTCCTCATGTTACCTGATTACTTTGGATCCCTACTCTGCAGCTTTTCCATCTGTCCCCTCCCTGTTCCTGTTGGTTTTCCATTCTTACCCACCTGCTGATATCCACATGTGTATGACCTCGGCTTGCCTTTTACTACATTTCTGGTATCTCCCATTTTTGTACATATTGTCTATAGTTATTTTTGGGTCACTGTTTATTGGTTTTGTGTTGTTCACTTATCTTAATAAATTATTATATTTTCACCTACATGCGTTTTTGGTCTCCTCTGTGCAATCACACAGTCTGGTCTACTAGCTTCTCTGACAGAAGAGGAGGAGAGTGGATGTGTGTCCACTCTTCTCTTTCCGCTTCACCTGCTGGCACCCACCATGGAGATCCAAGGCGATGGGCAAGTGGCGCCTGAAAAGCATGGCGGGGCAAGGCAGCGGGGATGGGGCGCCGTTACTAGGGATGTGTGCTAGCGATTAGGCGGCATGCCCGACTGCTCTCAACTGACTGGATTGTGTGTAATACCGTATAGCGTACAGACCTGACAGCAAAAGGGTTTCAGTACCTAAACTGTACCTAAGTTCAATTATTTTTACATTTTGTATAAAGTGGGGAAGAGTTAGAAACACTGTCAGTTTTTTGTTGCTGTCTGTCTTTAAGAGAAAATCCACACATTTTTGTTGTCGCTGGAAAAGTAATTGTACTCTTCCTTAGGGACATTTTGGAGAGATCTCTACTGTCTTCCTGTAGTGTATCAAAGTATTCCTAAAATTCCCCAAAATGACACAATCACAAAAAACCCGACATGGATTTTAAAAATTCACTATTCTAAAACTAAAACAACTTTGATCATAAATTATCTTTCCCCAGATAAAAAGGGAGGGGGTGGTGTCTGCGCTGAAATAGTGAAAGGGGGCGGGAGGGGGGAATGGGTGAATATGTGTGAGAATGGGGCAGGTGACTGGTGGGGTGGATGGTGAATGAAGGTGAATTTAGGACAACATAATAACCAACATTATACAATGAACAATGTGAATGGTTGTACACATTAAGGGTGATTACCAATAAGTATTGTGACAACAAAGGAAAAAAACAAATAAAAAAAAAATAAAGAACCAGCCGGTGCAATGTGAAACCAAAAGAACTTTGAATAAAACACAATACTAGATCCAAACAGACTATATGACCAGAGAAAAATCCATGGGGGAATGCCTCTGGATACACAAAATAATGAATGAATAAATAAATGAATAGATAAAGTCTCTGGTGAAAAAAACAAAATGTCCAGGAAAGTCCAGAGTGAAATAGTGGTGCCAGGAAAGGGTGACAACAGAAAACACCTCGGGTGGTCCCCAGCTCCTCACCTCAAGGCTATTGCACGGATAGCCTACAACAGCACCTCCCGGTGGAGGACAGTGATCCCTCAGCAGGGCAAGCAGCAGAAGCACTCCTCAGCAGTAAAAAAAATGAAGCAGGTAGAAGCGGGTGAGTGACAATACAAAAACTTCTATGTGGACTGCTTGTGTCACTCATACATCCACTCACCACAGGGTGATGGATGATGGGCCTATCTCCCACGAACAGCGAGTTCGTTCTTGATCAAGTAGCAGGTACCCTCTTCTACGATGGCCAAATAGTCACTCAAAGCAATGGACCTCTCAGGTAGCATACATGATGAAAAAGAAACAGACCATAGCGCAATCCCGCAAGGTAAAAAACACATTTAATAAAAAATAACACTCACATTTAAAACGATCCAATGGGCATAAAACAAACAGACGTCAGGTGGAACACTCTGCGTCAGGCGTCTGGACTCTGTGGCTCCTCGATCCCTACGCGTCTCGTCACACCACGTGACTTCCTTAGGGGATAATGCTGGTGAGACTTCCTAATCTTATATACACTGCCCAAATATCCGCTTTTACTGGGCACATGGCAGCCATTTTCCTGTAGCCCGCACTCGTGATTGGGTGATAAGGGTATACTATGATGATCGCCATCTTGCCTGTGACACTTCCTATTTACAAGTAGGAGTGGCTCCAGGGATGGGCGTAGAGTGATAGGGTATAGAGCGGACTGGGCGGATCAGTGTCTGGTGTAATAACACCTGAGTAACACGGGCATATAAATACACTGTCCGGATGTCTGCTGTGCTGGACACATGGCGGCCATTTTCCCGTAGCCTACACTGATGATAGAGTGTGGAATTATCATCCTATAGTGGTCGCCATTTTGCCTGAGACACTTCCTGTTTAGGTAGGAGTGACTGCTGAAAGGGACATACTAGTGATGGGAATAAGGTGAAACTTCCTAATCTTTAAACACTGCCCGAATGTCCACTTTACTGGGTGCATGGCGGCCATTTTCCTGTAGCCCACACTCGTGATAGGGTGATAAAAGTATACTATGATGATCGCCATTTTGCCTGTGACACTTCCTATTTACAAGTAGGAGTGGTTCCAGGGATGGACATGGAGTGATAGGGTGTAGAGCGGACTGAGGGGATCAATGTCTGGTGTAATAACACCAGAGTACCATGGGCATATAAATACACTGTCCAGATGTCCGCTGTGCTGGACGCATGGCGGCCATTTTCCCGTAGCCTACACTGGTGATATAGTGTATAATTAACATCCTATAGTGGTCGCCATTTTGCCTAGGACACTTCCTATTTATAGGTAGGAGTGATTGCTAAAAGGGGACTTCCTAGTGATAGGATGTGGGGCAGAATGGGCAGGTCAGGTGTAATTACCATATAATAACAGCCGAGTGACATAACCAAATGGCCAATTTCCAATCGAGGACTGGAGAAGTATGGCAAAAAATATTAAAAACTAAAAAACTAAAAACGAGAGGAGGGAATGAATGATCTCAGATCGATTCCTTGATTCTAAAAATTGGAGATAAAAAATTGGAGATAAAAATATGAATATAAACGGATGGAAGTGGATCTATATTATATTATATAGGGAAACCATATATAACACACTGCCCGGCAGATAGGGCAGGAATAGTAACATGGGTTTAAATGGGTTACTCTTATGGCATACTACAGAAAAAAACTGGGCTCTGACAGGAGCTGCAGAGACAACACACATGACACATATTAGGCGGTTTTACTATAACCGTCAGCCTGGTTGGTATAAGCATATACATAGGACTCCGAATGTATGCAAAGTAAATACATATAATGTGCACATATATATAAGAAACAGAACTGGGTCTAGCATATGAGGAAAGGGGGAGAGGGAAGGCTGGTCCTAAAAGGTAAGTGCTCTTAGAAGTCATTAAGGAAGCAATTCAGATTAAAATCTATATTGAGTCCTCTTGGGGCAGAGTGTTAGGGGTCTGCTGCAGTATCCCCAGTCCACCTCCCAGCTCCACTTCACCCCAATCCATCCCCCTTGGTAGCGCAGGAGCCTTTCCATATATCTGTATCTTTGCCCAGAGATGAGCTTAAAGGGGTTGTAAAGGTAATTTTTTTTCCCCTAAATTGGTCTACAGGAGACTCAGGACTCTCTCTACGTTGTAGATAGAGAAAAAAAGCTGTGTGTTAGTGGGTGTCCTGACTCTACTGTAGTCAAAGGGAGAGGGTGAGCACAACACTCCACACCAGAGAGAAAGCCTTGCATTAATGTGTGGAGTTACAGACAGAAGAACAGGAAGTGAGGATTTCTCAGAAGAAATAAGGACATTTAAAAGCAAAATCGAAGGATGAGGTAAGTGAAAGAGGACTGAACTAAGATTAACCACTTAATGACCGCCGCATGTACTTAACTTTTGACACAAGTTGCGGGGAAAAAAAAAATATATATATATATATTTTTTTTTTTTTGAGCAAAGTTGTCAATAAATGATATATTGCTCAAACATGCCATGGGCATATGTGGAATTTCACCCCAAAATACATTCTGCTGCTTCTCCTGAGTACGGGGATACCACATGTGTGAGACTTTTTGGAAGCCTAGCCGCGTACGGGACCCCAAAAACCAATCACTTCCTTCAAGCTTTCTAAGGGTGTACATTTTTGATTTCACTCCTCACTACCTATCACAGTTTCCGAGGCCATGGAAAGTAGACACCCCAACCTATTTGCTGAGAGGTATGGTGAGTATTTTGCAGATCTCGCTTTTTGTCACAAAGTTTTGAAAATAAATAAATAGTTTTCTTTCTTAATTTTCAAAAACAAAAGAGAGCTGTAAAATACTCAATATGCCTCTCAGCAAATAGCTTGGGGTGTCTACTTTCCAAAATGCAGAAGCAGCAGAATGTATTTTGGGGTGCAATTCCACATATAACCATGACATGTGTGATCAATATATCATTTAGTGACAACTTTTTGTAAAAATAACTTTTTTTTTTTTGTCATTATTCAATCACTTGGGACAAAAAAAAAATATTCAAGTGGACTCAACATGCCTCTCAGCAGTTTCCTTGGGGTGTCTACTTTCCAAAATGGGGTCATTTGGGGGGGTTTTGTACTGCCCTGCCATTTTAGCACCTCAAGAAATGAGATATACCCTAGTTTGTAGACGCTATAACTTTTGCGAAAACCAATAAATATATGCTTATTGCGATTTTTTTTACTAAAGACATGTGGCTGAATACATTTTAACCTAAATGTTTGACTGAAATTTTGTTTATTCGATTTTTATTATAACAAAAAGTCGGTCTTTTTCCATATATATCGCAAAAAATAAAAATCACAGAGGCAATCAAATACCATCAAAAGAAAGCTCTATTTGTGGGAAGAAAAGGACGCAAATTCCGTTTCGGTACAACATTGCATGACCGAGCAATTACCAGTTAAAGCAGCGCAGTGCCAAATTGTAAAAACACTTTGGGTCCTTTACCTGAATATTGGTCCAGGTCTTAAGTGGTTAAAGAAGCTATTTAGGGGGAAAAAATTGTACCTTTACAACCCCTTTAAAGCCAGTCTTATTTAGAGTTAAGGAGACCAGTCATTTCTTGTTATTTCACTTTCTGTAGAAAGAAGAGGAATGAGTCTTTCAGATAAAACAGGACACGGAATCCTTCAGCACTCGGCTAAGAAGGTGTGAGCTAAGCCATAGAAACTAGTGTGAGATTTGATTAATTTGTGTATACTCACCTGGGTCATTCCAACCATGTGTTTGCATTTCGTTTGTTAACTTTAATCTTACAAATTTGAAAGTTGAAATCTCTGGGAGAGATATGGAAACTATGGCTGAATTCAAATATATTATTGGTTTTCCCAAGACTCTATCATTTGTTTACTATTCATTGTTGGCTTTCACAAGGATTTAGCAGTGTACATGACTGTTTTTCTTTCAGTCAATGCCACCAGATGTAGAAGCTATTAGGTGACACTTCCTGATAATGGTAGAACATTTTTACTGTATTGTAAAATTCATATGTTATTTCTGTTAATGTATTTATGTGGGAAACACACAGCCAGCTTGTAACCATTTATCTGCTGGAGCAATTTTTCCCACACATGCTAAAATTTACAATATACAAGGTATGTCTAAAAAAGAAGTAGCAGCCAACATAATTTTTTTTTGGGGGGGGCAGCAAAAAGTATGCCACACCCCCCATTGACCCACCCACCCTGGTCGGTCGGTCGGTTGGTAGCACTTACCCTTTCACCAGTGGCTCTGCACGGCTGCTCTACACGGGTCATTACAGCACGGCAGCCAATCGGGAGTCTTTTATTTTCGATCAAGCGGAAAACAGGTCTCACACCCACTTTTGATTGGCCTGGATTGAGGATCAGTGTTTCAGCAGCAAATCTTCATTTCGCTGTTGTAACACACCTGGGTGGGCTTTGTTCGCATTTTCTGCAACCCTATTTTGAATCCTATTAAAGCCTCTGGCTCTAATCAGGTGCTTAACCACTTGTCGACCGAGCAATAGCAAAAATACTGCTACAGCACGGTCGAGCTACTGTGACACGACGTCCCTGGGACGTCTTCCTTCACTTCCGCGATTGGGACGCGCTCGCGGAAGTGTCCGTGCTCGCCGGGTCTAGAAGATAGCGGCCCGTTTACCACGTGATCGCGCCGTCGAATGACGGCGCGATCACTTGTAAACAAACCGGCGTCCATTTGATGACGCCTCTCCTCCCTCTCCTCTCTGTACCGTTCGGTACAGTGTGCGAGGAGAGGGGGGGAGCGGGGTGTCAGCAGCAGCGCTGTGGCTGGATCTGTGACAAATGCAGTCACAGATCCAGCCATCCCTCAATCCATCCCAGCTCTGCAATACCCCAGTACCCAGCAATACCCCAGTACCCAACAATACCCAACAATACCCCAATACTCAACAATACCCCAATACTCAACAATACACCAATACTCAACAATACCCCAGTACTCAGCAATACCCCAGTACTCAGCAATACCCCAGTACTCAGCAATACCCCAGTGCTCAACAATACCCCAGTACTCAGCAATACCCCAGTACTCGGCAATACCCCAATACTCTGCAATACCCCAATACTCTGCAATACGCCACGCGATACTCTGCAATACCCCAATACTCTGCAATACCCCAATACTCTGCAATACCCCAATACCCTGCATGATACTTTGCAATACCCCAATACTCTGCAATACCGCCTATGGGGATTTTTAAGTAGCGAAGTTTGGCGCCATTCCACAAGTGTGCGACAATTTTGAAGTGTGACATGTTGGGTATCTATTTACTCGGCGTAACTTCATCTTTCACATTATGAAAAAAAATTGGGCTAACTTTACTGTTTTGTTTTAAGCACAAAACAGTTTTTTTTTTTAAAACACGCGTTCAATAAATTTTTGCGAAAATACCGTGCAAGATAAAAAGTTGTAACGGCCGCCATTGTATTCTCTAGGGTCTTTGCTAAAAAAGCATATATAATGTTTTGGGGTTCTATGTAATTTTCTAGCAAATACAGTAAATGATGATTTTTCCATGTAGGAGAGAAATGTCAGAATTGGTCTGGGTGTTCCAGAACGCCTGATGGCGTTCCCTGCATGTTGTGGCCACGCCTCTGTATGTGGCCACGCTGTGTAAAAGTCTCACACATGTGGCATCGCCATACTCGGGAGGAATAGCAGAATTTACTTCGGGGTGTAATTTGTGGTATGCGTATGCTGTGTGTGAGAAATAACCTGCTAATATGACAGAAACAAATTTTTTTATTTATTTTTTTTACAGAATTTTCAGTTGTTTTTCTTTTATAGCGCAAAAAATAAAAAACCCAGAGGTGATCAAATACCACCAAAAGAAAGCTCTATTTGTGTGAAAAAAAGGACAAAAATTTCAAATGGGTACAATGTTGTATGACTGAGTAATTGTCATTCAAATTGTGAGAGCACCGAAAGCTGAAAATTGGTCTGGTTAGGAAGGGGGTTTAAGTGCCCAGTGGTCAAGTGGTTAAAAAAAAAACTAGGCACAGTAATTCATGCATCCAGTGCCCTGAAATGATCTGGACGCATTAATAAGGAGTGGCCGAGGGGGCTTTGGATAGGTTCATGCTATGCTATGCATGAATCTATCCATTACATAGAGGAGGTGGCCTGGAGAGAGGGGGCAGTGCCCGGGCACTCTTAATGGATGTGCCGACACTGATAAAAGTTTGGCGAATGGTCCAATATCTCAATGGCAACATGGGCCAGGTATGCGTGCATGCACATGGCTATTCACAGACACATCGAGAGGCGACACCTAGCTTAAAGTACACATGACCATCATGGTAAACCTGCTACAGGCAGCCAAACATAGTCAGTATGAGAGGTAGGGTCACAGTGCAATGGAGCAACAAGTGAAAATCAAGTTCTGCTACAAATTGGGGAAAACAGCGATGGAGATGTATGAAACTGCAAGTGTAAGGGATGAAACCATGAGCATAAAATGTGTTTATGACTGGTTCAAACGCTTTTGCGATGGGAAGTAATGACTGAGGGTGAGCCACGTTTGAGTCAGCCATCGACAAGCAGACCCCAGACATCCTCGAGCAAGTGAGACAAATGCTGGCACGAGATCGCCGACTGACTCTACGATTGATGGCAGAGGAGTTGGGCATTAGCAAGGACACTGTGCACACCATCGTCCGCAAAGATTTCAGTAAGTGGAAGATCTGTTCCTGGTTTGTGCCACACAAGCTGTCAGATGAACAGCAAGGAAAACAGATGGCAACCTCTGGCGATTTTATTACCATAAGAGGGGTAGAGAAAGGAAGCGCCACCCACCTAAGTGCAGTATTAAAGAGGTTATTTTAATGACACATTATACAAAACACACTTACAAGAAGGTGAGGAAAAAAGGTTCATCTGTAACATCCTGTAGGCCTCGTCCCGGATCCATGGGCTGCTTAGAAGTGAAGATAGCATAATGTGTGGAGACTTCAGGCTTGTCCTGTGGCCTTGAGGATGAGACCTGGTCCAGCCTCACGGCTCACGTGACAGGTCATGTGATTACTTGCGGGGGAACACTTCCGGGAGGAGGGTCAGACAGGGAGAACAAAGGCTGATTGGGCCACGTGCTTTGAGCCACTGATCCTTCTATTAGCCCCTGAGCAGTGGTTCAGAATGTGTTATTGTTAAATAGGGAGTACCTGGGTCCTGGAACTGCTGAGTGACTCCAAACATCAGGACCAGGATCCAGGTACTCCCACTGCCACTCTGTACACCTGGGCTGGAGGGGGCTCTCTTACCAAAGAATAATGTGCACCACTCCACGAGCAGGGCCACCAGGTAGTCACGAGTCTGCAATTCCCGGCGGCCACAGTCGCCACCATGTCAGTACAGGCTGGAGCAGCTCCAGTCCTCATGTCGGCACCCGGCTCTCTCTCTTCACAGCTCTGCTCTTGCAATTTGTAGAGTGCACCAAGGCCGGTACAAGATTATCCAGGGCCCAGGGCAAACATGGCAAACTCCACACCCCCATATGCCCCCTTTTAACACAAATCCAGCCCCTCTCAGTACAAATCCTCACTCCCCATACCCCCTTACAACATAAATCCTCCTAAAACCCCTTCATTCACAAAGTATCTTACCCCCAATCCCCCGCTCATCACAGACCCCGCCCCCTCCATCTCCCCCCTAGCAGCAAAAATTACCCCTCTCAGCACAAATTCTAACCCTCATATAACCCCTTCCAGTACAAATCCCCTTCTCAGCACAAACCCTTGCCTCCACATCCCATTTCCCTGTTAACACCCCCCCTCTTAGTAAAAATCCTCCCCCATCTCTTCCTCTCAGCATAACTCTCCCTCTCAGCACAAGTTCTCCCCCATTTCCTCCTCCCAGCATACATCCTCCCTCATCTCCCCCTCTTAGCATAAATTTCCCCTCTCAGCACAAATCCTTCCCTCCCAGCATAAATACCCCCTCTTAGCAAAAATTCTCCCCATCTCCCCCTCCCAGCATACATTCCCCCTCTCAGCACAAATCCTCCCCTCCCAGCATAAATACCCCCTCTTAGCAAAAATTCTCCCCCATCTCCCCCTCCCAGCATAAATACCCCCTATGAGCACAAATCCTCTGCCATCTCCCCCTCCCAGCATAAATCCCCCCTCTTAGAAAAAATCCTTCCCCATTTCCCCCTCTCTGCATAAATCCCTAATCTCATTACAAATCCTCTCCCATCTCCCCCCAGCATAGATTTCCCCTCTTAGCAAAACTCCTCACCATCTCTCTCTGCCAGCATAAATTCCCCCTCTCAGCACAAATCATCTCCCTGAGTGGAACCTGTCCTGTTAAACCGATGTATGGTCTTGGCCGTTGTGCTTCAGCTCAATTTTAGGGTCTTGGCAATCTTTATGTAGAGTAACAATTCTTTTTTTCAGATCCTCAGAGAGTTCTTTGCCATGAGGTGCCATGTTGAAGTTGAACTTCCAGTGACCAGTATGAGAGAGTGAGAGCGATAACACCAAATTTAAAACACCTGCTCTCCATTCACACCTGAGACTTTGTAACACCAATGAGTCACATGACACCTGGGAGGGAAAATTGCTAATTGGACCCAATTTGGGCATTTTCACTTAGGGGTGTACTCACTTTTGTTGCCAGCGGTTTAGACATTAATGGCTGTGTGTGGACTTATTTTGAGGGGACAGCAAATTTACACTGTTATACAAGCTGTACACTAACTCATGGGTACTTTACATTGTAGAAAAGTGTCATTTCTTCAGTGTTGTCATATAAAAAAATATAATTAAATATTTACAAAAATGTGTGGGGTGTACTCACTTTTGTGAGATACTGTATACTAGATTGGGAGAACCTTTTGTATATTGCACTTGATGAGATACCATATATTGAGATCATAGTGCTTGTCGTCACTATAGCAATGCCCTTTATTGTGGTTTACTATTTATGTCAAAGTTGTGTATGATCTGTATAATGCAACGTGAATGTGGTTATCACTAACTTACACTTTATATAAGGTTTTGTTAATATATGATTAATGAATTATACACTACAATGATGATTTATTTGAAAAGTTGCTTTATTTGATTATTTTATAGTTTTCCATTTGTATTAGAGCGCTGCACTTCTGTTTTCTTACATTGTCCACTGTTATCACAATTAGAAAACCATCTCTGAACAACACCATGCTGGCAATCCCTGGAGTACATGCACAGATTTGTAGACAGAATCAGAAGCACAAGATGCAACAAAGTACTGTATGAGGGAAAAAAGTGAAAACATTTTTTTTTAAGCACTGCTCAGGATACAAAGTGATTTGCCAAACTTAAAGGGGTTGTAAAGGATTTTTTTTCCTCTAAAAAGCTTCCTTTACCTTAGTGCAGTCTTCCTTCACTTACCTCATCCTTCCATTTTGCTTTTATGTTCAATAATTTTTATTAAGTTTGTAGGAACAGAAAGTAGGAGACAGATACACTACATAACATACAAATTGTTTGCACAGATTAGACTGGGAATAGAACATTCCAGCAACAATAAAAATAATAAAACAGGGCTGATTTTACATATACAAGGGGTCATTCTTCAACTTCACATAGCCCTACTTCGCGGAGAGCGCCACATGTCTTAACATGGAGACCTGTATATTTGTATCAAAGCAGTAGCCATCGTCAGCCCCTTGCGATCCCTCTCTTTGGTCGCGGTAGCTAACTTATCGCCATTAAGTAGTAACCTTGGACTCTGTCCACATTACACAGTCCCTGTCTCTCATGTTACCTCCACTACTAGTCACGGAATGTTTGAGAAAGTTGAGTATGTTATAATAGTTTACATGTGTATACTAAATATAATAGAACAAAGTAGGCAGTGCAAATTAACCCCTGCCCCACAACAATACATTTCACAACTATAACAATGTCAACTGCCCTAATTACCCTATTTGGTCAAGATCACCCTTTAGTTTGCTGATTAGACATCGATTTTGCTTTTAAATGTCCTTAGTTCTTCTGAGAAATCCTCACTTCCTGTTCTTCTGTCTGTAACTACACACCGTAATGCAAGGCTTTCTTCCTGGTGTGGAGAAAGCCTCTCGGGGGGGGGGGCGAGCAGGAGTGTCATTTTTTTTCCCTTTACAACCCCTTTAATTCCATTCAATTAGGGATTAGATCTACTTTAATAGTAGTGATTATGGCTTACACAAAAAGCCAAAGAGTTAACCTAATAAAAGATTAACGATTTGTAAATTAGCAATGTGTACGTTTAATAATTTTAGGTGCAAGAAAAATTAAAAAAAATAACAATATAAGATTTTTGCTTTCACATGAATAAATGATTGACACGAACACAACTTTGAAGAATTCTTGATCTGAATATATAACTACAATTACCTCTATACAGTTATAAAAAAAACTACAATGTTTTTTATTGTACTGGTCCTTTAAGTCTATCTTTTGGCTTTTTGACTTTTATTATTCTGCAAAGCTGATTTGAAAACTTCCCTTTGCTAGTTTAATCGTACATGTCTATTTGTAATTTAGCCAGTGGGGGCAGCATGCAACTATTCTGGGGCACAAGAAGTCATTGAAGAGAATACCATGACAACAGAACAGCATAGCGCAGAACATGGAGAAGTGAAGATCTGACTCATGAAGAATTATTTGCATGTTGAACTACAAGAGACAACTTTAAAAGTAGATTATAAAAACTGTTATGCTACAATATTACACTTGAACTTCAATGCATATTAAATAACCACATCAAATAATATTTTATTATTACTTAGAAAATCTAAGGGGATTAGAGTAATTGTGATATTCACCAAATATACGCTTCAAATGAATCTACCAGGTGCATGTGTTTTAAATTACAGTAATTTATTCATGTGCAGTGCATGCCTGATTAACCACTTTAGCCCCGGACCATATTGCTGTCCAATGACCAGAGCACTTTTTGTAAAACGGCACTGCGTCGCTTTAACTGACAATTGCGCGGGCGTGCGACGTGGCTCCCAAACAAAATTGGCGTCCTTTTTTTCCCACAAATAGAGCTTTCTTTTGGTGGTATTTGATCATCTCTGCGGTTTTTATTTTTTGCGCTATAAACAAAAATAGAGTGACAATTTTAAAAAAAAATGCAATATTTTTTACTTTTTGCTGTAATAAATATCCCCCAAAAATATATAAAAAAACTTTTTTTTTCCTCAGTTTAGGCCGATACGTATTCTTCTACATATTTTTCGTAAAAAAAAAATCGCAATAAGCTTTTATTGATTGGTTTGCGCAAAAGTTATAGCGTTTACAAAATAGGGGGTCGTTTTATGGCATTTTTATTAATATTTTTTTTTTACTAGTAATGGCGGCGATCAGCATTTTTTTCAGTACTGCGACATTATGGGCACTTCGGACACTTTTGACACATTTTTGGGGCCATTGGCATTTTTATAGCGATCAATGCTATAAAAATGCATTGTATTACTATAAAAATGCCATTGGCAGTGAAGGGGTTAACACTAGGGGGCAGGGAAGGGGTTAAGTGTGTTCCTGGGTGTTTTCCAACTGTATGGGGGGGTGGACTCACTAGGGGAAATCACTTTCCCCCGCTGACAGGACCGAGAGCTTTGTGTTTACACACAAAGCTCCCGGTCCCCGCTCTGTAACGAACGAGCAAGCGTGCCCGGCGGCAATCGTACCCGCCGGGCACGCGCGCGGGACTCGGGGGGAGAGTGGGGACACGACCCCTAGCGGCCGCTAAAGAGCGGACGTATAGCTACGGGCTCTAGCCCAGCAGAGCCACCGTCCCGAAGTAATATGACGGCGGGCGGTCGGCATCTAGTTAATGCCACATTTATTGCCTCTAAATATTAATTAATTTATTACAGGTACTTATCCTGACAATTTATGTAGCACTTTATACAGTATATTGTACATTCCCCTCAGTCCCTGTCCTTAAAGCGGAGTTCCATTTAAAAGGGGAAGCTTTGCTTGTTTGCTTCCCCCCCTCCTCCGGTGCCACATTTGTTACCTTTCAGGGGGAAGGGGGGGACAGGTGACTGTTTTTATAAGGTACCTGTCCCCACCTGCAGGAGACCTGGCCTCTGCGAGATGCGGCAAGGTCCCCTGAAAGTCCCCCCCCCCCCTCCTTCATCTGACACAGGGCCAGATAGAAAGTGCAGTGTGCTCCATGCATGCACAGTAGGGAACTGGCTGTAAATCCAAAAGGCTTCACTGTCGGTTTCCCTTACCATGAACGGTGGCAGCAGCACCCAAGAGCCGATTGGAAAATTGTCTGGGGTGCTGACATTGCGGGATCCCTGGACAGGTATGTGTCCTAATATTAAAAGTCAGCAGCTACACTAGTAACATTTGGTTTGGGGGGGGGGGGTAGTTGGACCTCCTCTTTAAGAAGTTTACAATTCAAGGTCCCTAACTCTATTTCATAAATATGCATACTAGGGGAAATTGGCACCTGTCTAAATTTCCCCTAGTATGCATATTTATGAAATGGAGTAAGGGACCTTGAATTGTAAACTTCTTAAAGAGGAGGTCCAACTACCCCCCCCCCCAAACCAAATGTTACTATTAATCCAATGACGTGGGCGCAGGGGCGGGGCCGAGTCATACACTCGGTGTCTATGGATGCCGAAGGTATGACACAGAGTGCACACGCAAGGTAACCCCCTCAGGAGAGAGCCTCCCTGAGGGGGTTATCTATTGCGGGGGGGAGCCGAGAGAGCTGCTGTGGGACCCCAGAAGATGACGATCGGGGCCACACTGTGCAAAACGAACTGCACAGTGGAGGTAAGTATGACATGTTTGTTATTTAAAAAAAAAAAAAGTGAACCTTTAACACGTGGAGCATCACTCCAACCTGAGAAAAAGGTTTATAGTGTGATAAAAAAAAGGGGCTTATGTTATGGCCAAAGCTGGTGGTAGATACATTATTTAAGGGGCTTGACCTACCACACCCACTGTATGGTGACATATGCATGTGCACAGTATTAACAGACATAGAATGCCAGAGAAGTAGTACCATGCAGTGCTCATGCAGACATAACATGTACTGAGCATTACACACAGCATACAAAATAAAAATAGCACTACAAAAAAGCATCTATTTATGCAGAATAAATAAAAATACAGAGAAATACACCGAGCAATTAGAAAGAAATGTATTGTGCCGTTACTTACCACAATAAATACAAAGACTTATAATGAGCATGTACAGTTGCGTGAAATTGTATTTGCCCCCTTTCTGATTTTTATATATTTTTTTGCATATTTATCACACTTAAATAATTATCAAACAAATTTAATTATTACACAAAGATAACCTGAGTAAATACAAAATGCAGTTTCATGATGATGGTTTCATTTATTAAGGCAAAAAAGTTGCGAAACCTGCCTGGCTTTATGTGAAAAAGCAAGTGCCTCTAAACCTAATAACTGGCTGTGCTACCCTTGGCGGCAACAACTGCAATTAAGCATTTGCGATATAAAGAGAAAATAAATAAGTCCAACATGTATAGAAAAAAAAATCCCTATACAGTGTCCAATCAGTGAAGTCCAAATATAATATTCCAAACTGTAATGCCCAGTCAATTGTGGTGAGGCCTCGTACACACGACCGAGGAACTCGTCGGGAAAGACACATCGTTTTCCTCAACGAGTTCCTTGTTCTCAAACGCGGGCACTTCAATACATACAACAGCAGGGGAAGTTCGATTCCACTGGCACAACCCTTGGGGCTGCTTTTGCTAATCTCATGTTACTGCGTGTTAGGTAAAAGTTTGGTGAGAGACATTTGCACTTTTCAGTCTGTTACAGTGTGACAAATGTGCTATTTCCATTACAAACGCTACTTTTACCGAAGGTGCGCGGGTTCCTAAGCATACACACCAACGTGTTTCTCGTTGAAAACCAGCCCGACGAGGAACACAACAAGAAAATTGAGACTCCCGTAGAGGAAAAAGAGAACTTGCTCCTCGACAGTTTTTTCGATGAAAAGCATACACACGACCGGTTTCCTCGGCAAAAAAGCTCTGCCACCAAGTTTCTTGATGGATTATGTCGAGGAAACCGGTCGTGTGTATGCGGCCTGAGAATGGGGCCCTTCCAGAGACAGCAAAGCCGTATCCACATGAGCCTGTGCTAGGAAGCTGGAATAAATAGTGAAAATACGCTTACTGGATAGTTTTGACTTCCAAATTATAAGAAGTCAACATGCGCCTGTGTCACAATATGCTTTTCTGTGACACAGGCGTATGTTGACTTCTTATCATTTGAAAGTCAAACCTACAAACAGAAGTGGTGTCTCACTAACTGCCTGTCACACTAACTGTCACACTGAGGCCCGTACACACGACATATTCTGCCGAGAAGCTCGGTCGTGTGTACACTTTCATCGAGCGACCCGTCGGGAAGCTCGTCGAGCCAAAATAGAGAGCAGGTTCTCTATTTCCTCGACGGGCCATCGGGACTAATGGCTCGACGCCTTTTTCGACAGCCTGGTCGACGAACTCGACGGCCGGCTGAGAACCTCGTTGGGCGGAACGATGAGTTTAGCCCGACGAGGTTCTCGGTCGTGTGTACGCGGCCTGACACTAAATGCAGTGATCAGTAAATATATGATCACTGCATTCAGTGACACTGTGACAGGGGACTGGGGGGGGGTGATCGGGGGGGTTTTATGTGCCTATGTGTACTGGTGTCAGTGTAGTGTTGGTGAAAACTCACTGTGTGATGTCTTCTCTCCTCAGCGGTGGTTGAAAATGCCGCCATCACTTCCCCCACAGGCAGAGGGCGAGGAGTGCGCGGATTGGCTGGGAGCGATCGCAAGGGGGTGGCTAGAAACGAATAGCCGCCCCCCTCATCCTGGATCGCTCCTGCAGCCACGGGGACCGCCGCAAGTACTGGGGGGTCCGATCGGACCCCCGACCCACGTCTAGGCAGGGACGTACAGGTACGCCAATGTGCCTGTCCGTGACATTCTGCCAACGTAAATCTACATGCGCCTGTGTCACAATATGCTTTTCTGTGACACAGGCGTATGTTGACTTCTTATCATTTGAAAGTCAAACCTACAAACAGAAGTGGTGTCTCTACTCATTTCCACTTAGTTGCACAAGCTCATGTGAATGTGGCTTTGCTGTCTCTGGAAGGGCACCATTCTCACCACTATTATACCCTGGCAACACATATTTGGCTGTGAAATTGATCCCAATGATTTGAAATGTGTGGTCCTGGCCAAATCATGTGCAATTTGCTACACCATTTTTTTAACCATAATTTACTGTGCAGCCTTTAACCACTTAAGCCCCGGACCAATATGCTGCTAAATGCCCAGAGGCGTTTTTACAATTCGGCACTGCGTCAGTTTAACAGACAATTGCGCAGTCGTGCGACGTGGCTCCCAAACAAAATTCACGTCCTTTTCTTCCCACAAATAGAGCTTTCTTTTGATGGTATTTGATTGCCTCTGCGATTTTTTTTTTTGCGCTATAAATCTATATTTTTTACTTTTTGTTGTTAGAAAAATCGAATAAACTACATTTTAGTCAAACATTTAGGCCAAAATGTATTAAGCCACATGTCTTTAGTAAAAAAAAAATCACGATATAAAATAAAAATAGCTACCTAGCGGCAACAGTGACACTAATACAGCGATCAGAAAACCGATCGCTTAGTGACACTGGCAATAGGGGGTGAAAGGGTTAACTAGGGCGGTGATCAAGGGGTTAAAACTTTATTGGGGGGGTAGGGGGCTACCCTGGACCTAACACTAACTGCCTGTCACACTAACTGTCACACTGAGGCCCGTACACACGACATATTCTGCCGAGAAGCTCGGTCGTGTGTACACTTTCATCGAGCGACCCGTCGGGAAGCTCGTCGAGCCAAAATAGAGAGCAGGTTCTCTATTTCCTCGACGGGCCATCTGGACTAATGGCTCGACGCCTTTTTCGACAGCCTGGTCGACAAACTCGACGGCCGGCTGAGAACCTCGTTGGGCGGAACGATGAGTTTAGCCCGACGAGGTTCTCGGTCGTGTGTACGCGGCCTGACACTAAATGCAGTGATCAGTAAATATATGATCACTGCATTCAGTGACACTGTGACAGGGGACTGGGGGGGGGGTGATCGGGGGGGGTTTTATGTGCCTATGTGTACTGGTGTCAGTGTAGTGTTGGTGAAAACTCACTGTGTGATGTCTTCTCTCCTCAGCGGTGGTTGAAAATGCCGCCATCACTTCCCCCACAGGCAGAGGGCGAGGAGTGCGCGGATTGGCTGGGAGCGATCGCAAGGGGGTGGCTAGAAACGAATAGCCGCCCCCCTCATCCTGGATCGCTCCTGCAGCCACGGAGACCGCCGCAAGTACTGGGGGGTCCGATCGGACCCCCGACCCACGTCTAGGCAGGGACGTACAGGTACGCCAATGTGCCTGTCCGTGACATTCTGCCAACGTAAATCTACATGCGGCGGTCCTTAAGGAGTTAAGCTGTGGCAGTAGCCTTATAAAGAACAATAAGGAGGCTTTTAAGAAATTTAGCCACCCTCACTGTAAATGGGGGCTCAGAGCAGGCATGTTTTAGCTCAGCCCACCATCTCATCCCAGGTTCTTTGCTTACTGAGTACAAGACATTATTAGATATACACAGAGGCGGACTGACAACTCATGGGGCCCCCTGGCAATAGGAGATTATGGGGCCCCCGGGCAATAGGAGATTATGGGGCCCCTGGACAATAGATCATGGGGCCACACAGTAAACACACACACATACAGTATACATACACAGTATACACACACAGACACACAGTATATACACACAGTATACATACACACAGAATATACATACACACACTGAAAAGATACTGGAGAGGCGGGGCAGCTATAATCCTGGGATTTAAAAAAAAAAAATTTAGATACTGTCCCTGGTTTTACTGAGTCTGGCAACCCTGATGGGGCCCCCTAGTGGCACGGGCAGTGCCTGAGTGCCCAAATGGTCAGTCCGCCCCTGGATATACAGTATACTACCTATTATGGTGTTCCACTGAATGATGTAATTAATGTCATAAGAGGTGTTCTACTGTACTTACATGGCAAAATCACCTGAGCACACATACATATTTTAAAGTATAACTAAAGACAAGCCCTTGTTTACATTTTATATAGAGTGGAGAGGGATTAGAACAGGGCCAGCTGGTCGGTCTATAAGGTGATCAGGGGCGCTGCCCCCCTAATCTCTATGCGCCACCCCCTAATCTCCATGTGGGGCGATGGACTCATAGGTTTTCATGAGTATTTTTTTAAGCACGTGATTAGAGCCTGAGGCTCTTATTTGCTTCAAATTTAGATCTCGGGGTGCAGAGCACTGTACCCTGAACCCTCCCACTTGTGACATTAAGGAATCAATATTCACTTTTTTCTTCTGACTTCTCCTCCTGGCAAATCAGGACAGGAGGCAGATCTTAAGACCGGATTAGCCAGGAGGAGAAGCTGCGAAATGCCGCGACCTGGATGGGGTAAGTGCGAACCTGGCAGGGGGGTTTGTTTGCCGACCCCCCAAAAAATGGAGAACCAGCCACCACTGGATTGGAACCCATGTCAGGTTTTGTTGCTGTCTGTCACTCCCATCAGGGAGATTCAACCTCTATGTTTGTCCTATTTACCTATTATCACTAAAAGTGAAAGAAAATCCTACATTTTGTGTTTTATACCAGAACAGGAATAAAGAGAAAATCTTCCATGGGGGATGCTAGTTCTGGCAATCCTGGTGACAACTGGAGATTTCATTACTTTGACAGGATTTCTTCTTACTTCGTGGTTTAGCTATGGGACAGGAAGGGAAGGTAAATCTCCCCAATGGTACATACAGTATATGGCAAAAAAAAAAACTAAAAGGGTTTATAAACCTCCCTTACTCTATCCAAAATTAAACAACATTTTTACCTTTAGTTCTACTTTAACCACTTGCTTACTGGGCACTTATACCCCCCTCCTGCCCAGGTGATATTTCAGCTTCGGCACTGCGTCGCTTTAACAGACAATTGCGCGGTCGTGCGACGTGGCTCCCAAACAAAATTGACGTCCTTTTTTCCCCACAAGTAGAGCTTTCTTTTGGTGGTATTTGATCACCTCTGCGGTTTTTATTTTTTGCGCTATAAACAAAAAAGAGCGACAATTTTGAAAAAAATACAATATTTTTTACTTGTTGCTATAATAAATATCCCAATTAAAAAAAAAAAAACTTTTTTTTTCTCAGTTTAGGGCGATGCGTATTCTTCTACATATTTTTGGTAAAAAAAAAAAATCGCAATAAGCGTCTGGTTTGCGCAAAATTTATAGTGCCTACAAAATAGGGGACAGAATAATTATTTTTTATTATTTTTTTTTTACTAGAAATGGCGGCGATCTGCGATTTTTATTGGGACTGCGACGTTATGGAGGACACATCGGACACTTTTGACACATTTTTAGCGTCATTCACATTTATACTGCGATCGGTGCTATAAAAATGCACTAATTACTGTATAAATGTGACTGGCATTGAAGGGGTTAACACTAGGGGGTGAGGAAGGGGTTAAATGTATTCCCTGCATAGTGTTCTAACTGTGGGGGGAGGGGGGGTGACTGGGGAGGTGACCGATCTGTGTCTCTATGTACAAGAGACACAGATCCGTCTCCTGCTCTCCAGAGACAGAACGCTGTCTCTATGTAAAACGGCAATGAGAGATGATCTATGAGATCATCTCTCATTCGCCGCACAGATCGCATCGCAAACGGCCACTCTGATTGGCCGTTCGCGGCGATCTGTGATTGGCTGTGTCCAAGGGACACGGGCAACACAGTGTTTCCCCGCAGCGTGCTCTGGAGCGCGCGCCGGGAAGCAGCTGGTGACAAGCCTTCAATTGACGGCTTGTTGGCAATTTAGATCTGCGCTAGAGCCGTCATTCGGCTGTAGCGCGGATCTCAAGTAGTTAATCACAAGAGGACCAGCTGCTGTAGTTATACTGCAGCAGGTTGGCTCCCCTGGGCAATTCACCATAGCTGTATGTTGGCTGTTTTAAGACCACTAGGGGGTGCATGCGTGGCCTTGCTGTTGAGCGATGTCTGCTGGGCATCCGTGGTCGTCGCTCCTGAGAGAGACAGAACGGAGATCTGTCAATGTAAACAGACAGAGCTCGTTCTGTCATGGGAAAGGAGATCTGTTGTTTATACAAGGTATGAAAAGCGATTGGTCTCCTTTTCCAGGCAGTCCCACCCCCCCCACAGTTAGAATCACTCCCTATGACACACATTTGACCCCTTGCTCGCCCCCTAGTATTAACCTCTTCCCTGCCAATGACATTTATACAGTAATCAGTGGCTAATTTAGCTCTGAATGCTGTATAAATGTCAATGGTCCCAAAAAAGTGTCAACAGTGTCCGATCTGTCCGTCGCAATGTCGCAGTACCGCTAAAAATTGCAGATCACCGCCATTACTAGTAAAAAATAATAATAATAAAAATGCCATAAATATGTCCCCTATTTTGTAGACGCTATAACATTTGCGCAAATCAATCATTATACGCTCATTGCGTTTTTCTTTACCAAAAATATGTCGAAGAATACATATCGGCCTAAACTTAGGAAGAAATTCGTTTTTTATTTTATATTTTTGGGGGGTACCGTAATTTATTATAGCAAAAAGGAAAAAAATATTGCTTTTCTTTAAATCAGTCCGGGGCTTAAGTGGTTAATAAAATGCATTTCCTATCCCCAACTCTAATGCCGCGTACACACGGTCGTTTTTTGCGATGAAAAAAACGACGTTTTTTAAAACGTCATTTAAATTGATCGTGTGTGGGCAAAACGTCGTTTTTTGTCTTCAAAAAAACGACCAAAAAAAAATTCCAACATGCTTGAATTTTTTGTGTCGTTTTTCAAAACGTCGTTTTTTGTTTCACAAAAAGTCACCGTGTGTAGCAAAAACGTCGTTCAAAACGACGTTTTTCAACCCGCGCATGCCCAGAAGCTAGTTATGAAGCGAGCTTCAATGGAAAAGAGTGGTGAACGTAACCTTGCTTTTTGTGAAAAAACGATGGTGTGTATGCAAAATTGTCTTTGAAAAGTGACGTTTCAAAAAACGTCGTTTTTTACTTCACAAAAAACGTCGCTTTTTTTATCGCAAAAAACGACCGTGTGTACGCGGCATAAGCTTAAGCAGTTCAGCACATACAGTATCTGAATGAGACACTTTTCCTTCTGACACACAAGCATGGTGGAGAACAATTAGTTTGAAAAAATGTATTACAAAAATGCATTAATCTTTTCTGCATTCATCTGACAGGAAATGCAATGCTTATTCGTTGTCGCATACGCACTTACAGTGCCACATCTACATCACTAAATTTGTTGTTACATTGAATATGCCAACATGCTGAAATAGGGATGACTTGATAGATTGTTTATTTTTCTTTTTTATTATAAAAGACCCTCAAGCAGCATTTGAGCAAAGTACATCTTTCATGCTGGTGAAAGATACTACACATTGTTAATAAATAAGAATCACGCTAGCCCTATCACATGAAGCTTATAAAATACTCCAAAAATACATTAAGACAGACCCAGAGAAAATGCTTGTTAAATGGACTGAAAGTGATGAACTTTATTATCAGATGCTGTGCAAAATTCTCTGTCTGGTATTGCCTTTAAAGCGGTATTAAACCCAAAATTAAAAAGGTATTATATTGAAGTTTGCCAGTCCTTACATGTGATGGCTGCATTACTTTTATTTTTTAGACTTTGTTTCCTTTATTTTTATCTAGTGATCCAGCCAGTAAGTCTGTCATTTGTCAACTTCCTTTAACAGACCAAGCTGTCCAAGCAAAAGTAATATTCAGAAAACCCATTTAACACTGACAGGGTGCTTTCCATGGTCAGCTTTTATTTATTAATGTGAGACTTTTATCCCAAATAGGAAAAAAAAAACGGTTGCAGTAACTAGTTAAAAGTGTTAGTGTGAGTTAGGCTTTAATTTGTTAGTGAAGTCCATCTATATATTTCAGTCTAAAGCCACGTACACATGGTCGGACTTTATGCCAACAAACTTCAAAATAAGCAAGTTTTCAAAAAATCCGACCGTGTGTACGCTTCATCGGACAAACTTTTTGGTTTTCATCGGACAAAAGTTCGCTCTGCAAACGGACAAACTTTTCGGCAACAAAAGTCCGATGGTGCAAAGTCCGACCGTGTGTACAGCAAGCCATCGGACTTTTGTACAAAGTACATATACGCATGCCTAGAACTAGGGTTGTCCCGATACCAGTATCGGTATCGGGACCAATACCGAGTATTTGCGGGAGTACTTGTACTCCCGCAAATACCCCGATGCCTAAATAGCATACTTGCCGCCACCGCCGTCTCCGCCGCCGTATATCGCAAAGCCGCCGCGTTAATCACCGTGTGGCGAACATTACAGGCACCTTTAGTTTGAATAACTGTTTTGCCCGCCGCGCCGTGTATAGACACTCCCCCTTGGGCGGATCTGTCCAATCCCGAGCAAGGGGGAGTGTCCTTTACACGGCGTGGCAGGGAAAACAGCTATTCAAGCTGCCTGTAATGTTCGCCGCACGGTGATTAACGCGGCGGCGGCGGCATCATCATTAGGTATGGGGGACATGGCTGCATATGTTTGGGGACATGGCTGGATATATGTGGGGGGACATGGCTGCATATATGGGGGACATGGCTGCAATATGTTGGGGGACATGGCTGCAATATGTGGGGGGACATGGCTGCATTTATGTGGGGGGACATGGCTGCAATATGTTTGGGGACATGGCTGGATATATGTGGGGGGACATGGCTGCATATATGGGGGACATGGCTGCATTAATGTGGGGGACATGGCTGCATATGTTTGGGGGACATGGCTGCATATATGTGGGGGACATGGCTGCATATATGTGGGGGAAATGGCTGCATGTTTGGGGACATGGCTGCATATGTGGGGGGACATGGCTGCATATGTTTGGGGACATGGCTGCATATATGGGGGACATGGCTGCATATGTGGGGAACATGGCTGCATATGTGGGGGACATGGCTGCATATGGGGGGGACATGGCTGCATATGGGGGGGACATAGCTGCATATGGGGGGACAAGGCTGCATTTGTGGGGGGACATGGCTGCATTTGGGGACACATTTAAAAAAAAGTATCGGTATTCGGTATCGGCGAGTACATAAAAAAAAGTATCGATACTTGTACTCGGTCCTAAAAAAGTGGTATCGGGAAAACCCTACATAGAACCAACGTTAAAATCAACCAACAATAGCAGAAGTTGACTAAAGGGTGGCGGTAAAGAGCAGAAAATAGCAGAAAAAACGCATGATTTTGGGAAAGTTTTAAGAAAGTTTGCAGAAAAGTCAGAGCGTGTGTATGCTATCGGTGTGCCCGGCCAACTGCCATCGAACAAAAATCCACTGAAAAGTTTGTTTGAAGTCTGACCGTGTGTACCAGGCTTAACACTATTGATTTTACTGCTGCCCATAGGTGTTTTCATTGCTCTAGTGAAGTGGAGACACCCTAAGGCCGGGTTCACACCTATGCGAATTGAATGTGCATTTTCCTGCATTCAATTTGCATAGCCGCAGAATGGGACTGACTCTCTATGGAGCCGATTCACATATCTCTGCAGCAGGTCCGGTGCAGTATGCCGGAAAAACGTGTGCCTTTTTTGGTGCATTTCAGGTTCTGTTTCAGCCCAAAATTTAGGCTGAAATCGGACCTGAACCGGTGAACCAGCACCATGCACCAGACCCCTGCTGTGAGCCACATCCGGGGATGGTGTGAACCCGGCCTGAGAGGCAGGAAGTATGTTACTGGCTGCTTTCCCAGGTAGATTTTTTTTAAAAGCCTACAAAGAAAAAATGAATGCGAGCACCACATATAATGATTGGTAAGCTGCAATAAATTACATGTATTTGGTGTCAACAACACTCAACAAAAAAAGTTTGATTGATAAATCAAAGGTGCCAAATGGAAAATTGCTGGCAGAACAGTGACTGCTTAAAATCAGGCAAGTTTACATGTATATGGGTAGTCTTACAAGTCTAAAAGGGGTTGTATACCTGCAGAATTAAATTACATTTTTAAAACTGTAATGCCGTGTACACGCGACCGTTATTCATGTCATGAAAAAAAAATATGTTTTCTCAACGTGATTTGTCTTGATTCCTCTCAAGCCTGCCTTGCATACACACGTTCGTGAAAAAAAATGCTTGAGCAAAGCGCGGTGACGTACAAAACGTACGACGGCACTATAAAGGGGAAGTTCCATTCGAAAGGCGCCACCCTTTGGGCTGCTTTTGATGATTTCCCCATCTCATAACTTGCTTCTGAGCATGCATGTTTTGCTCTACGTGAAAAACTATGAGAAAAAATTGAGCAAGTTCTAAAAAAAAAAAATTCAGGCATTTTTCTTTTTTTCTCGTCGTTGCATAACATTGCTGTTCTGAAATTTTCACAGACATTCAGAGTTGAGGGAATGAAAGCAGCAAATAAATATACCAGCAGTTTAGTTTTGTTAAGGGGCAACAGGGCCTTCTTAAAAAAAAAAGGACACAGCAATTTGTTCTGACCAAAGTAGGAGGGATGGGTTAAAACCCCTGTCAGGTTTTTAAATTCTGTCTGTGTCCCAGCCATACTAGCAATATTGAATTAACACCAGAACACGAATAGAGGAGAAATCGAATTGGGGCAGTTAGTCCCTTGCCAACGGCCAAGTGGGAATTTTTTCACTTTGGGGGGATTTCCCTTTTACTTCCTGCTCTATTTTCAGGACAGAAAGTAATGGGGCATAGATGGCAAAAAATAAATAAAATACTTGACAGAGGTTTTAAAGCGATTTTATCACCAGACCATTCATTTCAACCAAAAAAAAATTTTAATTGTAAACTTGCTCCTTGTACAAGATCCTGGCACCAATACAATATACACATGTAAAACTAACATGATCTGCAAAAGGTCACCTTTACAAAATGCCTTGTAAATATCTTTGGTAGTCAGAGAAAACATTTCCTTGAACCCAGGGAACCCTGTCAGTCCCCGCCATGCAAAGTAACCACCTTAGTGACTAAATGAGAAAGGCCCAAGTTGCTGAGGTCAAGGAGCATGTGCAATGTGTGCTCTTGTTTGGAGGCTCTTCAGGAGTACCGGAAATATTGTGTGCTAAATATTAAAAGACACGCAAGCTTCTCCTGTCGTCTGCCTAACAATATCATGGACGATTGTATGTATCTACCTTAGGGTGACCACGTGTCCCAGGTTGCATGAGACAGTCCCGCATTTTGCAGGTCTGTCCCAGGCACCTTCATTCCAGGACAATACAGTGTCCCGGATTGAAATTAACACAGTCACCCCCCAAGCCAAACTAATGCCCCCAAAAAAAGGCACCACGTCACCTCACTCACTGACAGTACTTGTCCTGTCCGGGAATGTCTGGAGGAGCACAGTCCCCGCCCCCTGCTTGTGATTGGAGAAATCATAAATCCCGCCTCTTGTGTCCAATCACTGTGCTGTGATTCGTTACAGCACATGCTAATTTTTGGGAAGGGGGGGTGTCCCCGAATGGTAGTTTGGAAATGTGGTCACCCTAATCTACCTGCTAAATGAGAATCTAGTCAAATAGTGCATGTCACATCTGACGTGTAGCTAGGGCAGTGTTTCTCAACTCCAGTCCTCACGCCCCCCCAACAGGTCAGGTTTTCAGGATTTCCATTATTTTGCACAGGTGATTTGATCAGTTTCACTGCCTTAGTAATTCCCACAGCCTTTTCATCTGAGGGAAATCCTGAAAACCTGACCTGTTGGGGGGGCTTGAGGACTGGAATTGAGAAACACTGAGCTAGGGGGAACTGGAAACAACATTACCCATGATACTTTGGAAACTCATTGGTGGTGCTCAGGGCTGTCTTTTGTTTGTGGGCTGTGGACAGGCCATCACTGGATGTTGTGGAGATTCTACCATCCCTAAGAATTTTTATTTTAACAATCCTTCTCTAAAATAAAAGGAGGAGGTGGTCTGCCCAGAAGCCATTTTTTTTATAGAGAGTAGCACAACTATCGGGTGGGGGATAAAAGGAGGGAAGTACGCACTTTAACAACAAAAGAACATATTTTTTTCATAGGGAAAGGAAACAACTTTATAATGATATTTTCTTCGTCTGGGTGTAGTTTAGGTTTTATGTCCCTCGATGTCATTTAGAATCAATCGTGATGTCCAGAGATGTAAATACATCATCAATCACATCGTCCAGCAAAGTAAATCTATTGTTAATCACGGCATTCATTGATTTAAACCTAGTGCCAATCATGGTGTCCAACTATATGGATCCATCATTAATTGTGATACCTGATGTCTGCCGATTTGTGCACATCACACTCCGATTACTATATGACAGATCCCTGGTGCTGACGTGAACAATGTAAACCAATGGGGATCCTAGGTGATATCATTGACCAAATATGGTCAATTACTAAATTTGGTTAATGAAGCTAGCCAGAATACCCACCTGTGTATTTATATTGCAGTAGACAGAATTTTCACAAATGAATGGCTGCATTAGTTCAATAGGTGCTGTGAGCTGCTAAAAAGCTGGGTTTGTCTCATGTGACATGTAAGACTAGTGTAGCTACACTGCCTTAAAGTAGAAATTCAGGTCAAAACTAAAATCTGTAAATCTACTTGCAGCCACAATCTAATGCCGCATACACACGGTTGGAATTTCCGACAACGAATGTTTGACGTGAGCTGTTGGTCGAATATTCCGACCGTGTGTAGGCTCCATCGGAATTTCCGACAAAAAATGTTTGAGAGCTGGTTCTCAATTTTTCTGACAACAAAAGTTCTTGTAGGAAATTCCGATTGTCTGTATGCAATTCCGACGCACACAAATCCTACGCATGCTCAGAATCAATTTGACACATGCTCGGAATCATTGATCTTCATTTTTCTCAGCTCGTCGTAGTGTTGTACGTGACCGTGTTCTTGACGTTTGGAATTTCTGAAAACATTTGTGTGACCGTGTGTATGCAAGACAAGTTTGAGCGAATAATCCGTCAGAAAAAAATCCCCAGTTTTGTTGTCGGAATGTCAGATCGTGTGTGCACGGCATAAGACTAACCTATGTAACCCTGTAAAGAAGGAATCACTATACATATGTTTTCTGCAGCCACTCCAGTTGGGTCCAACAATGAGCTGTCAGCAGCGACTTCTCTGTGCAAGTGTGTGCAGAAGAGGCAACCGACAACGGAAGCCTGTGGTAGCTCTATGAGTGACATCACTTCCTAGGTATTTCACAGCCGTTGTTGGCTGGATCGGCTTCACAAAATGATAGATTAGGCTTAGGTTGTGGATGAAAATACATTTAGAGATTTTAGTTTAAGGGTGAAATTTCTCTTTAAGCTGGAGAGTCCCTAGGTTAAAGGGGTTGTAAAGGTACATTTTTTTCCCTAAATAGCTTCCTTTACCTTAGTGCAGTCCTCCTTTACTTACCGCATGCTTCGATTTAGCTTTTTAATGTCCTTATTTCTTCTGAGAAATCCTCACTTCCTGTTCTTCTGTCTGTAACTCCACACAGTAATGCGACACTTTGTCCCTGGTGTGGAGAAAGCCTCTTGAGGGGGGAGGGGGCAAGCAGGAGTGTCAGGACGCCCACTAACATAGTTACATAGTTAGTTACATAGTTAGTCAGGTTGAAAAAAGACACAAGTCCATCCAGTTCAACCATAAAAAAAATAAACAAACAAAATAAAACACAGTACATCCCATACACCCAACTCCATACCCACAGTTGATCCAGAGGAAGGCAAAAAACCCCAGCAGAGCGATGATCCAATTTGCTGCTGGAGGGGAAAAAATTCCTTCCTGATCCCCCGAGAGGCAATCGGATTTACCCCGGATCAACTTTACCTACAAAACTTAGTACTCCGTTATATTATGTGCATTTAGGAAAGAATCCAGGCCTCTCTTAAAGCAATCTACTTAGCTGGCCAGAACCACCTCCGGAGGGAGTCTGTTCCACATTTTCACAGCTCTTACTGTGAAGAAACCTTTCCGTGTTTGGAGGTGAAATCTCTTTTCCTCCAGACGTAAAGAGTGCCCCCTTGTCCTCAGTGTTGACCTTAAAGTGAATAACTCAACATCAAGTTCACTATATGGACCTCTTATATATTTGTACATGTTGATCATATCCCCTCTTATTCTCCTCTTCCCAAGAGTGAATAAATTCAGTTCCTCTATCTTTCCTCATAGCTGTGCCTCTTATCAGTTTAGTTGCCATTCTCTGCACTTTCTCCAGTTCTCCGATATCCTTTTTGAGAACTGGTGCCCAAAACTGGACTGCATATTCCAGATGAGGTCTTACTAATGATTTGTACAGGGGCAAAATTATATCTCTATCTCTGGAGTCCATACCTCTCTTAATACAAGAAAGGACTTTGCTCGCTTTGGAAACCGCAGCTTGGCATTGCATGCCATTATTGAGCTTATGATCAACTAAAACACCCAGATCCTTCTCCACTACAGATCCCCCCAGTTGAACTCCCCCTAGCATGTATGATGCATGCATATTCTTAGCCCCTAAGTGCATAACTTTACATTTATCAACATTAAACCTCATCTGCCACTTAGTCGCCCACTTAGACAGAGCATTGAGGTCGGCTTGTAAATTGGAGACATCCTGCAAGGACGTTATTCCACTGCATAGCTTGGTGTCATCTGCAAAAACAGAAATGTTACTTTGGATCTCAGACCCAATATCATTGAAAAGTAAGGGACCCAACACTGAACCTTGGGGTACACCGCTGATAACCTTGGACCATTCAGAGTATGAATCATTAACCACAACTCTCTGAATTCTGTCTTTCAGACAGTTTTCTATCCATTTACAAACCGATATATCCAATCCTGTAGACCTTACCTTACACATGAGCCGTGTGTGTGGAACTGTATCGAACGCTTTTGAAAAATCCAAGTATACCACGTCCACTGCTACGCCTCTGTCCAGGGTTTTACTTACCTCTTCATAAAAGGAAATCAGGTTTGTCTGACAACTTCTGTCTTTCATAAATCCATGCTGTCTGCTGCTTAAATAGTTTGTTTCCAGCAAGAACTCATCCATGTGATCTTTTATTAAACCTTCCAGTATCTTCCCAACTATAGAAGTTAAACTAACAGGTCTATAGTTACTTGGTAAAGACTTTGTTCCCTTTTTAAATATGGGCACCACATTGGCTTTATGCCAATCCAGTGGTACTATTCCTGTCATTAATGAGTCCCTAAATATTAGATACAGTGGCTTTGAAATTTCAGAGCTCAATTCTTTTAGGATCCGTGGGTGGATGCCATCTGGTCCAGGTGCTTTAT